>OZ038381.1:6343015-7003112 GCA_964036045.1 Eutreptiella sp. 'Long Island Sound 2002'
GGTAAATAAACAGACAAGGGGACCACACGAAGAAGAGGGAAATACGCAGGGCGCGCGATAGGAAACACGGCAAAAGTGGCAGGCGACAAGGACCAGAGAACACATTGAAATGATAAGGAGCATGGGTGTCAGAGCAAAGACCAGGCCCATGACCCTGGCACTTACAAGGCGCAAAACAAAGACCTATGTGATGAAACAGGCAACAAGACCTGGCTGATCACCCAGGCAAAATTAGGGCACTGTGTGGGTGATGCCCTGTGCAAACCTGCATCAAGCCAACACCACAAATGCGCAAAGCCCCCACGTCACTACTCAGGACGCACGGGCGAATGCCGGCAATCCAAGAGCACAGAGCGCGAGATGATAAACCGGAAAGCGCCTACATGAAGGCAGCGGAGCGCCGCAATGCATAGCGAGATGGGCACCAAACCAAGAGCCGACGCAAACATAAGGCCGTGGACCGCCGTAAGCGGCAGCCACCGGGGAATCGAGCACAAACATGCGGGCGGCAACGCCAAGGGCGTGAGCAGCCACACGCGCGGCGCACACAGACAACACAAGTGTAGATTGGCGGGGCACGGATAGGGCACACATCCCCCAATATTCTTACCACAGACAACATGGCGTCGGTGCCGGGATCCCCAGGGCAGTTGGCAAAATAACTCACCCTCCACACATTCGCCAAATGGGGGGAAGCAGGAGTGCAGATGGGGAAAGAAATCGTACACTGGCACACGGTAGACGATGAGGTGCACAAAGTGGAACTGAGAGTGGCCATGCAAGACGCCACAGTGCCGGCAAGGCTGCTAGCCATGCATGCCATACCAGAAAGTTGGCGGGACGACGACACTAGAGCAGCACTAGCCCTCAAGGATGAAGCGCTGTGTGTACAACCGTACAAGGCGGCACTGGCAGAACTAAGCGAAGAGCAGATCACGGAGGTGCAGAGAGCCATGAAATGCGTCGGAGTAGACATGCAGACACTGGAGGGACTGGAGGACTACCACCAGCTGGCGACAGCCCAAGAAATTCAAAAGGTGGCCAAGGGCGACGGTGCGAAGGTGTCGGAGGCAAGCCAATGCTCTTGGGGGCTGACACCACGATGCATCTTGGATGGAAGAGACGCGTGAAGCAAGTAGCCAGAGCAGTGGGATTCGTCGAAAAAGTGCAAGACAAAGCAAACAAGCAAAAGCAACCGTCGGGGCAAAGAGGATGAACGCGACCCATACATCCAACGGCTGTTGGATGAGCAAACGGACCTGCTGGTCGAGATGGAGAAGCTCAAGGAGACCAGGAGAACCAGATCATCCCCCACCAAAGAAGCAAAGCAGATCGAGACTGTGCAGAGCAGAAAAATTGGCGGAAAAGGCGGCCAAAGACAAGGAAAGGGAACGTCTCCGAAAACAACTGCGCGACCTGGAGACTGAAGAAGTGAGCTCGGATGGAGACAACCAGGACATCAGCATGAACACAAGCAGCAGAATCAAAAGAGCAGTACCAAGAGCAATGCAAAGAAAGAGGCAACAGAGGACAAAGAGCTCACCGAGGAAACCACTATAAAAGAACTGAAGAAAGAGATCAAGAAGCTCAAGAGGAAAAGGGGGTCGGATGCGGATGAGTCAGACGATGAAGGAACCAGGTATGTGGACATCACAGAAGAACACCAAGCGCTCAAGGTAATACAGCTCACAAGAATACGCTGCAGCAACCCCAACAGGGTGGCCCAATTCATCAACGAAAAGTTTAAATTCCACAACCTGGCGGACATGTGGCAGGCGCTATGTGCTGTAGTTGATGGACGCGGCGACCAACCACTCCTACTTGCCGTAGACGCGGCCAGCTACGAAGCATACATGGGCGGAAGAACAAACACACAAGCAGCACTCAAGGGTGTGGCCATGTCAATGAAAGTGGAAGAATGCCGCTGGGGAACGGTCACATGCCACATTGCCAAAGATCAGGCGACGCCGATAAGCAGAACTCGACCAGGCAAAGGAGGAGACCCAGCTGTCAACTCACCGCTACAGGTTACCCTGGGATCCCAGCCCGCTAGTTATACTCACAATGACCCCATGGAAACCCACAATGCCCTTTACATCTCTGTGGGGTATGGGTGAGCAGGAGAGGGCAGAGGGGCCCGTGCGCTTCACACTGGAGGCGGATCACACAATGGTAACCCAAGCGGTAAGGTACAGGGGGTTGTGGGTACAGAAGGGGGCAACAAGCCAGTATGGTCAGTCTCCAGCCAGCACAAGCAGGAACTGCAAGATAGAATGGGGCATCACAGGGCCCAGGCCCCTGAGTCCGGGGTTGGTGGATGCCCCAGAGTCGTCTATGATGTGGCAATTCCACCACAGCATCACGAGACACCCACAAGCAAGAGCAGAAAAAGACCAAGGAACCGTATGGTCCGGCCCTAAGTGAGCATCTGCATGGCATGGTCATAACAGAGGCAGGTGGACTAGAGCAGGTGCAAAAACGAGCAGTGCAGGAGCTGGGTCTGGAATGGCAACTCAACCCGGATGGCATAACCAGGCACTGGGCAGCATTGAGCAAGCATGGTGCAATACAGCACATCACACTTCTGGCACAGGCACACTCCATGACCACGCCGCACGTAGTGGAGTCCGGGGACATGAAGTTCGGAGACACCCATTTCCGACTGCAACTGTCCCACAAATGGTGGTGTCACTATGGGGTGCAGAGATGTGTGATGGAGGGCACCTTAGAACAAGAGGGTACGTGGGTGCTGCCAGCGCACGAATGGTATGCCATGCAGAGATGTGTAATGCGCGCGCGAGTGTGGAAGAGGGCAGATGGGGGCATAGGCAAGAAGAGCAGCTTGGCGAGTGCATCACTAAGGGAGAAGCCTGAAGAGGGATTCAGGGAGTGGGTGACTGCATGGGGCATACATACAGATGATGTATGGTGGATCTACCTCCAGTGTACAATACGCCACACACAGGGGTACACGATCAGCAGTGCACACCTCACACCGGCCGAGCCCACCCCGCCCCTCACATACACAACATCCATATGGAAAGGCATGCCCAAGATCCTGTCACTGGGGGGGGGGCAGGGACGGTCCCGATAACAGGTCTGTTTGTCAATGTGCAAAGCCTGAGTGCCAATAAATGGAAAGAGGTGAAGTCAGCAGCACTGCGCATGCAAGCTGCCATTGTAGCAGCCGCAGAGGTGTGGAGTGATGAGAAGACGCCCCTACAGTTCATGGGATACAAAAGGCGTGCATCCAAACACATGGGGATGGGGAAGGGCATGGTGCTATGGGTAAGGGAGGGGCTGACGGTACACATGGAAAAAGTGCATGATGACAGGTGGATACTGGCTGTCATTGTCACAATGACCAGCCACACAGTGTTGGTAGTAACTGTACACATGCCCCAACGCAATGACCCGGGCATATATGCCCAGTGCCTATGCATGCTCCATGTGTTGCGTGAGATGTATGCCTGCGTCACCAAGTGAGGATGTGGTAGCAGCAATAGGATGCCTGTGCCATGGAGAAGCGAGACACAGGTGCATACAGGTGATGCACCAGCAAGGACAGCATATTTGGCACACAGCTAACCCCCAAGCTGACAAAGCACACCAGTATTGGTCCTTCTTAACTAGTGCCCAGAGGTATGCGGCACACATGCAGACAGACCACAGGTGCATGCACGAACAAGGGCAGCCGGGAGATGTAGTCGTTCCGGCGCTGCTACTCCTATGGGCCCTCCTTGGGTCGGTGTGGGGGACAAGGGCCAGAGTGGCCATTAAAGGGGTGTGGGGAATGCGCCTGTGCAGGATAATAGGGAGCCGGTGGGACACACAGCTACGGGTGGGGGGCCTACCAGACCAAGAGCTACAGCCCGTAATGACCCCTGAGTTTGGGTAACCCTGTGCTACATAGTAGTGACAGTGGGCAAACCCACAAGAGCACAACAAGCGTGGTACACCAGGGCCCAAGTACACAGGAAGGTACCACAGAAAGTGCATAGATGGGGCCAAGGTGCGTACACGGTCATGTGTGTAGCCACAGGTGAGTATGCGAGTGCGTGGGCGCATGCAATCCTGAGCACGCTTGATAACCTGAATGACTAACTTACCACTTGTGTTACAGGAACCAAGGGGGGGGCAAGACGGAATTTGCCCTTTTAGCAACAACCACAACCAAGAGCATGGGTGCCGCCATGGCACCATGGAGGGAAGGGTAAAGGGAAAGGGTGGAACTGGTAAGAATCCCCCGGACATCAGAGCACGAGCGAGCACAGACAAGATGCATGTATGAATGGATGATGTGGCTTCAGTGCAGTGCTTGTGTACAGGGAGGGAGTGGGCACACGACTGAAGAACACGCAGGTGGATCACCGAAGGAAACTCACACAAAGCAACCCCGCAAGAAAAGGACCCTGGGCAGACGGTGTAGCGCGCCGGAAATGCGTAGCACATCCATCCATCCCTCCCTCCCTCCCTCCCTCCCTCCCTCCCTCCCTCCCTCCCTCCCTCCCTCCCTCCCTCCCTCCCTCCCTCAACCACAACCCACCAGGCGTCATGCACTGCACTCCAAGTGGGGCTGCTGTTGCTCACGACCGCCTCGGTGCCAGACAGGGGGCCCAGCACCATCACCGGGACGCATCCCCAACCCCCCCCCGTCCTGCCTGCCCCATCTGCCCCCAGCCCCCTGCGCTCGGGGAGGGGGGGGGGGCACACCTCATCGAGCTGCTGGTACCAGTCAAGCCACTCCGGGAAGTACGTGAAGCCGGTGAATCGGTTGTCCATTGATCTCCACTTGAAGCGGGACGTCGGGATGTCACGGTACAAGATGCAGGCCCCACACGCCTGCTTGCGCTCATACCACCTGCACAACCAACACCACCGCCCATGCAGAGGGCCAGCCAAGAGGCAGTGTGGCACCATTTGAGGATGTCGCCGGGGGCACCCCCGTCGGACCCAATAATGTCAAACCGCCTTTACCCCTGTTCTTAACAAAGTCGATCCCACCCAAATTCGTTCCCGGCGAAACCTTTTGTGCCCGTCGCGCCGCGCGCACGCGCGCGCGTAGCTGACATCTGTGTCGTCCAGAGGGCCCAGCAGCCTTCTGACTGCGTCCTGCTGCCTCCAGGCACCCTGTTACCCTCCTGAATGCGGCAGGATGCCCGGCAGGGAAGGGGGCACACACAGTCCTGACACCCCCCCCGACCCCCGCAGACACCGGCGGCTGAAGGGACCCGGCCTCTGAGCAGACGCCCCCTCGCGGCAGCCCCCTCCCCCCCAGAAAGCAGGTCGGGGGTCGGGGCACAAGGCCCCATCGCGGTTCCTGGAGAGCCGAGCAGCAGGTGGCCCCACACACCCCCCGTCTCGCTGTACCATGGGTACAGCGCACGTGGACGCCCCCCCCCCCCCCCCTCCAGGGCGCCCAGCCTACGCCCAGCCACTGTCCCCCTGACACCAAGTGCCAGCCTCAACGGCATTTGTAACCGACAGTAACCGCCGCCAACCGCTTTGGCATCCTCCAACCGCCTGCCTAACCGCCTCTGGGGCCCCTCCCCTTCTAATGCATCCCTGGGGGGGGGGGGTGCTCCAGGCCACCGCGCTCGGACCGCCCGGGCGTGAGGGGGGCATCAAAGCGGGGTGCCGCTGGAGGACGGGCACGTCGAAGCAGCCCTCCATCCCGGGCACGCCATCACCACCGCCATCACTGAGCACCGTACGAGTGGACGCGGATTTGTGAACAACCGCGGGTTTTGAGTTGGAGATTCATTGCAATTTCCATCGCCGTTGTCCCGATGGCTTTGCATGACTTGGGTCATCACGAATCATCATCAATGATCCATCGAACACTGGGCGTTGGTGAAGTCCAAAGGATTGTGGGGGGCCCCCCGCTGCATCAGGCGTGACCTCGCCTGCGTGTCCACTGGCCCCGTACCACTCGGCCATGGGACGCGGATGCCCCTCACAAAAGCGGGTGGCGCTCGGACGGGGGCCTGCACGCGGCCACTCCGGCCCCCGCACCATCCCTCTGCCCCCCCACGCCCCCGCCCTCCTGCCCGGCCCTGCCCTCCCCCTCCGGCACAGCCCTTGGGGGGGGGGGGGGCAGAGGCCCATCCCTGTCAAAGGCCCAGGGGGTGTGGGGGCCGGGGCCGGGGCGACGGCCGGGGCCCACGGGGGCGCAGAGGAGGAGAGGGGGGCATACGCTGTGACGGACTTGGGGGCGTCGAGTTGGAAGGCCGAGACCATCCGCTGCAGCAGCGTGGGGCGGTCCACGTGCTCGAGGAGCACCCGGTCCTGCAGCGACGGAGGGTGTGTGGGGGGGAGGGGCTGCAGCACCGCTGTGCCATGAGCGCCCCCGCCCTCAGACATGATCACAAAGCGCCGCGTGGGTACTGAGTTGTGCAGCGGGTTCTTACCGAGTTCCGGATGTGACGGGGGCGGGTATTACTGAGTGGCACGGGGCACGGGGGTGTGTCCCACCGACACGCAGTGGCCCTCCCGGGCGCGAGTGGCCACAGCCACAGGGTGCAGCACCACCACCACTCTCCAGCACAAACCCCATGCCACACCCCTCCCCCATCCACACACCAGCACACACACCGTTCCAAGGATCTGCCTGTCCATCACACGCACACACACAAGTGCAGCGCCCCACAAAGGCACCGCTGTAGTACCCAAACACGGCAATGCTACGCTGATGCAGCGCCGTCAGGGGGCGAGGGGGAGGGGGGGAGACCTCGAAATCCACGACCTCCGGCTCCAGCTCCGGGATGATGTCCGTGGGCTGCCGCGGGGGACGGGGGGGCTCCACGTCCCCATTGATCTCCTTCCGCTTGGTGTAGAGCGTCTGTACGGCGGACGGAGGCGGCACCAGCGGATGGGCGGGGGGGGGGGGGGGGGGCACAGAGGCGACGCACACCAAACCACAAAGAGAGAGGGACGTGGGCCCCACAGAACAGCCCCAATGCCGCCCCCCCCGACGGGACCGGGCAATTAGGGGGGGGGGGGGGGCAGGGCCATGACCTGCGGTGCCCGTGGGAGTGGGGCAGCCAGGGCGGCCCCTGGACTGTCCCTGTTTCACTGCCCTATGTCAAAGGGGGGGGGGGGGTTGGCACAAGGCCATGGTGTTGGTTTGTTTGCCTTTGGCGGCGCCCATTGGCCTCTCCAGACGGCATCCAACGGCAAAGGAAAGGACCAAAGGGAAAGACTCATTGTTGTTAGAAGCCCCCCTCAGGACAACGATCCTGCAGATGCACACGCCGGCGCGCACAAGTCAGTGCTGGAGTCGGCAAACTCCCGCATGGACTGGGAGTGTGCATCGGGATGCACCTGGTCAACGGCACGGGCAACAGCCCCGTCTCCGGGACGGCCGACCCCCGGAGTAGTCAAACAGGACAAGTCATCCAGGGGCTCCGTTGACACAACCAAAACACGTTCGGGCCCACAGAGGGTCAGAATGAGCGGTGGTGAGAGGCCAACAGGCGCTGCCAAAGGCACACAAACCAACACTATTGGCCTCGTGCCACACCCCCCCCCCCAAGGCCCAGGGGCCTGCACTGTAATGGGGGGGGGGGGGCACAGCGCACACAGTCCCCCCAGCCCCCCCCCCCCGGGGCCTGAGGGCGTGGGAGGGACGTGTGTGGGGGGCATGTTCAGGGGCAGAGGGAACCTCCAACTCAAACAACAGCAGCTCCCGGTCCACTTGGGCATGCGTCAAGTGCTCCCGGATCTCTGTGGCCAACTGGACCACCTTCGGGTCCTCCTCAGCCCCCGCGCTCACGTCGTCGGCCACACCTGAGGGACGGTGGGGGGGGGGGGGGGGGAGGGCAGGGCCCCTGCAGGAGGCACCCGAACAGAGGCACGCCCCCCCCCCCCAAGCGCATCACCACCGGCCCTGTGCAGCAGACCGCACGGCTGATGAGGGGGGGGGGGGGGGGGCAACCGAAAGTCCCAGGCAGGCGTGTGTTTAGAAGGGGTGGGTGGGCGTTCAACTCCGGGGGAGGGAGTCCATACAGCCCCTCTGGCTAGATCACCACCCTTCCCCAAAAAGGGGCTCGATTTACGGGCCTCCCCAAAGTCCTACCGAAACTGACCCCCGGGGCCCGGAAAGTGACCCGGACCCAAAAACCGGCAAAAAATGAAACTGCAATGTTTGGAATCAGCGCGTCGAGGGGGTTCAGAGAACTCATCATTTGCCATGTGTTTTTTGGGGGAAATTGACCATTTTCAAATAATCAAAAAAATATTCAGCGCCTTCAGCGCCAGAGCTCATGGTCACCGATGAATGGTCCAGTCAATGGAGCTCTTTTGAACCCCTCGTTCAAAACCCGAATTCCCAAGGGGGGGGGGGGGGGGGGTTTGAGGTCCAAGGGGTTGTGTTCCAAGAAGGGCCCAACATTTCCTTCCTTTCACATAATTGATTGTCCCCCTGAGGACTGGTTTGTCAGATCTTGTGGGGAGAGGGGGGGGTTGAGGAGGGGGCGGGGGGGGGGGGCGCCTACCTCCCTTCTGCACACCCTACAACACGCCTACCTCCCTTCTGCACACCCTACAACACGCCTACCTCCCTTCTGCACACCCTACAACACGCCTACCTCCCTTCTGCACACCCTACAACACGCCTACCTCCCTTCTGCACACCCTACAACACGCCTACCTCCCCTCTGCACACCCTACAACACGCCTACCTCCCTTCTGCACACCCTACAACACGCCTACCTCCCTTCTGCACACCCTACAACACGCCTACCTCCCTTCTGCACACCCTACAACACGCCTACCTCCCTTCTGCACACCCTACCACACGCCTACCTCCCTTCTGCACACCCTACAACACGCCTACCTCCCTTCTGCACACCCTACAACACGCCTACCTCCCTTCTGCACACCCTACAACACGCCTACCTCCCTTCTGCACACCCTACAACACGCCTACCTCCCTTCTGCACACCCTACAACACGCCTACCTCCCTTCTGCACACCCTACAACACGCCTACCTCCCTTCTGCACACCCTACAACACGCCTACCTCCCTTCTGCACACCCTACAACACGCCTACCTCCCTTCTGCACACCCTACAACACGCCTACCTCCCCTCTGCACACCCTACAACACGCCTACCTCCCTTCTGCACACCCTACCACACGCCTACCTCCCTTCTGCACACCCTACAACACGCCTACCTCCCTTCTGCACACCCTACCACACGCCTACCTCCCTTCTGCACACCCTACAACACGCCTACCTCCCTTCTGCACACCCTACAACACGCCTACCTCCCTTCTGCACACCCTACAACACGCCTACCTCCCTTCTGCACACCCTACAACACGCCTACCTCCCTTCTGCACACCCTACAACACGCCTACCTCCCTTCTGCACACCCTACAACACGCCTACCTCCCCTCTGCACACCCTACAACACGCCTACCTCCCTTCTGCACACCCTACAACACGCCTACCTCCCTTCTGCACACCCTACAACACGCCTACCTCCCTTCTGCACACCCTACCACACGCCTACCTCCCTTC
This sequence comes from Eutreptiella sp. 'Long Island Sound 2002', assembly GCA_964036045.1. Classification (NCBI taxonomy): domain Eukaryota; phylum Euglenozoa; class Euglenophyceae; order Eutreptiales; family Eutreptiaceae; genus Eutreptiella; species Eutreptiella sp. 'Long Island Sound 2002'. The sequence goes on from OZ038381.1 coordinate 6,352,542, forward strand.
TGCACACCCTACAACACGCCTACCTCCCTTCTGCACACCCTACAACACGCCTACCTCCCCTCTGCACACCCTACAACACGCCTACCTCCCTTCTGCACACCCTACAACACGCCTACCTCCCTTCTGCACACCCTACAACACGCCTACCTCCCCTCTGCACACCCTACAACACGCCTACCTCCCTTCTGCACACCCTACAACACGCCTACCTCCCTTCTGCACACCCTACAACACGCCTACCTCCCTTCTGCACACCCTACAACACGCCTACCTCCCTTCTGCACACCCTACAACACGCCTACCTCCCTTCTGCACACCCTACAACACGCCTACCTCCCTTCTGCACACCCTACAACACGCCTACCTCCCTTCTGCACACCCTACAACACGCCTACCTCCCTTCTGCACACCCTACAACACGCCTACCTCCCTTCTGCACACCCTACAACACGCCTACCTCCCTTCTGCACACCCTACCACACGCCTACCTCCCTTCTGCACACCCTACAACACGCCTACCTCCCTTCTGCACACCCTACAACACGCCTACCTCCCTTCTGCACACCCTACAACACGCCTACCTCCCTTCTGCACACCCTACAACACGCCTACCTCCCTTCTGCACACCCTACAACACGCCTACCTCCCTTCTGCACACCCTACCACACGCCTACCTCCCTTCTGCACACCCTACAACACGCCTACCTCCCTTCTGCAGACCCTACAACACGCCTACCTCCCCTCTGCACACCCTACAACACGCCTACCTCCCTTCTGCACACCCTACAACACGCCTACCTCCCTTCTGCACACCCTACAACACGCCTACCTCCCCTCTGCACACCCTACAACACGCCTACCTCCCTTCTGCACACCCTACAACACGCCTACCTCCCTTCTGCACACCCTACAACACGCCTACCTCCCTTCTGCACACCCTACAACACGCCTACCTCCCTTCTGCACACCCTACAACACGCCTACCTCCCTTCTGCACACCCTACAACACGCCTACCTCCCTTCTGCACACCCTACAACACGCCTACCTCCCTTCTGCACACCCTACAACACGCCTACCTCCCTTCTGCACACCCTACAACACGCCTACCTCCCTTCTGCACACCCTACAACACGCCTACCTCCCTTCTGCACACCCTACCACACGCCTACCTCCCTTCTGCACACCCTACAACACGCCTACCTCCCTTCTGCACACCCTACAACACGCCTACCTCCCCTCTGCACACCCTACAACACGCCTACCTCCCTTCTGCACACCCTACAACACGCCTACCTCCCTTCTGCACACCCTACAACACGCCTACCTCCCCTCTGCACACCCTACAACACGCCTACCTCCCTTCTGCACACCCTACAACACGCCTACCTCCCTTCTGCACACCCTACAACACGCCTACCTCCCTTCTGCACACCCTACAACACGCCTACCTCCCTTCTGCACACCCTACAACACGCCTACCTCCCTTCTGCACACCCTACAACACGCCTACCTCCCTTCTGCACACCCTACAACACGCCTACCTCCCTTCTGCACACCCTACAACACGCCTACCTCCCTTCTGCACACCCTACAACACGCCTACCTCCCTTCTGCACACCCTACAACACGCCTACCTCCCCTCTGCACACCCTACAACACGCCTACCTCCCTTCTGCACACCCTACAACACGCCTACCTCCCTTCTGCACACCCTACAACACGCCTACCTCCCTTCTGCACACCCTACCACACGCCTACCTCCCTTCTGCACACCCTACAACACGCCTACCTCCCTTCTGCACACCCTACAACACGCCTACCTCCCCTCTGCACACCCTACAACACGCCTACCTCCCTTCTGCACACCCTACAACACGCCTACCTCCCTTCTGCACACCCTACAACACGCCTACCTCCCCTCTGCACACCCTACAACACGCCTACCTCCCTTCTGCACACCCTACAACACGCCTACCTCCCTTCTGCACACCCTACAACACGCCTACCTCCCTTCTGCACACCCTACAACACGCCTACCTCCCTTCTGCACACCCTACAACACGCCTACCTCCCTTCTGCACACCCTACAACACGCCTACCTCCCTTCTGCACACCCTACAACACGCCTACCTCCCTTCTGCACACCCTACAACACGCCTACCTCCCTTCTGCACACCCTACAACACGCCTACCTCCCTTCTGCACACCCTACAACACGCCTACCTCCCTTCTGCACACCCTACCACACGCCTACCTCCCTTCTGCACACCCTACAACACGCCTACCTCCCTTCTGCACACCCTACAACACGCCTACCTCCCTTCTGCACACCCTACAACACGCCTACCTCCCTTCTGCACACCCTACAACACGCCTACCTCCCTTCTGCACACCCTACAACACGCCTACCTCCCTTCTGCACACCCTACAACACGCCTACCTCCCCTCTGCACACCCTACAACACGCCTACCTCCCTTCTGCACACCCTACAACACGCCTACCTCCCTTCTGCACACCCTACAACACGCCTACCTCCCTTCTGCACACCCTACCACACGCCTACCTCCCTTCTGCACACCCTACAACACGCCTACCTCCCTTCTGCAGACCCTACAACACGCCTACCTCCCCTCTGCACACCCTACAACACGCCTACCTCCCTTCTGCACACCCTACAACACGCCTACCTCCCCTCTGCACACCCTACAACACGCCTACCTCCCCTCTGCACACCCTACAACACGCCTACCTCCCTTCTGCACACCCTACAACACGCCTACCTCCCTTCTGCACACCCTACAACACGCCTACCTCCCTTCTGCACACCCTACAACACGCCTACCTCCCTTCTGCACACCCTACAACACGCCTACCTCCCTTCTGCACACCCTACAACACGCCTACCTCCCTTCTGCACACCCTACAACACGCCTACCTCCCTTCTGCACACCCTACAACACGCCTACCTCCCTTCTGCACACCCTACAACACGCCTACCTCCCTTCTGCACACCCTACAACACGCCTACCTCCCTTCTGCACACCCTACAACACGCCTACCTCCCTTCTGCACACCCTACAACACGCCTACCTCCCTTCTGCACACCCTACAACACGCCTACCTCCCTTCTGCACACCCTACAACACGCCTACCTCCCTTCTGCACACCCTACAACACGCCTCGTCCCCACACCCACCGGCAGGACATGCGAGCCGCACCAGACCTTCACACCCACAGACATGAGCCAGGGCGGCCCCACACCTCCCACCCCCTCAGGCATCACCCCCCCCCCCCGTGTGCCATTCCGTCGGGTTGCTGCTCCTTTACGGGGCCCTGGACAGTCACCCGCTCTTCCCTTCGCATGTTGCGTTGGGTCGCTGCGTTCTGTCGGCCGCTGCGGCCGGTGCTCCTGCTGGTGTCGTTTCCGCGTTCGCGGAGCCCAGTGGTTGGTGTGCCGGGGCTGTGCTGGATGTGGCGGGATGTGCCGTTTGCGTGTCAGCGGCGCCCAATAATTGGCGTATTGGGGGTTGTGCTGGTTGTTGCCGGGGGTCGTTTGACTGTTGTTGCCCCCCCCCCCCAGGGGGCGAAAAACGCAGTGCAAAACCGCAGCAGCGTCAGAGCGCAGCCCAGCTCTCGGTCTGTTGTCTTTCGGGGGGCGGGCAAGGGCGGTGGGCGGAGGGTCGAAGCCTGACCGGCAGTAGCGGAGGGTTGTGACGCCCCCCCCCCCTTTGTGTTGGTGTGTCTGGCTCCCGAGGGGGGGGGGGGCTCACTCGAGGGGGGGGGGCGTGCATTCCTGTACCACCCCCCCCCCCCCTCTTATGCCACTTTGGTGCACGGGCACATGTAACCCCCTGCCCCCCGCACAGGGAGGCCCAGGCACTGGCACTGGCAAATGGGGTGGCCCCCTTCCTCATGGCCTTCGGACGCTCGGGGCCGCCCCATGGGACAGCCCCGTGCCCCCCCCTCGCCCCCCCTCGCCCCCCTCACCCCCCCTCACCCCCCCTCACCCCCCCCCCCACCCCCCGCTCGAGGGCTGACGTACACGCAACGGCCCGTGCCCCCCGCCACAGTCCCATAGAGCGCGGGGGGCACGCACGATCGCCCACGACGCAGGCACCACCGGTTTGCACTGTGCCTTCCACGGGGCACTCGACGGACACAACGCAATGGGGGCAGGGGACGCCTGCGGGGGGTCACGAGGGGCGCTCCGGATGCCAGTCCCTCCGCTGCCGCAGGGGCGCGTGCGGTGCGGGTGCGGCGGCGGTGGGGGCGCGCACGCACACACCATCGACTTTCGCAGGGGCCTCCGTGGGCGTGACCGACGGGGCCTCTGCGGCCGCTGTCGAGGCCGGGGCTTCGGAGGCGTCGGCGGCCGGGACAAGGGCGGCCTCCGCGGGCACCACCACTTCGGCAGAGGCCTGCACAACGGACATGCACATCACTGGGGGGGGGGGGGCCACCAGCACAACCCCCGGTGTACCCGACGCCCCACACGCACCCTAACCCACGGGATGGGGCCCCGGACAGAGAGCCCCCAGGGGGGGGGGTCCGGGGGGGGGGGGGCTGGCACAAGGCCCTGGTGTTGGTTTGTGTGCCTTTGGCGGCGCCTATTGGCCTCTCGCCACCGCTCATTGTGACCCTCTGTGGGCCCGAACGTGTTTTGGTTGTGTCAACGGAGCCCCGGAGGACTTGTCCTGTTTGACTACTTCGGGGGTCGGCCGTCCCGGAGACGGGGCTGTTGCCTGTGCATTCCCCCCCAGAGCCACGAGGTGCTGTACTGTGTTGCACTTGAGGGGGGGGTCCCAGGCCTGTTTCGCAAACCCGCGCAGGCCCAAAGACCTCATCGCTGAGCACGAGGACACGATGGACACGACCGGTGTGCAATGGGGCACCAGTAGCCACACCACTTGTGCCCTGGAAAATCACGCCGAAGGCGCGGAGCAAAATGTGGCCCAATCATTTAAGAAGAGGGGGGGGGGTCTGGGGGGGGGGGGGCTGGTCTGGAGCCCCCCCCCCCCCCCCCTCCACCCCCTTCCACAGGTGCTGAGTTGTTGTGTGGAACTCCGGCCCCGGACCAGGGCCCATTTCAGGCCGACACACGCGGTCCGCCGGCCCCGTACGACCGTCTGGACGCGGGCCATGCCCCACCACTACGCCCCCCCGCCCCCGGGGCCCCGCTCCTCCGAAGGACCCGGGGCCCGCGGCACAGCCCTGTGGACGTCTCTGCGGAGGGGGTGCGGGGGGTATGAGGGGGGGGTGCACGTGCCACTGGCACACGGGGCCCCGGACAGAGCCGGGCCCTCTGGCCCTCCCCCACGGCCCCTCTGCACCCCCCAAACTGCCTTCTGCACCCCACGTTCGGGGGAGGGGTAACGCCCGATGAAGGGGGGGCTAAGCGAAGCCGCGGGGGGACCGAACGGTCGACGTACCCCGAGCGACACCGCCCCCCTCCCCCGAGAGGTCCGGGATGGCCCCCACTCCACGGCACATGACTTCACAGAGGAGGCGGAAGGGGGGGAGGGGGGCGACGCCGATGGGGGGGGGGTGACATACGCACTGCACCCGCGCACTGCCAGAGCGAGCCCCCCCCCCCCCCGCCTGTCATGCCTTCAGCCTCTGTGTTGCGGGGGGGGGGGGGGCATGTCGCCGTGATGTGTTGTTCTCGTGCAGTGCCAGCCTTGCCTCTAAGCCCTGGACTGAGGATATGGGTCTCATAAGTTGTCAACAACCCCCCCCCCGTGTTCACCGGGCGTACCTTGAGGGGCAAGTAAGCCCCCCCCCCCCCCGATCTGATGAGGATGGAGAACAAAAGGAACACACAAATGATTGGGAACCTGCTTGGGTGACCGCTGGAGGGGCCCGGCTCTCCCCCACTCATATGAGGGGGAGGCAGTCACGAGACCCGGGTCTACCGCAGCCTCAGAGACACAAGTGCACAGGTCCGGGCTCCGCCGTGTGTTGTGGCTGGGGCCCTATCAGCCCCCCGTATGGAGGCACATGGGGTGCTGGTCATAAAGGGCAAGCACACACGAGTAACAGAAAATGACGCCTGCCCAGCTCGCAGCGGTATTGCCGCTGAGCCTGGCGAAGCATATTCATCCATCAACGATGCAAATCACGCATATGTGTGTGCTGACGGTTGCATGTGCGGGTGCTGGTGACTGTGCAGCGAAAGCACGAGAGGTTGGGAGCCCGTTAACGATGATACCGTGACGATGCCCACCCGCTATCATCATGACTTTGGGCCAACATTGCCCTGCCCCACGGGCACATATCGCGGGCCAATTTGGCCAGATATGTGCGTGTACGCGCGTAAACGTATGCGCAACGTATACACGACGCATATGCGGATACGCATGCGCGTATGCACGCGTTCACGTGTAGTCCGTAGACACTGTGCACATACGTGGACACTGTGCATAGTTTGTAGACCCTGTGCACATGCACGTTTCCCCGGGTATAGTCTGTACACACTGCGCACCACAAGCGGATGCAGTCTGTTCATTGTGAACACTGTTGGCATGTTCTAGACGCGAAGAGATAATATTTGGGAAGGGGTCCGAAGGCCCGCATCCCCCAAAAACGGTCCGCTGACGGCGGTTACCTGTGCACACGGGTATGTACACGCGTACACGTGCAGCCCTCCATTTCGCACTGTCCCCCTCCCTCCAGGACACGCACTGCAGCACAGAACACCCCCCATCCCCAATACCCCCCCGTGACTGCCCCGTGACGTAGGGCCCGGGCACACGCCTCCCTCCCCCTCCCCCCCATCCCCCGGACGCCCCTTCCCGATGGCCCAGAGCCCCCTCACGCACGCCGGTCAGGGGCCTGCGGGGGCACAGAGGCAGACCGGTCGGACGGGGGGCGCCGCTTTGAGGGCCTCGGGGTCGGCGAGTTTGTTGAACTGGGGCAGTGACATGACCGCCTGCAGCCCCCGTAACGTGAGGTCCTTCACGCCCAACTGCACAGAGAAGCGGCGATGCGTGGGGCACGGGATGGGGGGGGGGGGGTGCAGGGGGTAGAGGAGTGGGCGCAGGGCATGAGGGCGAGGGGGGACTGCCTCATACGGCGCACATCAAACGCCGGCCTTGGGTGGACGGGCTTGTGGCGGTGGTCCGCATGCCAACGTGCAGCCCGGCCCCCGGCCGTACTGCCAGAGCCCCCCCTGGCAGGGGGTGGAAGGGGAGGCAAACGACCTGGAGCGTGGGATTTGTGGTGGTGGGCGGAAGGGGGTGAGGTGTGCGTCCCAGAGGGATGGGTGTGGTGGAGGGGGGGTGCCCCCACACCCCCCAGAGCCCCCCCCACCCCCTCCCACCCCCACCAGAATGCCGGGCCAGTCTTAACGTTGTGCGGAACAGAAATTTTTGTGTTTTGAGTTGTATTTACGCAAACTTTTCGCGACAGCACCCAAAATAAGAAAAACAAATTTCATTTTTGCGATCGTTTTGTCCGGAGTTCAAATTTGCGGAGCTGTTTTTGGCACCGTGAGTCAAACTTTTTTTTATTTTTGCGTTTTTTTTTGCGTTTGGCCTCCCGTTTAGGAAGGCGTTATGTTTCATTCATTTTGGTGCCACTGACAAGGACCTGGGGTGCCTTGGACTCTGGGGTTGCAGTCCACAGCACAGACAAGCACCAACGGGATGATGCAGGCCCACCAGCTGTTCCATGGTCCAGGTGCCCATTCGTCCACCACAGGGCCCGTGGCACATGAAATGCTGACACACCAACGCACCTTGCAACGTGGCCCGACCACTTGTGCACAAAACCGGTGCGTCAATTCGTCGACAACAGTCCTAAGGCACATCAGATGCTGAAACTGTGGCACACAAACACACAACAGGAAGCAATGCAGTGCTGTGCAGGGGACCCATGCCTCTGGTGGCGTGGCAGCCCCCCCCCCCCCCGTGTGACAGTCCGTCGGGTTGTTGGTTCTTTGCGGGGCCCTGGACAGTCACCCGTTCTTCCCTTCGCGTGCAGCAATGGGAGGGGGGGGGGGTGGAGCACCCCCCCCCCCGCCGCCCGCTGCCAAACTGGCACCGGTGCTGCGGTTTTGCACACGCCCCAATCACGTCCTAATACACGCCCCAATCAAAGGCACCACCAACGGGTGATGGCCAAAGCCGTGGCTGGACAGGCCCCGCCCCCCTCCCTGGGCGGAGAGTGGGTGGGCTGGACGGGCATCATCAACTGAAAGGGAGGCAACGAAGGAAGGCAATGCACCGCAGCACAAGTGTGTTCGGGTCAGGACGGGGATGGGGGCAGGGGGGGGGGGGGATGGCCGGTTGCTGTTTTGCGGCACCTGTTTTTTTGCGAAGGGCATGCGGCCGGGTTTTATTTTTTTTGCGTTTTTTTTTTGGTTGCAAACCAACGCCTTGTGCCAGGACCTCCTCATTTTCGCAAACAATCCACATTGGCATGGCAAACACGTCGCTGTCACATCCCTCCGGCGTAGTGCAGACCGGTTTGCCCTGCGGCAGCCGCCGGAGGCCGCTGCCCCCCGCCCCCCCGTGCGGTGACACGTGGGTGTGTCAAGTGGTGATTGCGCTCAGGGAAATTGTGCCAGCAACGGCATTGCACCGCCAAAAAGAGAACAGGGCTGATCACGCACCGGAATGTCCGGTCCTGGGCACCTTTCGCCAACGTCTGCCCCCCCTGCCCCTGCGGGAGCGACAGGAGGACTGTGTTGTGCTGCGGGCACAGCAGGTGTCCCCCCCCCCCCCCGTCCGGCGCGGGGGTATGTCCCCCGCAGGCGTGCCAGCGCGAGAGGGGGGGGCAGGCATACCCCCGTCACCAAAGGCTCATGGCCCCCCAGATGCTGCATGGAGATGTGGTCCCCATGGGACAAGATGCGGAGGGACTGCATGTCCTGGGCCAGGTCCTGACACTGCAGTGTGGGGGTGAGGGGGTCCCCCCTCTGCTCCAGCTCCTTCTTGCGGGCCGTCTGCAGGAGCTCCTGCTGCACTTGGTCACTGGTGCCGTCCTGCAGCAGAGGGCGAGGGTAAGGGGGTGAGGGTGAGGGGGGTGAGGGTGAGGGGGTGAGGGTGAGGGTTTGGATTTGGGGGCCGAGCTTAAGGCTCACAGGCCACCTGGGGTGACGCACGATGACGCGCCCGACGACGCTGCATATCGGCCGTGCCATGCCATACCGGAGGGGGGGGGGGTATTCCGTGTGGGGGGGGGGGGGGGGGATATGAATCTACAAATTCTGGCGCAAACAAAATCTGTGCCGCTTCTTAAAATGAGCGAATAAATTATGTGTGGCTCCCAATCATTGCTCATGAGAAACAGTGGGCGCTGGCAATGCCTGACGTATACCCGCACAAATACTGAAAAACACCGAACACTTTGTGTACAACAATTTTGTTCAGCATTTGGATCACACAAATTCCAGCTTTGCATAACCCCCCCCCCCACACGGTACAATGCGCCCCCCAGGGCCTCGCCACCTGCAGCGATGGGCCACGCCCCACTTGCCGTGCAGGGCGCCCTCGGGGGTCGCCGGGGCCGCGCCCCCCCCCCCCCCATCCTCGACGGACTGGGTCCCTCGGGGCCCTCGCCCTGACCAAGGCAGGCCCGGGTCCACGGCCACAATCCCCCCGGGGGGGGGGGGGGGGGGCTGTCCCCCTCCGTCGGGGGCTTGCTCAAACCGGTTCCAAATGTGTGGAGGGGGAGGGGGAGGGGGAGGGGGAGGGGGAGGGGGAGGGGGAGGGGGAGGGAAAGGAGTGGGGGGGGGGAGGGGGAGGGGGAGGGGGAGGGGGAGGGGGAGGAGTGGGGGGGGGGGTAAAGGAGAGCTTGGGGCGGGGCGGAGGGGGGGGGGGGATGCTGCTGTGGGTCTGTCATCAGCACGGCTCAGTGCAGCAGCGGGCTCGGGGACACCATCGCCCTCTGGACCTCCGTTGGTCCCTCGCACGATGGACGATGGTGACGCGCTGTCGTTATTGGGGGCACGAGGGGCTCGTTCGGAGGAGGTGAGCGGGTCCGGGCGGTTGCACACATCCGATGGGTATTTGGGTGTTGGCCTTGGCATGTCTATGCCCCAAGTCAGTGCTGTCGGCATCGGCAAAGCGCATCACACGCGCCACTGGACCGTCGAGGGCTGGGGTCGCTCTTGGGTGTTCCAGTGCCCGTACTCAATCTCTCTCCCTCTGCCCCACCACAACCGGATGCCCCTGTCGTGCACGGGGGCGGGCAGGTCCGCGCGCATGTCACCGCGCCGATGCGCGCGCGACCGGCCCCCGACGACCGCCCTCACCCGCACGCGCGCGCGGACCCACGCCCCCACGCGCACACCAGCCGTGAGAGCACCATGTCCAGATAGTCCGTGAGGGCGGGGGTGATGTCCACTTGGGGCTCTGCCTTCATGGATTCCGCTTCGATGGCGTTCACCTTCAAAGTGCCCCCAGACCCAAACAGGAGGTCGGCGTCCGGTTCAGGGGTCGGGGCTGCACAGACAAACGACGGATGGCGATGGGCTTCGGGGCGGAGTGCGCGCGAGAGCACGCGACGCCGTACTCTGCGGATGCAGCCCCTCCCGTCCGGGCCCCCTCGTCACACACGCCCCTCATAGACCCCACCGCTAATGGACATCCGTGTGCGGGCTAAGGCATTCTGCGACCGTCGGGGCCCCAGCACACGTGCTGAAGGTGCCCCTTGTCAGTGGACCCCTATTCCTCTCAGATGCAGCACAGGCCACAGCTTACCATTACCGTTACTGCGGGGGGGGGGGGGGATGGAGGGGCGGCATGGCAGCTTCCGCCGGACCCACCCAACGCCCATCCACATCAGAAAATCTTTCCTGAGAAAAAAAATGAAATGTATTAAGGGGCCCGAACTCGGAGGAACTCTGCCCCCCCCCCCCCCGAGGGATGCATTAGAATACCTCAGAGGCGACCCCAGAGGCGGTTAGGCAGGCGGTTGGAGGAGGTTGCCAAAGCGGTTGGGGGCGGTTACTGTCGGTTACAAATGCCATTGAGGCCGGCGCTTGGCGTCCGGGAGACAGTGGCTCCTCGCCCGCCACCCGGCGCCACCGGAGGGGGGCGTTGGGGGGGCTGCAAGGGGGAGGATTGGGGAGGCCTCTGCCCCGACCCACGCCACATGCTGTCGTATCATTTCGGTGATGGTGCACAGCGTTGCTGACGTGGCACCGCATCGTGCGCGCACACTGCCGGTGTGAGGCCACGGCTTAGTGGCGCCGGGGCGACTCCCATCGCGTGCTCCGCAAGGGGGCTCACCACCCCCTCGGCACAGCGCTGATGTGATGGGGCGGATTGGCAATTCGCGAATTCGCATTGCACGAGGGCCCTCTCGGATGGTCAACCGAATTTGGCAAATTCGAAGCGAATTCGAGCCTCGAATTCGAATTCGGGGATTCGGCCTGAGTCCCTACTCCAAAGCCCAAGGGCAACGCCGTTGCAAAAGAGCGAACCCCGCTGTAGAGCGGCCCCATAAGCGGGAGCGGCCCGTCGCAGGCAGCGCCACTCCAGTGGGCCCCGCGAGGGTGTGGACGGTGGAGGGACCCCCCCCTCCCCCTGTGTGACAGTCCGTCGGGTCGCTGTTTCTTTACGGGGCCCTGGACGGTCACCCGTTCTTCCCTTCGCATGTTGCGTTGGGTCGCTGCGTTCTGTCGGCCGCTGCGGCCGGTGCTCCCGCTGGTGTCGTTTCCGCGTTCGCGGAGCCCCGTCGTTGGTGTGCCGGGGCTGTGCTGGATGTGGCGGGATGTGCCGTTTGCGCGTCAGCGGCGCCCAATAATTGGCGTATTGGGGGTTGTGCTGGTTGTTGCCGGGGTCGTTTGACTGTTTTTGCTGTCCACGCACCTCCGCTCTGCGGTCGTCCACAACCCGCCTCGCCGCGTTTCCGTGTGCGTGAGGCCCCGGTGCCCCACTCCTCCACGCGCTTTACCGGCCGTGCGTCCCCTGCGCTCCACCCCCCCACCCCAAGACCACGAGGGCGACGGGCCATACATGCGGAAGGGACGGCAGTGCCGACCGCGGTGTTCCCCGTTGTCGTGCCGCCGCCGGTGGACGGGGGCGGGAGCGGCGTGGCGGCGGGCATGGGCGTGCCGGTGGCCGTGGACGGGTTGGTGCACGTGATGTTGTAGATGTTCACCTGCTTCTCCGTGTCCAGGGTCTTGACGGTCTGCTCCACGAGGCAGTGGGCCACCACCGGGATGCTGAGGCGCGACGAGGGCACTTGCTCAATGAGGGTCTGGTAGTAGTCTTTGGTGGCCTGATCCGCGATCGAGAGGGGGCGATGGGGCATGGGGTTGCGGTGATGCTGTTGTGATGTGCCGCGTGCGCATGTTGTTGTTGTTGTTGTTGTTGTTGTTGTTGTTGTTGTTGTTGTTGTTGTTGTTGTTGTTGTTGTTGTTGTTGTTGTTGTTGTTGTTGTTGTTGTTGTTGTTGTTGTTGTTGTTGTTGTTGTTGTGGTGGTGGTTGTTGTTGTTGTGGTGGTGGTTGTTGTTGTTGTTGTTGTTGTTGTTGTTGTTGTTGTTGTTGTCGTTGTTGTTGTTGTTGTTGTTGTTGTTGTTGTTGTTGTTGTTGTTGTTGTTGTTGTTGTTGTTGTTGTTGTTGTTGTTGTCGTCGTTGTCGTTGTCCTTGTCCTTGTTGTTCTTGTTGTTCTTGTTGTCGTTTTAGAGGGTTCATGATTTCCTGGAATGACTGTGGTCCGAGGCATTCAACAACAACAACAATGACAACAACAAAAACAAGAGCAGCAGCAGCTGCTGCTGCTGCAACAATGACAATGACAACAACGACAACAACGACAACAATGACAACAGGTGGATGGGCGCGTGCGCACGAATGTGCGTGCATACGCCGGCGCGCGCACGTGTGGGTTGCGCTGCGCGTGTGCGTGCGACGTGCTGAGATCGCCATGCCCCGGTCCCGCAGCTGCCGGTGTGTGTCCAGGGGACTGCACCCGTTGTTTCCGATTCTCGCGGCACACCCCCGTTCTTGGCCACGTCCCCCAGGCGCTTCTGCAGCGGGGGAACTTTAACAAAGCGGGAGTAGGACCTCGCAACCCCCTGAGGCACCGAGCGCCCCCCGATGGGCCTCCAGGATCGCCGTGCGGCCCCACGTCACAATGCGGCAGGACACGCCGTGTGTGACATGTGCGACAGCATTGGGCCTGGCGGTTGTGGAAGGACCCGCGCAACACACATCTGCGGGTGACGGTTTGTGGTGCGCATTTCTTTTCGCGGACGCACTGCCCGCACGCACCCCGCGTGGCCACCCCCCCATCGCGCTCCCATTGCGGCGTTGGGCGCAGGACATCGTGCCTGTGTACTGTGTAGCGCCCCACACACCCCCCGGCCCCCCAGAATCGGGAGGGGGGCGGGATTTCCCGACAACCCACGCCCCAATGCGCCCTGGGCCACGCGACCGCCCGGTGCCACACCGTCAGATTCGCGGCGGTGACGGGGGGCATCTCCTCGATCTCGCGGCGCCGGGCGGCCGCGTCATCCATCAGCCCTTGGAGCTTGTCCTGCAGCGCCTCCATTTCCTTCTCCCGCTCGAGGGTGGCCTTGTCCTTCTTGCCCCCCTTGTCCTTGCCGCCCTTGTCCGCGGGGGTCTCGGGCCGCTTCTTGCCTCCTTTGTCGGCCTTGCCTTTGCCTGAGGGAGGGCACCGCGGGCGGATGGCGGGGGGCCGTTCCCCGGGGCACAAGCCGGTGTTTGGGCAAAGCGCGGGCGAAAGCGGGACGGCGATGATGGATGGGGCGCTTGGAGGAGCCTTTGTCAGTCTGCACACACATGCACTTCGCTCACCAAACCACATGCACCCCCCCCCCCCCGTGTGACATTCCGTTGCGTTGTTGTTTCTTTACGGGGCCCTGGACAGTCACCCGTCCTTCCCTTCGCATGTTGCGTCGGGTCGCTGCGTTCTGTCGGCCGCTGCGGCCGGTGCTCCTGCTGGTGTCGTTTCCGCGTTCGCGGAGCCCAGTGGTTGGTGTGCCGGGGCTGTGCTGGATGTGGCGGGATGTGCCGTTTGTGCGTCAGCGGCGCCGCGTAGTTGGCGTCTTGGGGGTTGTGCTGGTTGTTGCCGGGGTCACCAAACCACAAGCACCCCCCCCCCCCCATTCACAACAAAGAGCAATGGGGACTTCACCGACCGGGCCTACTTTACTTCACTCGCACCCTCTGACTCCATGTGCCCGGGTGATGCCCACAACATATGCCCCAGACACACCAACAACATCCCTTTGACTAAAGGGCACAAGGGCTTGAAGTGTCGTAACGCCTTTTGTCAGGTGACGTCAAGCACCAACAGACGTGTGCACAACACACATGCACCGACGCACAGCCATGTGGCGGTGTTGTGAGTGAGGGTGTCACCCCAGGACGGCGAGGCAGAGCCAGCGCCCGGGGCCCGCCCCCAGGGCCGCGGTGACCGGCCGCCCCCAAACTGCACTGCACAAATGCGGGTGTGGTGTCATGATTGGTGGCGAGGAGGAATGTTCTACAACCCGGGGGAACACGCTGCACTGCATTGGCCTGGGAGGAGCGGAATGCCTTCTAACAGACAAAGAATGGTTGGGAATGGATGAAGGCCCCAGGTTGGCATTGAGGTGATTGCCCCCTGCAGCCCCCGTTAGGGGACTGGGACCGAGCAGCGGGAACACGTTGGACGTTGGATGTCGACGACAACGAACCGCAGAGTCCGAGGGGCAACCATTTTCGGACGGTTTCGATCCCGTAAAACCGACCCCGCAACCCCCACAATCACCTCCACGGCTTGTGCCGCAGCAGTTTGTGTTGCTCACCGACATGACTCACTGGCGCTGCAGGATTTGGGTTTCGTTGTTGTCCTCCACATTCCACATTTCAAGACTGTTCCCAATCCCCCCTCCAAAAAAAAATGGGGTGTCTTTGCCACAAAGGAAGGAGGCTGCAGTCTCCGGGAAAGAACGCAATTGCTGTGGCAGGGGAGACACCTTCAAGATGGGGGAGCCCCGCGGCACCTCAGACTTCCCCCGAACCCAATCCCAGGGAAGCCCCTCGCACAGCAAAGGCACCGATTAGTGGCTGACCCAATTGAAAGGGGGGGGGGGGCAGATGAACTTCTGCCATGGGGCAGAGGTTGTGGAGTCCTTGACAACATGGGGGGAATGTTTGCCCGGCGCGCGCCCGGCGCATGCCCAGCGCGCTACCTTTGTATTAAGTATCTTATCTCTAGCCCCAAGTTTATCCTCACCTTGGGAAGTCCCCGAAGTAGACCGCACTACACCGCAAACCTTCTCTGCAACGCACGTTGCATAAGCCGAAATATGAGATATCAACAACACAAAATGTCACACCCACCACTTCCAACCACCACCCTTGCCATTGTCAGAAACTGGGTGCAAAGGATGGGCCAAATTCTTAGACACGGCGAGAAGGTACTCCGAATTGTCTGGTGAGGTGGGGGCTAAAACAGGCACGAGTGGGGAATGGTAAAAAAAAAGATGCCCGGCGCGGGCCCGGCGCTAACACTCCCCCATGTTCAGGGATGTTCAGGGAGTGAGTTCCGGTGCATTGCACTCCACTGTTTCTGTACGAACCTTGAGAGAGGGGCGGCAACACACCAACCACCGCAAGTGTGTAACCGACAGCCACCACTTGTAACACTGGGACGCTCGTCCAGGCAATTCATGGCGAGACGGGGACTGGACCAAAGGCGGTGGCGGAGGTCATAGCCCATCGACGGCCTGCAGGTGCTCACATGTTGTAGGCCCCTCATCCCAGACGTCTGGCCCCATTGCGTGCCGTGGTACAAGTTTCGTTGTCTAACTCCGTATCACAACTCGAAAGGGGTGTGCCATCAGACCAGTAGAAGTCCCGAGCAGAGGTCCTGACAGGCGCTGCAGGCCGTGCTGCAGGGTGTACTGCAGGCGCAGCAGGAAAAGCAGTCGCAAGGCAAGAACGTCTGTGTGTCTCCATCAGAGTTTTGCTCAGGGGAGGGGGGGGGACCCCCTGTGTGACAGTCCGTCGGGTCGCTGTTTCTTTACGGGGCCCTGGACAGTCACCCGGTCTTCCTTTCGCATGTTGCGTCGGGTCGCTGCGTTCTGTCGGCCGCTGCGGCCGGTGCTCCTGCTGGTGTCGTTTCCACGTTCGCGGAGCCCAGTCGTTGGTGTGTTGGGACTGTGCTGGATGTGGCTCCCCCCGCAGGAGACCCTGAGTTCTGAGAGGCGCCGAACAATTTTTTTGGGCTAAACTGACTGACGCCGAAGACCCGGAGAAAAATTTGCCCAATCACTTAAGAGGGGGGGGGGGGTCCGAGGGGGGGGGGTCAGGAGCCCCCCGCCTCAGGAGATCCTGAGTTGTTAAGCAAAACTCTGGTCTCCATCCCAAGACTGAGCCCCTGAGGCTTAGGCTTAGGCTGGGCCGGGGCACACCATCTCCTTTTCCATCGCCTCCCGCTGCCACGATTTGGTCCTCCAGTTTGGCAATCTCCTCCTCCTTCTCGTGCAGCGCCACCCTGAGGCGGTCCAACTTGAAGAACTCCTCCAACGTGGGCACCTCCACCACCTTCTTGTCCACGGCCCATTGATCGTACTCCAGGCGCCGCGCTGTACGGGGGATGAACGGGTTCGGAAACGCGGACCGAGACGGCACCGCGAGGGAACTGGTGCTGCATTGGGGCCCATGGGCGCGAACTGGGGGGAATGGCAGACCCCCCCCTCGTGTGCCATTCCGTCGGGTTGTTGCTCCTTTACGGGGCCCTGGACAGTCACCCGCTCTTCCCTTCGCATGTTGCGTCGGGTCGCTGCGTTCTGTCGGCCGCTGCGGCCGGTGCTCCTGCTGGTGTCGTTTCCGCGTTCGCGGAGCCCCGTCGTTGGTGTGCCGGGGCTGTGCTGAATGTGGCGAGGGTCGTTTGACGGTTTGTGCTGCCCACGCACCTCCGCCGCCCTCCGGTCGTCCACAACCCGCCTCGCCGCGTTCCCGTGCGTGAGGCCGAGCTGCCCCGCTCCTCCGCGCGTTGTGCCGGCCGTCCACCCCCTGCGCTCCACCACTCCGTGGGTCGCGCGCGCGGCTGACGCGTTCCTTGATGGTCGCGGGTGGCGTGCGCTTCGCGGGTGGCGCCCCCCCCCCCACCCCCCCCCCCCGATGGTCCGCTCCCAGACAAGAACCGGCTTGGGCCAAACAGCTGCAGCGAAATGCTACGGAAGCCTCGTGAACACCGCCGCTGCTTGCGCTCCTGTGGAGCAGCGGGGGCACTCCGCCGTGGCAGAGGTGCTTTGCACTGCGCACTGCAGATCATTGGCCGTGTGGGTCCTTCGGTGTGTTGGTGCCACGGCCCCGCCGCCGATGGAGAGACAGAACCGAAGGGGCCAACACCGCGGCTTTGGTGGATCTTTGGGAGTGGCGAGCGGTCAATAAGCGCCACCGACTGCCATGAGAGCAGCAACTCAGGGCTTTGCCCCCAGCCCCCCTCCCCAAAAGCCCTGCGCACTTACTTCGCCTTGATGCCCCCCCCCCGTATGGAGTCTGTTTGAGTTGCGGTCTGGTGGGGACAAGCAGACGAGCAGGATCAAAACAAAAGCCTCATCAGTGGTACCATAGGCGCCTTTCGGTCTGGTAAGAGAAGTGCAACAACCCCCCCCCCCCCCCGCAGACAGGCATAGCCCTCCGGAACGCAGCACCATCCAGACACGAGCGCGGCCCTGTGCTGAGCCCCAGCCCCACATCGCAAACACCACAAACGGACAGACACTGTGATGCGACCTGCGACGACTTTGATCTTGGCGTAGAGGATGTCCAGGACATCGTCGGCATCCTCCACAAGATAGAGGACGGGGACGGCGCTGGGGTCGTCCTCATCCTCCTCCTCCTGAGCAGACACCGCGACGCCGACCGAGACGCTGCGTCGCACGACGAAAACCGACCCCACGCCCCACAAAGACGATGCGCCAGCGTATCACAGTGCAGAGCTGCTGGGCATTGCGTCGATTCACTGCCGAAGCCCTTCAAAGGCAGTGCCATTGCCCACATGGCCCCAGGCACCCTCCACCAGCCACGACGGCAGGGGCGGGCCCTGCGAAGGGCGGTGCACGAGTGGCTGCTTCGGATCTGCCCTCCCCTGCTCGCTCTCCCTCCATTCCGCCCCTGGTCATCCGTGGACCAGGCTCCCGAGGGGTACTGGAGTGCGCCTGGTCTCCTCTCCTTCCCCCTGCATATCCATCGGTGGGAATAGGAGCACGCGTGGGAGGACTTTCTCTTGAACTTCCACGACGTTGTCGCATTGTCGGAGCGGGACGCTGCAGGGCACTACATCAATTTTCATGCGGCAAAGGAACAATGCCGGGACCGTGTTGTTTACTTTTCTTGGTCATCAGTGGCACGTAGACCCCGCGTGATGAACACGAGGCGCTTTCTGAGTGTCTATCTTTTTTCGTCTACCCATTGACCGTTGCTCACCTCCGGTGTTGTTGCGTGGGTTCGCCTTGCCTCATTCAGTGCCTGCCATCGGCGAGCACTGATGCACCCCGGCCTTGCCGCACTCGGTGTTGTGTGGCCTGGCTCCCTTGTGGTGGGCTTGCTGGGCCCTTGCCTGCCCGGCCTCCCCATGTTGGCTGGGACTTGGCTGGCGGTCTCCCCAAGGTCCTCCCCCCAGCCCCCCAGACCTTCTCCACTTTCATGGTGTGGTGCACCACGAGGATGTCCCGCAGCTCGTCCTGGATGTGCTTGCCGTTCAGCTCCGCCACCACCGGCCGCAGCTCCTCACTGAGGGACGTCGTGGGCGGCGGGGGCTCGTCGTCGTCGTCCCCCTTGCCCTTCTTCCCTCCCTTGTCCTTCCCCTTCTTGGGGTCCGGCTTCTTGTCATCCTTCTTTCCTGCAGAGGCCAGTGGGGCATGCCGCTTGGGGCGTGTGGCTCGGGGTCACTGACGCACGGCCCACGTCCGCAGGGCCACGACAAACCGCAGAATGCGACGGCGTTCAAGACGATGGGTTCAATGGGTGTGACGACGTGCGGGACACGCCGCCCGTGGGCATGCTCTCGGAGGGGCAGCAGGCAAGGGGCTATACGTGACAAGAGTGGGCGATAAGGCCAGTAGAGCTGGTGGAAGAGTTGGTGGGGGGGGGGGTTTTGGCACGAGGCCATGGTGTTGGTTTGTTTGGCGGCGCCCATTGGCCTCTCGCCACTGCTCATTCTGACCCTCTGTGGGCCCGAACGTGTTTTGGTTGTGTCAACGGAGCCCCCGGATGACTTGTGCTGTTTGACTACTCCGGGGGTCGGCCGTCCCGGAGACGGGGCTGTTGCCCGTGCCGGTGACCGGGTACCAAGAGGGGGGGAGGGGCCGGCACCGGGTCGGTGTCGTCCGCTCTTCTTCTCCCGTGCCCATGCCTCTCCCCCCCCCAAAAGGGGGGAGGGACTGGAATGGCCGCACAAACCCCTGCTGTCTCGTGGTCCCCAAAGCAGCGAGGCAGGCACTACAAGGGCTACGGTACCCCCGCGGGCTCAACGGCCCTGAGGCGGGGAGGCATGACGCCAGCCGTCCTGGGGCCCTCCACTACGCCCCTTACGCCATCCGGCACAACCCCCGCCTTCTCGGGAGACCCGAAGTGGGGGGAGACATGAACAAAGCCGCAAAGCGCTGCCTCTTTTTCAATGCAACAATGGTCCCTGTCCATTGAGCCTTGTCCCAGATCCCCCACCACCAATTTTAGGGGCCTCTAGTGACGCCCCCCGCCCCCCCCCCCTCAAGTGAAAGTCCGACTTCCCCAGGGCCAAGGGGGTCGTGGTGGAGGACTGGCTTGGGACCACCCATCGCGTCAACGGGGGGGGGGATGGAGGCGAGGATGTATTTGAAAGAGGGGGGGGAGAGGGGGGTTTGGCTGGCCCACCCCCTCCTCCGAGGGTCCTCCTATGGTCCCCGCCGAAGGCGGGCCCAAAAGGTCTGGAAGGGGCTCCACAACGCAAAGGAATGCATTGCGGGCCAGAGGAGGCACTGCGCCTGGGACGGCGTCACGGGCGGCAGCTGTCGGGCAGCAGTCCACAGCTGTTGACCCCCCCCGCCCCCCCCCCCCCCCCGAGGGATGTATTAGAAAGGGGGGGAGTGGGGGGTGTGTGTGGCTGGGACCCCCCCTCCTCCCAGGGTCTCCCTATGGCCCCCGCCGAAGGCGGGCCGAACATTTTGAAGCTCAAATCCTCTTGGCACCGAAGGCGCCGAAGCACAATTTTGGTTGCCAGCCTCAAACATCGGAAGGGGAGGGGGGGGGAGTCCAGGGGGGGGGTCCCTCCTACGGTGCACGGCCGTGCCAACACATCCCTGCCCCCGACCCCATTGCCCCAGCCCGCAGCCCCACACATGCCCCCTCCCATCCGGCAGCCCGTACCCTTGTCCTTCTTGGCGTCTTTGCCCCCTTTGCCTTTGCCCGCTTTGCCGGGGTCCTCCCTCTCCTCCGTGGGGACGACCAGGGGCACGGGGGAGTTGACGCAGGCCACCACGTGCAACGGGACCCCCACGGCCTGCAGGCTGCGGACGTGCTCGATGGTCATGGGGAACCCTTTGAAGAAGACGTAGAGCTGCTCCTCCGGGACCGTGGGCAGCGGGGCGTTCTGCGCGAGGAGACGATGCGCGGGTCGGGGCACAGGCTGGGCTGCGACGGGTGGGACCGCCGCGTCCTCCAGGCCACAGATGAGGGGGGGATGACTTGCAGAGATGTATTGGAAGGGGAGGAGGTAAGCCCCCCCTCCAGGGCGCTGTCCCGGACGCCAAGTGCCGGCCTCAATGGCATTTGTAACCGGCAGTAACCGGCCCCAACCGCTTCGGCAACCTCCTCCAACCGCCTGCCTAACCGCCTCTGAGGTCTCTTCCCTTCCAATGCATCCCGGGGGATGGGGGGCGTTTGGCACAAGGCCTCGGTATTAGGTTGTGTGCCTTTGGCGGCGCCCATTGGCCTCTCGCCACTGCCCATTCTGACCCTCTGTGGCTCCGAACGTGTTTTGGTTGTGTCAACGGAGCCCCCGGATGACTTGTCCTGTTTGACTACTCCGGGGGTCGGCCGTCCCGGAGACGGGCTGTTGCCCCGTGCCGTTGAGAGGGGGGGGATGAAGGGGGGGGGGGGTAGGGGGTGCATATACATGAACGGCCGTCCTCCATTGAGACGATGGGCCAGTGGGGCAGGGGTCCGGCAGTGTGTTGAAGCACGAAGTACGCCACCTGCACCTTCGTTCCAGCGCCTCGCAGGAAAATTAGCAACAGGTCCGCAGACTGGGGTGCGCGGAGGTGGTCTGCACGGCCGGTGTGCGGCGAGGGGAGAAGAATGGGCCGTGCCACGTCGCGCGCACCACCCTTCGCGTGCGTGGCCGAACCTCCGCAACTCCAAAGACCCGCAGCAACGGCCTTCAAGACAGGCGCGCACGTGATTTGGGGTTCTGTGTGTCCTCTTCCCGGCAGTTCTTGAAGGGGGCTTCCCTTCGTTGACAGCACTTACACCGGCAGCTGCTGCAAATGGCGGGGGCGACCCGGTCGTCCATCAGCGTTTCGACTTTTCCGGGGGTGCCATGCCATTCCATGGCAACGCTATGCTCAGTCAAGAGGTGCCCCCTCGGGGAGGTTGGCAAATCAAACCGCTGGGCCAGACCTTTGTCTTCCGCTTGATTGGCCCGCAAAAATATTTCAAATGTTGGGCCCCCAAAAAATATTGCGGGGGCCAGATTGGAACCCAGGATCCGAAGCCGGGTGAGTCTTAAGTCACCCTATCATAGCCGCCTGGACTACGCCGAGTCATATGACAATATTCAATTTATGAAGTATTTCACGTTTCATCCGCTACGGATTCGCACCCAGGATCTAAAGCCGGGTGAGTCTTTAAACACCCCGGCTCAGCCGCCTAGACTACAACTGAGCCTGGTGCAATATGCAATGTAAAAGGCATCTCACGTTAATCCACTGCGGACTTTCGGATGCACACCGGATCTCCAGCTTCTTCCCAAACGATCATCGCGTCCTCCAAATCCTCCTTCTTCTCCTGCACTATTTCCTGATGCACCGCTGCAAGTCGATGGGCAAACGCTGCGGCCACTAGCTCCCCCTAAGAGAACAACAAAACGCGGCGACGACGTAACACGAAGAGCAGCCAAAGTCATGCACCACGGCAAAGCCACCCAAACTACTCCATAACGCAGAAAGTTGGAAAGTGTGCACGGCTCGGCACTGGGGCCGTGCTTCGTGGTCCACTGGGCATCTTGTAGCTACTTGACGACATTGTGAGCCCCGCGTCTGTGTGATTGTGTGCACCTTCGCAATCGCCACTGGAAAGACATCCGCCGTCCCGTTTTTTGTGGAGGGTGTCTGGTATTGGTCCGGTGCACACAAACCCACCGAATGCAACACCCCAAACGTGGTCAAGTGGACTTGCACGACACACACGAGAGTGCCACAAGAGCCGGTGGGCAAGAAATAGTGACACACAAGGTGCTGATTGGATCTTGTAGTCGAATGACAAATCATCCGGGCACGAAATGCACATGTGTTCACGGTGGACACAACGTGGGCACCAAGCAAGGTTGCTAACACGAGTACAAGCTGACGATCACATGTCCAAATGCCCTCACATGCCTCGTCTACTTACGCCCTTCAGCCCCTCGCCTTTCACCTTTCGACCTCACAGGCCTCCACATTCGCAGTCCAACACATTTGTACGAACAAAAATGACTCACGAAAGCTGCGGCGCAACGCAGGGGACGCGGCATCCCGAACACCCGAAAAAAATGTGTTTGTGGCGTTCTTGTTAAAAAAATGTATAGTAAGAGTAGTGGTCAAAGTCATCATATTGGACGTGCTCCCTCCTCAATTGAAGTCAAAGTGGTAGTAACGTGTGGCTTTGTTTTGAGTGGAATGGCGGTCCCTAGCCTACGTCAGGTGTAACGCGTGGCTTTCCAATGGAACAAAAAGGAGATCTACGAACTGATGGAACCAAAACGTCTTGGGGTATCCTCGAGTACGGAAACGTTTCTAGGGATGTGTAGCCGCGCAAACTCGTTGTTTGCTAAATGGGTCCATTTTGCACATCGATGAATCATACAAACCGACGGCCGGCACGTACAAGCAAACACAACACACACATACACAAACACGGTCAGACAAGCACACACAAACACACACACACTGTCGAAGCGAGACGAACAAGCACACACACACACACACCACACACACACACACACACACACACACACACACACACACACACACACACACACACACACACACGATGCCGCAAGGCAATGTGTCCCTCGTCTCTGTTGTTTGTGGGAGATTGGGACGGCGTGTGTCTAGAGGGACCGTTGGAGACCATTAGTTGCCCATCCGTTATGAGTCAATGATTTGAGAGCACGCGCGTGTTAGCACAAGGCCAACGCAAAGGAAAGAGAAAGGCGGATTATAGCCTCGACCGAATAACAAAATGCTTCTTGAGATGCACTTTCATGCATGGCATGTCTATGAGAATCACTTATTCCAAAGAGACGTGCGGGTGCATGTGTGCACGTTCGGCCGAAGTCAACAAACCATGAGGTTCTGGAGGGGTTTCGCGAAAGAAACAACGTCCGACACACTTTTGGTGTATTTGAAAGTTTGTAAGGCAACACCCTCATCCCTACCCACATCCACACGAGCAACGAACATACATCCCATGCATGCTCCGACCGGCTGTCCATTTGGTCCCGCAAGGCAGCGGAATGGGGTTCGTTAAGGCCGGTATACTATGGACAAGAGTAAGAAACTTCCAAGGGGCGGGTTGGAGCATGGACGCGGGGATGCAACAGCTGCGACTCGTGGTGCCTTCGAAGGTGCGCAAACAAGCAAGGTAATTGGCAAGGTGTCACCACATTAGCTTCCCCACACCTTGCCCCCCTTGGAAGATACGGAGAGCAAAGTAGCCTCCTTGGGACGCGGCGTTCCACGTCGTACCACTTGAAAGGCAAGTCGCCATTCCACTCCGTTCCGCGAAAGAAGAAACCCCAATTGTTCGTGTCCCGGTGAGCAATTCCAACAACAAAACAATCTATCAATGGTAACCTCAATATCTTGTTCCATAACATGAAGGCATGGAATTTGTACATACGGTAGTGGTGACAAATAGGACGAGTGCCACATTTTGCCGGTGCTTTGAGGAATACCACTGTCCGTTAACTTTGGCTGACGAAGTGGAATTAGTTCCATGCAGGGTGAAGTTGACAAGGGACAGGCAGATGGAATGAAGTGAGATGGGGCGTGAGTGAACGGGAATGACATACCCAACCACACACATCGGCTTTGTCCAGAACTTTCACCCCTTCAAATTCGGCAATTTTGTCATAGAAAAGCTTGGGGTCGATGTTGTCACGTGTGTCCGTTTCAATTGCGCAGACCAGCTGACGCGTGGCAGGATCATATATTGGGGGAAGAGGTGGCCTTGGTGTTGTCGGTCCCTCGGGTTCTTCTCCCTGCTCACTCATTGCTCCCCCTCACCAATGATATCTGGTGGGCCTCCTCCTAGATGAGTAAATGCAGTATTATGAAGGACTTTCTCTCAGTAGATTATAACGGTATTCAATCCAAAGCTGCTGTTCAACCTCAATTTACATGCAAGTGGGATCGATGGCCAGAGCAATTAAGTAGGAGACGCCTTTCACGATTGTCGCACACTCGCGCGCAATGGTCCGCACCTTTCCGTATGCAATGTCGCAAGCACTCCGGTTTGAAACAACGTATCCGGTCACCGGAACAAGGACAACTGGAAACGCAAAAGCGTTCGACTGCATGGTTCCGTATGCGAACATGCACTATTATTTGGTGGCCGGGGGGGAGTCGGCCACATTGTATTACGGCATGGCGTCATCTATCCTTTCCTCATTCACCAACAGTTTAGCCATTTTACCACCATGCATTGGATACGACAAATGTTGTGGATGCCTTGACACCAAGAATTGCACCCCATCTTTGTTCCTCCTCCGTTGGAGCAGGAACCAAAGAGGGAAACACTCAAGTCCTATGCAATAAAGAGCATACTTGGTTGTGATGTGTATGTCGGGTGTGTGCATTGTTTGCCCCTCATCAATAGTAGATGAATTAGTAGTAAACAACCAACACAACGCGGACGGAATGCAACCTGGTTTGAATCTTGCTGCGCTAAAGTCCAAAGCTTTCCTTTCGAAAAGGATATCATTCAAATGGTTTCGACAAGGTGCACTCATATAAAAATCAATGTCCTCCACACGATTTGCGCCTCGGTTTTACCCTTTGGTCCATGATGGTCCTTGATTCCTAGAGGTTTCGGGATGATAAGTGCTATAGCTTACTTTGTGCACCTGACAAATTGGTGGAAGGTTTGACATCTCCAACCCAATGCTCACCTTCACATAAAGCTGGATTCCAATTCGACATTGACTGTTGCTGCAATCAATTCACATCAGATCAGGATCAACAATGTGTGCAATCAGCTCAAAGGCTCTGGCGTACTGCGAATGTTTAAATGGTTTCAGCCCCCCTCGCCGTAACCAAAACATATGCGACAGAGATGCGCGAGTGTAAAACCATATTCTGTGCCCAGTACAAAACCGTATTCTGCCGTTACAAATATCCTGACAACCGAAAAAAACCAGAAAAATTTTCGGGGTTCTGGCTAATCATGAATAGCACAGCATCGCAGACTGCTGCGGTTTCGGGATTCGGTTACTGCGTCGTGTTGGCGCCCCTCCCCCACGCGACCAGATGAATAGCGCGGCCCTGCCCGGGCCAAGTGAATAATATTCCGCGGGAGCTCAGATTCGGATATGGCTAAGCAGATACGGGTCCGTAGGCAGATAATGTGGATACGAACATGCGCGTCAAATTGCAGACCTGCAGATTCAAGCGGCGGCGGTAATTGCCGACGAGGCAACTAAGCTGGCAAATTGGATGCGATTTGACTGATAAAGAGAGGGCCTATACCTATGTGTTCCAATCTTCAATGTAAATAAAATGTAAAAATAATGTAAACTCGAATGATTGACAGCTTTGAGAAGCAGCAGTCACATACGTACATACAGCAGCTTGTTGCAGCTCACAAACTAAACTCATCCCACAGGCTCTCCCCAACCTGCATCGTGCAGTTGCCACTTTGAAACTCAACCTAAAATGTTGCTAGATGGTACCATTGTCATCTCAATCTGACCCACAATCAACCACAACACATACCTTGTGACTGCTCACCTCAATACCTGACAGAAAGTTTTATAGTGATTTCAACACTGTGTGTTTGTTGTGCCTCTCCTGCTGCTTGCTGCTGGTGTAGGGTTTCCTGCTGCTTTTTTTTTGATGAGGAAAATGTTTTATTGCTGAAATACAACCAATCCAGGATAACCCAAGCCAGAGACAAGCAAGTAGAAGTAGATCAGGATCAAAGCATGAAGGGCTGCAGTCACAAAGAGTTAGATAAAGACAACTATCAACAATAGACCACAGCAATTGCAACTCAAGATGAAATATTTTACATGTTTGAGAAAAACTGATTGGAAAACTGCCCCAAAGGGCTCACTCTCATCCACAGTGCCATCCAGAGATGTGCACTCTTTGTTTTTGGGTCCCATAGGTGCTGAGGTGGCATGGCTTGTGGCGCTGAGGTCACTGCCATGTCATGTGGGATATTCCTACTGAGCTAGGCTGACTGGGTATTGAAACCAGGACCTCTCAAAAAGAGGTGCCCCAGCCCCCTAGGGTGCATACCACTAGGATAGCTAAGAATTCATGAGAAAACATAGATAAATTCATAGGCTCTGCCCTCAGTATGTCAGTGCCTCAGCAACCCAGGGAATGATGTTTTAGTGCCTATAGCTCGGGGATAAAGGGGTCCACACCACATCCTGATTTAGTGTTTGGTTCCATAGGTCAAAATGTGTTATCACCCATTTTGGTTGGGCCAATACTAAGATAAAAATGCATGAGTGCTTAGAGCACCTCTAATACAGCTAAAGTATACCCTAAAGCATTGGAAAAGCACTTTTTCTTACTCCCCTCTTGTGCTGTGGTGGCCACCACTGTCGCATTTTCAGGAAAAAGGGATTTTTTTCTTGGCCTTTCCTTGGTTTCCACACCTACTTTAAAATACCTATAGCTTCCCTAACACTGGAAAAGAGCGCTTTACCATGGGCAGCGACTCTTGCTGCATTGTTGATGACAATATCCAACAGAAAACTAAGCGCTCTTGGCGCTGCCGGGGTTCCTGTGGCTTGGTGGGGTTAGAGTAGGGCATGCCAAGACCATATGCATGTGCATCCCTCCCTCCAAGCTGCAGCGTAACACAACCCAACGCCAGACTCTCATAGGATGCTCGACCCAAGTCTCAAGGAACCTGTTGGAGACACCTGTCCTGGTACTGGGGCGAGGGTGCGCTGATTTAATTAGAATTGCCCCTTGGAGGGGTCTTGATTCTGGTTCAGTCTCCTGCTGCTGCTTTTCGGCCAGAACAGCGGCCTACTCAACGAGGCTTTGCGAGGAGGTCTGTACAACAGAGGAATGGGAGAATGAGGGACGAATCCACGCAAGCGCGAAGCGACAACACCTAAATCCGTCAAATGACGGCCTAGAATTTTTCTGAAGGCACACACCTGGACAGAATCCAATTGTGCATCAGATGCACATTTTTATAAAATTTGTAGTCATCTCTTGATTTTTTAAATCAAGAAATTCTTACGCAGAAAAAGGCGGCGCGCAGGAGCGGCTCCTAACGAAGCGCCGGAAAATAAAGAAATAATGAGATTATAAACGTATGTCTAACGTAATGCCAACAAGAGACACACATAGATAGATACAAATAGTGATTCCACCCACTTTGCCAGACACAATGAGAATTCAAGAATTCAACAAACAATCAAAAGGACTTCGATGAATCAGGTATAGTCTGCAGGTGTGCTCGTTCTGCTTGAGTCACGCACAGTGCTCGCCTTGTGTCGTCGTCTTCAAGCCTGGTAGCACGATAGAACACCATAGAGGGATAGATTAGAAAGATTGCAGATGATTAGAGGTAAGATCAGGGTGATTAGACATACACACCAGTGCATAGTGCCGTTCTTCGCTTGTGCCTCGTTTTTCTCCTCACCTTGCTTCACTCTCCAGCGGTGGGTAAGGTAGGTAAGCCCAGGTGGGGCCACCCCCTGGTGGAGTTCGTGATTGTGGTTTAGATTAGGAGGAAAAACGGATCAAGGTTGTGAAGTTGGATAACTCGTGCATGCTCGTGCATTCACAGATGCATTAAAGGGTAGGCCACGCGAAATGGGCACGGTAAAACCCTTGTTTAGGTTACCCAGGGGCTCCTCTGTACGTTCTATAAGAGAACCAGAGGAGTCTCTTAGCATTTGCTTGCTTGATAGAGGGGTTTCCAGACAGCGTATTATAGGTCACACTGAGAAGCGTATAATACGTGGAGTGTGGCTTGGTTCCTCCGCTGGAAACTCCTCTGCATTTGCCTATGCTTTACAGGTGGGCAGGTAGGGTGAAGTGGTGCAGCAGTGTTCGTTTTTTCCCTGCCCTGCTAAACAAGGGCGCTGATCAGACAAACAAATAACTCCGCCTCTGCCTGTGGCAGGGCCAGGAGTCCGACCTCATCGACATATGCGCTGTGCACGCCACCTGTGCGCCCTTCCCCTCCAAGCCCTAGCAGGGAAACGTGTTGTGACGTCCCTGTTAGGCCACAGTTGCTTAGCAGCGCTGTGTTCTCTTGTCTTCTTCACAGGAGGGTCATTAGGAGCCACGACTTTATCTTCAACACCACCCAGTAGAGCGTGCGTGTAGGAGTGGTAGTCCTGCGTGGGGGCTTGAGCCAGTTGCAGTAGCGCTCGCCCACCAGGATGGTGCCACTGTAGGGTGTGTAGGACCTGTAGTGCGTGTGTCACAGTCCCACCTGTTTCCTGCAATTTTAGCAGGGTTGGTGGGCTGTGGCAGTGGTTAGGTCAGCGTTTTGGCCACTTAGCAAAATGGCGTTTTCATGCCTTCATAGCTTTTGGCCACCCCTCCCTGTAGTAGACAGATAGGTAGGGAAAACAATACCTGGATTAGTACGCTGGGTATTCCCCCAAGGTTTTGCGCCAGCACAGAAATTGGGCGCTTAGGGGAGGGGAGACCCGGGGCGTACCCCGTGGCATCAATAAGACAACGCTCCAGGTTTAGCAAGCGGGCAGATGTGGGTATAATTAGGACACCATTTCTGCGGCTTGCTCTCAGGACCTTAGGAATAGCACACTCATACATACGCTTAGGCAGGTAAGGGTAAGGTTCAGTCCCTAGCTTTAGTCTTGGAGGCAAGCGTCTCAGCGAGCCTCAGCAACTCACCGAGGTTGTTCTGGGACAAGTAGTCGACCAGAACTGAGTTTAGGCGTCCCTCAGGTAGAACAAACGCCGAGAAGGGCTCCCAGGTGGCCTCTTCGACTCCAAACCCTTCCCAGAGGGTGAGGAAGCGCCAACCCTGGCGATAGCGGTGGCGTAGGACAGACTTCACCAGGTAGAAGCCCTCCTTAGCCATCTCCTCGGCGTTCATGTCGGGGAGGTCCCCTTCAACTTCCATAGGGCTGGCAGCCCCTTGTAGGTCTAGGGCGGCGATTTCCTCGTCGTTAAGCTCCCACTCTTCCCCACAGAGGTCTTCAGGATCATAGTAGCGCTTCAGATGTTGAGCAGCGCACACCAGGGTCCCCCCTAGACGGGGAGAACACCGCACGGTTATACGGTGTCCATCCACAGATAGAATCTTGTAGGGCCCGAAGTATGGGTCATCGCTGGTAGAGCGTGGCCAGGCGGGTAGTCGGCTGTGGTGCACCAGCACCCAGTCCCCCTCTCGGTAGGTTGCTGGTACTCGGTGTTTGTTCTTCTTGTTCCACCGACGCTCCCTAACTCTCTGGAGCATCGCCTGGGCCTTGTCCACCTTCGCTTGTTGCTCTTGGACCCATTCACCCACGGAAGAATGGGTGTCTTCTGGGTAGGGAGCATGTAGGAACTACGCCGGGCGCCCTAGGAATAGCTCATGGGGCGAATAGCCGCTCGCCGAACTCTCTTGGGAGTTCATCATCAAGGATATGACGGGGAGTAGTCTCACCCAGTCTCTGGTGCGTTCAGTTTTGCACCATATCCTTACATTCTCCTTGAGGACACGAATCTGTCGCTCACATAGGGGGTTGCTCGTGTGAGAGTAGGGGATCCCCGTAGACACCTGGACATTGAGGGATCTCAGGACCCTCTTGTACCAGCCGGTATCTGAGCGTACTCATACGTCCTCATCGGAGTTGATCTCCTTGGGCGCCCTATAGACACAAAACCACTCCTCCAGGAGTATCTTGATAGTCTCCTCTCCGGTAATGTGCTTGGTACATGGGAACACCCTGGTAAACCTGGTCAACCCACAGGTTACCACGAGGGCAAAGTCATAGCCCCCAAACTTCGGCATCTCCGTGTAGTCCACGTATAGAACACTGTTAGCACAGTTCGGGATGGGCAGGGTCGAGTAGAGACCTCTGTCCCTGATATCCCCTGGTTTGCAGGACCTACACGGGCACTTGTCCACGATAGGCTGGAGGGTTTTCCGTAGTTGGTCGTCAGTCCACGTAGTGTGGAACCACTGCTTGAATAGCCTCAGGGTACGGTCAGCACCCACATGACCGCTGGACTCATGGGTCCACTTCAGCAGCGCTGGGACTCTGTCACTGGGTACCACGATGCGGTCCTCGTGCCAGAGGTAGCTCTTGTCCCTCTTCCACTGATCTTGGTTGACCAGGAGGGGTTCAAGGTGTTTCTCCAGGCGCTTGTAGATATCCCCAAACTCCTTCAGGTACTCCGATTGTTGGAGTCCATCCAGGGGGCGTATCATAGTCATGTTGAGGTCCAAGTGCACGTCCATACGGCTGAACGCCTCCTTAGCCAGCGCTTCAGACCGGGCACCAATCAGGGCGTCGAAGTTGTTGCGGCTGATGTAGTCTGCACACTCGTTCTTCACTCCCTGGATATGGTGTACCGTCAGCCGTAGTTGGCTGAGGTAGGTCCACCAGCGCCGTAGCTTGGCCTTCTCAGGTGGGGGGCCCTTCTGGAAAGTGCGGACCGGCTCTTGGTCGCACAGCCAGACCACAGGGTTACTCCCCAACAGTCGTGCTTGTGAGGATAGCACCAGCATACCCGCGAGCAATTCCTGCTCATAGGTGGAGTAGTTCCCCCTGGCCTGGTTCCATTTCCAGTTCCAGTGGCCCAGAGGTACTAGGACCCACTTGTCGTCAGGGTAGCTGTGCTTGAGAGTTCCATCTCGGTTGAGACCTTCAGTCCCCCATTGGGAAATGGCCGAGTCGAACTCCTCCTTCTCTAGTGCTTGCCATTGGAACAACGTTCCACCACCGCCCACATTGCTAGCGTCGGTCACCAGGATAATTTCCCCTTGTGCCCTAGGCACGCCGAAGCACTTAGCGTTGGCCACCTTGTCTTTGAGCTCGTCAAATGCTTGTTGCTCTTGTGGGCCCCAGCGCCAAGTAGTACTCTTCTTGATCAAGTCCGTCAGAATGGCGCTGGTGTAGGTGAAGTTTTTGATATGGCGGCGATAGAAGTTGCACGCCCCAATGAAACTGCGTACATCATGAAGTCCTTTCTTGGGGTCTTCGTGTCGTACCTTAGCATCCATCAGGGGTTTGGCCTTGGAGGCCGCTGGGGTCCACCACCCATAGCCAACGTCAAACCCCAGGTACTGCATGGTCTCCTGCATGAACTCACACTTCTCCAGCTTGAGTGGTGTGTGGTTCTCTTGGCAGACCGCAAAGAACTCACCCAAGAGGATTAGGTGGTCCGCCTGGGTATTGGTCCCGAGGCATACATCGTCGATGTGTGCTTCCATCTGGGCCCCACGGGATATAAGTTCCTGCACCTTAGGTCTCCTTCGTAGGATGGACAAGATCTTGTTCATCAGCTCTTGGAATAGAGCGGGTGCGTTGGCCACGCCAAACGGCATGACCTTCCACTTGAACACCCTCCCCTGAGGGGTGATGAAGGCTAGTAGCTCCTCAGCGTTGGGCGTCAGGTCCACCTGCCAGAATCCGCTCCTCTTGTCCATCTTGGTCTTGTAGCGACAGGAGGCTATCTTCTCAAGGGTAGACTCCATATTAGGAATGGACCCTGAGTGGTTCAGCGTCTTCTTGTTCAGCTCTCCATAGTCCACTACCAGCCGTTTGGCTGTAGACCCAGGTTTAGCCACCACGAAACAGGGGCTGCAGTGTTGAGGGTAGTCCCCGTCCTTGTACTCCAGGACTAGGCCAGCGTCGATACATTCTTGTATCTGTCGCTCAATCTCGTCGGCCTGCTCTTTAGGAGCTGGATAGGGTCTCCTCCGGATCTTGTGACCCACGAACTCGGGTTTCAGCTTGAGGTCCATCTGTACCAGCTTGTCACATGAGGCTGGAGGGGGTAGTTCTCCGAACACCTCAAGATAGGTCCTTATAAGCGTCTGCACCCGCGGGTCTAATAGCTTGATCTTGTCCTCCATGTCCTTTTCGGAGTGTAAGTTGCTTGCCCCCTGAGTAATAGACGTCGGGAGGTGATCCTCCACCGACTCTTCGCCCTTGATAGTATCCTTCACCCCTTGGTAGGCATATAGTAGGTCTCGTTCAACCATCTCCGGTGGACAATGGCAACATAGGCACGCTCGAGGGGGTTCACATGCACATTCCTCCGAGAGGTCGTCCTCCTCTGGGGTCCTCACATGGGCACCCCACACGCTCTTCATGAGCTTAAGATCTACCTCCCTTTGCCAGGTGGTGATCTTCTGTTCGAGGTCCTCCTTCAATTGGGATAGATCTCCCATACGTCCTTGCTTCAGTGGCCATGAGTTGCGGGTAGGCTTAGCGTAGCATAGCTTTTTCGCCACCAACCTCCTCTTGGAGTCCACATACTCCCT
The DNA here is from genome assembly GCA_964036045.1 of Eutreptiella sp. 'Long Island Sound 2002'. Taxonomy (NCBI): domain Eukaryota; phylum Euglenozoa; class Euglenophyceae; order Eutreptiales; family Eutreptiaceae; genus Eutreptiella; species Eutreptiella sp. 'Long Island Sound 2002'. The sequence continues at coordinate 6,385,402 of OZ038381.1, forward strand.
TAGCCTGGATCTGGGATCCAGCTCCTCGTCCACGGGGTCTTCCACCCTCATGGAGAGTAGGGGTTTCAGTGGGGCGACGTACTCGGCGTTCTCCACTTCCTCCACGCAAGTCTGCACGAAGAAGGCGTCGTGCTCAGTTTCGTCATCTGAGTGGACAGAGCTGGGGAGCTCGGATAATCCACACTCAGAGACTCCATCAGGAACAGGTACATGGCAGGGACAGTTGGGGGCGTTAGTGTTAGTCACGACGTATTCATCTCCTCCGGGTATAGTCTCAATAGCATCTTGAGGTCGTAGTCGATCCTTCAAGTCACCCAGGGCGAGTCCATTGCTTTCTCGTTGTATAGCCTGGACCAGGGTAGAGTCCAGGTCCTCCCAGGGAATGGAGGTAAGACCTCCGTCCACCACGCTGAGTATACTCCCCCATCCGGGTTTCCCGATAGGCGTCCTACGTCCCAGAGGCACGTAGATGGCCTCATCAGGTAACCCTACAGAGCTGATAGTCAGCCTGTCCAGGAGGGTTCGCCAGTACTCGTTGGCCCCATGGGCTCCCCAATCGGGGGAACACAGGACCATACGGGAATGTTCCAAGGCCACCTTGGTCAAGACCTTCCCCAGTTCACTGAACCTGGGGTTCCCGTAGGCCATCCCGAAAGAGGGCCAGTAAAATTTGTAGCTGCAGTTCTTCCCCTTGCTGCAGTAAAGGTCCAGGACATGTTGCTTGTCGCTGGCGAACAACTCCACACTCAGGTCCTCTCTAGAGTAACCCAACTCCTTCAGACCTCGATCTAGGACTTCCCCCAATAGTTGATAGTCCTCAGTTTTGGAGGCCGCCATCGTGTTCGAGGGCTCCTCCTTCGATACCCTCAGGTAGCTCGAGGTGTGCTCAGACTGCTCCAGTGGCACGGACTCTCTGCCCTCGCCGTGGTCCACGTATAGGAGGTAGGGCGCTTGCAGCGTCAGGGATTGTATCTGGGAGTGCTGCACGAAGAAGTCAGTCCCCAATGCAAAGTTGAAGGCTTCAGTGTCCATCACATAGAACCGATGGGCGATAGTTCGGGAGCCCATAGGTACCTCCACTTCACAGTCCCCGCAGCTGTGCACCACATGCCCATCCCCCATTCGTATAGCCGCGGTGGTCATGGTGTTCTTCAGGCTCCCACAAGGTAAAATTTTCTTGGCCACTATTGATATGGTGGCACCAGTGTCCAATACCCCCAGGTATTCACGTCCCCCTAGTCGGATACGTACCCAGAACACCAAGTCCAGGGCCCCACCGGAGCGTCCCCGTCAGAACTCCGCGGGAACCACCACCTGGAACCCCTTGTTCCGCAATTTGCGGGCCATCCTCATGAAACGGCTTCTCTTCTTAGCGTTGCCCTCATCACCACCTTCGTGCTCACGCTTGGCCCCTTGTTCTCGCTGGGCCTGCGTTTGTGAGCGTGCGGTAGGACCAGACTGCCCTCCAGAGGGCTGGGAGTTCCCCCCTGGATTAGGGTTGGGGTTGCCTCCGTTCTTGTCCGTGTTCTTGTTGTCCTTGTCTGGCTGGCGGTTAGCGCCTCCTCCTCGTCCCCCTTGACTCTTGTCTTGCCCTTGTCCACGTCCTTTCGACTTGCCCTTGCCGGAGTCGTTGCCTTTGCCTTTGCCTCCACCTTTGCCAGAGCCTTTGCCAGGATCCTCACCCTTCAGCTTTGCCGACAGGCGCTGCTTGTGGTAGCACTCATCCTCATAGTGCTTCCTCTTCCCACAGAAGGCGCAGGTGATAGTACACCTGTAGTGATCCGGCATCTTGCACTTGGCGCCGGTGTTGGTCTCCTGCTTCTTCCCTTGGACTACGAAGCAGTCTCGCTGCTCGCAGTCAGGGGCGTGCTGCAGTTGGCCCTGCTCGTCTCTGGCATCACACCAGAAGAGCTCCTTGACGTTTTCCATGATACGGGCGTGTTTGGGGGTAGTCCCCTGCCCAGGTCGGGATCCTTGGTACCCTTTGCCTTGGCTTCCAGAGAGTAAGAAAAAGTGCTTTTCCAATGCTTTAGGGTATACTTTAGTTGTATTAGAGGTGCTCTAAGCACTCTGGCATTTTTTGCTTAGTATTGGCCCAACCAAAATGGGTGATAACACATTTTGACCTATGGAACCAAACACTAAATCAGGATGTGGTGTGGACCCCTTTATCCCCAAGCTATAGGCACTAAAACATCTTTTCCTGGGTTGCTGAGGCACTGACATACTGAAGGCAGAGCCTATGAATTTATCTATGTTTTCTCATGAATTCTTAGCTATCCTAGTGGTATGCACCCTAGGGGGCTGGGGCACCTCTTTTTGAGAGGTCCTGGGTTCAATACCCAGTCAGCCTAGCTAAGTAGGAATATCCCATGTGACATGGCAGTGACCTCAGCGCCACAAGCCATGCCACCTCAGCACCTATGGGACCCAAAAACAAAGAGTGCACATCTCTGGATGGCACTGTGGATGAGAGTGAGCCCTTTGGGGCAGTTTTCCAATCAGTTTTTCTCAAACATGTAAAATATTTCATCCTGAGTTGCATTGTATGCTAATTGCTGTGGTCTATTGTTGATAGTTGTCTTTATCTAACTCTTTGTGACTGCAGCCGTTCATGCTTTGATCCTGATCTACTTCTACTTGCTTATCTCTGGCTTGGGTTATCTTGGATTGGTTGTATTTCAGCAAATAAAACATTTTCCTCATCAAAAACAAGCAGCAGAAACCCTACACCAGCAGCAAGCAGCAGGAGAGGCACAACAAACACACAGTGTTGAAATCACTATAAAACTTTCTGGTAGCAAGAGGCAGACAGTCTCTGCGTACCGGCAGCAACCCCGTGCCGTACATCCAGTGCGCCGAGATCTGTCATATATAAGCAAGAAGGGCGAAGGAATATGGACACAAAGAAAGAGGACACCGACGTGAGGACGGCGCCTTAGGCACCAGCAATGCCAGGAGCTGGTGAACCTGGACCTGGACCTAGCGCTGTACCTTCGGAGCCCTTACATGGGCCAGTGGACGTGGCGGATGATTCTCTGGAAGGACTTCAGTCGGCCTTCCGGGCCCTCTCAGTCGAGGATGTGGACAGCAATCCTGTGAAGAGAAAGAGAGAGAGAGAGAAGGATGCTGGAGAAAGCATAGCAGACGAAGGAGCAGACCAAGGGCACGACCCGACGAATGATCCTACCTTCGAGGGCGCACCAAGCGCTTCTGGCCTCCACGCATCACCCTCTCCTACTACCACCACACTCCCAACTCCAGACCCAGCCGCTGCAACATCCACACCCATAACCAACACGCCTATGGCTGAGGGCACAGGCTTTACTGGTATGCCTACCTACCCTGCCTATGGTGTGAACCCACCTACCACTGCGTTTCCAGAGGCAACTACTACCAGTGAGCCGGTGGCCTCCAGTTCTGCGCCGCGATGGTATGCGGCTGACTATCACCATCCTCTACCCGCTACGGGAGCCTATGTGGATGTTCCTGGGTATGCAACCTTGAGTGGGCTGAGGAGAGGACCTGAGTCATGCGGGAGCAGGAGTAGAGGATCGGGGAGATCCTCCAACAGGTCCCTGACGCGATCAGAGATAAAAGAGGCTCACCGAGGAGCCACCTCTGAACTTGTGGTCGATCTCACTCAAGAGATTCGGGCTAACCTAGAGCCCCTGATTCCGCCCCAAGCGTCACCGACCACGGGGGGAATGTCACCCCATCGAGTACAGGCTAACCACCTGGTGGCAGGGTTGACAAACACCCTGGGGAGCCTGAGGAGCCGACCGATGCCGACCCCTGCAGCGATACCGAGAAGCCCTTTTGTGCCGAGGACGGCCCAGCCACCCTACAGCCACGTGGGGAATTCTACGAGAGCCGAGCTGGACCGGCTGGGGCTGCAAGCCCTGAGGGCAATGGTGGACGTGGAGCCCTATGGCTCCAGTGACCTAGGCGGAGACCCCTCTGACGATGAGCCGCCTTCAATGACTTCTGCTTCGCCCTCGGAGGACGACGACCCTGAGGACCCCGAGAACCCAAGTGGGCAGAAGAAAAAGAAGAAGAGGAAGACCAAGCGCCCTGAGGGACGCAGGTCTCAGGAGGCTAAGGCCATTGCCACCTCCAAGATCGTTGTGAACTTGCCTGAGTTCACAGGCAAGGACCTCAGCGAGTTCGCTGAGAATTTTGGCCGGTTTCTTCGATTGACCGGCCAAACCCACGCTAGTGGACGGGTCAAGTGTGATCTGCTCTTGCAGTGTTGCAAGACCAAGTACCTGGAGAAGCAGGTCAAGCAGATCGTGACTAAGTCCGCCTGTCCACCTTTGCCGACGTGTTGGTTGCCTTGGAGAGGTAGTACCCAACCTGTGAAACCGACCTCTCCATCAGGGCCGGGATCCAGAACCTGCCCATGCTGCCCAACAACCCCAAACCTGGCAGGGTCTCTGAGCTATTGGCTGACCTGGATCACTGGGCTGGACGATTGACGCCCGGTTCCTACAGCAGCGACGACCTGCTTTTCTGGTTGTTGGCTAAGCTCCCTCGAGAGCTGTGGGACGAGTGCCGTTCAACGGCAGAGCGCAAGGCTAGAGCCCTCCACTACGAGGATCTATGTGTACTACTCCTGGAGCTGGCGCTGGAGAAAGAAAGCGACCAGCACCTGAACAACTACCGTCCTGGAGGTGGAGGCTCTGGAAGCCAACGCAAAGGGTACCAAGGATCCAGACCTGGACAGGGGAGTACCCCCAAACACGCCCGTATCATGGAAAACGTCAAGGAGCTCTTCTGGTGTGATGCCAGAGACGAGCAGGGCCAACTGCAGCACGCCCCTGACTGCGAGCAGCGAGACTGCTTCGTAGTCCAAGGGAAGAAGCAGGAGACCAACACCGGCGCCAAGTGTAAGATGCCGGATCACTACAGGTGTACTATCACCTGTGCCTTCTGTGGGAAGAGGAAGCACTATGAGGATGAGTGCTACCACAAGCAGCGCCTGTCGGCGAAGCTGAAGGGTGAGGAGCCGGGCAAAGGCTCAGGCAAAGGTGGAGGCAAAGGCAAAGGCAACGACTCCGGCAAGGGCAAGTCGAAAGGACGTGGACAAGGGCAAGACAAGAGTCAAGGTGGACGAGGAGGAGGCGCTAACCGCCAGCCAGACAAGGACAACAAGAACCCGGACAAGAACGGAGGCAACCCCAACCCTAATCCAGGGGGGAACTCCGAGCCCTCTGGGGGGCAGTCTGGTCCTACCACACGCTCACAAACGCAGGCCCAGCGAGAACAAGGGGCCAAGCGTGAGCACGAAGGTGGTGATGACGGCAACGCTAAGAAGAGAAGCCGTTTCATGAGGATGGCCCGCAAATTGCGGAACAAGGGGTTCGAGGTGGTGGTTCCCGCTGAGTTCTGACGAGGACGCTCCGGTGGGGACATGGACCTGGTGTTCTGGGTACGTATCCGTCTTGGGGGACGTGAATACCTGGGGGTACTGGACACTGGCGCCACAATATCTATAGTGGCTAAGAAAATTTTACCTCGGGGGATCCTGAAGAACACCATGCCTACCGCGGCTATACGTATGGGGGATGGCCATGTGGTACACAACTGTGGGGACTGTGAAGTGGATGTGCCTATGGGCTCACAAACTATAGCCCATCGTTTCTATGTCATGGACACTGAGGCTTTCGACTTCGTGCTGGGTACTGACTTCTTTGTGCAGCACACCCAGATTCAGTCTCTGACGCTCCAGACCCCTACCTCCTCTACGTGGACCACGTCAAAGGCACAGAGTCTGTGCCATTGGAGCAGTCTGACCACACCTCGAGCTACCTGCGGGTAACGAAGGAGAACCTGATGGCAGCCTCAAAAAAAGAGGACTATCAACTATTGGGGGATGTACTGGACCAAGGTTTGAAGGAGTTGGGTTACTCCAGAGAGAACCTAAGCGTGGAGCTGTTCGCCAGTGACAAGCAGCACGTCTTGGACCTATACTGCAGCAAGGGGAAGAACTGCAGCTACAAATTTTACTGGCCCTCTTTCGGGATGGCCTACGGGAACCCCAGGTTCAGTGAACTGGGGAAGGTCTTGACCAAGGTGGCCTTGGAACGTTCCCGTATGGTCCTGTGTTCCCCCGATTGGGGAGCCCATGGGGCCAACGAGTACTGGCGAACCCTCCTGGACAGGCTGACTATCAGCTCTGTTCGGTTACCTGATGAGGCCATCTACGTGCCTCTGGGGCGTAGGACGCCTATCGGGAAACCCGGATGGGGGAGTATGCTCAGCGTGGTGGACGGAGGTCTTACCTCCATCCCCTGGGAGGACCTGGACTCGACTCTGGTCCAGGCTATACAACGAGAAAGTGATGGACTCGCCTTGGGTGACTTGAAGGATCGACTACGACCTCAAGATGCTATTGAGACTATACCCGGAGGAGATGAATACGTCGTGACTAACACCAACGCCCCCAACTCTCCCTGCCATGTACCTGTTCCTGATGGAGTCTCTGAGTGTGGACTATCCGAGCTACCTAGCTCTATCCACTCAGCTGACGAAACTGAGCACGACGCCTTCTTCGTGCAGACCTGTGTGGAGGAAGTGGAGAACGCCGAGTACGTCGCCCCACTGAAACCCCTACTCTCCATGAGGGTGGAAGACCCCGTGGACGAAGAGCTGGACCCGCGATCCAGGCTAAGGGAGTATGTGGACTCCAAGAGGAAGTTGGTGGCGAAAAAGCTATGCTACGCTAAGCCTACCCGCAGCTCATGGCCACTGAAGCAAGGACGTATGGGAGATCTATCCCAATTGAAGGAGGACCTCGAACAGAAAATCACCACCTGGCAAAGGGAGGTAGATCTTAAGCTCATGAAGAGCGTGTGGGGTGCCCATGTGAGGACCCCAGAGGAGGACGACCTCTCGGAGGAATGTGTATTTGAACCCCCTCGAGCGTGCCTATGTTGCCATCGTCCACCGGAGATGGTTGAACGAGACCTACTTTATGCCTACGAAGGGTTGAAGGATACCACCAAGGGCGAAGAGTCGGTGGAGGATCACCTTTCGACGTCTATTACTCAGGGGGTAAGCAACTTACACTCTGACGAGGACATGGAGGACAAGATCAAGCTATTGGACCCGCGGGTGCAGACGCTTATAAGGACCTATCTGGAAGTGTTCGGGGAACTACCACCCCCAGCCTCATGTGACAAGCTGGTACAGATGGACCTCAAGCTGAAGCCCGAGTTCGTGGGTCACAAGATCCGGAGGAGACCCTATCCAGCTCCTAAAGAGCAGGCCGACGAGATTGAGCGACAGATACAAGAATGTATCGACGCTGGCCTAGTCCTGGAGTACAAGGACGGGGACTACCCCCAACACTGCAGCCCCTGTTTCCTGGTGGCTAAACCTGGGTCTACAGCCAAACGGCTGGTAGTGGACTACGGAGAGCTGAACAAGAAAACGCTGAACCACTCAGGGTCCATTCCTAATATGGAGTCTACCCTTGAGAAGATAGCCTCCTGTCGCTACAAGACCAAGATGGACAAGAGGAGCGGATTCTGGCAAGTGGACCTGACGCCCAACGCCCAGAAGCTACTAGCCTTCATCACCCCTCAGGGGAGGTTGTTCAAGTGGAAGGTCATGCCGTTTGGCGTGGCCAACGCCCCCGCTCTATTCCAAGAGCTGATGAACAACATCTTGTCCATCCTACGAAGGAGACCTAAGGTGCAGGAACTCATATCCCGTGGGGCCCAGATGGAAGCACACATTGACGATGTATGCCTCGGGACCAATACCCAGGAGGATCACCTAATCCTCTTGGGTGAGTTCTTTGCGGTCTGCCAGGAGAACCACACACGACTCAAGCTGGAGAAGTGTGAGTTCATGCAGGAGACCATGCAGTACCTTGGGTTTGACGTGGGCTATGGGTGGTGGACCCCAGCGGCCTCTAAGGCCAAACACCTGATGGACGCTAAGGTACGACACGAAGACCCCAAGAAAGGACTTCATGATGTACGCAGTTTCATTGGGGCGTGCAACTTCTATCGCCGCCATATCAAAAACTTCACCTACACCAGCGCCATTCTGACGGACTTGATCAAGAAGAGTACTACTTGGCGATGGGGCCCACAAGAGCAACAAGCATTTGACGAGCTCAAAGACAAGGTGGCCAACGCTAAGTGCTTCGGCGTGCCTAGGGCACAAGGGGAGATTATCCTGGTGACCGACGCCAGCAATGTGGGCGGTGGTGGAACGTTGTTCCAATGGCAAGCACTAGAGAAGGAGGAGTTCGACTCGGCCATTTCCCAATGGGGGACGGAAGGTCTCAACCGAGATGGAACTCTCAAGCACAGCTACCCTGACGACAAGTGGGTCCTAGTACCTCTGGGCCACTGGAACTGGAAATGGAACCAGGCCAGGGGGAACTACCCCACCTATGAGCAGGAATTGCTCGCGGGTATGCTAGTGCTATCCTCACAAGCACGACTGTTGGGGAGTAACCCTGTGGTCTGGCTGTGCGACCAAGAGCCGGTCCGCACTTTCCAGAAGGGCCCCCCACCTGAGAAGGCCAAGCTACGGCGCTGGTGGACCTACCTCAGTCAACTACGGCTGACGGTACACCATATCCAGGGAGTGAAGAACGAGTGCGCAGACTATATCAGCCGCAACAACTTCGACGCCCTGATTGGTGCCCGGTCTGAAGCGCTGGCTAAGGAGGCGTTCAGCCGTATGGACGTCCACTTGGACCTCAACATGACTATGATACGCCCCCTAGATGGACTCCAACAATCGGAGTACCTGAAGGAGTTTGGGGATATCTACAAGCGCCTGGAGAAACGCCTTGAACCACTCCTGGTCAACCAAGATCAGTGGAAGAGGGACAAGAGCTACCTCTGGCACGAGGACCGCATCGTGGTACCCAGTGACAGAGTCCCAGCGCTGTTGAAGTGGACCCATGAGTCCAGCGGTCATGTGGGTGCTGACCGTACCCTGAGGCTATTCAAGCAGTGGTTCCTCACTACGTGGACTGACGACCAACTGCGGAAAACCCTCCAGCCTATCGTGGACAAGTGCCCGTGCAGATCCTGCAAACCAGGGGATATCAGGGACAGAGGTCTCTACTCGACCCTGCCCATCCCGAACTGTGCTAACAGTGTTCTATACGTGGACTACACGGAGATGCCGAAGTTTGGGGGCTATGACTTCGCCCTCGTGGTAACCTGTGGGTTGACCAGGTTTACCAGAGTATTCCCATGTACCAAGCACATTACCGGAGAGGAGACTATCAAGATACTCCTGGAGGAGTGGTTTTGTGTCTATGGGGCGCCTAAGGAGATCAACTCCGATGAGGACGTACGAGTGCGCTCAGATACCGGCTGGTACAAGAGGGTCCTGAGATCCCTCAATGTCCAGGTGTCTACGGGGATCCCCTACTCGCACACGAGCAACCCCCTATGTGAGCGACAGATTCGTGTCCTCAAGGAGAATGTAAGGATATGGTGCAAAACTGAACGCACCAGAGACTGGGTGAGACTACTCCCCGTCATATCCTTGATGATGAACTCCCAAGAGAGTTCAGCTACTGGCTACTCGCCCCATGAGCTATTCCTAGGGCGCCCGGCGTGGTTCCTACATGCCCCCTATCCAGAGGACACCCATTCTTCTGTGGGTGAATGGGTCCAAGAGCAACAAGCGAAGGTGGACAAAGCCAAGGCTATGCTCCAGAGAGTGAGGGAGCGTCAGTGGAACAAGAAGAACAAGCACCGAGTACCGGCCACCTACCAAGAAGGGGACTGGGTGCTGGTGCACCACAGCCGGCTACCCGCCTGGCCACGCTCTACCAGCGATGACCCATACTTCGGGCCCTACAAGATTCTATCAGTAGATGGACACCGTATCACCGTACGGCGTTCTCCCCGTCTAGGGGGGACCCTGGTGTGCGCTGCTCAACATCTGAAGCGTTACTATGATCCTGAAGACCTCTGTGGGGAAGAGTGGGAGCTTAACGACGAGGAGATCGCCGCCCTAGACCTACAAGGGGCTGCCAGCCCTATGGAAGTTGAAGGGGAACTCCCCGACATGAACGCCGAGGAGATGGCTAAGGAGGGCTTCTACCTGGTGAAGTCTGTCCTACGCCACCGCTATCGCCAGGGTTGGCGCTTCCTCACCCTCTGGGAAGGGTTTGGAGTCGAAGAGGCCACCTGGGAGCCCTTCTCTGCGTTTGTTCTACCTGAGGGACGCCTAAACTCAGTTCTGGCCGACTACTTGTCCCAGAACAACCTCGGTGAGTTGCTGAGGCTCGCTGAGACGCTTGCCTCCAAGACTAAAGCTAGGGACTGAACCTTACCCTTACCTGCCTAAGCGTATGTATGAGTGTGCTATTCCTAAGGTCCTGAGAGCAAGCCGCAGAAATGGTGTCCTAATTATACCCAAGTCTGCCCGCTTGCTAAACCTGGAGGGTTGTCTTATTGATGCCACGGGGTACGCCCCGGGTCTCCCCTCCCCTAAGCGCCCAATTTCTGTGCTGGCGCAAAACCTTGGGGGAATACCCAGCGTACTAATCCAGGTATTGTTTTCCCTACCTATCTGTCTACTACAGGGAGGGGTGGCCAAAAGCTATGAAGGCATGAAAACGCCATTTTGCTAAGTGGCCAAAACGCTGACCTAACCACTGCCACAGCCCACCAGCCCTGCTAAAATTGCAGGAAACAGGTGGGACTGTGACACACGCACTACAGGTCCTACACACCCTACAGTGGCACCATCCTGGTGGGCGAGCGCTACTGCAACTGGCTCAAGCCCCCACGCAGGACTACCACTCCTACACGCGCGCTCTACTGGGTGGTGTTGAAGATAAAGTCGTGGGTCCTAATGACCCTCCTGTGAAGAAGACAAGAGAACACAGCGCTGCTAAGCAACTGTGGCCTAACAGAACGTCACAACACGTTTCCCTGCTAGGGCTTGGAGGGGAAGGGCGCACAGGTGGCGTGCACAGCGCGGATGTCGATGGAGTCGAACAGCCCTCGCCACTCCTGGCTGAGGCGCAGTTAATTGATTGTGGGATCAGCGCCCTTGTTTAGCACGGCAGGAAAAAAACGAACGCTGCTGCACCAATCACCCTACCTGCCCACCTGTAAAGCAAAGGCCAATGAAGGGGTGTTTGCGGCTGAGGAACCAAGCCACACTCCACGTATTGTACGCTTCTTAGTGTGACCTATAATACGCTGTCCTCAAGCACCCCTGTCAAGCAAGCAAGCGTTAAGAGACTCCTCAGGTTCTCTTAAAGAACGTACCGAGGAGCCCCTGGGTAACCTAAACAAGGTTTACCGCGCGCAGTTCGCGTGGCCTACCCTTTAATGCGTGTGTGCATGCACGGGTATGCACAGGGTTGTTCTCAATTTTTAAATACCACTCTCAATCTTGCTCCAGCGATCCTAATCTAACGAACAATCACTTGAACTTCTCTACCAGGGGGTGGCCCCTCCTGGGCTACTTACCTTACTCACCGCTGGAGAACGTGAACAGGTGAGGAGCGAAGCGAAAAACCATGCTATGCGCTCGTGTGTATGTCTAATCACCCTGATGTCACCTCTAATCATCTGCAATCTTTCTAATCTATCCCTCTATCGTGTTCTATCGTGCTACCAGGCTTGAACACGAGGACACAAGGCGAGCACTGTGCGTCATGCAAGCAGAACGAGCACACCTGCAGTTTATACCTGATTTTTCGAATTTTTGATTTCTGGTTGATTCTGGCAATGTGGGTGGAATCTTTAATTACGTCTATTTATGTGTGTCTCGTCATTTTCCTGTTTACGTGAGACATACGTTTATAATCTCATTATTTCTTTATTTTGCAGCGCTTCGCTAGGAGCCGCTCCTGCGCGCCGCCTTTTTCTGCGTAAGAATTTCTTGATTTAAAAAAATCAAGAGATGACTACAAATTTTATAAAAATGTGCATCTGATGCACAATTGGATTCTGACCAGGTGTGTGCCTTCAGAAAAATTCTAGGCCGTCATTTGACGGATTTAGGTGTTGTCGCTTCGCGCTTGCGTGGATTCGTCCCTCATTCTCCCATTCCTGTGTTGTACAGACCTCCTCGCAAAGCCTCGTTGAGTAGGCCGCTGTTCTGGCCGAAAAGCAGCAGCAGGAGACTGAACCAGAACCAAGACCCCTCCAAGGGGCAATTCTAATTAAATCAGCGCACCCTCGCCCCAGTACCAGGACAGGTGTCTCCAACAGGTTCCTTGAGACTTGGGTCGAGCGTCCTATGAGAGTCTGGCGTTGGGTTGTGTTACGCTGCAGCTTGGAGGGAGGGATGCACATGCATATGGTCTTGGCATGTGTAATAGGGTTGCCACAGCTAGGGCAATGCTCTGTGCTAAGGCGCAGGAGGTCGCCCGCATCGCGCATAATCGCGCATCCTGGCATACACGCTGTCATGTAAATATGAATTAGGACAGAAGTTTTCTTTTTCGCATTTTCTGTTTATTATTGCCTAAATTTTATTATAAAATTCATTCATTGTATTTAGGCATGTTTGTTCGTAATTACTAAACCACAATCAGTTTCATGCCAGATGAGTCAACTTGGTCTTGTTGATGCCGTACACGGGATCGGAGTGGAGATAGACTGCCAGAGGACTGATCCACCAAGGGCAAGCCTATAACAGTTTAGTAATTTCGACAAGTTCAAGATCAAGAAGACTATGAAAGGTGTGGAGCGTACAGTGCATTTAGTAGAGCAAGCCGCCGGAGACGAAGAAGACTCTGAGGAGTGGGAGACCTGCAGCGGCGACAGCTGCAGCGAGGATTGGCGTCCAACAACGCCACACAAAGGGAGCCTGTCAGCGCCGCACAGAGGACGCAGTGTGCAGCGTAGTACAGCGCTGCACGAGAACAGGACCCACGAGCCGTGGACGGCAGTGTCAAGCGCTAGAATGGAGGAAGCGCTGACAGACGCCGTCAACGAAGGCTTGGTCAACCTGATGGACTATGACACGCCGTCAGGAAGCTCAGCCGCCAGTTCAGATGAAGGAGTGGCGGTTTACCTGATTGAGGACACACGAGCGCCGTGTCCAACCAGGTTACGAGCACAAGAACACAGCCAAGAAGAGCGCCGCATGCCAGAAATGCGGCCACCAACGCCAATGAAGACCAGGGACGGCAGCATCGTGGAGGCCACCAGTAGTGGAAGGCGGGAAACAAGAGATAACAAGACCGCCGACGGGAATAATGATTACCACGAGTGGCTGGTCAGCAGGATCAGCAGGCTGGAGCGGCTGATGTACGGGCAAGAGAGGGTCATCCAAGAGAGCAGGACGACCAGTACGGTTGAGCGAGCCCAACGCAAACTCATGGAGCTGCAAATGGAGCAGGCGGAACTGGGAGAAAGGTTGGCGCTTTTGCTACACTTGGAGCCGCAAGCGTGTGGGCGCGTGGAGAATGATCACAATCAAGGAGTGCGACAACCAGCACAAGCAAAAACACGACAACACCAATTACTACACGAAGAGAAGCAGCCAAAACCGGAGACGGCACCGGAAAGCAAGTCCTGTGCGTGGGACGGGAAAACAAGGCGCAAGAGAGGAGCGGGTGGACGACGAAGGCCACGGTGAGCGGTGTATAGGGCTGCGATGCTCGCAAGTGGGCTGCGGTATGGATTGCCTGAGCAAGCTGGAGTCACAGCAGCGTTCCGACGAAGTGATGCATGGTCCTTGAGTTGAAGGTTTGCGTGGATTCGTTCCTCCTCGGACAGGCAAACATGGTCACGGAGTCGATGAGGACGAGGAACCCAAACGTTGGACGCCCATGGAGTTGGGGTGCCACGGACAGCGTGATGGACCCGTACCGCTAGCGGAGACTGCCCGCTCAATTGAAGTGGCGAAGGTGGGTGAGAAGTACCATACGTCGGTGAAGATGGCGTCCTGGTGAGTAACCTGCGTCCAAAGCCGTGTTGACGCCGATGGAGGCCTTGCAGGTCTGCCCTGATGAGCGTGCAGGAGCACGCGGATGAGAAATAAAGAAAAATATAAAATCAAGAGCACGTGCACGCCTTGGTCCGTGAAGTTTTGATCGTCTCCCTGTTATTTTTGTTGTACCCTGCGTAGGTGCAAGAGCATGGGCCCTCTGGACTTGGTGTCTGTGGAGTGGCCCTGCCATGCGCTTGGGACGACACGTATGGAAGTGAGACCCACAACAGCGCCAGCAGGAGACTGGATGCACTCAGCAATGAGCAGAGCGAAGGCAGAGCATAATAAGAGAGAGCCAAGCAGAAGACTTCACAGAAGGGGACACTCTGTACATACTTTTAAGTACCTGGGACCCGAGGGTCCAAGACTGGACAGCAGAACACACACAAAACAACAGTTCATTGCGTTTTGGTTGTGTTTATGGTTATGGCAGTGTCCGTGAAGGTCAAGGCTTTTTCAAATTTTTAAGTTGTTTTTGCGTGGGTGGTGCACCAAAGCACCCCCACAGGCCATTAAATGGTAACACATTTTCTGGCTTTGTTTTTTTTGTGTCCATTTTTGCGTGGGTGGTGCACTGACGCACCCTCACAGGCCACCACGCCCCTTGGTTGGGTCAGGGGTGCATTGGGGTTATATATAGGACCACATAGGTTGTGGTCCTAGGTATAAAACAAATGTACCTTAGAACTAACCCCCCTGTAGACCTAAAAGGGCACCTTAGCCCTTAATATAAACTGCAAGGCCAACTCTTTACCCCACCCCACATTTTTTCACATGTGGGACAGACAGAGCCACTGACCCTGGGGTCAGAAATATGTTTTGATAGAGGAGATGAAAACCTCAAGGGGCACCCCCCACATAGGACAGTGGTTCGGGGATAGAGTCTGCAAGGTTGGTGGGAGGGTAGCCATAGACTTTAGGTCAACAACCCCAGGTGGTTGGGCCAGTGTAGGAAGGGGGTACCCCAGCAGAGATGACATTGTCAGGTTGCAAACCCCCTAACCTAAGCTGTAGCAAACCTATTTTTTTCAAAATCAGCGACACAAACCACTTCCGCCAGTCCCTTGTGGGCGTGGCTTGTAGCTTAGGAAGGGGGTGTAATAGGGTTGCCACAGCTAGGGCAATGCTCTGTGCTAAGGCGCAGGAGGTCGCCCGCATCGCGCATAATCGCGCATCCTGGCATACACGCTGTCATGTAAATATGAATTAGGACAGAAGTTTTCTTTTTCGCATTTTCTGTTTATTATTGCCTAAATTTTATTATAAAATTCATTCATTGTATTTAGGCATGTTTGTTCGTAATTACTAAACCACAATCAGTTTCATGCCAGATGAGTCAACTTGGTCTTGTTGATGCCGTACACGGGATCGGAGTGGAGATAGACTGCCAGAGGACTGATCCACCAAGGGCAAGCCTATAACAGCATGCCCTACTCTAACCCCACCAAGCCACAGGAACCCCGGCAGCGCCAAGAGCGCTGAGGTTTCTGTTGGAGATTGTCATCAACAATGCAGCAAGAGTCGCTGGCCATGGTAAAGCGCTCTTTTCCAGTGTTAGGGAAGCTATAGGTATTTTAAAGTAGGTGTGGAAACCAAGGAAAGGCCAAGAAAAAATCCCTTTTTCCTGAAAATGCGACAGTGGTGGCCACCACAGCACGAGGGGGGAGTAAGAAAAAGTGCTTTTCCAATGCTTTAGGGTATACTTTAGTTGTATTAGAGGTGCTCTAAGCACTCTGGCATTTTTATCTTAGTATTGGCCCAACCAAAATGGGTGATAACACATTTTGACCTATGGAACCAAAACCTAAATCAGGATGTGGTGTGCACCCCTTTATCCCCAAGCTATAGGCACTAAAACATCATTCCCTGGGTTGCTGAGGCACTGACATACTCAGGGCAGAGCCTATGAATTTATCTATGTTTTCTCATGAATTCTTAGCTATCCTAGTGGTATGCACCCTAGGGGGCTGGGGCATCTCTTTTTGAGAGGTCCTGGGTTCAATACCCAGTCAGCCTAGCTAAGTAGGAATATCCCATGTGACATGGCAGTGACCTCAGCGCCACAAGCCATGCCACCTCAGCACCTATGGGACCCAAAAACAAAGAGTGCACATCTCTGGATGGCACTGTGGATGAGAGTGAGCCCTTTGGGGCAGTTTTCCAATCAGTTTTTCTCAAACATGTAAAATATTTCATCCTGAGTTGCATTGTATGCTAATTGCTGTGGTCTATTCTTGATAGTTGTCTTTATCTAACTCTTTGTGACTGCAGCCCTTCATGCTTTGATCCTGATCTACTTCTACTTGCTTATCTCTGGCTTGGATTATCTTGCATTGGTTGTATTTCAACAAATAAAACATTTTCCTCATCAAAAACAAGCAGCAGAAACCCTACACCAGCAGCAAGCAGCAGGAGAGGCACAACAAACACACAGTGTTGAAATCACTATAAAACTTTCTCAGAGCCTCCACCTCCAGGACGGTAGTTGTTCAGGTGCTGGTCGCTTTCTTTCTCCAGCGCCAGCTCCAGGAGTAGTACACATAGATCCTCGTAGTGGAGGGCTCTAGCCTTGCGCTCTGCCGTTGAACGGCACTCGTCCCACAGCTCTCGAGGGAGCTTAGCCACCAACCAGAAAAGCAGGTCGTCGCTGCTGTAGGAACCGGGCGTCAATCGTCCAGCCCAGTGATCCAGGTCAGCCAGTAGCTCAGAGACCCTGCCAGGCTTGGGGCTGTTGGGCAGCACGGGCAGGTTCTGGATCTCAGCTCTGATGGAGAGGTCGGTTTCATAGGTTGGGTACTGCCTCTCCAAGGCAACCAACACGTCAGCAAAGGTGGCGGACTTAGTCACGATCTGCTTGACCTGCTTCTGCGGGTACTTGGTCTCACAACACTGCAGGAGCAGATCGCACTTGACCCGTCCACTAGCGTGGCTTTGGCCGGTCAATCGAAGAAACCGGCCAAAATTCTCAGCGAACTCGCTGAGGTCCTTGCCTGTGAACTCAGGCAAGTTCACCACGATCTTGGAGGTGGCAATGGCCTTAGCCTCCTGAGACCTGCGTCCCTCAGGGCGCTTGGTCTTCCTCTTCTTCTTCTTCTTCCGCCCACTCGGGTTCTCGGGGTCCTCAGGGTCGTCGTCCTCCGAGGGCGAAGCAGAAGTCATTGAAGGCGGCTCATCGTCAGAGGGGTCTCCGCCTAGGTCACTGGAGCCATAGGGTTCCACGTCCACCATTGCCCTCAGGGCTGTCAGCCCCAGCCGGTCCAGCTCGGCTCTCGTAGAATTCCCCACGTGACTGTAGGGTGGCTGGGCCGTCCTCGGCACAAAAGGGCTTCTCGGTATCGCTGCAGGGGTCGGCATCGGTCGGCTCCTCAGGCTCCCCAGGGTGTTTGTCAACCGTGCCACCAGGTGGTTAGCCTGTACTCGATGGGGTGACATTCCCACCGTGGTAGGTGACGCTTGGAGCGGAATCAGGGGCTCTAGTTTAGCCCGAATCTCTTGAGTGAGATCGACCACAAGTTCAGAGGTGGCTCCTCGGAGAGCCTCTTTTATTTCTGATCGCGTCAGGGACCTGTTGGAGGATCTCCCCGATCCTCTACTCCTGCTCCCGCATGACTCAGGTCCTCTCCTCAGCCCACTCAAGGTTGCATACCCAGGAACATTCACATAGGCTCCCGTAGCGGGTAGAGGATGGTGATAGTTAGCCGCATACCATCGCGGCTCAGAACTGGAGGCCACCGGCTCACTGGTAGTAGTTGCCTCTGGAAACGCAGTGTTAGGTGGGTTCACACCATAGGCAGGGTAGGTAGGCATACCAGTAAAGCCTGTGCCCTCAGCCGTAGGCGGGTTGGTTATGGGTGTGGATGTTGCAGCGGCTGGGTCTGGAGTTGGGAGTGTGGTGGTAGTAGGAGAGGGTGATGCGTGGAGGCCAGAAGCGCTTGGTGCGCCCTCGAAGGTAGGATCATTCGTCGGGTCGTGCCCTTGGTCTGCTCCTTCGTCTGCTATGCTTTCTCCAGCATCCTTCTCTCTCTCTCTCTTTCTTTTCACAGGATGGGTGTCCATCTCCTCGACTGAGAGGTCCCGGAAGGCCGACTGAAGTCCTTCCAGAGAATCATCCGCCACGTCCACTGGCCCATGTAAGGGCAATGAAGGTACAGCGCTAGGTCCAGGTCCAGGTTCACCAGGTGCTGGCATTGCTGGTGCCTCAGGCGCCGTCCTCACGTCGGTGTCCTCTTTCTTTGTGTCCATTTTATCTTAGTATTGGCCCAACCAAAATGGGTGATAACATAAGTTGCTAGATGTTACCATTGTCATCTCAATCTGACCCACAATCAACCACAACACATACCTTGTGACTGCTCACCTCAATACCTGACAGAAAGTTTTATAGTGATTTCAACACTGTGTGTTTGTTGTGCCTCTCCTGCTGCTTGCTGCTGGTGTAGGGTTTCCTGCTGCTTGTTTTTTGATGAGGAAAATGTTTTATTGCTGAAATACAACCAATCCAGGATAACCCAAGCCAGAGATAAGCAAGTAGAAGTAGATCAGGATCAAAGCATGAAGGGCTGCAGTCACAAAGAGTTAGATAAAGACAACTATCAACAATAGACCACAGCAATTGCAACTCAAGATGAAATATTTTACATGTTTGAGAAAAACTGATTGGAAAACTGCCCCAAGGGCTCACTCTCATCCACAGTGCCATCCAGAGATGTGCACTCTTTGTTTTTGGGTCCCATAGGTGCTGAGGTGGCATGGCTTGTGGCGCTGAGGTCCCTGCCATGTCACGTGGGATATTCCTACTTAGCTAGGCTGACTGGGTATTGAACCCAGGACCTCTCAAAAAGAGGTGCCCCAGCCCCCTAGGGTGCATACCACTAGGATAGCTAAGAATTCATGAGAAAACATAGATAAATTCATAGGCTCTGCCCTGAGTATGTCAGTGCCTCGGCAACCCAGGGAATGATGTTTTAGTGCCTATAGCTTGGGGATAAAGGGGTGCACACCACATCCTGATTTAGTGTTTGGTTCCATAGGTCAAAATGTGTTATCACCCATTTTGGTTGGGCCAATACTAAGATAAAAATGCATGAGTGCTTAGAGCACCTCTAATACAACTAAAGTATACCCTAAAGCATTGGAAAAGCACTTTTTCTTACTCTGACTCATCACATTGCATATGTCCTGGAAGAAAGCACTACTAGCATCCAACTCTTTCGTAGTGCAGTTACCACTTTGCAATTCAAGCTGAATTGATTGTAGATGCTCACATTGTAACCTTGATCCCACCTACAATGCACTCGTAAACACTGCTCCCGGCTCCTCTACTCAGGAACATATTTCATATGACCCAAAAAACGAACAAAAAGTGTTTCTTTCCCTCCAATTCTTACCTGGCATAGTTGCTACCTTGACATTCAAGGTAAATTGACGGTTGATGCTACCTTGGTCATTTCAATCCAAATCACATTCCACCGCCAAATGCTGTGTGTGGCCCCGTCAATCAAAAACAAACTACGCAACTCACATATGACCCAAAACGAAGCACAACAGCCTTTCACCCACCCCGAGCTCGAACCCGGGACCGGTAAACGGGTGACTCTTAGACAGCGCTTCTGCAACCACCGTGTCCGTATGCAATGTCGCAAGCACTCCGGTTTAAAGCAGAGTACTGTAAACAAGGGCAATTGGAAACGCAAAAGCGTTCAACTGCATGGTTCCGTATGCGAACATGCACTATTATTTGGTGGCCGGGGGGGAGTCGGCCACATTGTATTACGGCATGGCGTCATCTATCCTTTCCTCATTCACCACCTAGTTTAGCCATTTTACCACCATGCGGAGTAATTGGATACGACAAATGTTGTGGATGCCTTGACACCAAGAATTGCACCCCATCTTTGTTCCTCCTCCGTTGGAGCAGGAACCAAAGAGGTGTATACCCTACGGGGTACTGATCTGGACTCTTGGTGAACAATTTGCAGATCTACCACACGACGAAGCAATGGCACAAATCCAAATCCGTCACAGGTCTCTACGTCTGAATGTCTGTACATCTGTACGTCTGAAATTGTCAAAATCCTTCATGTCCAGACCATGGTTAAATACCGTGAATTACAAACAGAAATTTCAATGTAAAACAGAACTTTTGATGAGCGGAAAATCCTTTATTTCTGCACGCGCGCGACGCATCCTAAGCTACAGGACTCGCGATCTGGCTGCGGGAAGCCCCCTACTGGGCACAACCCGTCACACCTGCCGCCAAGCCCTTGCCGCAGCCACCAGGCCACCTGCAAGGGCTGACACACACCCAGGGGTATGCACAGCCATTACTGTACAAAAAATTTGCTGAAGCGGACTGAGATATTATACACTGTCCTAACCCGAAGACCTGAAATCCTGAACTAAGGTCCTTCTACTTTCCTTCGGGTATCTTACACACTATCCTGAGTGGGGGGGTTACTGCCACCTAAAAACCTAGCTGCCTATGGGAAAAATTCCTGAGAAAGCACTAAAAGTTTTCAAACAGAAAATCTACCCAAGCAAAATCCTCCTAAAACTCAGAGGGGCAGTTTTCCAAAAATGGAATCCAAAACAGTTCTACTTGATTCTACTTATTGCCCATGCCATCTGTCTGGTCCAAAAAAATTTCCTGCACCAAAAAAAAACCCTGCTCAGAAGTTTGAAAAAAAAACTGACACAGAGGCACAACAGCAGCAACAACAGGGCACAAAAAAAGACAGTGAATAAACACTGTGCTGCCCCGCGGTATAGAGACCCTTAATGCTAATATACAAAACGATTCTGCTGCGGCCTTGTGAATAAATAAATTAAATTACTTCTGAGCATCTTGAACAGCACTCTCTCCATCACTCTGAGGCAGAGGACAGAGAAACAAAATGGGAGCGCTGACGTATGGGGGGGCTGGTGCAGAAACAAAAAAACAGACCTGGCTTCACTGGGCGTTACTGAACTCTGTGTTCACTGACCTCGATGTCTGTTGTCTGCTACCCTCCTGAAAAGAAACAGGAGCGGAAAAATGAATAAGGGTAAGAAAATCAGTTGGTTAGGGCAAACGAACTTGCATGAATACAATGCAACAAACACGTGCGCAAGTGTGCGCACGAGCATACATTAGTAAAAAAACTCCTGGGCGTCCCCAGAAAAAAACGCAAGTAAATAGTACACGGGCCTGCAGCACATATGTTGCTGCGGCGTCTCCCCCCTCCCACTGTCGGGTGCCACCCGCAGGCAAAAAAACTGCACCCCAAAATTCCCTTGTAAAAATTAACAAAGCAGAATTTTCCCACACACTCTGGCCTAGAGTGCATGTGCCCACTGAGGCACTAACTCCTCTGTGGGGGGGGGGCGGAGTCACTGCAAGAGCAGTGGCTCTGCAATGTAAGTCTGCAAAGGCAGAGCATATGAGTCCCAAACTGGGACAGTGGGTGGGGAGGGTACAAAAAAAAATGTAATAAGTTTACCCATAGATTGACTGTGGGAGTGGAACACCGGCAGATGCACGGTCGTGCCCCAGCTCCCAAAGAGGAGCAAAGAGTTAAAAAACAGCAGAGCCACACTGTGATTCTGAAAAAATTCAGAAGTCTTTTGAAAAATATTCCTCTTGTCAGCAAAACAAGCCTAAATTGGGTTGACATCTCCTGAGCAAAATGCTCAAAATCAAGCCAGTGTAAAACTGGGCCTGAGGCCTCAGATTCAAAAAACTGAAGCAAGGCTGCACTTCAGTGTGACCAAGTGAGCACAAAAACATTGCTTCTTTTCATGATGTTGTGTATGCCCGGCGCAAACCAGAACGTGGTCTTAGAAAGCTATCGCCAGGAATTGGAAATACTGACGAGCATGCAAATCACACTGGAACAATCAGGACAGTCGCTACGATTCCTGGAGTGCCAACTGGAAAGTCCACACGGCCCACACCCAGTCACGCTTCCGAATTTCCTACACCAGGAAGAAAAGCCATCGTCTCCAGCGTATGTCAAAAAGCTCATTGATGGGGAGGCCCTCAACTGGCCGACCATGGTTGCGTCACTAGTGCCTAATATGGTCAAAAAAGCTTTTCACTACAGGCTGAACCACAGCTCACTGAGGTTAAACCTGAACCGACTATCCGAGTTTTTCATGTGCAAATATGGTGCAAAACCAGCATGGTCGGATTTGCTACGCTCCCACACCCGAAAATGGCAGTGAGTATAACTGTCTTGTATGTTGCCCTACACAACGATGCACTGATGCCCCGCAGTGTTCTGAATGCCTATCAGCAAACTGGATGTAATACCGGTACACCATGGCCTAGCAGCATAGCATGTGAGTGGTGATGTCTTTGCCTCTACACCTAACATGCTCCATGACCGTGGCACTCTATGCGCTTGTTTCTCCGAAAGACACCCATGGGTTGTTAGCGGATCGCTCTTCAGTCTTTTGCAATTTTGTTCCCTGTGGTCTTGCTGCTTTGCAACAATCTTTGCTTCTGCCTGGTGACATCCCAAACTCAACCGCCTGACGAAGAGTTTCAAGTGCTTGTACCATCGCCAATTTCCGCCAATTTCAAAATTTCCAACTGTTCCTCAAGAGCCAAAGTACCATGGGATCACCACCGCCGCCAGCGGTGCACCAGGCCCCCTGCCCACCAACTACCGCCTCTCCGCCACAAACCCAGAATTTTGTGAGTCCAGTGGTCCAATATGTACCGGTTGCCTCCCCGTCTACCAACGTCAATACCAACACCAACGCCAATAACAACAACAATTCTGGCGGCTTCCGTGGCAAATGCGACAACTGTGGACTCCCTGGCCACCATTTCACGAAATGCCCGCATCCGGAGAACGAAGAAGCTATCATTAAGAGCCAAGTAGAACGTGAGGAGGAAAAACTGCGTAAGGACAAGTTGGTCCAACGGTTGAACGAACAGTTCATCGCACGTGGAATGCCACACTTGGTGAAGCCTCTCCCATCCGAGAAGTGGGCCAACAAGTCACCGTCTACCGGAGCTCCCCAGATGCAGCCCATGGTGCAACAACCACGGCTTATTCCTATGACCACGATGGCCACGATGCCCCAGCCCGTAATCCAACAGACCCAGCATGCGCCTCAACGCAGCGCTGCACACCTCATGCCTCCTCCACCGCACGCGACACAGGCACAACACCCAATCATGACAACCGGACAGATGGCAACCATTACTCCCTCGCACGGTGCTACTCTCGGCCAACCCATGCCTATTGCTGCTGCTCTAACACATCCGATAGCTACGTCCACACCGCCAAAACCAGCTGAATCCTGGACACTAAAAATCGGGTCCTACCACACGTACCAAGGACCAATGCTCAATAAAAAATTCACTGCACTGCGTGGTTTCACTGGAATGGTCCCGTCTGTACCTTCGGATGGTTTTGTCACTGTGCAGTTCTCTACCCGTCACGACGCTGAACTGGCACAATTCATGCTGAAAGAGACCTATATCCAGCACGACGAGCATGGTCCCCAACCCGCCAAGGTCTCCGAAACAGAGCGAGTGGAGGTAAAAACCGAAGTGCCCGAAACACCCAATCCCGGCGATGTGAATCGCAAAATTGATGTGGACGATCCCTCGGCGGTACCAGAGACCCAGGACCAAGATACACATAAACGCGAGCGTGACAGCTGGACATACGTTCCATCTGGTACAACCCCGGATCCGAAAGTGCGCCGTACCACACACGAAAGTCAAGACCCACGCATCGAGGCACTCGAGAAGGAACAACATGAACATGGACAACGACTAAATAACCTACACGAGAAACTGTCCGCCACTGACCAGCGGGTATCCGAAATCGGAGTTAATGTGGAGAATATTGGCAAACTCAATGCAATCCGCGAAATGAAAAGCCACAGGTCATGGCACACGTTTGGTGAAGCGGACCCTGCGGCAAAAATGTTCCTCCGCGAGCGCGTGACCGGAAAACTGAGCAAGATGAAGAACTACTACGTACTGTGCCCCAATACCGACACGGAAAAATACCAGGTGGCTCAAGCACTGATCAATGACATCGACGGCCGTTTCATCTGCTGGTCCCGAGTCGACAAGGAAGCGCCCACTAAGGTCAAGGACGACGAATCTATGCCCGAACCCGACGAACCTGCCGAAGAGGATCTTATTAGCGAAACTACTGTGGACTGGTTCTTCAGCGGTGTGGCGCCCGCTACCAGAGCTATGGACCGACTGAACGGCCTGCTGCACACCCAAAAGGAACGCCTAGAGAAGGCGATGAGTGACTGCCGGTTTCCCGGAGATGCACCCGCATGATCAACCGTCACTGCCCATCTGGGGACCACTCTATAAAAAATTTACGGAGCTATACGAACTGGCCCCGAGCCCACACATCACGCGTACATGTCTGGTGCCTAGAATAAAATCAGTGATTTCCGCTGCCATCCAAACGTGCATCGCGCTGGGAGACGTGACATCATCATATGCCCCATACGGACTACTACAATCCGATCCCCCCACCTCAATTTTCTGTAAGTCCGTGATTGACACACTTACGAACCTCAGCCACACCCAAGGCGAGAAGTTTGACCCCACCCACCTGTTTGCGCAGATGCGATCACTGGAGTCTATACAGGCCGAGCAACAACAGCTACTGGAGGAATACAAAATTATGTCCGACCCCCAACTGCACGGATCAATCGCAAAAGATTGCCTGCTAAGCACCAACAAATTTTTGTCACATACACCCCTCCCTGAATTCTGGGCAAATAAACACCCTGAAATTACCGTTTTCTGGCGTGCACTACTGAAATTCGACCTCCTCCTTGATGTGTGGGATAAATGGTCCTTCAACAAGGACCTATCGGTGTGGACGGACGTCAACCCCGAAGTTGTTATGCTCTTTTTCCAAGACCTCGTCATCCTGCTACAACACACCCTGTGGCATGAATCCCACCCAATACCAATGCCACTGTCGCTGTGGTCTGCTCTCTCTAATGTTTTCCACTGTACCGTTATCATGGATGGCTCCGTTTGGGGGCCGGCTGCGGCCATACACCCCTCTCCTTCACCTGAATTAGAGCCTTTTACTCTCCCCCGCATGCCTGAACGGTCTATACCGTGCCTCCTTCCTAGAATTGTAGACGTGGCGGGTGCCGCGACTTTTAGCTACTTCGGTAATTCCAAACTGGCGCATTTTCTGCACCACACGCTGGACGACCTCATCAGCAGCCGCGGATGGGCTATGATGCTTGCACCTGATGACCCGGAGCTAGAACGCGCCCTTCTGGAACTAGAGAAACGATCATGTGCCTGCAGGGTGGCGGTGAATGTCAATGTCAAACGAATGTGTACATTCTTCCCCAAATATTTTGTCCAGAGTAAAATCTGCACGTGGTGGAGAATAGGGGCCATGACTGACCCCCCCGACAGTGTACACGGCCCTGAATTTTTCCAAATGTTTGGGCCACTCGTCAAAAAACATGGTGGTACACTGTGTATCCCCCCACTGCTTGGTTTGTCGCTACGCACCATTCCTAAGGCACTCTCCACATATTTCCGAAAAGTCTGTGAAACACAAGCATCAGTCAGATCTCTGGCCCTGCGCCAAACTTGGAACCCCAAGCTACGGCGTGTTAAGTCGTCTTTCGACTGGCAACCTGTCCCCCGGTCCTGGGATACAGTGAACCGTGCAATCCCACTCGCTGAGTGTAAACTAGGGCATCTTACCAGCCAATGGCGTATGACCGAGGCATCTGTCTCCGAGGCAGGAGCGTGGATTTATATCGTGTGGGCACCGAATTTTTCCCAATGCTACATTGGCCAAACAGGCGCACGAGACTCCTTCAGGTGTGTGTTTGACCGCGGTAAAGAACACCTAGTAAACACCAGGGACTGGACGCTGCTCCACCGCTCTAAGCGTGGCCGGATACCGCTGTACGAATGGGTGAACAAAGTGGGGGTCCACAATGTAATAGTGACACCTCTGGAATGCGTCCCCACCTGGGCTGCAGACTCCCGGGAAATTTTCTGGATGTATCGTTTCGGTACATCTCATTTACTAAACAGATCCATACCAAACTTGCGCCAAACGAAGTGGGCCTGGTTACTAAAAACCAAATCGTTTGCAAAAACACTGAAAAAATCAGAAAGTGCGACGGCGAACACCAAAGCACGCGCCGACAGCTTTATCCGTTCCGGCCACTGTACTTTAACTCTCCATGAAATGGTCCAGCTGGTACTGGACACCAAGGCCCTCTGCGATTCGGGTGTTGCCTCCCAAGTCATGTCTAAGGCACAGGCGAAAGCCAAACGGGACCACGGTGTTTTCTTACGCACAGGGTTGGAAAAGACGGCGTATATATACGCGTAACGTATATATACGCGTACTGTATCGCGAGAATACAATACAGTACGCGTCTTGTTCCTAGACTAGCATCTGGCGCCAGTCGCGGGCGCCGCTGAGCAAACAAACATGGCCAAGGATTAACAGCGCAAATGTGAGGCACTTTATAGAATTTGCAATGATTTTAATTTGAATTTCGTTTCATTAACATTGGTGGTTGAATTTTTCTGCATGTCTTGCGTTTGCAGGGCGACACAAGAAGCAAGTGAAGAAGAAGGAGAAGAAGAACAAGAGGGAAGAATATGAAGAGAGAAAGAACAGAAGAAAGAAGCGGAAGAGGCGAAGGAGATCAAAGAGACGTTAAGAAGAAGACAGAAGAAGCTCGAGAAGCTGCACCAGCGAAGAAGACTGCGGAGTGAAGACAAAGAAGACGAAGAAGGAGCACAAAAGGAAGAAGGTGCTGTCAGTGTCACTTGAGTGTTCGCGCGTGCTGTGAGTGTCATTTGAGTGTTCGCGCATGCTGTGAGTGTCATTTGAGTGCCGGCGCGTGCTGTGAGTGTCATTTGAGTGTCGGCGCGTGCTGTGAGTGTCCTTTGAGTGTTCGCGCATGCCGTGAGTGTCATTTGAGTGTCGGCGCGTGCTGTGAGTGTCCTTTGAGTGCCGGCGCGTGCTGTGAGTGTCATTTGAGTGTCGGCGCGTGCTGTGAGTGTCATTTGAGTGCCGGCGCGTGCTGTGAGTGTCATTTGAGTGTCGGCGCGTGCTGTGAGTGTCGTTTGAGTGTTCGTCGCGCTCGCTTCTGTTGTCTCGACAGTTTTGAGTGAGCCTTCGTTGTCCTTTATATGACCCTTTATGGTGGACTCAGTCAGTTTGCTGCTGCATCTCAGTGATGTCATTTGAATCTCAAAATTTCACTTCTGCACAGAGGCTTCAAGTGACGCCAGGGACCTGTTATGTGTGCTGCAGCAGCTGTGCAGATACATGCGCTTGCTTTATTTTTTGCTGGTTGCTCGCTTTTTGCCATCTGCCATTTTTTGGCCATTTGCTGGTCAGCCTGGGGACAGGTGCCTTTGTGAGGCTGGAATTCCTGGGGCCTTGATCTCGAACGCGATGGTTTTCAAAAATATCTGAATTATTCTTTTTTCAAAAGAAACACAATGGTTTTTAAAAAAATCCGAAACATTATTTTGTCAACAAAAAACATTGTGAGTCTACTTTTTTTGAAAAAGCACTAGGAAGGGGCATAATAGAAGCAAGTAAACCATTAGAAGCAAACCGAAACAACATGAACAAGGAAAAAATTAACAAACCATGTTCGTTTATTTTCATCGTTCGGTCGTTTGTTCATTAATTTTCCAAAAAAAATTAACAAGCAATTGCAGGTTGTACACTAAAACAGAATAGCTGCAAGTTCTAGGAACATAACTTCTGTGACCAAACAGTACTTTGTTAGGAAACGATACGATACGTTACATTACAGTACTGTATCGGAACGATACGATACATTACACGTACTGTATTGTACCAACCCTGCTTACGCAGCCAGACCACTGTCCGAATACCCATGGCCTCCCCCGATGTGAAAAAGCGAGTTTTAACTATTTTTGAAAACGCGGTTCAGCGTGAGTCGGATATCCCACCAGCATTGCGCCAGTACCTATGCTCAACACTTCGCATTGTCTCCAAATCATTACCGAAGGCGGGACAGTTCTGCCAGTCGTACCGCCCCCGAATCTCTACCACCGAACTCCGCAATCATGTCACCAACCCACCGCAGTGCTCATGCAGTGTTTTAGCAGCCACCTACGATGTCCCTGTTGTACAGGGTCACTGTTTCACGCGCTCATTTGACTGGCTGTCACGCCAGTTTCCTCAATCAGCCTGCCCTGAAACACTGCACCAAAACCTGAAAAATGCGTTACTGCCATCATGGCGCAGCATTTATAAAGACGCAGGGAAATCCATCTCCCGAGCCCTGGATGACCTGGGGCGCATCCCTCACGTTGCCAGGCGCCGTGTTGCTTCATCGGTACTGAATGCCCTCCGAGAGGAATATCTGCACCTCACAGCAATTACCCCACCCAAACACACGGTATCATCGGTGCGTGAGCAACTCACTCTCCTGCCCCCCAACTGGGTCTGCTGGATTTTTGATAAAGGCACAGTGTGCCTATGGGGCGCATGCAAAAGCTTTTTCTATCCTCGATTCCATGCGGCCTTTTTCGAAAGCCCCAAACGTTTTACACCCCTGGTGGAGTGCTCCACAAAGGTCACAGCGAGTGTGGAACTGTCCACTTTCATCGCACACACCAGCAGGCGATATTTCCTCGGCGGCTCAGCCCCACCTGTGACGGAACTGTCTCCTACCCTATGCGACAGGGCCAAATGCGGCCTGAAGCAAGCACACGCCGCACGCATCTCACACTCTCTGCGCCCACCCACTGCCGAATGTAAAAATCTGATCACACAGTGTATCAACAAAACTGAAAAACTGCTTAAACAACACACACGCCAATGTGCACGCTCATCTACCCGTGAACTCACCCGTGGTCTAAAAGGCCCGTTCAAGACACATACACACCCAACGGCCCACCCACAAAAACCGACACCGCCGCCTATGAAACCACTGCCATGCCCGGATTGCCAGTACCTACTGAAATGGAAATCGCAAGAACATGCAACACCACCGGTTGTCAAGGGTAGGGAGGTCTTGACCTGTGCGTTACACCCCCTCAAACCGGCTACTTCCATGTGTGGTAGAGCACTGACACTACTGTGGAAGGAAGTGGTATCAGTCCTGGCCCGCAGGGAAATTATTTCCATGTCCGACCTCCTACACCGCGTGCGCTCATGGACACAACAAGCCGACCCCGGTGCAAAATGGGAGTGGGTGGAGTATGATATCAAAGAAATGTTTCCAGAGATACCGCGCCATGAGATTTTGAACGCCCTGACCGGCCTAAAATCCATGCTGGCTGGCAAACGCCGCACACGAGGTCCCCTGAATTTTTTCATGAGCCGTGACCGTAACCGCAAGCTAGACAATATGACACGGGGCGCTGCGTGCCACTTCCTCCGCCTAACATTCCATGATGTGCTCCATGTGGTCCTGTATGATTTGCAACTCAATGACCTATTCCTCTATCTCACATCCATGCTTTCTCAACATACAGGCATACCAATAGGTGGTCCCATGTCAGCCCAAAATGCCTCACTTACCCTGATCTACCGTGAACTCGTACAGCCCCTTCCATGGGGCTTACAGCACACCATGTGGGTCAGGTACAGGGACAATTTTCTTTTCATGATGCTGTGTATGCCCGGCGTAAACCAGAACGTGGTCTTAGAAAGCTATCGCCAGGAATTGGAAATACTGACGAGCATGCAAATCACACTGCAACAATCAGGACAGTCGCTACGATTCCTGGAGTGCCAACTGGAAAGTCCACACGGCCCACACCCAATGACGCTTCCGAATTTCCTACACCAGGAAGAAAAGCCATCGTCTCCAGCGTATGTCAACAAGGAAGGGCGGAGGGGGGAAAGCAGGCGCGAATCCTTTTGGAGAGAACAATGAAAGAAGACTGCATGGCTTTGGTGCTGTGCATAAGCCTGGGGGTACAGTCATGCAAACAGAGCCAATGCTTAAAAAGCATGCAACATAATTGGAAGGAATTATAGCCTGCTTATGGGTAGGCAGGGGGGATCGTGCAAATACATCAAAGTTGAGTCCTAGGCAGGAAGCATTGTTTCGAAAGAAAACCCTACACAACCGTTACCTTCGTAAATAGACGCAAATTTTCCAAGCAAGTACGTAGCTGAAGTTAGCCATCAAGATTGTTTAAAGCGTAAAGCCAAACCCTAAGGATGAAAAAATGCATGTGGCCGTGGGCAAGGTAAAGGCAGCATGGGAGTACGGGAACTCCTTTCATTCGTGTAGCCATGGTTATCTAAAAAAATTCAGCAAAACCACAGAAAAAATCCAAGTTTGATCTATGTTACATGGCTAGGCTTGGCTGTTGGGGCGCTACGCACCCCCCCAACCAAGCCTAGCATATTCTTTCATCATTTGGTCCAAGACAAAAAGGATTAAAATGCATCCTGCCCTACAGGGTCAGAAAGTGCAAAAACGATAAGTAATGAAAAATTAGCTTTTTGTGATTTCAAAAATCTTCAACCTTACTTTTGCAAACGTGAAGATCAAAGATCTGAATGTAATCTTTTGTACTTCCGTCTTGCACAATTGCAGATTGGATAAGCTCACTTTAGTTTTGCAAGGACTTGATGGTTTTGCGGAAACTTGATGTGTCAGCACGATGCTTTAGATGAAAGACTGTACCAAAGCAAACCTCTTTTGCGTAAACTGCAATCATTTGCTCTTGGCATATGAAACTAGGGACGGATTGCAGTATACGGCCTCCTCGACCAGCCCTGTTTTTCTCATCTATAGAAATATGCTCCCTTGCGAGCTTAGGAAGGTTTTTAGCCAAAAGCATACGAGCTTGGGTGAAAACCTACATTTGTGGTGGTGAAGTTACAAAAAAAAAACAGTTCTCAATTTCACCAATGGTCTACCCTTTGTCAAGGCTACATTTGAAAATACCCAATAAGCCTTTGCATTCTCTTCCGCTGACATGTTGATATTGTTGATGAGCTAAGTCTTACTTCCCATCCCTACCATATGCGCACTACGCTTATCCTTTGTGCATGAAATGGAAGTTAGGTGTACCGTTTCTTCTGTATCGCCAAGTTGCGAAAGCCCACAACTGGGACGAAGCTCCGCTCTAAGGAATCAAATATTCCTCATTGATGCATTTAGGTCCAAGCTTTACAAAGCTAGTTGGGTAGACAGCCATCACGCACTAGAACATCAAGGGCGACAATAAAGGAAAGACCTATGTTTTATGCTACTTTTCTGCAAAAAAAAAGTGAAAAAAGGTATAAATGTTGTGTAATATGATATCATGTCTTTGTTTTTTTTTCGTGTTCTTTGTCCATGGGCCTTAGCAGTCTCGAAACACTTGCAATCGCCTCCGAAACTACTACACGAGACTCGAGCACAAAAAGAGAATTGTTGTGGGCATAAATATGCAAAGTTAGAAAATTTGGTCACTAAGGAACCCTTTTCAGACAACCTTTTTTGCGAATCTTGTAACACATTTCCATGTGGCAAGACACCGCTACAAGTGGCAACATTGTTACAATTTGTCCTTTCGGCAATGTACAGACTCCAAAACTTCGTAAAAGTTTGTTGTTTCATTGCAAAGTTCCCACTACATCTGACACCAACTCGGCTAAAATGAACATAACAAACTGATTCCATAAATACCAAAAAATTTCATATCATTAATGTACCGTTCCGGGTGCTGACTTGTTCAAAGCTTTTGTTGGAGACATTTTTCCGCTTCTTCCACAATGGAGCTAATAAGCTGCATTTCACTGAGCTCTATAGCCGAAATAAACACGAGCAAGAAATTCAGTTTTGCTTATGTTGCATTATTATGCTTATATTAGGACAGTGAGATTCAGTTTCAGACAGTTGGAAATAAAACTACCGCAGTGGCCATCTAACAGTCGGATTTGCCTCCTGCTGAATAGTCGATTTTTTCCGCTGCATTTGACGATTTTTCATTCACATCAGTTTGTGCGGATTTGAATTCCGAGTTCAGTGCGTATTTTAGTTTCCTTTCAGATGCGAAAAAAATACGCCACTTGCTCGAGATGGCCTGTTTCACTTCTAGTTCAGGTTCAGGGGTTCCGGTGGCGGCCGGGGCCCTCTCCCAGCCGCCCGATCTACCAGCGCGCTGTCGCGCATAAGCAAAAAGCTCATTGATGGGGAGGCCCTCAACTGGCCGACCATGGTTGCGTCACTAGTGCCTAATATGGTCAAAAAAGCTTTTCACTACAGGCTGAACCACAGCTCACTGAGGTTAAACCTGAACCGACTATCCGAGTTTTTCATGTGCAAATATGGTGCAAAACCAGCATGGTCGGATTTGCTACGCTCCCACACCCGAAAATGGCAGTGAGTATAACTGTCTTGTATGTTGCCCTACACAACGATGCACTGATGCCCCGCAGTGTTCTGAATGCCTATCAGCAAACTGGATGTAATACCGGTACACCATGGCCTAGCAGCATAGCATGTGAGTGGTGATGTCTTTGCCTCTACACCTACCATGCTCCATGACCGTGGCACTCTATGCGCTTGTTTCTCAGAAAGACACCCATGGGTTGTTAGCGGATCGCTCTTCAGTCTTTTGCAATTTTGTTCCCTGTGGTCTTGCTGCTTTGCTTCTGCCTGGTGACATCCCAAACTCAACCGCCTGACGAAGAGTTTCAAGTGCTTGTACCATTGTACGAAATCCTGTGTTTCACTAAATATTTTTGAGCGCCGAAGGCGCTTGGTGTCAAACCCGTTTTTCACATCAAGCTCATTTGAGCTAGATTCACCCACAAAAACCTGAAACACTGAAAAAATACCCAAAGACAAGCCGAATGCACCAAGCGCCTTACAGCCCAAGCACAAGTCTCAGGGTAGGCGCGCGTGGCTCAGTGCTGTTCAGCGCTACGAGTATCCCACAACTAACTGAGGCAGAGGATCTGACACGGAAGAGAGAATGAGCTGAGTCGGAAACCAGGTTGAACCTTGAATGCAGTGCCTCTGGAGCACTGCTGCGAAGCATGCGCGCACAAACACACACACACGAACGCACGACCGAGCGCAAAGATGGTCCCATAAGGGACTGTGGTAGAGAATCTGACAGGCAGTGAGAAGCTGACTCTGAAAAAAGGTTATACAGTGGGAAACTGCCACGACTGTGGCTCTCCACTGCGCAAGCGCGCACGAACACAAGCAAACCCACACTGAAAACCTTTAAAACAAAGACACTCTTCGCCGTGTTTGTCGCCGTTCGGAGAGTCTTGAAGAGTGCCGGAGGCGTTTGTGCAGTGCAGCTGCTAATGCTCGCACCGGCTTTGGTTACCTCGTGGAGGTTAGTATGTCCGTGCCCTGTTGAGCGCGCCGGATAATTCTGAATATTGTGCGGCTCAGCGAGTTCGAGGACTGATGGAGGCGTGGGTGCTTCGAAGTGGGTACCAAGAAGCAACGGAGGACAAAGGTCAACAGTCGAATTATGAGCTCGAGTGCACGGTGGTGGTTGGACCAGGGAGAGCACATTCGTCGAGTGGAGCCCCCAAAAGACGACTCCAAAAACGTGGCGGTCGCAAGAACTAGTGGTTTTCGAGGTTCGTCAAAAGGCTGGTCAGCTTGAACGCGGTTGGCTTTGTCGCACCTGTGTGTATAACTTGGTTTGTGAACGCGGTTTCTGCAAATAGGTCGCAGCGTACGAGCTGTCCGAAGCAAGGACTCTGTCAGTAGTGGACAAGCCGGACGAGCGGTCAGTTGGGCAGTTTGAAGACGAATTCATCGGGGCCATTGGGAGCAACAAGAGAGCGCGCCTTGGGCCGATGAGAAAATTCTTAAGGTTCTTGTGTGGTGTTTGCGTGTGTTGTGCGCGCAGGCATGGGGCGGTGCTACAAAGGCACTGCTTGCTGGTGCTCCGGGAGCGCCTTGAGGTACTTGCAATGTGGAGGTGGCAGTTCCCTACTGCATCTCTGGTTTTAGACTCAGCTACGCCCCACGTGCCAGATTCGCTACCACACTGCGTTGTGGGGCACTCGTGTTGTTTCTGCTCTTCGTCAGTTTTTAATATTTCAAGGTTCGCCAGTTTTTGGTCTAAATCTCACTCAAATGAGTGAGATGAGAAAAATGGGTTTGACACCAAGCGCCTGTGGCGCTGAAAAAGCACTGCCTTTGTGCTTGCAGGCTTGCACTGATATGCAGCCTTGTTTTGGTTTTCAGATTTTGAAGCTAAAAGTCCAGTTTTACACTGGGCTGGTTTGAGCCTTTCTGGCTCACGATGGTGTCTGCTCATAGTAGGATTGGTTTTGCTGACAAGAGGAATATTTTTTCTATGACTTCTGTTTTGAGTCCACTACAAGTTTTTGGTTTGAGTCACTGTGTGGCTCAGTTTTAACTTTCTAACGCCAGTTTGGAGGCTCTGGGTAGCCCTGTGGCTACAGGCGCCATACCTCCATTTTTAAACATAGGGCAAGTTCACACGCTGTTTTCCCTTAGGCAGAACTGTGTATGTTCTGGTTTGAGTGCAGGTGCACTGACGAGTGTACCTCTGCAATTGGGAGGGGGACGCCTTTAGCGCTTGCGAGCCTGGGTCCTCCTGACACTGCATGCCTTTTGATTTGTTTGTGCAGCCTGAGGCTGGCACAGTTTTTTTGGGTGCAGTGGAAAACCCCCCCACCACAAGATAGGTAATCGCGGTAACTCCTTGAGTGCTTGGGTAAGCAGGTTTGTGGGTGACCTGTGTTGGTTTGTTTCCTGTAGGTCCCTTAAGTCTGGTGGATTGTACACCCAGCTAGACCAAGGTTGACCCCTCCACTGAGGTTCAGGTTGGCAGGCCGCGGGCTGGATGCCATGGCCAGGCATTGCCCATCTTTTTTTCTATGATCATTGGGCCTGCCACTGTGGGTGAATGTTGAGTAGAATTTGGTCGTCCTCAGCTCCTGTGTCTTCTACCACTGTGGAAGGGGAGCGTGGGGGTGAATTGGATAACAGATATTTCTTTTGCCCTGACCTTGTATATACTGATCCACGTTTCCTTCTTGTGTTTGTGTTACAGGTGGATAATCCAAGTGGGGTCAACAACAGTGGTCGAGTATGGAAAAATTTCAAAAGAGATGCCCAAACTGTGCCAGGTCTGTCTTTTTGTGTTCCAGATCTGCACCAACCCCTCCCCTACCATCGTCGGCGCTCCTGTTTCTGCTTCACAGATGTGGAGCATGGTGAGCGGGCGTTAAAAAGAACTCAGAAGTGGCATCTCAGAATTAAGGCACGTTAAGTGCCAGGTTGAAGGCCTGCAGCAGTTTGTACATTAGCTTAAGGGTTTCTCCACACCCTTTGAGGTCAGACAGTGACATGTTTCACTGTTTTCTGCTTTGCTTTTGCTGCATTGGTGCCTGTTTGGATTTTTGAATTCTGAGATGCAATTTTTTGATGTTAAACAAACTTCTGAGCAGGAAATTTTTTGGTGCAGAAAAACAGATGGCATGGGCAATAAATAGATGTGATTTCTGTTTTGAATATCAGTTTTTGGAGAAACTGCCCCCTGAGTTTTAGGCTAGAATTTTTAGAATTTTTTGGGTAGTCAGGATTTTTTGATTAGAGGTTAAATGCTTTCTCAGGATTTTTTCCCAACAGTCAGCTTGGGTCATTTAAAGGGCAGCACCCCCCACTCAGATATGTGTCAGTTTTTTTACCCGAAAAAGGATAGAGGGGTCTTAGTTCAGAATTTCAGGCCCTGGGGTGGGACAGATTTCAGGTTTCTCATCATTCATGTATTTCTGCACAATTGTAGATACATCCCCGTGTGAAACCAAGGGTGCCCGTCAGCCCCAGGGAGTAACCGGAGGTAACCTGTGGGTAGGGGCCTGAGGTGTATGCAGAAATGGGATGGAGTAATCCGGGTATGTCATCCCATGAGCAGTTTTTCTGTGATGTTTTATATGCTCTGATTTTCTGTGGGCATGCTTGCCCATGTTGACGTAGTTATCAGATTTTCAGACACTTGGAAGTGTCTTGGGAGGGGGATGTAATGGGCGAGCATGCCCAGAGTGAGATCGCGACTCCTGTAGATTAGGACGCGTCGCGCGCGTGCAGAAATCGAGGATTTTGAGACATGAAAAGTGCTGTTTTATATTCCAATTAATGTCTTGTGATTCAGGGTATTATGATGCCATGAGAACCCAACAAAGATTATGAGAATCTGGCGATCTAAGGAGTGATTCTGGTGTTGTTGCTTTTGCCTGTTGCCTGCCGGAGTTGCCCCTTACAATTCCTTTAGCTCCCTCTACCTCCCTTCACCTCCCTTTAGCTCCCTTCAGCTCCCTTTACCTCATTTTACATTCCTTTAGCTCCTTCTACCTCCCTTCACCTCCCTTTACCGCCCTTCAGCTCCCTTTAGCTGCCTTCAGGTCGAATTTTGCATTTTCTTGCTCCTTGCATACCGTGCAGTTATTACATACTGACCAGCCTCTACCTGATGGACTTGGTGAACCATGTTATGTATGGCTTTCGGCCATGTGTCTTCGTAGTTTTTTAGATCAAATGGACTTGGTGTAGAGCTGCATCCCCTGTGCAATTTCTTGCATTTTTGCTGTTGGTTTGTTGGAATGTGCGAGGGTTCTCCATTGTTTGGACACAGTGTGGGATCATTTTGCTCACAGGGTCGGCTGATTGATTGAAGTGTCTGCCAGTTTGGGATGATTCCTGTTTGTGTCAGCGTTTGCACGTAAAAGTCCCCGCCCACAGTGGCTATTGAGCCCAGACACAACAGCACTTATACACAGTGGCTGAACAACCCAGATGCCATGACTTACACACAGTGGCTATTGAGCCCACATCCCACAGCACTTATACACAGTGGCTATGGAGACCAGATACAACAACACGTACACACAGTGGCTACTGAGCCCAGATACAATAGCACTTACCGACAGTGGCTGGACAACCCGGACACAACAGCACTGACACACAGTGGCTAGAGAGCCCAGACACAACAGCACTCGCCCACAGTGGCTATTGAGCCCAGACACAACAGCACTTATATACAGTGGCTGAACAACCCAGATGCAGCAGCAGCCACAGGTGCATCAAAGGGGTTCCATCTTTGAAAGGGCAAAATTGGTGCATCAAAGGGGGCTCCATCTTTGTAAAGGCAACATGGGCAAAGACAATGTAGTCAAGCCCTTTTGGCTTTCAAGCATGCAGTGGTGGTTGCGGTGGTGGTTGCATACTCGTGCACCGTACGTTGGTATGCTTGGAGCATAGAATTTGAAATGCACGCTTGTGTGACATGGCTGTGTTGCCTGAACAATGCTCACCCATGGTGCAAAGAAATTTCCGACACAACAAAACGAGGGCGACCGCTCGCACTTGCGCAAGATGGTCGCCAATCTGTTGGTAAATTATTGACAGATTAGCAGATTGGCAGATTATGGGTAGGTTGGTAGGTTGGCAGATTGGCAGATTGGCAGATTATGGGTAGGTTGGCAGATTGGCAGATTGGCAGATTATGGGCAGGTTGGTAGGTTGGCATGTTGGCAGATTATGGGTAGGTTGGTAGGCTGGTAGGTTGGCAGGTTGGTAGGTTGGCAGATTGGCAGTAACCTGCAAGGTGCTTGCCAAGGAATTCGACAGAAGTTCTAAACATAGGCTTTGGAAGCATGCATCAGCTGGCCATGTGCGCGGAATGGCTTATGCTGCAACCTGCACCCCGCTACAAATAAAGTGGTACGCAACTTCTTCTCGGTCCCATCTTGTGCAGAAATCTAAGACAATGGACCGCACTGATAGTTCACATAGTAGCCAAGACGCACTTTTGTATCGATGTGAAGGGTGTGGATGGCCAGTGGATGAGTATGGGAAATGTTTGAAGGGTCGGCTTTTCTGTCCATGGTGCAGCGACCCATCAAGGCTCCCTGAGTGTGGATATTGTCCACATTGTGAGTACGATGTTTGGACAAACAATTGAGTGTTTGTAGGTTGGAGTTGACGGTTTTGGACGCAGAGAGTCGTGGCAGGGGCTCAACTTCGTTGTCTCTCCGCAGCAC
Organism: Eutreptiella sp. 'Long Island Sound 2002'; assembly: GCA_964036045.1. Taxonomy (NCBI): domain Eukaryota; phylum Euglenozoa; class Euglenophyceae; order Eutreptiales; family Eutreptiaceae; genus Eutreptiella; species Eutreptiella sp. 'Long Island Sound 2002'. Next base: position 6,423,360 of record OZ038381.1, read on the forward strand.
CACCACCTGGACATCAAGGGCGCGACGGTTTGCAACTTGGAGACTTGGATCACCCTGGGCACGGTTAGGGTTGGAGGCGACGGTTTCGGACGCAGAGAGTACGTGGTAGGGGCTCAACTTCGTTGCCTCTCCGCAGCACCACCTGGACATCAAGGGCGCGACGATTTGCAACCTGGAGACTTGGATCACCATGGGCTGGGTTAGGGTTGGAGGCGACGGTTTCGGACACAGAGAAGACCTCCCAGGTGCTCAACTTCGACGGCTCTCTGCAGCACCACCAGGATGCCAAGGGCGCGACGGTTTTCAACTTGGAGACTTGGACCACCATGGTTAGGTTTGGGTCACCGAGCTGGTGGAACCAGTCTTGGTTTTATAACCCTTTTTAGTGTCTAGGGTGGACCTACCAGGTTTAGCAGCAAGCAAGCAAGCAAGCAAGCAGCACACGCGAAATGGGCCAAAATCAGAACTCCGTCGTGGTGCTTTGGATTCAAGTGGCATTTTGGTGGATGATACCTATGGGTGTGAAGTACAATCACACAAAGTTTGAGCAAGAAACTCAATGGTGGTGGCCGGGAGCGGGATCCGCAAGTGGCGGACCTCAATTTCAAAAACTGCAGTTTAGGGCCAAAAACAGCCATTTTTGGGCCGAAAAAGCCCTTAAACACATTCAAAACGGCCAAACGAAGGGAAACGGTGGGTACACTTCACGTGCCGCTTGACTTCCCCGTGTCAACGAGCTCTTTGCGGCCCTCTAACTCCATGATATGTCCCGGAAACGGCCCAAAAAGGCCCCCAGAAGCTCCAAATGCCGACAGCCACAAACCAAGAATAGGCCATATCTTTGGCTACATGGCTCAAAATGCGATTCCGAGGGCACCTACTCCACCCGCAACCCCCCACTTTTTGTGGTTTCCACCCCTCAGAATTGCCCAAACGGACACCTAGACCCCAATACCTAGGCCCACTAGGCTGCGGCAAGCTGCAAGCTCAAGCCCAAACAGGTGGGTGCCCAAATGGGTCAACAGGGTCTAGTCGGGGTAAAAAGATGACTTTTCTCAAAAACGATCCTAGACCATGTGCGACGCTAAAACAAGTGTTTTTGGACCGTTTTGAGGTGGTGGTGGCCCATTTTGGTCCTCCGAAAATCCCAAAATGCCTTGAAAATGGGCTGTTTTGGGACCAAAAATGGGTCAAAAATGGGTCAAAAACGCAATTTTCCAAACCTCATCCTAGACCATTTGGGGTGCACAAACGGGTGAAATGAGCCCATTTTGAGCCCATTTTGGGGCATTTTGGCCCCTCAGAAGTCCAAAAAGCCTTAAAAGTGGGCCTTGTGGTGATGGGGCTCACTTGCAAGCTGATTTCACTTTGTCAAGAGCCATCAATGTGTGAATCATTCTTGATGTCCCTCACCAGTCATAGCTAATGTTCCCTACCCCACCAGCTCGGTTCCAATATTCAGTCTTGATTAGGGACAACAAAATAAAAATGGCAGCAACCCAGGGAAAAGATGCATTTTGTTGCACTGCCCAACGAGATTGTGCTGGAGGTGGGGAGGTATTTGGGACGATGTGCGGAAAATGCAGCTTGCCCACCCCCATTTCAGACGGCTATTGGGAACAATGTTCTATTTTCTATTTTCGGCGCATCAGGCCTAGCCAATACGCCGATTGTTCATCATTTGTCACACGAATTGCGGCACAGAAAACCCGCCTGTAACTACATTTGCTTGGCCTTCCGGATCACAAGCTTGAGGCCCTATTTTCAGCACACCTGCCACTGCTCGAGCTCAAAGTCAACACCGCACACCTTAATGCGCGTGGACTCGATTTCCTATTGAAAAACAAGCAAAAATTCCCCCAGAGCTTCAGCTTGACACTGCAACCAGCTGCAGCATTGGCATTGGTCAAATCCCCTTCCCTAGCCACACAACTGGGTGCCATCTCCCAAAGTCCCATGTTGATGCATTAAGGTAAAGGGACCGGTTCATCCCCGGTGACCAGTTGAGCCCCACCCTGGGGATTATCAGGGCAGGGTGGGGATGAATAAGACACCCCCTGGGGATAAAAAGGGCACCCCCGGGGATAAAGAGGACACACCCTAAAATACTACAAACCATAAAAAGCTTGTGGCACATGTTTTCCTTTACAAACCCTGTAATGTTTTTCTTTCTCGTAAAAGGTTGTTCTCTTTTCTTTTTGTGAAACCATGCAGAGAGTTACGTCGCTCAAAACCCCGTGATGTGTTTTCTCCGTACCAAAAGTGTTTGACTAATGGTTTGTAAAAACATGCAACGTTTATTGGTTTTCTTACAACCGTGTACTATTGATGTGCCCTGTTTTGTACAACCATGCAGAGGCTTTTTATTTTTGAAAACTTTGTAATCTATTTGTAAGTACCAGGTTGCACTCTCCTATTTCATACCACTGTACAACTTTTAATTTTTTGTAAAACCATGCAACGTTTATTTCTTTGTAAAACCAATCAATGTTTGTTTTTTCGGGCAAAAGGTTGCACTGTTCTGTTTTGGAAAACCATGCAAGGTTTATTTTTTTTCCAAAACCTTGGACTGTTTTTTTTCTTGCTAAAGGTGGATGTCTCCCATTATGTAGAACCATGCAAGGTGTTTGTTTTTTTAAAACCGTGCAATGTTTTTTTGTTGCAAAAGGTATTTTCGTTTGTAAAACCATGCTTTTCAAAATTAAGGATTGGTTTTTTTTTTTGGGAAAACGTGGTAATCTCCTGCTTTGTATACCTGTGCACTGTCTCCCTAGCACACTTGCACAGAGCAACACGGTGACAGTTTCTGAATGCTCCCGTACACCTGTTGTAAAGGTACTTGAAGCACTGAGACAGCTTATGGACATAAGCGTGTACCTGGCTGAAAGTGTATGGCTTTGCACTTTTGATGACCGCGCCTAAAAGCACAATCATTCTAAGTCTGCCAGTGTGTCCCATGACATACCCGGGGGTAGCCGGAGTCACGGGTGTGCAGAGTCACCACCCCGATTTTGAACTGGTTTTTTCGTGTTCAAAACTTCTCATCGTTTTAATTTGTAATGTCTGCGGTCCCCATGGCATCAAGCAATTGCCAGCAAGTGGCAAGCACGTGGGATGGGAGAGCATCAACCCTGCAGAAAGGAGGCTTCTCTTCACAATCTGTTGAAGCGTGTACCCTGCACCATATGCACCACAGATTGTAACGCGCACGCTTCCCACTGTACTCTGCTCCCAGCACGCTGTTCGGAGCAGGATGTGCACTGCACACAGCACTCAACCCGATGCAGACCACACCTTGCGCACTGCACCAACTGCCCTGTGCAGTGTGCACACTTCATACTGTCCATACACAGAGCACGACACGGTGTATGCAAGGAAAGTGGCTGGCGCGGTGGTTCCAGAGGGGATAGGAAGAAATTGTCTCAGGAGCAACAACGGCCCATGTTGACCTCGGTGGAGATATGGCAGGCACATCCTGTTGAAGGCAGATTACATTAGTGCGTGCGTGCATTGTGCACGATGCGGGCGTGCAGCGTGCACAATGCATGCGTGCAGTGTGCACAGTACGTGCGTGCAGCGTGTACAATGCGTGCGTGCAGTGTGTACGATGCGTGCGTGCAGTGTGCACAGCGGGTGCGTGCGATTTGCTGGCTGGGATACGACCGGTGCGCACTGGCAGAGGGGTTGCATGAGAAACGGTGGCAAAACAGCAGTGGCTCTCGGGCACCGAACCGAATGTTTCCTTCTGGTTTCTGAAAGGCACTCCAGGCATCATGAGTTTGTCGTTCCGATTTGTATGGGCACTGTATGATGGAGGCACCTGAGAATCCAAGGCACTTGGCCTCCATGAAGAAGTCGTAATCAAACTGCTCGAGCTGCATTTTCTGCATGGCCACTGCATGTGTGTGCATCATGAAAAAGCGCTGCAGGAACCAATTGTCAATCTTCGTGATGTCGTGGATCTCCGTAATGGTCATTCCCATCTGAAGCGAGGGAATTCAGACACTTGGAATTGTGACTGGATCCCACTTGGAATCAAATGACTGCCCCTGTTGCAGACTTGTCGCAGCACATAGGTGGAAGACAGAGATGTCCCTCCGGAGAAGTAATTGTGGGCTCCGTTGCACCCAAGCCTCCAGCAAGTCACTTGCCGAGTGCCGTCAGTCCCAATGTCAAACGCCCTCCTTTGTCTTTGACTGCTGACTGCTGTCAACTATTTGCCAACCGTAGTCAATTAATAGTAAAAAAAACCAGTGTCGGAAGGGCGACCTCATGGAGAATAACAGCACTTTGAGACAAGCAACGTGCGAAATTAACAGCGGACAAACATGTACGACCAGGGGTGCAGAGGTTTGTGGGCTCAACCCATGTGTGAAACACCAAAGTCACGCATCAAACCGTTGCTCGTGCCTGATCTGTCCTGTACGAATCCGCTGACCGGCCAGGCTCGACACGATGGACTAAATTTGCATCGCGTTCTGAACCTGGTTCTGCACCAACAGTCCACTGCAAGAAGAACTGAAAGCGTCGCTTTTGCTCCCTGTTTTCTCTGTGTGTTTGCGCTGGTAGTGCAGGTGGGTCCCAACCGCATTATCTAAAATGAAAAAAAACAAAGGGAAATCAATCTCGGAATCGTATATTTCGCGCAGTATTCATTTTGCTTTTACGTGGTGACATTTGGGCTTACGTAACTTTGCGGCGCTAATTTACGCAATTTCCCGCGGTAGTATCTGGCGATTTACGGGATCGCCAGATGGATCTCGATTATTTTTATAATGTTCAAAAGAATATTTCTTTGATTATAAATCGTCATCTCCTGATAACATTATTTGCCTGGCGATCCTGCGCCGCGACAGTGGGTGTCTAACTGGTCCCTTTACCTTATGACCTCACCATTCACGGGCCCACAAATCTGTCTGTCATGAGGTATTTCATTGATGGCATGTGTTTCACCAATCAAAGCATCCAGCTGGGACTCCACGGCTTCAGCCTTGCCTTAACTGGTACAACACTGATGGATCACCAAGGACACATTTTCCGCCAAATTGTAGAAAGCGTTCCCCATGTGTCAACTCTGAAGCTGCCACACCTATACACCAAAATTTCCGATCTTGCCTCGCAGCGCCATCTCACAGCCATAACAGTTTGCATTATGGCCAATGAAACGGGGGACATTCAACAATTCAAGCAGTGCATCGACCGCACCTGTGCGCTTCAAAACCTCACTCTGACTGTACGGGGATTTGCTGTGGGGCAGAGCGGAGCAGTTGCCTTGGCTGACTGGTGTCATTTGAAACAGTTGAAAACGTTGAATTTGAATCTGGAAGGCACCACGGGTCCTGGGCAAGACCAGGTTCATTCTGAATTTGCAAAAATGCGGATACCCCATTCTCTGATTTCACTGTCACTTGTGCTTGATGAAATCATCCCAAGGGTTTACTGTGTGCTTAGCAAGCTGGCACGCGTAACACCACAGCTGAGTCATGGGTTTTCACTGTCACTAGGTACTGGGACAATCTCGAATGAAGCAGTGCAAACTTTGGTGACAGGAACATATGGGTGTCCATATGACATGCATTTTGTTGGGGGTGGAAATGGGAGATCAAGAACCATGTATCTTGGATGGCTGAGAGGACGCTACCTGCAAATCGACACAAGTGAAGCGCAAGTACAGAACATTGATGCGCAGCTACAGCTAAAGCTGCCTTCTAACACCAGAAAGCTGCTGTGGTCCACCGATGTGCAAATGTCCCAAAACAACATTGCTATTCAAAACGCGCTACGATGATGTTGACTTTGTTTGTGATGTGCTTGCCTCCTTGCCCAGCACATGCAGCAATTTTCGATTGACCGTCCTTGATGATGATCCAAAAGTGTATCTTGCAAGCCTGCACAGAATATTGTCCTTTGCAAAGCACAACACTTCAATAAGAAACATATGTGTTGTCCACCCCATGCTACAAAGAAGGAGCATTCATTCTCTTAAAAGCAAATTCCAAGAGGCCTTTGTGAGCATTCTTTGATGATGCTCCAGCTTTTTGAGATTACCAGCAAATATCTTTTGCTATTCCTAAAAAACCCCGGCAATCACCGTGCACTGCGTTTTTTTTTCTACTTGCTCTCCTGCACAGTCCAAAACATACTCTCAAGGGCTGCCTGGTGGATAGCACATTGACTTCCGCATCTCACATGGTTCCTGCACAAAGCGGACAGCACCTTTTACTTTGTGGACTCCCATCCTTCGTGTCCATTCATGGTTCACCCAGGAAATTTGTTGCATGAATGATTTTCACGGCTGCTTGGAGATTGGGACTGCAACCCTTGCCAACACTGCGGACATTTGTGCATCCATTTGGTATGTGGTTACTTGTGCTACCGCGGCTACCACACCACATTGCAACTCAGTGGCACCATGAGCTGTTGTGAGATACAGGCCATGATTCACTCGGGCATTGTTCATGGTCCAACCGAACGCGTTCAGGCTTATTCATCAAGCGGCATGCAGTAATATAAAGCGGATCAAACATACAAGAACAGAAAAAAATTCTTGCTCACAAGAATAAAAACAGATTGGTGAAAAATGACAGCATGCGAAACGGTGCACCGGTATGCCATAAGGCAGCTCCAGAAATATCTTTGGACCTTTCATTTCACCCGACGTTCACGGCAGGAGATTGTGAAGAGAACAAAGCGTTTCCTAAAAAGCACCCAAGGGTGGAAAACAATTGCCCCATAGTTTTCGAATTGGCCTTATCACATTTACATTGGTTATTTGTGGGGTTACTACCAATATATAGGTCAAATGGGCCTCCAAACAGGTTGGTTGGAACTTCTGCAAAAAAAAACCTGCGAAGGCAATGAGTGATGACCGTCTCCTAAGGTGGATTCTCCCCTCCCCAAGGGTTGAAACTGATTTCCCCATAGTTTGGAATTGGCTTTATCACATTTACAGACGTAAGTGTTCTTTTGAAAGGGGCCTTGGGATATATAATGCAATATGGATGGTATATATTTGAAAATGAACACAATTGTGTGCTTTGAGGTGCTGGAGACAACCCCTTTACATCGGTCAAAATGACATGTGCAGTTGAACAATCATGTGATGCTCTGATTCTATGTTTTGTGTTTGTGGTCTTTATGGGAGGTTCCGAAGGCAAGGCAACCTGGGATATGAGGTAAGGGTTGGCGTGTGTCGCCGCGGTTACAACCTGGTGTGCATAGAGCAGTGAACACGTCACATGTAGGCGATGAGCCGCCAAAGAAAGTGTGTCGAACGGCCAGTGGTCGTGTATGTACTTTGTTGTCGATACCAGTGGTCGATACCATGGAATGATTTTGTTGGTATGGGACTGTGTGCCAACCTTGTCAACAAAAAACCTAACGAGCCGGCACAAAGAGCTATGTCCAGACCCGCCTTGTGCCCTGCATTCGCCTTCTCCTCTTCCCCCTGCTTGTTCACGTGGGGAGTACTTGAAACACTTCTTGTTCCCATTTCGTTCCTGCAAAGACGTCCTGCCTCGAATTCCTTTGCATTGATTGGTGGCCGCAGTAGTCAGCCCTTGCAAAGCTTCAAACTATTGTGCAACTTCAGCAAGAAAGTCAAGGCTGCTTGCACTAAGAAGCCTTGGCTGCTTGCACTAAGAAGCCTTCTATGCATTTTGACCTCCAGAGATGGCAGCTTGGTAAAAAGTATGGTGTCTGGCTCATGATTAGGAAGGCCCTACAAGCAGTGAAATGTGTTCCTTAGTTGCTGCATTCTCTTGGCAAAAATACTGAACAACCAATAAACTGACGGGGCTTATCTCGCTAAACACAGAATCCCTTGCGAAGTGTCTTACAAGTGGCATGTTGCACATGCAGTGCTGGCCAGAACACCACAATGCTGCCATGGGCATTCACCACGAATACTGTGGTGAACGCTTGCACAAACGTTTGCAGCTTAAGCGCATATGTAGCATCGGTTCAGACAGGTCCACTTGACTCCCCTGTGCGGCATTGATATGTATAATTCCATTGCATTGCCCCTCAAACCATTTTCCAGCGCCTCGTCATGTCTTGTTATGACCAAAAGGATGACCCTGGATCATGGACAGTTCTGGAATTGAGGGCGTGTCTGACATCTTCTGGGATTGACACCACCAGCTGTGTGGAAAAGAGCGATTTGGTGGATCTTGTTCGGCAGCACGGGTTAGGTTGGCATAGAATAGAAGACAGCAGTCTCACAACCGCCACTGCAGGTGTTGTCCCCTTTAAAAGCCGTTTTGCTATGGTTGCATGTGGTTTGAGGGTAAAATGACTATTTTTGGCCTTTTTTGGCACTAGGAGTGTTATTGCACGGACACCAATTGTTGATTCCGAAAGTGTCGCCCACAGTTCTGTGCTAAAGACAACCAATTTGCAATATGTAATCTTACAATTGGCATTGCAAGCGTTGTCCCCTAAAATGTATTCCGTCATGGTGCAATTGATTTGGACGCCCAAATGCAATGCAATTGAAAACATACAGGTTCAATGGAGCCGTAAGAGCCTGCAGCAGTGGCATCTTTTTGAGTGGGAAGCAATTCTGCATGTGCCAACGGCAGCAGGCCCTTGTGCTATACCTTTTTCTGTGAGCAGAGAAGGTGATTGCTTGCATGTCTAGCTTTCGGGACGGCCAGGTCTCCTCTGACTGTTCCAGCAAGTGCTTTTTCACCAACACAACCCTGTCACGGGGGATGCAGTGAGGTTCACGTACACCTTGCTTTGCACCCCGCCTTGTGAGCAAAGTTATGCCTGAACTGTCACGGGGGTGCCTAAAGGTTGAGATTGGATTTTCTCAGGTCCACAGGTGAACAAGCGGATGGCTCTGCCGTGCACATCGCCGAATATATAGGTGTATGGGTGTGTGGCCCCGTTGCACCTACCCTCATTACATCAAGTGTACGATACTTGTACATTCAACCACCAATGACTGTCATGAACTGAGTGTTGCAGACGGCGCTAGCCAGAGGGTGACAACCATCGTCGCATATGGCCTCCGGTGAACTGAGTTTCCTCCCGTCCACCCTCTGGATTGGCACACATGTTGCCATCCTCCTTTCTAGCCGTGCAGAGTGGGTCCCCCTGCAAGACATACCCATCAGACACCCGAGCCACTGACACGTGCTCCTAGGCTAGAGGCCCAACCACGCATCTACCGTCTACTCACACCGGCGACGATGGAGACAAAGCCGGCCTTTTACAAATTCATTAATGCTTCCACAAAATCCTCCACCACAGTAGCACGAAAAAACAGCATGTTCCCATGGACAAACGGCCAGGGACACCCCAAACCACACGAGCACTCCCATCTATGGGAGTACCCAGTTCCGGCGGAAGGAAGGTCAAGAGGCTGGAGACTGAGCACCAGCGGCAGGCCTGTAACACACTGAATTGGGTCACCACACAAAGGGGGCCGCGCAAGATCTGAGGGGGCAGCCAGCGGGCACCTATGATGTGGGCCAATGACACACAAGGCACTGACCTCTCCCAAGCCGCAAATGACTCTCCAAGTAGGTGCTCCCCGCGAAGCATCGATGGGAGCGTAAACCAATAACGCAGTGCACAAAAAAAAAGCCTCCATGGCCAATCCACGCATGGCAGCGGACACTGACGAAGGTTCAACCACAATATGAACTAGTCCAAACTTGGTGATATGGACCTGCGGACTGGGGTCGAGGAAGGGGACGGGGAAAGACTGATTTGAGGAGGCCTCAAAAGGTCAGGTGTTGACTTCGCGCAACTAGTTGCATCCCCAGCGACCGCAGCTGGGCTTCCATGGTGCACAAGCACCGGCTGCCGCCGTTGCGTGGGGTCCTGGAGGGGGAGGGTCTGATGGTGGCGTCGGTGCTTCCGTGTGGATCTTTCGGTGGGGGCTTGCAGGGGCCTAGACTCGATTTCACTCGACACGGTGCCATGTACATGTCTGCGCGAGGGTTTCAACGCTGCAACTGGCACTTGCGTAACGTACGACAAGATGCACCGCCGCCAACTGTCAACCGCCACCAACCACCAACCACCAACCGCCAACCGCCACCAACCGCCAACCACCAACCGCCAACCGCCATCAACCGCCAACCGCCAACCCATGACGGTTGAACACATGTGGTACCCGTGGTCTTTTTAGAAAACTGCAGTAACGGAACACTTCTGTTTTTTTTTCCCTGTTAAGGACCCCCCTGGGGGAGGGGTGCACACTTGGTATGGCAGTGGTGTGACTGGCCCATCCGGATTGTACCTTCCCGGGAGGGGCACCCGCTGAAGTGTGTCCTGGTAGTGGAGGCCCACAGTGGCCCATCCGGCGCAGCATTGTGCAAACAGGGGGGGAGGATTCAAGGGGCGCGTGGGGGGTGTGTGGGAAAATCCAAACGTGTTGCAACAGGGTGATTGGCAGTTGGGGGTCTTGCATGGAATGGACTAAGAAGTGTTTTTTTGGAGAACGCTGATGCCCTGGTGCAGTGCTGCTCGATTGTTGAGGCCCCCCAAAGGTTGCAGTGCTTGTCGTGAGGGCTTGCCTAACATGTCTTGCCATGCAGGTTGCAACATGTTTTTGCACATGAGATGACACACAGTCAATGGCAGGGTTTGAAGGTGTGGGCTCTGTAGGTGATGGGGCCGGGGTTTGCACAGATCCAGCAAGAATATCGGCACACAGGACGGTCAGCCAGGGTAGCAGTGACACTGAAACACATGCGCCTCTGTAGTGCCTGCCGTCCGTTGCGAACATCGGCACCAATACGCCTGCAACACTTCCCCCGCCCCGCACCTCGCACACTGCAATGGGTCTTGGAGGGTCAAACCCTGAGAGTAATACAGTCCCCTACCTCCCCCTTTGAGATTTGCATGGGGTGTGTGCGCGTGTGTCCTCACACATGCAGCAAGTGGAGCTGGCGTTCAATCCAGAGGTGGTGCTCCGTACAAATGCCTATGCGGAACGACAGCTGGTGATCCCGCGAACCATCCGGCTGTTATGGGGTGCGTATACAGCACCCATGTTCGCACACGTGCATTCATTGGACATAGAATAACAAGCATAAGTGGCAATTGGGGGTCGGTATTTCAATCCAATTATTCCCCGTCCCTCTTTTTCAGGCTCTTTCTCCTACCGCTCATTCAGCAGCGCAATTTGCTATGATTTCAAAAGGGACCAGATCCTGAAGATATTCGGTTATGCAGGTGCCCGTCCACACAATGGGGAACTGGCCTGGCGGCAGCACATTGACAGACACACCTGTCACGTCGCCAGGCGTTGTCACGGTATGTCGCTTTCATCTGCGATTGTGCGATTGAATTTGGAGCAGAGGAGGGGAGGAATGCATCAACAGCCTTTTTAGGGTCACCCTGTCTTGGAGACTCCACAGATACACAGTGTGCACAATAAAACGGGGTGCATGGGTGTGTGTTAGTGCACACAGACGAGGGAGTGAAGAAGCAAAACTCTGTTGACGGCATATCTTTTGTTGCAGCAATGGACACCTCTTTGTACTTATGGCATGCGGCAGCCATGAGCACGAGTCTATCCCTTGGGTGTGCTGCTCAGTGGCCGGCCAGCGGGTGGCCCTTCTGATGTCGTGCGTCTGCATCCAACATACCTCCCCAGTCTGAAAACCCTAGTCCCCACCAGGTGCCTCATCAGAAACCGACGACGGGAGATGGGCTGGGTCTACTGGAGCGCACGCCACCGGCTTTGCATTAGCAAACTACGAAGGCACAGAGCGCCGTGTCTGCCTCTTGCCCAAATGGAATGACTGTTGGCTGGGTCATGCTACACCATGACAATACCTGCTGGCGATATTCCATGGGATTGGTGAGGATTATGCAACTTTCCTCATAAAATGAAATGCGACTAGCCAAATCAGCAGGGACGCAGTCCTGCCTCAGTCTCCAATATTTGCAGTCCGTGGTCCTGCCCGCATTGACAAAGGGGATACGTCCACAGTACACTCAGTGTTTACAATTCTACTCAAGATGTACATAGGTGGAGCGCCAAACAGGACAGCCCGCCCAAAGTTGCCGTATGCCGGTATGCTTGTGCCTGCACATTGGAATCTTTCAGGTGCACGGGGCGCAGTGATAAGCTATCCCGACCCCGCCGCTGTGCCCATCCCTTACCTCTGGTACATCTGTCTGGTGCACGAGGCATTTTCTTTGCCATGAGCATCAGCCTGTTGCTGCATGATAATCTGGTGGCAGCCCGGCAGAACGAAAATTGGCCTGCAGCAGGAAGACGGGGCCAATTACCATCGGCATGGTATTTTTTTATGGTACCCCTTTGGAAGGCTGCATTCGCCTGCACCTGCTGTGCAAGCATAGCTGCAAGGTTTTTTTGAACAGGGCTTTTTTTTACAGCCAGCTAAGTCAACGAAGTTGTGGCATGCAGAGATCAACACAGCAAGGCTACTCCTCTGAAGGAACAGTGAAGAGGTCTCAGCGTCAGTTCCCATGAGCAAAGAAAGTGTCAGCCCGGTGCATCCTGGAGTAATTACTGGTCACTTTTCACGGGAAAGCCAACGGTGCAGTTTATGTGTAAGCATCATGACAGTCTGGAACGGCCCTGATACTGTGACAGATGTCCATGCGGGACACCGGAGCGGTGGAACGAGCAAGTCACAATGTGATGTGACTCGCAGCCATTGGTGTGCTGTTGGCACGTGCCAACCCCCCCGCTGTCTCGGTCAGGAATTGGGATCCCCTCAATTGAGCCCCATTTTGGGGGAGGAGGGTCCGGCGGGGGGGACTCTATCGACCTCCCCCCATCATTCGAAAGGCAGCAGAAGATTTTGGGCTCATGGGTTTTCTCAAAACCTGCAGTGTCGTGCGCATGACCCCGCCCCCCCCACACTCACCCAATGGGGGCACCCTGGGCCAGAACCCGCACACCATCCCCAACCCCCCTCCCCCTGCCCACCCAGGGCATTGCCACGTGCGGGACTTTGATACAGTGAATAGTGTGCAGCCCTTCCTGCCTCAGCCAAGACCTGAACCACTCTGTCGTTTCATTGTTTCAGGAGTACTCCGTTTTACTGCCGTCGTCCTCCTCAAAGAGCCCACTCACTGCCTCGGAGCCCTCACACACAGCTCATCAAGCCGCGTCCGCTCAGCAGCCTCCGGATGAGTGCAAGTACGATGTCTTTCTCAGTTACCGCGAGCAGCCGGACTACAATCTGGTAGAAGCCCTCTATCATCGCTTGAAAGAGAAGACGATCCGAGAGATTTCGAGCGACGGTTCCGTTGCGCACCGCCCCCTGAGGCCCTTCCTTGACAAGGCGTCGTTGCAAAGGGGAAAACCGTGGAACAGTGGCGATGGAGGGCTGCCGCATGCGCTGTGTAGAAGCGCAATGTTCGTGCCAGTGATATCGCCCCAAACGTTTGCCGAGGCCCGCGAACCCGATTTCGTGCTGGTGGAGTACGACATGGCCCTCGCGCTTTTGCAGATGGGGCATATTCAAAAGGTTCTTCCGCTGTTTGTTGGGAAACAAGTTGCCGCGACGTTGCCTCACTCCCCATCCCCATCATCCCGAGTCAAAGACAAGGTCATTGAGTGGCTTCAGGAGGAACGTCTCATGGAGAGGCTGGATGTCCCTTCTTTACGTGCCCGTACAGCACAGCAGACGTACGACGAGGTATCGAACTTCCAGGGGATTCCTGAAGTGGAGCATTCGCGCAATTCGCTTGATCTGGCGGGTTACAGAGTGTGGGAGGACGTCGTGACCTTGCAGTGTGAGATGGTCTCAGCCGCTAGGTCCATCTGTAGTCCAACACCGGATACCTCAGCAGGTTCTTCGACTTCGAGCGATTTGCTTGGCGACAAATCGACTGGATCAGATGAGTGTTTGTTCGTAGGCGGCAGCAAGAGTGATCCAGAAGCTTTGTCTGGTGAAGTGCGCGAGTTGCTTCGCGAGTTGCATCGCCAGCAAGACGGTGAGAGGAGGTTCTGCAAGTTGTTGCTGGTACATTTTACGAGCCTTGAAGGTACCAGCATTGCACAACACAAGCAGCAATGTTGGAAGGATATTTGCAAAAATGATGAACCTGTGGATTTCATTGAGGAGTTTCAAAGGTACGTGCGCAACGGGCACATCCAATCCGTCAAGCTCACACAGTGGGGCCTACAACGTGACCAGCCCCATGAGGAGTTCCCCCGTGCAAGCTTTGAGGTCATTACGCGCCTCGTTCTCGAAAACCTGGACCCGAATCTTTCTGAGGAGTGGCAATCTCGGTTTGTGGTAAAATGGCGTCGTGCAGCGGACGCCAACTCGAAGGACTGGGTGCCTCTGCTAGATAAGGCCGAATCGTTCCTCAGGAGTGATGTGTTAGAGAAGCCTGGTATTCGGGTGCTGGGGCTCTACAAAGTTTACAGCTACGTCGTGTTCCTGCGGGTACCACGTTTGTTGGGGTTGTTGCTGTGGCAGTGGCTGGAATGCAGGCGGTGGTTAAATTCGCCTGAATTCAACCTCTGCCTTCTGGCCTCCAGCGGAGGGGCATTCCTGCCCAACCTGACCTACTGGAATCCTAAGGTTGTGGCCAAGCTTCCTGCAATTCTCAAGTCCATTGTGTGCCATCCCAGAGAAGTGCTGGATGCTGCAAGTACGGACCTGGACGAGTCTGCGCCTCCAGGTGTGGCTTTGACGTTTGGCCGGGTTGGGAAACAGCGCGTGACCAGTGCTTAGTATTGTGCAGGGACCTGGCTATCACTCTCACGATCATGTATATCTTACGGCACTCTTGGCTGGTCTGGCTCATGATGCAGGGCCCCGTGGGACCACAGGGCTGTTGGATCCAGCAGGATCCAGTGCACCTAGCAGCAACGTAGGTGTTGGCAGCCTTTCAGGCAGAATCTCTCCGTTGTGCCTGATGTGATGCCCGCAGAGGAGAAGGGGGACACGGTCCACTATGTACGTACATACATACATGAATGCGTATATATGTATGTATACTCTTTCCTGTCCGGCCGCCGTTGTACATTTTGATGGTGTATTCTAGGCGAATTCTCGCGCTAACGGAGCACAACATGCAGACTCACAAACACGCATTTATGCATGCATGCATGCATGCATGCAAGAAAGAGAGAAGGAGAAAACGCAGGGTGGGGAAACACACTGAGCAACCATTCCGCTGAGGGGGGCAGGAGGGGTGATTCCGACGCAAAGTGGGAGTTTTTAGGTGATCGGGTGATTTTAGGTGAGGGGCGCCAATTTTTTTTGGAGGTGGTGGCTGATATTGTATCCCCCTCCCTATTTTGGACATGGGGTATGCAAAAAAAACCAACCATGCATGATGTGCATGTTGTTCTGGCTGCATATCTGATATTGTAGGTCACATTCTTTCTCACCCCCGGGACAAAGTTTCCCGGGACACCCTGTCCCAAGACACTTTGTCCCGGGACAAAATGTCCCAAACAAAGTGTCCCGGGACAGGGTGTCCTGGGACAAAGTGTCGTGGGACAAAGTGTCCTGGGACAAAAATTGAGGCTGTTTAGTGGCACCTGAAATTTTCGAAATCACCTCGAAGAGGGTTGTTAGATCAAGCGCAGGCACGGACGCCATTTACCCCCCCTTTTTTGGGGTCATTTGCGTAGGATACCGCAAGGTATGGTACCGGATGTCTAACCCCTTGTAAAATCATCATTTTAGGAGAGAAAATGATCCCCCAATGAATTTTTTGATTTTGACCCCCCTACCCCCCCGTACCCAGGTACCCATTTTTTGGGTTGGTGGGGGGGGGTCAGAACTTCTTTGCGTATAGCGGCCGCTGTGTGTGGATTCAGACCTTGGTCCTGAAGAACTTTTTTCTTGTATATGGACCCCCTAACCCATGGCGGGGGTTCCGGGTCCCAACTCTGGGTACCCCCAGTCGCCCCCCCCCCTTGCCACTCTTACCTTTCTTGTCACAGCCCTACACGCCGGACAGGACACCACCGCATGCCTCGCGGCCTTCGAAACCTTGTGGTGGACTGAGTCAGGCTGGGATCCCGTCCGGCACCACGCAGTTGAGGACCTCCGTGCCGCCTGGAAGGTCTTCCTGAGCGAGGACCAGGCGCGAGCTACCCCACTGCTGCAACGTCGTGCTACCGATGCATTCAATGCTGCATTCAATGCGGAGCCCCCGGTGGTCCTGGCACCGGACAGCGTCGTGGTCGTCGACTGCTACGAGCGGCGGGACGACACCCACGGCGCGGTCAGCTGCACTGTCATTGCGCCACCTGCACGTGACGGCGTGGCGGGGCTGTGCCCGGGCGATGATCCGGGCTTCCAGGTGAACCGACGCGAGCTGGTTGCCGACGGCACGTTCCGCGTGCACCACCGCGCACCCGCCTTCCACACGTCCACCCTGAGCGCCGTGAAATTCGCCAGCACGCTCGAAAAACGCCTGACGGCACACGAAGCAGCGGGCGACTGGCGGCCCCTGTCCCACTTGGAACGCGTGACGGAGGTGCTGGACCGCTTGGCCGACGGAACCGATGCAACCGTCAAGAAGCCGCAGAACGTGTCGCTGCCGATCGGACCCGCGTTTGCGTTATTCGCGGCCACTCAGGGGTACCTCCGGAGTCGCACGGAGGGGCGTAGCGGCCACGTTGCCGTATCGATCCCCGCTGCGCTGCAAGTCTTCCGACTCCACTTGCTGCAGTCGTGCGACGTCGCGGACCGGGTCAGGCGTGGCAGCAGGTTAGCGGCGATCCACAGCATCGGTGCGGCGTTGGTGAGCCTGCCGCTGGAGGACGTGGAAAGCACCGTCAACCTCAACGCGGTCACCTCCGCGCTGGCCCGCCTCCGCGAGCGAATCATTGGCGAAGACCCCGGTGAGGAGGAGCCAATGGCGGCAGTGTCGTGGTGGCCGTGGAGCGCCAAGACGGGGGTGGCAGGGACGGCGCTGACATGCGGGACTGCCGTTGACCCGACTCCGTTCACGTTGTTGCCGTCGCTGCCGAGTGAGGTCCGGTGGGCATGGCTGGGCACAGTCGTCAACTACTTGAGACTGGCAACTGGGAACGCGGATACACGTCCCTCGGCCGAAGACCTGCGATACACGCACTCCGCCATCTTCGAAGCCACTTCGCTGCTCGCCGAAGAGCTGTTAGAGCGGAACACGCTGCTGCTCAACCTCGACGTGAGGGACGGCACCACGTGGGATCACTTGACAGAACTGCAGCGCTACATCAACAACGCGCCGTCGACAATGAGGCACGACAGCACGTCGCAGACCCTGCCCACCGCCGAGGCGAGCCACCGGCGCCTAGCCAACTACTGCCTGATGCTGTGGGCCTTCCAGGCCTACGCAGCGGAGCTCAAGCGGACCCCTGGTGCGGAGGGTGCGGTGAAGGCGCTTCGAACAACGCACCGGTTGCCGCTCCGAAAAGAGGACTTGAAACTGCTCACCACGCTGCGCCCCTCCGCACGGAAGGCGGTGCGGAGGCTTGCGGCGTACCTGGACGCACACGCTACTGCAAACACCGTCCTCGACCCTCGGGGGGATTGCTTGCGACAAACGGAACCATTGGTTAACCAGGCTGGTGACGTTGCAAGTGTACGGAAAGAGCTCGATGCCTGGAGCGGTGACGCGATAGAGGCGTGGTTGGCCGTACAGCATCGCATCAACGAGTGTCGCAAAAAGCTAAAGGAAGCGCAGAAGGAGAAGGACACGGTGGAAGCGAAAGAATGCCGGCACCGGTGGGGGAAGATTGTTCACTGCCAGCGCAACTCATTGCAGGCACAGTACGTCGAGGGTAGGTGGCAGCAAAACGAGGGGCCGTGCGACCGCTGCGTGAAACTCGACAGCGCCACTGAGGCACTCAAGAGGGCACGAGCTGAAGTCATCCAACCGAAGGTGCTACCGTTTCCGAAGTATATGCCAGACCGCGTCGTTTTCGGGGCTTTGAAATCCTTACCACACCTGAGCGAGCTGTTCAACCTGGTCTGGGCTGCTCACCCAATGCGAATGTCACCCAATGCCACCGTCATTCCGACCGGAGAACTGAAGCGCGACCATTGGTACCGAGTCGGATTCGCAGAGAAGAGGCCAAAGCCCGCAGCCATCGCAGAGTGGGACAACCCGGACTTTCCAGCTGAGCAGCTTCTCCACTACGCCTCTTTATCGACAGTTGAGTGGTTCCGCGGTGCGTGTGACGACGAGCCGTTGCAGGTGGGCGGCCTTCCCGAGCGTTGGATGGTCGAGCCTCCGCCATCTCCTGAGAGCAAACCAAAGCGAGGCAACCGAGCGATGGCCCACTGGTTTGCGACGGGCAGTGCCGGCAACCCGTTCCCGCTCCCCGACGATTGTGCACGTGTCGCGAACATCCGGTGCACGGAGGCCCTGCAGGTGCCGAGCGCGGTGGAGGCCATCCTCGAGTGCGACGCGACGGTCGTAACGCCGCCACGCGGGGCCCCACCGGTCGCGTTGACTGCACGCGCCACGATCGCGCACGCGGTGGGCAACGTCGCCACCGCGTGGCCCGCTAACACGTCGCAGGCGCAGGCGGCGTTGTTGAAAGACGCGGTGACACGGCTGTGCAATGCGGAAGCGGCCAGGACGAGGCTCATCGGCGACCACCTTCCGACGTACGCGTCCGTTGTCGCCGCACTTGTGTACGATCTGGACGGGGTGGACGGGGTGGGCGCTCTGAACGAGCAGGCGCGTTTGGTGCTGCAGCAGGTGGAAAAGCTGGAGTTGAACGACGGCCGCGAGACAGCACAGGAACGGCAGACACGCATCGGGGAGCAGGCCATTCGGGCCGGCGGGGCGCTGTGCCTCTTCCGGGGGCACCACTGGAAAGACTTTAAGGGGGCCACCCTGGCCACGTACTGCAGACTCCTTCAAAGGTACGCTGACTGTTGCACCGTGAAAGACGCCGCCACGCAGCAGACACGCACTGACATCGTCGAAATCGTCGATGAGGCGATACATGACACACGGCCTGCCGTCCAGCTGGCGATAAAGGACGCGTGGGATGCGAAAGACGAAACTTACGCAAAGGTGCTCGAGGTGTTCACGGACGCCTCGCCGGGGAACGTCGACATGAAGCTCAAACATGATGGGGTGTGGTGGGAATTTAGCCGCAAGGACGGAGGAAGCGTCCGCAATGATGGAGGAAGCGTGATTGCGTTCGACGTCAGCCGTGGCTGGCAGTACATCGACGGACGGCGCTCCAACCGCCTCGACGCTGACGTGCTGCGTGACGCCGGCTTCGCGAGATTCTTCGGTGAGCGCGTTGACCCACTAGTGAAGCCCGCGGTGTTCGGTGGCAGCTGCGCCTCCCCACTGTTCTCGGGCGACGGTTGGCAGTCGCAGCGGTGTCACGCGTCGGCGCTTGGGATGCACGTCGAAACCAACTGCGGCAACGTTGTCCGCATTGAGATTGGAAGGCGTTGCCCGAACCCGGTTCCCACGTCCATGGCGCTTGGTGCCAGCCTGGCGCCTCCGCCGACGTCAAACCTTCCATCCTCAGCAGACGTTGCGCCCGCGGGCGCTGCCGGCAACATCTCAGAGCTCCCACTGTGGGTGGTGAACGCGAACGGGTGGCATACGTCACAGTCCGAGGAGCTCATCCACACGCTGCGGCAGCAGTCGCCGCGGTCTCTCCTTGCGGTGTCTGAGTGGACCGCCTACTCGGACGAGCGTCAGGCAGCCGTGGCGAAAGCGGTGGCCGGGGCAGGGCTCACAGCGTTGTCAAACGTGCGGCAAGACAGGGCTGGCGGTGGTGCAGCGTTGGTGTACGACGAAACGCAGTGGGTGTGCGAGGAAGTGAAGAAGTACGTCCCCGAACCTGACGGTGACCTACAGCGCGTTGTCGTCAAAATACGGGCCCTGTCACCCGCTGGCACCGCTGTGGGCGATGCGGTGGTGCTCTACGTCGCCTACGCCACTCCAAGTGACCGCGTTGACGTCGCTGGGGACATTCGTAAAGTTATGGACGCGTTGGCAGAGCAGGGGCTGCCGCTGTCCGCGGTAGCAGGTGACCTCAACGCGCGGCACGAGTCGTGGGACGGGTCGCTAACGCCGCAGCACCGATGCCCACGCTACAACGAGGCGTACCACTATCAGGCCCTGCCCAGGGGCGTCACGTTGGACCGGCTGTTTCGCTTCAAGGGCATGGCGGTGAAGTCGTGCCCCACACGGCCGCAGCCAAGGGGCGGGCCGACCACGGCGCTGGACATCGTTGCCAGTGCGCTGCCGCTGTGCACGGTATCGACTGAGCCCCCGAGAGGTCTCACGGACCACTGGCCAATGCTCGTGATGTTGCGGTGTGCGCGTGCCGTGCCGCCGAAGACGGACGTGTCGATCGCACTGCGTGTGGCTCCCAGGGACGCACCGCCTGACCCGCGGGAGTACCCGCAGGGACGCAACCGGTTCGTCCGGCTCCCAGAAGGCGCTGGCAGCTTTCTCCACGACCCGTCGCAGCTCCCTGCCCCGCTCCGCCACTACGGCGCCGACGCCTTGGAGTACTTTGCCTGCCAGCGAGGGCAAGAAACCTTCGTCGTGGCGCGGCGCCCACCCATTGCTGACCCCGCTGTCCCGGGCGTGATGGATTTGACGCCGCTTGGCACTGCCGTTGGCGTGTTCCGACTTGACACTTTCGGCACCGACGTCGTGCTGCTGGACGACAGCACGGCCCAGCTGCGGCATGAGGAGCTGATCGCTGTCGCCCGTGCCCGCGTGGACCCCAGTGCGTCCAAGTATCCGGCGGTATTCCTGGATACCGGCGCGGCGCGGGTGGGTAGCGCTTTGGTTCGACGGCTGAGCGGTTTCGAGGAGCCAGATTACGTGTGCTGTGGTACGTGTGTTCACGGCTCGGCTCCCCACACTGCGACCGTCGTGCTTCCACGGTTCAAGCTAGCGTTCACCCAGCGGGATTTTTCTCATTTTCCGTGGTTTTATGAGTGCAACTTTGAGTGCAACCGCAAGCCCGGCTACGCGCTGCATGTCGACCCGTTGCCGTACGACAATGTTGCACTGCCGCGGTGGCTGTGGCGACTGGACAGCCCCGTCGCCCACCTTCGGCCTCCCGCACTGGTGCTTCGCCGCGTGGCAGAGACTGACGTGGACCACGGCACGCTGCGCATGCAGCCCTCGCACTACGTGCTTGTCCCTGCGGAGCGCGTGGGGGACGTTCCGTCGGAGGGGGTGACAACGCGGGCGTACCACGAGTATGCCGTGCACAAACACTTCAAGGACTTACGGCCGAGCAAAGGCCCTCGCGCGCGCCTGGCGGCGTTGCACCTGGCGTCCATCTACGCCCGGAGCACCGTCCCCGACAACCAGGCCACGGGGGACCCGGCCGCGATGCGCACGTTGCGGCGGACGATGTCGAACGCACCGCTGAACGATGCGGAGGTGGCGAAGCTGGAGGAAGTGGCAACGGCGGCGTCTCCGCCGGTGTTCCTTCTCTGCGTGTTGCTGTGGCGGGTTTCCGATCCGCGTGAGCCAGAGGGTCCGCTACCCTCTTACCCTCCCACAGTGGCGAACGTGCGGCGGGTGCGGGCAGCCTGCTGTGCACTGCGAGACGCACTGGACAACGGTTCGTTGCCGGAAGGGTGCCACCTGCGTGCCGAGGAGTGGCGATTTTTGTTCACCGACCACGTGAAGCTCCCACCGGAGCTGCGTCCGTCACAACCGCCACCGCTCGCGTGCACACAATTTGCGCTGAAGCAGGGGAGGGATGCTCTGGATAAGTACAGGGGTGCTCTGGCAGCGAATGTGACACGGCAGCCAGGCGATGGCTGTCGCGAGGATGGTGCGGACAGATTGCTGGCTGCGGTAAGTAAAAAGTTGGAGGAGAAGTGCAACAGCGTAGCGAAGGAAACGCTCGATGAGATCAGAGCGTCTCACAGAGGGTGGCTCGCCGCACGTCACAAAGGCACCTACAAAGCAAAGGACAAGGCAAAGGGCTGCAGCACCATCTATGATGCACAGGCGGCTGTTCGTCAAGCACTTAGCGACCTAGACAAGGCCCTCTTCGTGAGCCTGAACGACGACGTCGATGACCGGTTGCGGGACGCTGCGGGGCTCCGCCACCGCCCGTGCCGGGCAGACGCGGCGACGTCTCTGTTGCTCTCCCACGCAGAACAACAGGATGAGGTCCTGGAAAGGCCACGTGCATTCGACACTAAAGTGTTGGTGACGTGGCTGGAGCTGTGCGTGGCGCAGGACCACCTGGCGCGTGTCGCCACCCTTTTCAACGACGAACTGACGGGGGACGAGTTGGCGCTGCACCGGGAATTGGAGCCCCGCGACAACACCTTTGAGGACGCCTTCCGGAAGCGCGTCCACTGGCTGTTGCTGGAGGCGGAGATGCGACTGCGGATCCGCCCCCAGCAGTACCACGCGGTGCGGCACCTGACGTCGGCGAAGGACGAGGTGGAGAAACACCGGCGCGGCGTGGCACTGCAGCTTAACATGGGCGAAGGCAAGACGCAGGTCATCGTGCCGATGCTTGTCCTGGATTCACTGTATTCCCCGGTGGAACAGGACCGGTGTGTGCTGCGCGTGACGTTACTCAGCAGCCTGCTAGGTGAAGCGTTCGACAACTACAGCCACGCGTTGCAGCACACCGCCTTCACCGTGCGCATCAGCTGCCTGCCATTCCATCGACACACCATCGACGCGGAGAGCGTGAGTGGCTGGCTCAACCCGCGGCGATCGAACCTGCGTTTCTTGCTGAACAACGGCTTCTTGCTGCAGTCGCGTGAGGCGGCGCTTGCGTTCATCCAGAAGGAGCGCGAGCTACGCTTTGACGGCAAACCCAGAGAGGAACTGGTGACGGCGTCGGCGGCGAAAGCTTGGTGGGTCAACCCACCAACCCACCAACCCACCAACCCGCACTCAGACCCCGGGTTCACGCCCGCCGCGCGACTGGCGCGGGCGAAAGAAGTTTACGACGAAGCGGACGAGCTGCTGTCACCCCGCTGCCCGCTGCTTTACACCATCGGCACGTCGCAAAGCCTGCCTGACAGTGCAACGCGCTACGAAGTGATCCCCGAGGTGCTTCGTGCGGTGTCGTTGTGCGCGGAGGATGCAGTCAATAAAGGGTTGGCGGTCGCACACGGCGACTGCGCATGGGACGCACAAACACACTTCCGTTCGTTGCTCTTTCGCGACATAGCGGCGGCATCACCGAGCCAAACACCGGAGTCCAAAGGTCGGCTGCAGCAGTGGTACCGTGGCATCTTGAAGCACCTCCGTAAGGCTAGCTTTTTCCGCGAAGGGGAGTGGGGCGACAACATGGAGGCATCGCTGTGCGACAGCGACTTGAGTTTCAAAGCGGAGCACCTGGCGCCGGCGCATTCGAATCGGCTGTTGCTCGTGCGGGGGCTGCTGGGGGAGGGCGTCCTACTGCACTGCCTGTCGCGTCGGCCGGGCGTGCACTACGGGCGGCCAGGGCTGAACCGGAAGGACAGGAAGCGCATCGCGGTGCCGTACGAAGCGGCCGACGTCCCTAGCGACCGTAGCGAATTTGCCCAACCGGACGTGGCGATCACGTTTTCCCTCTTGGCGTACTTCGACGCAGGGCTCACCGAAGCACAGTTCCTGGACGCGCTGACAATGTTGAAGGAGGACAAAACGACCACGCACAACAAGAAGCAGAGCCTTTGGCGGGAGTGGTGCACCGACGTGCCAAGTGAGAAACTGAAAGACGCCGGTGCCACAAAGGAGGATTTGTCGTCCGTGTCGCTTAAGTTCCCACGCCAGAGGGCGGACTTGTACAACCTCTTCCGCCGTAACATGCGGGTGGTGTCTTACTGGCTGAAACGGTTTGTGTTCCCCCGTGACCTGCCCCACTTCCCCAAGGTGCTGACCGCCTCGGCCTTCGACCTTGTGGCGTCGTCTAAGCGGCCGATGGGCTTCAGTGGGACGAAAGACCTTCGCTTTGTGGTGCCACTGCGGCAGCTCACCGAAAGTGAGCTATGCCCTGATGCTGCTGCTGCGAGCCCCACCGGTGGGGCGGCGGCTTCTGCCGACGACGGTGATGACATGCTTGCCTCGGTCGCGGCGGACTTCCATGTCATGCACCAACTGAGCCAGCATGTTCTCTTGAACCCCGATGGGGCAGTGGTGGAACAGCTGGAACTGGAACAGCTGCCCGTGGACGCTGCGACCGGATCCCCAACGGCGCTGGTTGACGCAGTGTTGTCCCTTGCGGTGAAGCGGGATTGCACCGCCATCATCGATCGCGGGGCGCTGCTGGCGGGCCTCCACCGCCGGACCTTCGCCCACTGCCTCTGCAACAAGCCGGGGTTCCTTTCCGGCAAGGACCTGAAAGGCGTGCTGTTCCATGACGGGACGGCGTGGTGCGTCATGGATGCTGCCACACGGGTCGTGGAGCCGCGTGGGGCGCATCACCCGGACAGCGATTGCTTCGCGGTCTTCGACGAGGCGCAGTGCCGGGGGGCGGACCTCCAGCTGCGTCCCGATGCCGTGGCGATGCTGACGCTGGGGGCGGGCCTTACGAAGGCCAACCTGATGCAGGCGACGTGGCGGCTCCGTCGCCTGGGCCGGCGGCAGAAAATTCGCCTCTGCGCGCCTCCCGGAATGCTTCCGGACGAGTGGTTCGCAGGAGGCGCACCAGCGGAACCGTTGACGCGCACGGAACAGATCGGGCGGCTGGTAGCGTGGGCCACAATGAACGGCGTTTGCCACGTGCACCAGCAGCTGCCGCACTGGGCGACTCTGCTCGGCACACACCTCAAGCACGACGCCCAAGGCAAGCCCCCTCAAGGCAAGCCCCCGGTGGACGTGGAGGTGGCAGGCGTCGCAAAAATCTACGGGAAGCCGCGCGTTCCAAGGGAGCTACACGAGACCGTTGCGGCCCCGCTGAAAGCGGAGCTTGACGCCAATGAAGGACTTGCGAAGGCGGTGGAGGACATGTGCCGCGGCGAACGTGCCGTGGCTACGACGGTGGACCGGGAAATGGAACGGGAGGTGGCGCAAGTGGTGGAGCAGGAGCGAGAGATCGAAGTCCAGCGGGCGGAAAAGCTCACCGCCAAAGATGAGCAGCTCAACACGTCACTGGACACAACCCTACAGGACCCCCATACAGTACTGGCGCAAGTAGCAGGCGTGACCGTGAGGATGACTCCCAACTTCCAAGCCATGGTCGATGAACAGCCACCGTTGCTCAAGGGTGGCTTTTGCTCCACAGCCGGCGTCGGTGCGTTTGTCCGCCACGCGGAGTACGTCGTCACGTTCCCCCTGCAACACGTCCTGGCCACGCCGCGAGAAGTTGCCCGCTACATCAACGAACATCCACTCGCCACAAACGTGCTCCACTGGCGGAGCCGCGAGGTGCGGGGGTTTCTTCAACTCTTCAACGGCGATGTGGACAGGTTGCCGGAGTCCATCCTACGGGATGTTGTTGACGGCCACGTGTTGAGTGAGGTTTGTCGACAGAGCAAGCTCGGCAACCTCAGCGGTGAAGCGGCAGTCCGGTTCTTCCTCCGCTGCCGCCGTGCTGACGACCAGCGCTATTCTGGCTCAGACCTTCACGAGCAATTTTCCCAACTCCCCCCTGCCTGTTAAGCATCTTGATCCTCGTAATCTCAATGGCGATGTGAAGGTTGCCGGAGTCCATCCTACGGG
Organism: Eutreptiella sp. 'Long Island Sound 2002'; assembly: GCA_964036045.1. Taxonomy (NCBI): domain Eukaryota; phylum Euglenozoa; class Euglenophyceae; order Eutreptiales; family Eutreptiaceae; genus Eutreptiella; species Eutreptiella sp. 'Long Island Sound 2002'. The sequence goes on from OZ038381.1 coordinate 6,448,947, forward strand.
ATGTTGTTGACGGCCACGTGTTGAGTGAGGTTTGTCGACCGAGCAAGCTGAAGCTGAAGCGGCAGTCTGGTTCTTCCTCTGCTGCCGCCGTGCTGACGACCAGCGCTATTCTGGCTCGGACCTTCACGAGCAATTTTCCCAACTGCCCCCTGCAGATTGGCTGCAATTCCAAGGAATCTGCGTGCATGTTCTTATGGTGACGTCGTGTTCTCGAACGTTTTGATCCCTGGCAAAAGTGGGTTTCTGGACCACATTTTTGAACAACTGATCCAAACAACAGGGGAATGGTCATTGTGTGACTCTGATTATCCCACGGAAAGCGTGAAGTTCAGTTCAGAACCACGTGCATAAGGGCTCCATGTTACTGAATCATTTCGCTGCTGTTGGTGTAAGACACCGAATTGCAGGTCAGCGAACGTACTGATACTGGAGGCATTGGATTAATTCCCCAGGCAAGTTATCATGGCCTCAGATTCAGAGTGTTGTACGAGCCACTCTGTTAAAGGCCTTATTGAATTCAATGTATAAATTGTAGGCCTTGGGGTGGTGCTGGATGGCCTGCAGGACGGGGAAAATGCACCCCTGATGCCCCTTTAGTGGATGGGAGAACACCCCACAGGTACCCCTGTCCGTCCCCCTCTGAATCCTCCAATGGGGCCAACGCACTGGGGCTGTCCGTGTGGCCCTGCAATGGCTGGTTGAACCCCCGGAAACCGATCGAGTGTGCATCCTCGTTGATAAGAGACAAGTACATTCCCCCCTCTCAAAGGCTACAGATGGGGGAGAAACGCAGTGGCCGCACTTCACATGCCAAAAATTTTCAAAATTTTGGGGTGTTTAAATCCGTGTGATGTCAAGCTTCGTATCCCCACCACCTCCTGAGGTGAGCACACTAGATGGGCGATGAATTGCTTTCTTCCCCCTTGTTTGTTGTGTCCACAAGGAGGCCTGGATAGGCTGCGTGTTCTTATTTCTGACACAGTAAGAAGAGCATGCATGCACGTTCTTAGCCGGGCTGCGTGCTCTTGTAGGGGAGTTATGCCATTGGACGTGTTTGCATGCAGCCCTACGTCACACGGGTCGGATCGTAACTTGTTGCCACACTGCGTAATACTGGTGCCAGTCACCTGGTCTGTCCGGACCACAGATTGCGACCCCCCCCCCCCCCCGCTCTTGCGCTGACACGGGCTTGTCGAAACACGGCGATCCCATGTTTCCGCACTTTTGGGCTTTTTTTGGAACCATCGTTTTTGCGGTTCCAATCCAATAGGGAATGTGGTTCATAGCTTTGTGCAGGCTGCAGGAAGGGTCAATATGGATGTCAAAGTGTTGGTGTAGGTTCTGGGGTGTATGCTAGCCTGTTGGACACCCTTGTGTAGTCATGATCAATTCTCTTTTCACTGCCGGACTGCCTGTCACATACCAGCGGTACACAACTAATGAGTTTGTGCCTGCTTGAGTTTTGGGTCACTGTATGCAAGGGGTGAGCAGTGCATTCGCATTGTGTGCAATGGTCATGAACAAGAGCATGGTGTCCCCCTGGATCATGTCATCTTCCCCATACGATCGATCACCTTCACCCTCAGATGGGGAACCCTCACGCCCAGCCCCTAAGCCAGCCCCTAACCTAGCCCAAAAGGCGAGCACGTCCGGCTCTTCAAGATGAGGCACAACGGTGGCAAGGGGTTCTATTCAGTGCCTGTCAATCAGAATGCAAGCAACTGAGTAGTACCTGAGTTGTCCACATGAAGATTAATGCTTTGTATTGTCATGTTTTGAGTTGCAGGGTTGGATCATGTCTGTAACATGTGTTCCATGGTATGCGGCGCGTGGTAACAAAGGCTTGTCTGAACACGGCGACCCCATGTTTCCGCACTTTGCCCCCTGAACCCCCTGAACCAGAACCTGGCCCATGTTAGGACAGAGGGGGGGGAGGACCTGCGGTACTGCACACACAGTGTGTCAACACTATGGCACTAATGAACGAATGTTGACAAACAAAGAGACAGTGGTCGACTACATCACAGCACGGACTGGCAAACCCACACCCACACCACACCCACACCCACATCCCCACCTACACCCACATCCCCACCCACACCCACACCCACACCCACACCACACCCACATCCACCCCCACCACCCCCACACCCACACACACACCCACACACCTACCCACCCACCCATCCACACACACAGAACACACGCGTTGCGACCCTACATGTATAGACTGCGGAAAACGGCGGAAGAAGTTGAAGCACACCGCCTGCAGAGGGCTCCCCACAGCAACCTTCAAACAGGACTGGCTCCAGCGTACAATCACACACTGCTCTCCGCCAAAGGGGGGGGCCACGGGATCCAATTTTGGGGCAGACTGGTTCCCCATCATCGGCGACAGCCGCCTGCCGCAGCGCCCTTACGCAGGCACGCGTAGAGACACACAACACACAGCATAAAAAAACCGGTCCAAGGCCGTGCACTACCTCAACCGACACCCCTGTGCACCATACAAAGCAGATCTACAGGCCTTTGCCTCCTCGCACGTTGCGTACCCCCGGGTCAACACAAACTGCTCTCCCCACAGGTGTGCCTCAGAGGTGTGAAATATGATCAGCTGGCCCAAACGATCATGCGGCACCAACGTTGGGATATGGCATTAGGAAGTCGCTTCCTCCAATATGCACGATACACAGAAAGCACCCTCCTACAGCAATATTATAAAAAGATACGACAGTGTTACACCACACTGCATACCTCCATTGCCACTACACGTCGTCGCATCATTGTATGGAGACGACAGGGGATTTTTCTCCTTGACTACTACGACACACTAATGGAAGCACATAACACTCTGACAGCCAAATTTTGGATACAATCCCTGCCTGAGGCATCAATCAATGCAGATGCTTACAAACATTGCTGCACTGCTGCTAAGGGAGAACTGGTCTATTATGGAGGACCTGTTCCGGGATCCCGCAGCCACAATACATCACTTCAAAAAGCGCTCACAGCCCTACGACTCCGAGAACTCCAAACCCAAAAGAATTCGCATACCCCGCGCCCCCCCGAAACCCCCAGAGTGAAGTATTCCAGGACGGCATCACCCAGCCCATGGCAGGCAACAATCATCATCACCCCAGTGTAGACCTCTTCCCAGCTGGTCCTATCCAGCCCTCTGCCCCCCCACCCCAGCCGGGTGGTGGTGTCGGTCGCGCGCCAGTGACTATTTTTTCACCACCCATGGCAGGTTGGCCCTCTTGTGGCTTCCCTCTTTCCTATTTTTTCCCCACAGGTGTGGAACGCCACCCCCCAGCGTGCCGTAACCCTGCCCCTGCCACTGGTTCCCCTGGTCCTCTCCTGTGTCTCCCAACCACCCTCTCTGCCAACCTTATTAGGGATAGCAGTGTTCTATGGCTGTAGCGAAGGCTAACCCACAGTGCATGAATGTCACCACCTACCCCGCTCTGATTTTGATTGCGCTTGAAATACAATCTGCTGATCCTTTTCAACCTTCAGTCTTTCCTGTGCTCCAGTAGCACACTGGGATGCCTACGGGCGTGGCAGTTCCTGCTGCATCTTATGGTCTCAGAATAAGCTTAACCTAACTACGTGTTATGTCCGCTACCACACGAAGCTGTGGGACAATCGTAGCACTGGACTGCTCTGATTCCTGATTCCGAGAGCTCTCTCGAGTACCACCTGGTGAGAAGGCTCTGCCGACTTACCAAGGTCTGAGAAAAAAAAACACAACACACAGCATAGGCTATTCCAACAGTCAGAGGCAAATGCGCGGCACATATGCTCGAAGCATGCACAATGTGCAAAAGGCTGCGTAGAACCGCCAGCGCCTGCTGTGTGCTTGGGCATCATGTGGCAGACCACGTGCCTCGACATTTGCAAATCCAATTGTGTGAAGCCCATTGGCTTCCACCATGCCCCGCTGCACGCAGAAACAGCGAGGGGTACGGCATTGCTGTGCGCGGGGACACCACAAGGTGTGCACCCCAGTACCGGAACCACGCAAGCGCCGTCCTTCACAACAGCCACAACATCCTGTCAAACAACCACGTCTTTCAGGCCCCCCACAGCCTCACAGGGCCCCCATGAGGTCCCCACCCCCCACCAGCCCTGAAACAGCGGAGGCCCAAAGCACTACAGCCGGCGTCTCTGTCAGCCCCTGTTCCACAGGGTATGGCAGTATCGTCGGACGAGTCCCGCCAGCTTTTCTTGTGGGAACACGGGAGGGCCAACACAGAAGCTACTTAGCCTACAAACTTCCAGAGGTTCTCATACCGCTGAAGGGGTGGATCGCAGCCACACAGAGGCATCAGCATTCTGAGCCAAATGGGCCTGGCACCTCAATGCTGCAAAAGGATCTACCTGGTAAATAGTACAGATCACCCACCCACACACATACACACATGGAAAATCTGGGTACCGTCCATGATCTTCAGTTCCCAGCCAGTGGGCAGATCCCCCATTTTAACTCTGTGATGAGAACTGACAGCATCGCGTTGGTCTTCCACCACCATGTGCAATCATGGGCTCGCCCAATGGGGCCGCCGCAGGGGTTGGGACACGAGAGGAGACGTGGTATGGCATGGGATGAGGCAGGGATGAATCACCCTGTACATAGTCTTGCTGTTGTGCAGAGAGAGAGGAAAGGAGCCACTGGTGGTGCAAGAACATTGCTGCAGTAAGAACAGAGCTGTAGATGTGATGTATGATAGCAAACACTATGATTGGTTTGAAAATATTGGGCACCACACACGCGCGCGCACACACACACACACACACACACTGTGCACCTATTCTATTACGGTCCAACCCATTGTCTGGCTGCTCACCCTCCAAGGTGTTTCCAATTGTGGTTTTTGCGTGTCTCTGCCCAATATTCATCATTGGGAGCATGTCCATGGGTGTGTGCAGCTCAGTGTGATCTCTTCTAGCCTACGTGATGAGAAGTTTGGGTTCTACAATTGGTATTGTTTGGCAGTTGCCATGTCAAGAAGCATGTGAACGCAACACTTCCATATGGAATGTGTTGCTTCCACACACTTGAATCACCCAAAAAGTTTTCCTGCTGGAACTTGCCTTCTAGTTCATGAAGAAGGGTCCTCAAATCGTACATGTTGTGTATGAACAACGATTGACACGTCCCCCGTTTGCACAGTAGCCCTGTCCGCTCACTGATGGTCACATACACCACTGGGATCGGGATACCTATTGGTAAGGGTTCACGCGCATTGTGTGTCTTATACAGGGTCTTTTCCCCACAATGCTTCACTGCACGTAGTCAGTATGGCGCCGCTCAGGCCTATTCCCTCCCTTCTCCCGTTCCAAGGTCTTTTTGCAGAGTTTTCAGTGGGATTTTACTGAGAACATTGCGTGTCATGAGCCTTTTTTCGGACATTTTCCTTCCAGCTTTGCGTGGTCAACTGTGCAGAAGGCGGAAGCCGCCCATGAGAGGCCGCCACATTTGTGCTCCCTTCCCTAAATCGGGGCGGGATTTCCCAAAATGCCCTCCATTGTTGCACTCAACTTACAAGTGCAAGTACAAGTATCCCCCCCCGCCCCCCAACCGAACACCACGGCTACGTGCCAAACCCTCCGCCCCCCCTCCAAGCCTGCGCTACGGAACCGGGTTCAAACCCCGTCAGAGCTGCTGCCCCGCAGTGGCGGTGACCCGGTTCATCATTCACTAAGTTGTTTTCTCCGTCGGTCCCATCTCAATCAAATGCACAAGCTCCATTGGCTGCCTTTTAGCTCTGCAGTACCCATCACTTCTTCCCCGTTCACGCACTCTACCGTTCTCCTCCCCAATAGCAGGCCACGTTAGCAACCTCAGTTGGCCAAGTGGTGCCCGCTCACGCAAGGTTTAATTGTGATGGGGGCGGCCATTGGGCGCCCGACGTATACTGTACGATGCAGGCATCAATGTGCCAATAAACAGGCCAAAGGTGGGCAACTCTTCAAAGGTGGTGTAGAATACAAGAAGCCGATTGAACTGCTGAATATTGTTGCATATGCATATCAGGACGTGCATGTGTGGAGCGCTTTGCGACCTGGTTACCTATTCCAAAAGCCTTAACCTGTTTTTTTCAGATTTAAAAAGGTTTTGCAACTCTGCCAAAGTCGGACCTTGGTCCCTATTGCGATTTTTTGCTTATATGAAAAAAGCAGGGTGCGGGTTTTATAGGGTTACCTAAAGTTACCTAAAGTTACCTCAGGTTACCTAAAGTTACCTAAGGTTACCTAAAGTTACCTAAAGTTACCTAAACTTACCTATCCCAAAAGCCGCAACCTGTTTTTTTCACTTTTGAAAAAGTTTTGTAACTCTGTCAAAATCGGACCTTGGTCCCTTTTGCGATTTTTTGCTTATAAGAAAAAAAACAGGGTGCGGGTTTTATAGGGTTACCTAAAATTACCTAAAGTTACCTAAAGTTGCCTAAAGTTACCTAAGGTCACCTAAAGTTACCTAACGTTACCTATCCCAAAAGCTGCAACCTGTTTTTTTCACTTTTGAAAAAGTTTTGTAACTCTGTCAAAATCGGAACTTGGTCTTTTTTGCGATTTTTTGTTTATGTGAAAAAAACAGGGTGCGGGTTTTATAGGGTTACCTAAAGTTACCTAAAGATACCTGAAGTTACCTAAAGTTACCTAAAGTTACCTAAGGTTACCTAAAGTTACCTAAAGTTACCTATCCCAAAAGCCGCAACCTGTTTTTTTCACTTTTCAAAAAGTTTTGTAACTCTGTCAAAATCGGACCTTGGTCCTTAATGCGATTTTTCGCTTATAAGAAAAAAAACAGGGTGCGGGTTTTATAGGGTTACCAAAAGTTACCTAAAGTTACCTAAAGTTGCGTAAAGCTACCTAAGGTTACTTAAAGTAACCTAAAGTTACCTAAAGCTACCTAAAGCTACCTACCTTAAAAGCCGCAACCTGTTTTTTTTCACTTTTGAAAAAGTTTTGTAACTCTGTCAAAATCGGACCTTGGTCCGTTTTGCGATTTTTTGCTTATAAGAAAAAAAACAGGGTGCGGGTTTTAGAGGGTTACCTAAAATTACCTAAAGTTACCTAAAGTTGCCTAAAGTTACCTAAGGTTACCTAAAGCTACCTAAAAGTACCTAAATTTACCTAACGTTACCTATCCCAAAAGCTGCAACCTGTTTTTTTCACTTTTGAAAAAGTTTTGCAACTCTGTCAAAATCGGAACTTGGTCCTTTTTGCGATTTTTTGCTTATGTGAAAAAAACAGGGTGCGGGTTTTATAGGGTTACCCAGAGTTACCTAAAGTTACCTAAAGTTACCTAAAGTTACCTATCCCAAAAGCCGCAACCTGTTTTTTTTTCACTTTTCAAAAAGTTTTGTAACTCTGTCAAAATCGGACCTTGGTCCCTAATGCGATTTTTCGCTTATAAGAAAAAAAACAGGGTGTGGGTTTTATAGGGTTACCAAAAGTTACCTAAAGTTACCTAAAGTTGCGCAAAGCTACCTAAGGCCACTTAAAGTAACCTAAAGTTACCTAAAGCTACCTGAAGCTACCTATCTTAAAAGCCGCAACCTGTTTTTTTTCACTTTTGAAAAAGTTTTGTAACTCTGTCAAAATCGGACCTTGGTTCCGATTGCGATTTTTTGCTTACATGAAAAAAACAGGGTGCGGGTTTTATAGGGTTACCTAAAGTTACCTAAAGTTACCTAAAGTTACCTAAAGTTACCTAAGGTTACCTAAAGTTACCTAAAGTTACCTATCCCAAAGGCCGCAACCTGTTTTTTTCACTTTTGAAAAAGTTTTGTAACTCTGTCAAAATCGGACCTTGGTCGCTAATCCGATTTTTTGCTTATAAGAAAAAAAACAGGGTGCGGGTTTTATTCGGTTACCTAAAGTTACCTAAAGTTACCTAAGGTTAGCGAAAGGTACCTAGGGTTACCTAAAGTTACCTAAACTTACCTAAAGTTACCTATCCCAAAAGCCGCAACCTGTTTTTTTCACTTTTGAAAAAGTTTTGTAACTCTGTCAAAATCGGACCATGTCTTGGGTGTCGATTTGTATACAGTGTTTTTCACTTCCTCACACTTGCTCACACTTGCTCACATTGGCTCACACTTGCTCACATTGGCTCACACTCGCTCACATTGGCTCACACTTGATCACACTTGCTCACACTTGCTCACACTTGCTCACACTTGCTTTCCATCGTGTGTATAAGGCTGCATCGTATGCACTTCCCGTTTTTATTAGGGTTAGGGTTAGGGTGCCTCCCTCCCAATGTAGATCACCCAAGAGCTTAGAGGACTTCCGGAGGGAGATGCCGTAACCCTAACCCTAATATGACATGATGGAAAGCCGCACCCTGTTTGTTTCACGTTGAAAAAAGTTTTGTAACTCTGTCAACTGTTATAAATCGGCCACTGTTATGATTTTTTCCTTGGATGAAAAAAACAGGGTGCGTGTTTTGGTATGTCACCGACTTGCTGTCAATTTTACCTCAAAATCAGGGTCATTTGTGACAGGAGCAGCGATGTGTAGCCTTCAAGTGTCACCTCCCTCCTCCCTCCCAATCTAGGCTACCCCCACCCGAGGTGCCTGGTGGTGCGTGGTGGTGCCTGGTGGTGCCTGGTGGTGCTAGGTTTTGGTATGTCACCCACTTGCGGTCATTTTTATCTCGAAATCAAGGTCATTTGTGACAGGAACACCGATGTGTAGCCTTCAAGTGTCGCCTCCCTCCTCCCTCCTAATCTAGGTTACCCCCGGCCGAGGTCACACTTCCGGAGGGAGACACCCTAACCCCAAGCCTAGTATAACAGGTGGCGCACACGAAGCAGCCTTATACACATGATGGAAAGCCGCACCCTGTTTTTTTCACTTTGAAAAAAGTTTTGTAACTCTGTCAACTGTTATAAATCGGTTACTGTTATAATTTTTTCCTTGGATGAAAAAAACAGGGTGCGGGTTTTGGTATGTCACCCACTTGCTGTCAATTTTACCCCAAAATCAGGGTCATTTGTGACCGAAACAGCCATGTGTAGCCTTCAAGTGTCACCTCCCTCCTCCCTCCCAATCTAGGTTACCCCCGCCCGAGGTGCCTGGTGGTGCCTGGTGGTGTTGGTGGTGCCTGGTGGTGCCAAGCTTTGGTATGTCACCAACTTGCTGTCATTCTTACCTCAAAATCAGGGTCATTTGTGAGAGGAACAGCTATGTGTAGCCCAGAGAGCCCAGATACAACATCACTCACCCAAAGTAGCTAGTGAGCCCTGACACAACAGCACTTACAATCGGTGGCTAGAGAGCCCAGACACAACAGCACTTACGCACAGTGGCTAGAGAGCCCAAACACAACAGCACTTACACAAAGTTGCTGGTTAACCCAGATACAACAGCACCTACCTACAGTGGCTGTTGAGCCCGGCTGCAACAGCACTTACACACAGTGGCTATTGAACCCGGACACAACACCACCACTCCACCGCCAGTCTACACCCACTCCACTCCACCATCACTCCACACCCAACCCAAAGCGTGCGGTTTCACCTAGAGTAGTCATAACCTACACACCGCCACAGAGTGTTGTTCTTTCATTTTTCGTTTTGAATTTTTCATTTTGGTTGTTCTGTCAAAAATTACCTTGTGGTCGTCGTGCCCCCCCCCCCCCGACGAACGATCGGAAAGGGTGTGAAGAGTGGTATTTGGGACCTTTACGGACCGTCACCGTTCAAACTTTGTGCGATAATATTGTACGTACCTACTTCACCCCCATTTCATACCCACCCCATGGGATGGGGGGTATCATCCACCAAAATTTCACCCGAATCAGAAACTCCAGCATCATATCATTGATTCCTTACGCCCAAGCGCCCGCCGCCCCCCGCCTCTGGCAACAAGCCGCGGGGTGGTGGTTCCTCAATCGATCAAAATGGTGAACGATCAGGTAGTCGGATCCCGTGTCTGCACCGTCCGTCTGTGCCATGCCAACCTTACTACTACAGTCAGTCAGTCAAGCCAATCAGTTTGCTTTGCGGTTTACACCGACCGGAAAAGACCTCCTCCTCCTCCTCCCCCCTCCCTGGCTGCCAATCACCATTGTGCCTGAGCAACCACCAGTGTGCCTGAGCAATCACCATTGTGCCTGAGCAACCACCGCGTGATTGGCTGCACCACCAACGCGACCACCACAAGCCTGCGCTCGCTCTACGCCTGTTGTCGTTGGCTGCATAATCGCGGAACCTATGTGTGAGTGACCTTTTCGGTGTGAAACGACACGGCTCTTCCGACCTCAAATGTGTATTCATCGACACCGCTTCTTGAAGAGAGAAGAACCTTGAGCGTGTGGGGTTGCAAACCCGTCAGGTGTATTTATTACGAAAATGGATTAAATCGCTGCCTTTTTCGCAGATGCCGTCGTTGGTCTTCAATCCGTCGTTGATCTTGCAATATGCTCTTGCAATCTTCCTGAAATTGGTACAGTTTTGCTACGCAGTCCCCATGGTTATCGTTTATCGAATCAATCATTTCCATTGCCCTCTTTACTGTTGACCGGAGCTCGCGATCTCCTGTTCCAGTTTGTAAATTCGTGACTTGTAACCCCTTGTATCCCCTCGCATGGCATCATCACTCCAAGACATTCGTTGTGGCTTTTTGTTTATATGTGTTTGCTCATTTTTGTCTGCCTGCTACGACTATCTCAGTGGCATCTGTTGTGTTTTAATACCTTTTTATACACCCGCCCGTGCCTCGTCGGGTAAATATCTCGACCTCTTTGGTGTGCTCGGGTGTGGAAATGGATACACAACACGCGACCGCTCCTGCTGCTTGCAGCAGGAGATGGTCTCCGCTGGGTGAGGAACTGATAGGTGAGGCTGGACAACAAAAAAAAAGCGTATACGCGATCCCCATCAGGTGCAGGCACAAACACGTAGACACACATGCAACGAAAGCCTGTATGACGTAGTCAAAGCCTGCCTGCGTATGTGTGACAGACACGTCTCCTTCGTTCGTGGATTGCACATATAATATGTATCACACCGGACAGATTTGCGAAAGTGAGACCACCTGTCGCCGCCCAACATCAAATCGGGTGTTACACTCACAAGGAAACCCCAAGAGAGGGCAATGAATGGTGGATGGTGGGGGTGGATAGCAGAAGCGAGCAGAGCGGAGAAACGCAAACACACAGGGCGTTATATAGGGATTTACGATGATGATATGCCATCATCGTGATCACTCCATTGCCTCCTCTTTCCCACTTCTGTAAGCTGATACTCGCGTCGACCAACTTGTAGAACGAAACCACGGGCGACAGCATCGTCAAGCGCGTCCACCACCTTGCGTCGAACGTCGCCAGGTAGCCACATCGAAGCCCCGTTAGGCCACGTCATATCGGTACCACCGGTCCCCCTGCTGTGGTTTAAACGAACAGCCCATTCGATTTTTCGCGCAGAAGCCGGGCAACCAATGCCCAGTAACGCGTGCCGCACGCTTGTTCTTCAAACCTGCGTGGGTTTTCTTCCTCCGTACGTCAACTTTGCACTGTTACCTGTTCTTGGATCTCTCTCCATGCGTAATGCATCTGTCACATAGCCAGATCTCACCTTCTATATGGGGGATACGACACTGCAACAGCTCGCCACAGAGAGCGGTGCTGCTGTTTGTTGCCGAAGAGGAGGAGGAGGGGATGTGTTTGCGCATATCAAATCCCAGGTGCAGATTGGTGTACGGGACTGACTCTCTGAATTCTATTAGCCATTCCCACTGTGTGATGTCAGTGTCGCCCATGATGCTTCTCATGGTGGAAAGTGCGTACTGAGAGAACTCATCGTCGTTCATTGTATCATCTTCGCCACCGTCCTTCGTTGGCACACATCCAGATCGCGGTCCTAAAAACATATCTGGCAAAGAGCGTGTAACGAGCATCAGGGAGAGATTCATGTTAGGGTTCAGTTGCTTGGCCAAGTCATAAGGCCTAACACCTATGCCCCACATTCCTAACCAGCACCATTTTACCCAAAAGAGTGCACATGAAGTGCTTGATGCTAAAGGAGGCTAGAATCAGGCCAGTTGTCACATAAAATTCTTTGTATTATCCATTTGTGATTGAATCCTTGTATTTAAGCCTATCTGCAGCAGCCCTTCTGTGTTACACTGGATTGCAAAACTATTCATTGATTCGATCCACATCCTATAGGAGACAACCAAATGCTTAAATGACAAACAGGCGACATGAGGCACTGGAAATGAAACGGTTCATCTGTGCTGGGTCCTTTTTCTGTGTCCTCATCTTCTTGTGAGACACCAGTGCACAAAAACCAAAAACAAGGAGCAGCCTCAGAGCAGATCCCTGGCACTGCCACTGGCTTGCTTTTGGCTTGGCACAGTGTTTGTCTTTCATCATCCACAGAATGCAAATGGCATGGAAACTTTACCGCTCGCTTTGCAGTGGTCTCTGTAAATCTGAATCAACGATGATTTGACGGCGGGGATCATACACCCATTGCTCAGGATCTCGTTTAAATCTTTTTGCATTTATTGGTCCCCCATATTCAAGAGCATATTGTATCAAGTCGTCGGGAACACCCCTCCCCTTACCCAACGCAAAGGCCGCTGCCCCTGCATTGGGCAACGGATGATTCCAGTTAATCACACAGGATACTTTGTCGCCATCATCTTTCATCCTGAATGTTCGTCGGCCATACGTCCAATCCTCGTGGTCATCATGATCATCGGTGAACAGTTTGCGCATTGCAGGCAACACGTGTGTGCGCAATGCATATGAACCTGTGTCCTCATCCGACTGAATACCCGGGTAGTTGGGTCTGTCTAAGGTACCTGCAAAAGCCCGCCTAACCCCGACCCGGCTTCGGCAAACTATGATGAGGTAAAATTCAACTGGCTGTTGCAACTGGTAATGTGTGTACATAATGTTGTACAGTACATGTATGAATTCGTTCTCTTCCTGCTCTTCCTCCTCTTCAATGGTTGATGAGATTCGATAGTTGATAAGATCTATCACGCACCGCTGCTTATTGAATTGAATTACAAGGGAATCGACAGCATCATATGCATCTTCTGCCATCTCAATCAATTGTTCAAAGAATGCCCGTGCTGCACATTGCAGCCGCCGCTACATTGCATCCGCCTGCTTCGTCCTCCTGTCACGATCACGCTTCAGAACGTTTGCCATGAGTTTCCTCTTGCGTGTACCACGTCCAGCAGTGGTTTTGATGTGCCATTTCGTCATTGTCGAAACAACAGTCCTTTCTTTGTAGGGCACAAAGTACAAAAGAGTATAAAACAAAATGCTACACCACACAGGCCTACAGTACATGGGCTATACTACACAGGCTACAAGCCTAAGTGCCTGCTAAGTCAGGCCAGTTTATCCTGTGACATTAGCGCCCATTTACGTGGTGGTGGGCTGGATGAAAGCCGGCACCGAAATGACTCTACTGAACTTATCAGAAATATAAAGACATACACCATCCAGACAATGATAGACCAAGGATCAGACATAATACTTGGCGACTTCAATTCTGATCAGCTTGAAACAAATGCAGTTTTTCTGAGGCAGAGCGGGTGGAGTGATGAGCAGATACAACTGTGGAACTCAGTTCCTTACAAACTTTTGATTGCGAATGGCTATGCTCTGGGAACACGGGAAAACTGGAAAACTTCGGTGCATGGTGGATTTGTAGACAGTATCTGGTATAGAGGAGTGGAATTGATTGACACAGGGGTGATAGATTTAATCACCGGTGGGTGGTCTGATCACAATGCAGTGTATGCAACACTGATGTATTTAATGAAATTTCGAGGTGAAGGTACAACAACCCGCGTCAATACACACAACCACAGAAGAACACATCACATCCAACACCTGAAGGAACACAAACAGGCACATTCCACACAACCAGAAACGTGCACAGCGCCGTGGGTATCGCATCCCCCCGCCAGTCCCAGCTGGGCAACGGGCTGCTGTCGCATATGGACTAAAGGCGGTCTACAAATAGGACCCCAGCACCAACCGACAGAGGACCAACCGACCACCGGCGTTCGTTTCAACTGCCAGCTAGGAGTTTGTTTCCCCTGAACTGAAGACCGCATGCTGTAGAAATATTTTTAAAAGTTTTTTCATGTCCCCCCCCCCCTGGACAACCTGTTCCATCTCTGCGACACATTACACATTATTCCGCACGTATTACAGATTGAATCGCCGTGGGAATCCAATTTGTTCCCCAAGATTCCGTCTGTACTGCAAAATCTCTACACCGGAAAGGCGTCATCTCATCCGCCCTCTACTGGACCACTTTACTGGACGACAGTTGTGTCACTTTACCTCAGCGTGTAATGACAAAAAAGGCAATACTAGCCGTGTCTCTGTCTACCCACCTGCCCTGTGGGGACAGTGACGCGTTCCCGTGGCAGCCTGGCCACGGGACGCTGCGGCGGACACGCGCAAGCAAGCAGGCAGGCAGAGCACTGCGCTCACAAGGGCATCCTCATGCTCGTGTCATGTGACAAAGCGTTTCAGGATCCTTGCCACTCTGAAACAAGGGAACGAAAGTATGTACAGCAACACATCAGGATACGTACACATGGGGTTAAGACTGGACTGGGGTAAGGGCATCACAGGGCAGTAGACACTCCGTCCCAACTCATATCCCAATCCCAAGTCCGACCCTCTCAGTGGCTGGCAGGGGCGGGGGCTCAAACACAACCCATGCCCTGCACAGTTTGGACCCTGAAACCCTGCCAATAGGGGAGGGTGTCCCGCTCAGCCACAGGCGAGTTCCTGGGAACCAAGGGGCTCCAAGGCCAACCAACAGTGGCTCCCTATGCTCCCTTAATGGCAGGTCCCAACTCCTCTCTAAGTTTGAGATAAGGGCCCGCCATTATCCCCCAGGAGTTGGTAGCTGAAAATGGGCTGTTTCAGCCCAAGCTGATATTAGCTTGAAAGACTCCAAAATTGACCCCTCGTCCGGACCAGCCAGATGTAGGGACGAGGCAACTGACCCTATGCCCTTCAAGTACGAACTCCCTGGAGCCCTCACCCAACCTGGTTCCCTCTGATCTCTCGGCATCAGGGCACCACGGATTCGCCACGTGGGGTCATGATGCCCAAAATCACCAAAATTGGAGTCATTCCCACGGGTGGCTCGCTCGGCCAGGGCAAGGCCAATGACTCACAGGATAGGAGGCAGGACCTATGACCTATATCTGAGTGCATGACTTGGCATTAGGTCCGGGCTCCTTATGGGCATAGAGATATGGGGTCGCCAATTAACCACACGGGGGGGCTGAAATTGGGGTCCCAAAAGGGGATCACCTTGGCTGCTCAGAATGAGCCAAAATTGAGGGTATCCCCAATGGTATATCTCCACGCCGGCTTGGAGATCGGATCCGCCATTCCATATGCCATCCACTGGGAGTCCAACGGAGACTCACACGTACTTGGCTCTCAAGGATCTCCATGGCTCTCGGCGTGGTGATGATCCAAACTGGGTCCACGATTGCCAAAATGGTAAAATCGGCCGTCTCGGGCGACCGTCCAGGATAGGAAACTTTGGCGATTTCGTTGCGCCAAGCCTTGATTCACGACCCTTGATATCCCCTTTGGTCCCATGCTCTGGGTTGTGGCTTGCTGTCACACTGGCTGCTTGCTGTTCACCGAGGGGATGACCGCACGGAGGGGGCAGAAAGCAGCATGCGGTGCAAAGGGGGGGGTCATGGATCACACCAAAAGTTGAATAACTCCGGATGGGCCGGAGGAGCAAATACGAAACTCAATGGTGTTCAACCCTTGGTCATATGCTACAATAATTGCCACTCCTTCCTGGCTAGATTCCGTGCACCATGCAGATATGGTAGTTCCAATATGGCATACAATGGCAAAAACAGCGAAATTTGGCCAAAACGGCCCGCACTCACGATTCCATATCTCCATGGCCACGGCGAGGATCCTTCCAACTAAAGATGCTAGAGACACATGGGACTTAGGTCCCAATATATGCCACTTGCCAACCCTCATGGTCGCCTCTAGCTATTTTCCCCCTTGGAGGGAAAATGAAACACAAATGGGGCAGAATGGCAACATACCCCAAATTGGGTGACTCACAACTCTCCCTTCATGAGGAGAGGCCACATGGGGAAACATCCCATTCGATGCGGGTTTATGTGCCCTCTCCGAATCGCCCTTACCCTTGGTCAAGTGACGCACACAACCTCGGGGGTGAAATCAGGGGGAGAAGGGGTTTGTGGCCATTCTGGGCAAAACGGTCAAAATTCACCCAAAAGTGGTCACTCGAAAAATCATATCTCCGTACCACAAGGGAAAGGAGCCTCGGGCTTTTGCATGGATGCAAACCGAAGCTTTGCTTCCCTTTTGCAACACGGGTTGAGGTTCAAAGCATAATGGAAACATTTTAACACCTCAATCCTTGAAGCACACTATTTATGGGAAAAAGTGCATATATCGGCGATATTGGCATATATATATCTTTGGGACATTGAGGAGCAAAAATGTAAATAAACATTTTTGGAGTAGGCCCATAGTAGGTGCCTTCAAATATGCCCACTATGGTTAGATTGTCTCCGCCCACACGTGTCATTAGTACTTGCACATGAGCGCGTGTGCAAAGAGGCAGTATGGCACGCGTGCTCACAAGGCGGCATTATATAAAATAGAAGGCAAGGTTGTAAAAATCAACCAAGCCATCCACGATGTCGTTCGTGGCCTCTACTTTACATATTGCCTTGGTTCAAGGCCCAACTCCCCATAGGCTTCGAACACGAGCCTCGGGGGTTTGGCCATTTTGGCCCAATTTTCGACCAAAATTTGCCCTTTTTCAAAAATGGACTTTTGGTACGCATTGAATTGCGTGGAGCCATCGTTGAGTTGGCTCCAAAATCAAAAATGGTCTAGGGCTTTTGGTCTTGTGAGCATTGTGTTCCGTTATTAACGCTCATGCTCACAAGGCCACAAAGTTAGCATTTGCGCACGCAAACGACTTGGGATTGTAAGACCCATAGGCTGCCTAAAACATCCCTATTGCCCTCTTCCCCAAGCAAAGTGATATGCCCACGTGAAAGGGGCATGGATGAAAGGCATAAGGGGGGAATGTAGGGTTCCGTCCGAACTCATGGTCCTTGAGAACCATGAGTTCGAGCGATTGACGGAAAAGCTTGCGCGCTGATTTTCTCCCAGACGCGACGGCGAAAAATTCTGGTGAACGCACCAGATGAAAGTACAAGAAAAACCCTCTAGATCCAGCCCCTAAGTTCCTTTAGAACCTCAAAGGTACTCGAGAAAAGTCCATCACAAATCTCGCCACGGAGAAGCGACGAGAGAGCGCGAGCAGGCCACAACAGGCGGCGATTTCACGACAATTAGAAATCGCCGTAGAAATCGGGTATTTCACCGATTTCTAACAGAAAATCGACCAAGACAATAAAATTATGGTAATTCTACATCGATTTAATGGTTAGGGATCGGATTCCAGATCTCGCGGATTAGAAAACAGGGATATCCCGCTGACGGCCGGTGCCAACGGCTCCCGCACGGGTGTGACGGCTCACAGGCCTCCGGGCCATGGGCCATAGGTTCTGGGTACCGCTTCACCCCCCTCCTTAGAGCAAACCCTGTGGGGGGGCTCGATAACACCCAAGCATGGCAGCGGGTACCCAGGACCATCCCCTGAGGGGGAGGGGGGGGGTTCACACCGTAACTTCAGGCTGGTTCCGGGTCAGGTTGACAACTCATGGTAAAACAGGTATGGTGCTGTGGTCGTCAGTAATCAGAGGTACAGTATCAAGTATCAAGTCCCGGGTCCTGGCGGCGATTGTTCGGCATCCAAAGGACCCGTTAACCCATACCAGGCGCACCGGGTGCCGGCTGCGACGGTCACTACCACAGTGGCAGTGGCATACACGGCCAACATAGGCGTCACACGACGACCGAGGTGGTCCCACAGGTCGAAGGCGACCACGAAGATCCATCAGGCTACCCCAAGCTTCCCGAGGCCGCAGGCTGGGGGAGAGTCCCCACGGGTCTTCCCTCGGGCGCACCATGTCCATATCCACGACGCGAGTCCAGAGTGGTAAAGCCGAACGAGCTCCTCCATAAGGGATCGGGCATCAAGGCCGTCTTTTCCCTCGCCCATTAACAACATGCATGAGGGAGTCCTCATGCCGTCTGGGCGGAGGCGTCGACTCCTCAAACCACCAGTTTCCCAGGCCGACTGACCGAGGTCAGGACACCGGAGGTCGCCACCGGACAGCAAGTGCGTCTGCGAGTCGGTAGGCTCACACTGGGACTGACAGTGGCGGACCGCTGGGAGTGTAGTCAGGCAACTGGGCCTTCCGCCTGGCGCCATCAGGATCTCGGCACATCACAGCCACCAGGGCACACGGTATCACGGGCACTCAAGCAGAAGAATCTGTACTTAGGTACCGGCCCAGGCTGGACCTTACGTAAGGGAATGTACACGGCGACTCAGGGCGCCTTGGTATGCGATTCAGTGATGGGCCATGAACACTCAACATACAGATGCACATATCCTGGAGAACAGAAAAACAAGCAATAAGCGGGGTAATAGGCGTGTAAACACACTCTGGACAGAGCGCCAAACCACGCCCCGGTTAGGATAAGGCATATGCAGGAGGGTGGATAGAAAAACGCCCGAGTTCAGGCCATATATAGTCTGCAGACACACATCGACTGGTCTGGATCCCGCAAGTGCCATGGGACCAGACCACACACTCAAAAATCGCAATGCCGATGACAGCGGCATCCGTTGCGCAACGTCGTATGGGCCTTAAGGCCTCAATCTGGGATAATGAGGGGAGGCTATGCACACTGGGGGGGTGCGGCCGTCCAAGCCTGCCAGGGAACTGTCAGCAGGAAAATGCTTACGGACAAAATTTGCCGTAAGCATCTAAGCCTGAACTGACCATCCGGCGTAGGCACACTCCAGCTCCATGAGCATTGATATGCTCTGCAATGTCATGGAGTGGGACTTCGAAACTACACTGGAAAGTCCAGTGATGCTCACAGGGGAGAGCCGATGGCGGTGATCAGGCGCCTTTGGCTGCAATCGCCCGGGTGAGTGCTGCCAAGTCCGTAACATGGAGCTTGGTCCTGTGCCTGCGGATATAATCCATAAAGGGGGTATTAATCCGCGGCACGAACGAGGAGACGGGTTCCCAGGTGTCGTGGGACGGCCCATAGCCTCGCCAACGAACCTTGAACTCCAGGCCTCCGGGTGCCGAGGCGTTCGGACGCTGGGCCAGGATCTTCTCGACGGTATAGTCGTCCTGCTCAGCGTAGTCGTCGTCCGAATCAGCCTCATGTGCGGCGTAGTCCAGGGACACATGTTGGCCACGGAGGTCGGGTTCCCGCACACGGAGCTGACTCTCGTGGCGCTCCCGGAACTGTCCATGACCCACCTTGATGCGGTAGGTGTCCTCACCAATCCTGCGGACCACCTCTCCGGGTGTGAACCAGGTTTTGGTGCGGTGGGTGCCCAAAGGGCGGGGTCTGATCACCCACACCGGGTCTCCCACCCTGAACTTTTGCGCCGTCGAGCTCGGGGCGGACTTCTGACGCTCGGCATGCTCCTTCTCGAGCTGCTGGCGGATGTCCCGCGCCGTTGCCTCTTGCCGCGCAAAGAATTCCTTGGCGTCCATGGCCATACCATCACCCGACAAGGGAAGTCCCCGACCCAGGGGGTCCCGGCCGAACAGAATCTGGTGAGGGGACAAACCACCCGGAGTGGGGGTGTCATGATGGGCCTTCAGAGCGGGCCACATCTCCTCAAACCAGTTCCGACGTGGATTGGTGATGTGAATCTTGCGTAGCTTCTCGAACAGCTGTCGTCCAGCCACTTCAGCCCGGCCATTGGACCGGCTGAGATAGGCGACGCTCTTGGCATGACGTATTCCCATGAGGGAACACATGGCCTTGAACCAGCCACCAGTGAACTGGGGCCCTCGGTCACTGCAAATGGTGCGGGGGATGTCAAAGACGGTCAGCCAATGACGAATCATCATGACTGCCACTTCCTTGGCAAGCAACTCCTTTTTGCGTGCCGGAACGGCTACTACGTAGCAACTGTGGTGGTCCACACAAAGGACCACACAGTCAAAGGTCTCCTTGCCTATGTGAACTTCGGGCATGGAGAAGACATCCATGGCCACGCTCTCCATGGGCTGGTCAGGCACCGGAGTCCATTGGGCTTCCCCCTTGACGTTCCGGTTGTCGGGATTGCAGGCCTGACAGACCGAGCAACCCTTCCTGACCTTCTTGATAGCGTTGTAGAGACTGATCTGTTCGATCTCGAACCGGCGCTGCATATCCAGGGCTTGCTTCCTGACGCCTGGGTGCATCATGTGGTGGTGCCAAGCCTCGCATAGCTCGGGCACCCGGGACTCTGGGACCAGCAGCTTACCGTTCCGGTAAAGCTTGCCATCCTCCTCAGTCAGCCCCTTTGGCCACTTCTGCCCGTCATCAGGGTCGGTCACAGCCCTATATTCGGCCTCCAAGGCCTCAGACTTGGCGTAGTCGTCGGTCCAGTCGTCCTGGAGGCAAGATTCAGGGAAGAGGTGCTTGTCGGACTCAGCTCCCTCAGGGGCGAGTACTCTGACCGCTCTGCCCATCCTCCTTCCGAGGGGGGCATCCGCAGCCATGACGACGAAGCATTTAACACCCCCCTCCTCCATCAGGCGCTCCATTTCTATGATCCTCTTGGCCTCAGCGGTCTCAGCCTCATCGCCATGGGCGGAGACATCCGTCATGCCCTTGCTGGCGGGATAGGCCCACCTACTGAGACAGTCCGCCACGGTGTTGTCCTTGCCAGGAACATATACAACCGTGAGGTCGAACTTGGCCAAGGTCTCATGCCATCTTGCCCGTCGGGAGGCGGGACCTGAGGGGGTGTCCACGTGCTCTTTGTGCCACGACTGCAGACTCTGATGGTCGGTGCAGACGGTGACGGGATGGAGGGCTATGTACCCAGCCCATTTCCTGAGAGCCATGACGATGGCATACGCCTCCTTTTCTCGGGGCGTCCACGTCCGTCTCTGGCCTTCCGCCAGGACTCGGCTCCAGAAGGCCACCGGCACGTGCCTCCCATCGTCAAGCACTTGTTCCAACACAGCGCCAACGGCGTAGTCGGAAGCGTCAGTGCGCAGGACGAACCCTCGGTCAGGATCCACGAGGTGCAGACCCACTGCGGATAGCAGCGCCTGCTTCATCCCCTCAAAGGCACGGTCGGACTCGTCATTCCAGACCAGAGCCTTCTTGGACCCCTTCTTGGTCTCCTCTCGGTTGCCCTTGAGCATGGTCGTCATGGGGGCTGCATATTCGGCATACATCTTGATATACCCCGAGTAGTAGTTGCAGAACCCCAAGTACGCCCGTAGCTCAGAGACCGTCTTGGGCTTTTCCCAGTGCTCAATCGCAGCCACCTTGCCAGGTATGGGCTTCCGCTGCCCGTTCCCGACTACGTGGCCAGCGAAGACCACCTCGCTTACCGCAATGGTGGCCTTGTCACTGCTGCCCGTGAGTTTGTGCCGAGCCAAAAGGTCCAGCACTCTGGTGACGTCCCTCTCATGTGCCTCCAGGAGCTCCTCATAGCTCATACTGGGATCCCCTGACGCGATGATCACGTCGTCCACAAAGGGGTCCGCACAGTCACGCACCGGCTCAAGCAGGTTCTCCAGCATCCGCTGAAAAGCCGCATTGCCATTGGTAACGCCCATGGGCATCACCTTCCACTGGAGGGGTCCAAGTGGGGTGCTCATTGCCGTGCAGGCACGGGACTCTTCGGCAAGAGGCATCTGATGATAACCGTGTTTCAGGTCAATCACCGTGAAGATCCTCCGCCGGTGTTGTTTTTGCAGCATGTCTTCGATGAGGGGCAGCGTATAGCTATCATGCTGCGTTTGGGCGTTTAGGCCGCGGTAGTCGACCACGAGCCGCCACTCTCCGGCCACCTTCTTGGGGACGACGAAGCACGGGGAGGCCCATTCGGAGTGGCACGGCTCAAGCCAGCCTCTCTCGATGAATTCACGGAGGATCTTCTCCATGGCCTCCTTCCTCTTGCCCCTCAGGGCGAACTTCCGGTGCCGATACACACGGGGGTCCGGCTTCAGTCGTATCTTGGCCTCACCATACGGTCCACGCACCGGTGGGGGGAATACAGGCTTTCCGCTGAAGAAGGTATCCCCATACTTCTGCTTCAGCCTGGCCCTCAATGCCTGGATCTTGGGGCACTCATCAGACTCCGCCTTGGCTTTTCCGGGCACCTGAACCACCGAGCTTACTTGCGGGGTATCTCCACAGGATTGCTCAGGTGGTCTTCCCAGGTGGCCCAAAGGGCCATCTCTGGTCTTGCCTCGGAACAGGTCGCCGTAGGTGGGTGGGTTACCTCCGATTGGTTCGTCCTGGCTGGACATGTGGTTCAGCACCTTCCTTACGAAGGTATCCCCATCATAGGAGCCAGAGACGATGGAGTCCACTTCCCACCAGGCTTTGTCCTGGCCCTTGCCCTCACGCTGGCTTCCCCAGTCGTGAAAGGGCTGATCCATATACCCCTGAACCAGATCCAACTCCTCTTCTGTGAGGAGGTCCTCCGATTCTCCGATGTCAGCAGGGGCAACCGCAAAGCATTGCCGCCATGGCTCCGCTATGATGCGGTTGACACACGGGAAGTCCGTGGCGTCAGCCTGTTCAAGGCCCCCATCCACATAGTGGAATTCTGTTGGCCATCTCTGGGGTGGCATGGGCTGTCCCTTAGCGTCCTGATAGACACTCTCTCCAGCCGGTAGGGTGACCTTGTTTAAGGTCATGTTGGTCAGTGAGACCAACCAATCCCGGGTGCTTTCCTCCTTGGTGCAACCCATAGGGACAACCAGCACTGCCTTGGTGCGGTCCTTGCGAATCTTCGCTACTGCCCTTGGAATGTCCCATCGGGGGCAATGGATCCACATCAAACCCTGATGCGGACCCCAGTGCTTCTTCCACGCGGAGTCCGGGGCGCTCCAGTACTTCTCACAAACCCGAAGATGGGCGGAGGTTGCTGAAGAGAATGCGTCGAGGGCCAGATCAGAAGCTCCCAGGTCCGCAACTACTCGACTCGCCACTTCCGGCATTACGCCGTACTCCTGGTTCGCTGGTCCAGCTGGCTCAGTCCCCAGCGCGGCTACTTCGAGCTGATTGCGTTCCGCATGGATCCATTGGCACTCCACATGGTGCTCAGGTGACGAAAGCCACGAGAGCTGGTCGTCCTGGTACAGGGTCATTGAGGCCTGGGACGGGAGGACGCCAGAGTCCGTCTCCATCATGAAGTCGTACCCAACGATCATGTCCCAGTCCATCTGGGCCTCGTAGAAGCGACCTTTCAGCAGGATTTCCTTGCCGAGGTCCGGGCGGCTCAGTTCACGGTGGTTCACGAACTGCAGTCCAATGGCCGCTTCTCTCGTGCCTCCCACCATGTACTGGCCGTTCGCCACCTTCAGCCTGACAGGTTTCCGACTGTCGGTCAAGCACTCTGGCGGAAGTAAGCCAGCCTTGACCAAGCTGACCTGAGCTCCCGTGTCGACCAACACGTCGAAGACCTTTTCCACTTCCCCGCATAGGGCACGGACCTTAAGGTGCAACTGCCGCTCACGCCCAACACGGCGCACGGCGTGCAAGCTCAGGATCTCCGGCCGCTCCAGAAGCTCAACAAGCGACTGGTGCAGGTCGTGGACAATGGGCTCAGGCTGCCCATCTGCAGCATCCAGCTGTGGTCCGGGTGATCCTCCGATACTCTCGGAAAGATCTTGAAGCACGTCGAATACGTTCTTGGTCGCGAAGGATGGACGGGTGCAAGGGTTCGTGCCTTCACTTACCCCCACCCTGCCACTGCGACCGTCTTTCGTCTTGGGTGCCGGGCCGGGCCTTCCGCCCGCGGCAATCCCTTTGTGCTCATTGTCTCCCGACTGGGACGGTGAGTAAGAAAAAGTGCTTTTCCAATGCTTTAGGGTATACTTTAGTTGTATTAGAGGTGCTCTAAGCACTCATGCATTTTTATCTTAGTATTGGCCCAACCAAAATGGATGATAACACATTTTGACCTATGGAACCAAACACTAAATCAGGATGTGGTGTGGACCCCTTTATCCCCAAGCTATAGGCACTAAAACATCTTTTCCTGGGCTGCTGAGGCACTGATATACTGAGGGCAGAGCCTATGAATTTATCTATGTTTTCTCATGAATTCTTAGCTATCCTAGTGGTATGCACCCTAGGCGGCTGGGGCACCTCTTTTTGAGAGGTCCTGGGTTCAATACCCAGTCAGCCTAGCTAAGTAGGAATATCCCATGTGACATGGCAGTGACCTCAGCGCCACAAGCCATGCCACCTCAGCACCTATGGGACCCAAAAACAAAGAGTGCACATCTCAAGATGGCACTGTGGATGAGTGTGAGCCCTTGGGGCAGTTTTCCAATCAGTTTTTCTCAAACATGTAAAATATTGCATCCTGAGTTGCATTGTATGCTAATTGCTGTGGTCTATTGTTGATAGTTGTCTTTATCTAACTCTTTGTGACTGCAGCCCTTCATGCTTTGATCCTGTTTATCTTCTACTTGCTTATCTCTGGCTTGGGTTATCCTGGATTGGTTGTATTTCAACAAATAAAACCTTTTCCTCATCAAAAACAAGCAGCAGGAAACCCTACACCAGCAACAAGCAGCAGGAGAGGCACAACAAACACACAGTGTTGAAATCACTATAAAACCTTCTGGTAGCAAGAGGCAGACTGTCTCTGCGTACCGGCAGCAACCCCGTGCCGTACATCCAGTGCGCCGAGAACAGTCATATATAAGCAGAAGGGCAAGAATATGGACACAAGGAAAGAGGACACCGAAGTGAGGACGGCGCCTGAGGCACCAGCAATGCCAGCACCTGGTGAACCTGGACCTGGACCTAGCGCTGTACCTTCGGAGCCCTTACATGGGCCAGTGGACTTGGCGGAGGATTCGCTGGAAGGACTTCAGTCGGCCTTCCGGGCCCTCTCAGTCGAGGAGGTGGACAGCAATCCTGTGAAGAGGAAGAGAGAGAGAGAGAAGGATGCTGGAGAGAGCATAGCAGACGAAGGAGCAGACCAAGGGCACGACCCGACGAATGATCCTACCTTCGAGGGCGCACCAAGCGCTTCTGGCCTCCACGCATCACCCTCTCCTACTACCACCACACTCCCAGCTCCAGACCCAGCCGCTACAACATCCACACCCATAAACAACCCGCCTGGTGGTGTGAACCCACCTACCACTGCGTTTCCAGAGGCAACTACTACCAGTGCGCCGGTGGCCTCCAGTCCTGCGCCGCGATGGTATGCGGCTGACTACCACCATCCTCTACCCACTACGGGAGCCTATGTGGATGTTCCTGGGTATGCAACCTTGAGTGGGCTGAGGAGAGGACCTGAGTCATGCGGGAGCAGGAGTAGAGGATCGGGGAGATCCTCCAACAGGTCCCTGACGCGATCAGAGATAAAAGAGGCTCTTCGAGGAGCCACCTCTGAACTTGTGGTCGATCTCACTCAAGAGATACGAGACAAACTGGAGCCCCTGATACCGCCCCAAGCGTCGACTACCACGGTGGGAATGTCACCCCATCGAGTACAGGCTAACCAGCTGGTGGCAGGGTTGACAAACACCCTGGGGAGCCTGAGGAGCCGACCGATGCCGACCCCTGCAGCGATACCGAGAAGCCCTTTCGTGCCGAGGACGGCCCAGCCACCCTACAGCCACGTGGGGAATTCTACGAGAGCCGAGCTGGACCGGCTGGGGCTGACTGCCCTGAGGGCAATGGTGGACGTGGAGCCCTATGGCTCCAGTGACCTAGGCGGAGACCCCTCTGATGATGAACCGCCTTCAATGACTTCTGCTTCGCCCTCGGAGGACGACGACCCTGAGGACCCCGAGAACCCAAGTGGGAAGAAGAAGAAGAAGAAGAAGAAGACCCGACGCCCTGGGGGACGCAAGTCTCAGGAGGCTAAGGCTATTGCCACCTCCAAGATCGTGGTGAACCTGCCTGAGTTCACAGGCAAGGACCTCAGCGAGTTCGCTGAGAATTTTGGCCGGTTTCTCCGATTGACCGGCCAAACCCACGCTAGTGGACGGGTCAAGTGCGATCTGCTCCTGCAGTGTTGCAAGACCAAGTACCTGGAGAAGCAGGTTAAGCAGATCGTGACTAAGTCCGCCACCTTTGCCGACGTGTTGGTTGCCTTGGAGAGGCAGTACCCAACCTATGAAACCAACCTCTCCATCAGGGCCGAGATCCAGAACCTACCCATGCTGCCCAACAACCCCAAACCTGGCAGAGTCTCTGAGCTATTGGCTGACCTGGATCACTGGGTTGGACGATTGTCGGCCGGTTCCTACAGCAGCGACGACCTGCTTTTCTGGTTGGTGGCTACGCTCCCTCGAGAGCTGTGGGACGAGTGCCGTTCAACGGCAGAACGCAAGGCTAGAGCCCTCCACTACGAGGATCTATGTGTACTACTCCTGGAGCTGGCGCTGGAGAAAGAAAGCGACCAGCACCTGAACAACTACCGTCCTGGAGGTGGAGGCTCCGGAGGCCAAGGCAAAGGGTACCAAGGATCCAGACCTGGGCAGGGGACTACCCCCAAACACGCCCGTATCATGGAAAACGTCAAGCCGCTCTTCTGGTGTGATGCCAGAGACGAGCAGGGCCACCTGCAGCACGCCCCTGACTGCGAGCAGCGAGACTGCTTCGTAGTCCAAGGGAAGAAGCAGGAGACCAACACCGGCGCCAAGGCGAAGATGCCAGATCACTACAGGTGTACTATCACCTGTGCCTTCTGTGGGAAGAGGAAGCACTACGAGGATGAGTGCTACCACAAGCAACGCCTGTCGGCGAAGCTGAAGGGTGAGGATCCTGGCAAAGGCTCTGGCAAAGGTGGAGGCAAAGGCAAAGGCAACGACTCCGGCAAGGGCAAGTCGAAAGGACGTGGACAAGGGCAAGACAAGAGTCAAGGTGGACGAGGAGGAGGCGCTAACCGCCAGCCAGACAAGGACAACAAGAATCCTGACAAGAACGGAGGCAACCCTAACCCTAATCCAGGGGGGAACTCCGAGCCCTCGGGAGGGCAGTCTGGTCCCACCACACGCTCGCAGACGCAGGCCCAGCGAGAACAAGGGGCCAAGCGTGAGCATGAAGGTGGTGAGGACGGCAACGCTAAAAAGAGAAGCTGTTTCATGAGGATGGCCCGCAAATTGCGGAACAAGGGGTTCGAGGTGGTGGTACCCGCTGAGTTCTGACGAGGACGCTCCGGTGGGGACATGGACCTGGTGTTCTGGGTACGTATCCGTCTTGGGGGACGTGAATACCTGGGGGTACTGGACACTGGCGCCACAATATCTATAGTGGCTAAGAAAATTTTACCTTGGGGGATACTGAAGAACACCATGCCTACCGCGGCTATACGTATGGGGGATGGCCATGTGGTACACAGCTGTGGGGACTGTGAAGTGGATGTGCCTATGGGCTCACAAACTATAGCCCATCGTTTCTATGTCATGGACACGGAGGCCTTCGACTTCGTGCTGGGTACTGACTTCTTCGTTCAGCACACCCAGATTCAGTCTCTGACGCTCCAGGCCCCCTACCTCCTCTACGTGGACCACGGCAAAGGCACAGAGTCCGTGCCATTGGAGCAGTCTGACCACACCTCGAGCTACCTGCGGTTAAAGAAGCAGAACCTGATGGCAGCCTCAAAAACGGAGGACTATCAACTATTGGGGGAAGTCCTAGACCAAGGTCTGCAACTGTGGTGGTCCACACAAAGGACCACACAGTCAAAGGTCTCCTTGCCTATGTGAACTTCGGGCATGGAGAAGACATCCATGGCCACGCTCTCCATGGGCTGGTCAGGCACCGGAGTCCATTGGGCTTCCCCCTTGACGTTCCGGTTGTCGGGATTGCAGGCCTGACAGACCGAGCAACCCTTCCTGACCTTCTTGATAGCGTTGTAGAGACTGATCTGGTCGATCTCGAACCGGCGCTGCATATCCAGGGCTTGCTTCCTGACGCCTGGGTGCATCATGTGGTGGTGCCAAGCCTCGCATAGCTCGGGCACCCGGGACTCTGGGACCAGCAGCTTACCGTTCCGGTAAAGCTTGCCATCCTCCTCAGTCAGCCCCTTTGGCCACTTCTGCCCGTCATCAGGGTCGGTCACAGCCCTATATTCGGCCTCAAAGGCCTCAGACTTGGCGTAGTCGTCGGTCCAGTCGTCCTGGAGGCAAGATTCAGGGAAGAGGTGCTTGTCGGACTCAGCTCCCTCAGGGGCGAGTACTCTGACCGCTCTGCCCATCCTCCTTCCGAGGGGGGCATCCGCAGCCATGACGACGAAGCATTTAACACCCTCCTCCTCCATCAGGCGCTCCATTTCTATGATCCTCTTGGCCTCAGCGGTCTCAGCCTCATCGCCATGGGCGGAGACATCCGTCATGCCCTTGCTGGCGGGATAGGCCCACCTACTGAGACAGTCCGCCACGGTGTTGTCCTTGCCAGGAACATATACAATCGTGAGGTCGAACTTGGCCAAGGTCTCATGCCATCTTGCCCGTCGGGAGGCGGGACCTGAGGGGGTGTCCACGTGCTCTTTGTGCCACGACTGCAGACTCTGATGGTCGGTGCAGACGGTGACGGGATGGAGGGCTATGTACCCAGCCCATTTCCTGAGAGCCATGACGATGGCATACGCCTCCTTTTCTCGGGGCGTCCACGTCCGTCTCTGGCCTTCCGCCAGGACTCGGCTCCAGAAGGCCACCGGCACGTGCCTCCCATCGTCAAGCACTTGTTCCAACACAGCGCCAACGGCGTAGTCGGAAGCGTCAGTGCGCAGGACGAACCCTCGGTCAGGATCCACGAGGTGCAGACCCACTGCGGATAGCAGCGCCTGCTTCATCCCCTCAAAGGCACGGTCGGACTCGTCATTCCAGACCAGAGCCTTCTTGGACCCCTTCTTGGTCTCCTCTCGGTTGCCCTTGAGCATGGTCGTCATGGGGGCTGCATATTCGGCATACATCTTGATATACCCCGAGTAGTAGTTGCAGAACCCCAAGTACGCCCGTAGCTCAGAGACCGTCTTGGGCTTTTCCCAGTGCTCAATCGCAGCCACCTTGCCAGGTATGGGCTTCCGCTGCCCGTTCCCGACTACGTGGCCAGCGAAGACCACCTCGCTTACCGCAATGGTGGCCTTGTCACTGCTGCCCGTGAGTTTGTGCCGAACCAAAAGGTCCAGCACTCTGGTGACGTCCCTCTCATGTGCCTCCAGGAGCTCCTCATAGCTCATACTGGGATCCCCTGACGCGATGATCACGTCGTCCACAAAGGGGTCCGCACAGTCACGCACCGGCTCAAGCAGGTTCTCCAGCATCCGCTGAAAAGCCGCATTGCCATTGGTAACGCCCATGGGCATCACCTTCCACTGGAGGGGTCCAAGTGGGGTGCTCATTGCCGTGCAGGCACGGGACTGTTCGGCAAGAGGCATCTGATGATAACCGTGTTTCAGGTCAATCACCGTGAAGATCCTCCGCCGGTGTTGTTTTTGCAGCATGTCTTCGATGAGGGGCAGCGTATAGCTGTCATGCTGCGTTTGGGCGTTTAGGCCGCGGTAGTCGACCACGAGCCGCCACTCTCCGGCCACCTTCTTGGGGACGACGAAGCACGGGGAGGCCCATTCGGAGTGGCACGGCTCAAGCCAGCCTCTCTCGATGAATTCACGGAGGATCTTCTCCATGGCCTCCTTCCTCTTGCCCCTCAGGGCGAACTTCCGGTGCCGATACACACGGGGGTCCGGCTTCAGTCGTATCTTGGCCTCACCATACGGTCCACGCACCGGTGGGGGGAATACAGGCTTTCCGCTGAAGAAGGTATCCCCATACTTCTGCTTCAGCCTGGCCCTCAATGCCTGGATCTTGGGGCACTCATCAGACTCCGCCTTGGCTTTTCCGGGCACCTGAACCACCGAGCTTACTTGCGGGGTATCTCCACAGGATTGCTCAGGTGGTCTTCCCAGGTGGCCCAAAGGGCCATCTCTGGTCTTGCCTCGGAACAGGTCGCCGTAGGTGGGTGGGTTACCTCCGATTGGTTCGTCCTGGCTGGACATGTGGTTCAGCACCTTCCTTACGAAGGTATCCCCATCATAGGAGCCAGAGACGATGGAGTCCACTTCCCACCAGGCTTTGTCCTGGCCCTTGCCCTCACGCTGGCTTCCCCAGTCGTGAAAGGGCTGATCCATATACCCCTGAACCAGATCCAACTCCTCTTCTGTGAGGAGGTCCTCCGATTCTCCGATGTCAGCAGGGGCAACCGCAAAGCATTGCCGCCATGGCTCCGCTATGATGCGGTTGACACACGGGAAGTCCGTGGCGTCAGCCTGTTCAAGGCCCCCATCCACATAGTGGAATTCTGTTGGCCATCTCTGGGGTGGCATGGGCTGTCCCTTAGCGTCCTGATAGACACTCTCTCCAGCCGGTAGGGTGACCTTGTTTAAGGTCATGTTGGTCAGTGACACCACCCAATCCCGGGTGCTTTCCTCCTTGGTGCAACCCATAGGGACAACCAGCACTGCCTTGGTGCGGTCCTTGCGAATCTTCGCTACTGCCCTTGGAATGTCCCATCGCGGGCAATGGATCCACATCAAACCCTGATGCGGACCCCAGTGCTTCTTCCACGCGGAGTCCTGGGCGCTCCAGTACTTCTCACAAACCCGAAGATGGGCGGAGGTTGCTGAAGAGAACGCGTCCAGGGCCAGATCAGAAGCTCCCAGGTCCGCAACTACTCGACTCGCCACTTCCGGCATTACGCCGTACTCCTGGTTCGCTGGTCCAGCTGGCTCAGTCCCCAGCGCGGCTACTTCGAGCTGATTGCGTTCCGGGTGGATCCATTGGCACTCCACATGGTGCTCAGGTGACGAAAGCCACGAGAGCTGGTCGTCCTGGTACAGGGTCATTGAGGCCTGGGCCGGGAGGACGCCAGAGTCCGTCTCCATCATGAAGTCGTACCCAACGATCATGTCCCAGTCCATCTGGGCCTCGTAGAAGCGACCTTTCAGGAGGATTTCCTTGCCGAGGTCCGGGCGGCTCAGTTCACGGTGGTTCACGAACTGCAGTCCAATGGCCGCTTCTCTCGTGCCTCCCACCATGTACTGGCCGTTCGCCACCTTCAGCCTGACAGGTTTCCGACTGTCGGTCAAGCACTCTGGCGGAAGTAAGCCAGCCTTGACCAAGCTGACCTGAGCTCCCGTGTCGACCAACACGTCGAAGACCTTTTCCACTTCCCCGCATAGGGCACGGACCTTAAGGTGCAACTGCCGCTCACGCCCAACACGGCGCACGGCGTGCAAGCTCAGGATCTCCGGCCGCTCCAGAAGCTCAACAAGCGACTGGTGCAGGTCGTGGACAATGGGCTCAGGCTGCCCATCTGCAGCATCCAGCTGCGGTCCGGGTGATCCTCCGATACTCTCGGAAAGATCTTGAAGCACGTCGAATACGTTCTTGGTCGCGAAGGATGGACGGGTGCAAGGGTTCGTGCCTTCACTTACCCCCACCCTGCCACTGCGACCGTCTTTCGTCTTGGGTGCCGGGCCGGGCCTTCCGCCCGCGGCAATCCCTTTGTGCTCATTGTCTCCCGACTGGGACGGTGAGTAAGAAAAAGTGCTTTTCCAATGCTTTAGGGTATACTTTAGTTGTATTAGAGGTGCTCTAAGCACTCATGCATTTTTATCTTAGTATTGGCCCAACCAAAATGGGTGATAACACATTTTGACCTATGGAACCAAACACTAAATCAGGATGTGGTGTGGACCCCTTTATCCCCAAGCTATAGGCACTAAAACATCTTTTCCTGGGCTGCTGAGGCACTGATATACTGAGGGCAGAGCCTATGAATTTATCTATGTTTTCTCATGAATTCTTAGCTATCCTAGTGGTATGCACCCTAGGCGGCTGGGGCACCTCTTTTTGAGAGGTCCTGGGTTCAATACCCAGTCAGCCTAGCTAAGTAGGAATATCCCATGTGACATGGCAGTGACCTCAGCGCCACAAGCCATGCCACCTCAGCACCTATGGGACCCAAAAACAAAGAGTGCACATCTCAAGATGGCACTGTGGATGAGTGTGAGCCCTTGGGGCAGTTTTCCAATCAGTTTTTCTCAAACATGTAAAATATTGCATCCTGAGTTGCATTGTATGCTAATTGCTGTGGTCTATTGTTGATAGTTGTCTTTATCTAACTCTTTGTGACTGCAGCCCTTCATGCTTTGATCCTGTTTATCTTCTACTTGCTTGTCTCTGGCTTGGGTTATCCTGGATTGGTTGTATTTCAACAAATAAAACCTTTTCCTCATCAAAAACAAGCAGCAGGAAACCCTACACCAGCAACAAGCAGCAGGAGAGGCACAACAAACACACAGTGTTGAAATCACTATAAAACGTTCTGGTAGCAAGAGGCAGACTGTCTCTGCGTACCGGCAGCAACCCCGTGCCGTACATCCAGTGCGCCGAGAACAGTCATATATAAGCAGAAGGGCGAGAATATGGACACAAGGAAAGAGGACACCGAAGTGAGGACGGCGCCTGAGGCACCAGCAATGCCAGCACCTGGTGAACCTGGACCTGGACCTAGCGCTGTACCTTCGGAGCCCTTACATGGGCCAGTGGACTTGGCGGAGGATTCGCTGGAAGGACTTCAGTCGGCCTTCCGGGCCCTCTCAGTCGAGGAGGTGGACAGCAATCCTGTGAAGAGGAAGAGAGAGAGAGAGAAGGATGCTGGAGAGAGCATAGCAGACGAAGGAGCAGACCAAGGGCACGACCCGACGAATGATCCTACCTTCGAGGGCGCACCAAGCGCTTCTGGCCTCCACGCATCACCCTCTCCTACTACCACCACACTCCCAGCTCCAGACCCAGCCGCTACAACATCCACACCCATAAACGACCCGCCTGGTGGTGTGAACCCACCTACCACTGCGTTTCCAGAGGCAACTACTACCAGTGCGCCGGTGGCCTCCAGTCCTGCGCCGCGATGGTATGCGGCTGACTACCACCATCCTCTACCCACTACGGGAGCCTATGTGGATGTTCCTGGGTATGCAACCTTGAGTGGGCTGAGGAGAGGACCTGAGTCATGCGGGAGCAGGAGTAGAGGATCGGGGAGATCCTCCAACAGGTCCCTGACGCGATCAGAGATAAAAGAGGCTCTTCGAGGAGCCACCTCTGAACTTGTGGTCGATCTCACTCAAGAGATACGAGACAAACTGGAGCCCCTGATACCGCCCCAAGCGTCGACTACCACGGTGGGAATGTCACCCCATCGAGTACAGGCTAACCACCTGGTGGCAGGGTTGACAAACACCCTGGGGAGCCTGAGGAGCCGACCGATGCCGACCCCTGCAGCGATACCGAGAAGCCCTTTCGTGCCGAGGACGGCCCAGCCACCCTACAGCCACGTGGGGAATTCTACGAGAGCCGAGCTGGACCGGCTGGGGCTGACTGCCCTGAGGGCAATGGTGGACGTGGAGCCCTATGGCTCCAGTGACCTAGGCGGAGACCCCTCTGATGATGAACCGCCTTCAATGACTTCTGCTTCGCCCTCGGAGGACGACGACCCTGAGGACCCCGAGAACCCAAGTGGGAAGAAGAAGAAGAAGAAGAAGAAGACCCGACGCCCTGGGGGACGCAAGTCTCAGGAGGCTAAGGCTATTGCCACCTCCAAGATCGTGGTGAACCTGCCTGAGTTCACAGGCAAGGACCTCAGCGAGTTCGCTGAGAATTTTGGCTGGTTTCTCCGATTGACCGGCCAAACCCACGCTAGTGGACGGGTCAAGTGCGATCTGCTCCTGCAGTGTTGCAAGACCAAGTACCTGGAGAAGCAGGTTAAGCAGATCGTGACTAAGTCCGCCACCTTTGCCGACGTGTTGGTTGCCTTGGAGAGGCAGTACCCAACCTATGAAACCGACCTCTCCATCAGGGCCGAGATCCAGAACCTACCCATGCTGCCCAACAACCCCAAACCTGGCAGAGTCTCTGAGCTATTGGCTGACCTGGATCACTGGGTTGGACGATTGTCGCCTGGTTCCTACAGCAGCGACGACCTGCTTTTCTGGTTGGTGGCTACGCTCCCTCGAGAGCTGTGGGACGAGTGCCGTTCAACGGCAGAACGCAAGGCTAGAGCCCTCCACTACGAGGATCTATGTGTACTACTCCTGGAGCTGGCGCTGGAGAAAGAAAGCGACCAGCACCTGAACAACTACCGTCCTGGAGGTGGAGGCTCCGGAGGCCAAGGCAAAGGGTACCAAGGATCCAGACCTGGGCAGGGGACTACCCCCAAACACGCCCGTATCATGGAAAACGTCAAGCCGCTCTTCTGGTGTGATGCCAGAGACGAGCAGGGCCACCTGCAGCACGCCCCTGACTGCGAGCAGCGAGACTGCTTCGTAGTCCAAGGGAAGAAGCAGGAGACCAACACCGGCGCCAAGGCGAAGATGCCAGATCACTACAGGTGTACTATCACCTGTGCCTTCTGTGGGAAGAGGAAGCACTACGAGGATGAGTGCTACCACAAGCAATGCCTGTCGGCGAAGCTGAAGGGTGAGGATCCTGGCAAAGGCTCTGGCAAAGGTGGAGGCAAAGGCAAAGGCAACGACTCCGGCAAGGGCAAGTCGAAAGGACGTGGACAAGGGCAAGACAAGAGTCAAGGTGGACGAGGAGGAGGCGCTAACCGCCAGCCAGACAAGGACAACAAGAATCCTGACAAGAACGGAGGCAACCCTAACCCTAATCCAGGGGGGAACTCCGAGCCCTCGGGAGGGCAGTCTGGTCCCACCACACGCTCGCAGACGCAGGCCCAGCGAGAACAAGGGGCCAAGCGTGAGCATGAAGGTGGTGAGGACGGCAACGCTAAAAAGAGAAGCCGTTTCATGAGGATGGCCCGCAAATTGCGGAACAAGGGGTTCGAGGTGGTGGTACCCGCTGAGTTCTGACGAGGACGCTCCGGTGGGGACATGGACCTGGTGTTCTGGGTACGTATCCGTCTTGGGGGACGTGAATATCTGGGGGTACTGGACACTGGCGCCACAATATCTATAGTGGCTAAGAAAATTTTACCTTGGGGGATACTGAAGAACACCATGCCTACCGCGGCTATACGTATGGGGGATGGCCATGTGGTACACAGCTGTGGGGACTGTGAAGTGGATGTGCCTATGGGCTCACAAACTATAGCCCATCGTTTCTATGTCATGGACACGGAGGCCTTCGACTTCGTGCTGGGTACTGACTTCTTCGTTCAGCACACCCAGATTCAGTCTCTGACGCTCCAGGCCCCCTACCTCCTCTACGTGGACCACGGCAAAGGCACAGAGTCCGTGCCATTGGAGCAGTCTGACCACACCTCGAGCTACCTGCGGTTAAAGAAGGAGAACCTGATGGCAGCCTCAAAAACGGAGGACTATCAACTATTGGGGGAAGTCCTAGACCAAGGTCTGCAAGAGTTGGGTTACTCTGGAGAAGACCTGAGTGTGGAGTTGTTCGCCAGCGACAAGCAACATGTACTGGACCTTTACTGCAGCAAGGGGAAGAACTGCAGCTACAAATTTTACTGGCCCTCTTTCGGGATGGCCTACGGGAACCCCAGGTTCAGTGAACTGGGGAAGGTCTTGACCAAGGTGGCCTTGGAACGTTCCCGTATGGTCCTTTGTTCCCCCGATTGGGGAGCCCATGGGGGCAACGAGTACTGGCGAAACCTCCTGGACAGGCTGACTATCAGCTCTGTTCGGTTACCTGATGAGGCCATCTACGTGCCTCTGGGGCGTAAGACGCCTATTGGGAAACCCGGATGGGGGAGTATGCTCAGCGTGTTGGACGGAGGTCTTACCTCCATCCCCTGGGAGGACCTGGACCCGACTCTGGTCCAGGCAATACAACGAGAAAGCGATGGACTCGCCTTGGGTGACTTGAAGGATCGACTACGACCTCAAGATGCTATTGAGACTATACCCGGGGGAGATGAATACGTCGTGACTAACACCAACGCCCCCAACTCTCCCTGCCATGTACCTGTTCCTGATGGAGTCTCTGAGTGTGGACTATCCGAGCTACCTAGCTCAATCCACTCAGATGACGAAACCGAGCACGACGCCTTCTTCGTGCAGACCTGTGTGGAGGAAGTGGAGAATGCCGAGTACGTCGCCCCACTGAAACCCCTACTCTCCATGAGGGTGGAAGACCCCGTGGACGAAGAGCTGGACCCCCGGTCCAGGCTCAGGGAGTATGTGGACTCCAAGAGGAAGTTGGTGGCGAAAAAGCTATGCTACGCTAAGCCTACCCGCAGCTCATGGCCACTGAAGCAAGGACGTATGGGAGATCTATCCCAACTGAAGGAGGACCTCGAACAGAAGATCACCACCTGGCAAAGGGAGGTAGATCTTAAGCTCATGAAGAGCGTGTGGGGTGCCCATGTGAGGACCCCAGAGGAGGACGACCTCTCAGAGGAATGTGTATGTGAACCCCCTCGAGCGTGCCTATGTTGCCATCGTGCATCGGAGATGGTTGAACGAGACCTACTATATGCCTACCAAGGGTTGAAGGATACTACCAAGGGCGAAGAGTCGGTGGAGGATCACCTCCCGACGTCTATTACTCAGGGGGCAAGCAACTTACACTCTGACGAGGACATGGAGGACAAGACCAAGCTATTGGATCCGCGGGTACAGACGCTTATAAGGACCTATCTGGAGGTGTTCGGGGAACTACCACCCCCAGCCTCATGTGACAAGCTGGTACAGATGGACCTCAAGCTGAAGCCCGAGTTCGTGGGTCACAAGATCCGGAGGAGACCCTATCCAGCTCCTAAGAAGCAGGCCGACGAGATTGAGCGACAGATACAAGATTGTATCGACGCTGGCCTAGTCCTGGAGTACAAGGACGGGGACTACCCCCAACACTGCAGCCCCTGTTTCCTGGTGGCTAAACCTGGGTCTACAGCCAAACGGCTGGTAGTGGACTACGGAGAGCTGAACAAGAAAACGCTGAATCACTCAGGGTCCATTCCTAACATGGAGTCTACCCTAGAGAAGATAGCCTCCTGTCGCTACAAGACCAAGATGGACAAGAGGAGCGGATTCTGGCAAGTGGACCTGACGCCCAACGCTCAGGAGCTACTGGCCTTCATCACCCCTCAGGGGAGGGTGTTCAAGTGGAAGGTCATGCCATTTGGCGTGGCCAACGCACCCGCTCTATTCCAAGAGCTGATGAACAAGATCTTGTCCATCCTACGAAGGAGACCTAAGGTGCAGGAACTCATATCCCGTGGGGCCCAGATGGAAGCACACATTGACGATGTATGCCTTGGGACCAATACCCAGGAGGATCACCTAATCCTCTTGGGTGAGTTCTTTGCAGTCTGCCAAGAGAACCACACACGACTCAAGCTGGAGAAGTGTGAGTTCATGCAGGAGACCATGCAGTACCTGGGGTTTGATGTTGGCTATGGGTGGTGGACCCCAGCGGCCTCTAAGGCCAAACCCCTGATGGACGCTAAGGTACGACACGAAGACCCCAAGAAAGGACTTCATGATTTACGCAGTTTCATTGGGGCGTGCAACTTCTATCGCCGCCATATCAAAAACTTCACCTACACCAGCGCCATTCTTACGGACTTGATCAAGAAGAGTACTACGTGGCGCTGGGGCCCACAAGAGCAACAAGCGTTTGACGAGCTCAAAGACAAGGTGGCCAACGCTAAGTGCTTGGGCGTGCCTAGGGCACAAGGGGAGATTATCCTGGTGACCGACGCCAGCAATGTGGGCGGTGGTGGAACGTTGTTCCAATGGCAAGCACTAGAGAAGGAGGAGTTCGACTCGGCCATTTCCCAATGGGGGACGGAAGGTCTCAACCGAGACGGGACTCTCAAGCACAGCTACCCTGACGACAAGTGGGTCCTAGTACCTCTGGGCCACTGGAACTGGAAATGGAACCAGGCCAGGGGGAACTACTCCACCTATGAGCAGGAATTGCTCGCGGGTATGCTAGTGCTATCCTCACAATCACGACTGTTGGGGAGTAACCCTGTGGTCTGGCTGTGCGACCAAGAGCCGGTTCGCACTTTCCAGAAGGGCCCCCCACCTGAGAAGGCCAAGCTACGGCGCTGGTGGACCTACCTCAGTCAACTACGGCTGACGGTACACCATATCCAGGGAGTGAAGAACGAGTGTGCAGACTACATTAGCCGCAACAACTTTGACGCCCTGATTGGTGCCCGGTCTGAAGCGCTGGCTAAGGAGGCGTTCAGCCGTATGGACGTGCACTTGGACCTCAACATGACTATGATACGCCCCCTGGATGGACTCCAACAATCGGAATACCTGAAGGAGTTTGGGGATATCTACAAGCGCCTGGAGAAACGCCTTGAACCCCTCCTGGTCAACCAAGATCAGTGGAAGAAGGACAAGAGCTACCTCTGGCACGAGGTCCGCATCGTGGTGCCCAGTGACAGAGTCCCAGCGCTGCTGAAGTGGACCCATGAGTCCAGCGGTCATGTGGGTGCTGACCGTACCCTGAGGTTATTCAAGCAGTGGTTCCACACTACGTGGACTGACGACCAACTGCGGAAAACCCTCCTGCCTATCGTGGACAAGTGCCCGTGCAGGTCCTGCAAACCAGGGGATATTAGGGACAGAGGTCTCTACTCGACCCTGCCCACCCCTCATTGTGCTAACAGTGTTCTATACGTGGACTACACGGAGATGCCGAAGTTCGGGGGCTAT
Source organism: Eutreptiella sp. 'Long Island Sound 2002' (assembly GCA_964036045.1). Lineage (NCBI taxonomy): Eukaryota > Euglenozoa > Euglenophyceae > Eutreptiales > Eutreptiaceae > Eutreptiella > Eutreptiella sp. 'Long Island Sound 2002'. The sequence continues at coordinate 6,487,778 of OZ038381.1, forward strand.
GACTTCGCCCTCGTGGTAACCTGTGGGTTGACCAGATTTACCAGGGTGTTCCCATGTACCAAGCACATTACCGGAGAGGAGACTATCAAGATACTCCTGGAGGAGTGGTTTTGTGTCTATGGGGCGCCTGAGGAGATCAACTCCGATGAGGACGTACGAGTACGCTCAGATACCGGCTGGTACAAGAGGGTCCTGAGATCCCTCAATGTCCAGGTGTCTACGGGGATCCCCTACTCGCACACGAGCAACCCCCTATGTGAGCGACAGATTCGTGTCCTCTAGGAGAATGTCAGGATATGGTGCAAAACTGAACGCACCAGAGACTGGGTGAGACTACTCCCCGTCATATCCTTGATGATGAACTCCCAAGAGAGTTCAGCTACTGGCTACTCGCCCCATGAGCTATTCCTAGGGCGCCCGGCGTGGTTCCTACATGCCCCCTATCCAGAGGACACCCATTCTTCAGTGGGTGAATGGGTCCAAGAACAACAAGCGAAGGTGGACAAGGCCAAGGCTATGCTCCAGAGAGTGAGGGAGCGCCAGTGGAACAAGAAGAACAAGCACCGAGTACCGGCCACCTATCAAGAGGGGGACTGGGTGCTGGTGCACCACAGCCGGCTACCCGCCTGGCCACGCTCTACCAGCGATGACCCTTACTTCGGGCCCTACAAGATTCTATCTGTGGATGGTCACCGTATCACCGTGCGGTGTTCTCCCCGTCTAGGGGGGACCCTGGTGTGCGCTGCACAACATCTGAAGCGCTATTATGACCCTGAAGACCTCTGTGGGGAAGAGTGGGAGCTGAACGACGAGGAGATCGCCGCCCTAGACCTACAAGGGGCTGCCAGCCCTATGGAAGTTGAAGGGGAACTCCCCGACATGAACGCCGAGGAGATGGCTAAGGAGGGCTTCTACCTGGTGAAGTCTGTCCTACGCCACCGCTATCGCCAGGGTTGGCGCTTCCTCACCCTCTGGGAAGGGTTTGGAGTCGAAGAGGCCACCTGGGAGCCTTTCTCTGCGTTTGTACTACCTGAGGGACGCCTAAACTCAGTTCTGGTTGACTACTTGTCCCAGAACAACCTTGGTGAGTTGCTGAGGCTCGCTGAGACGCTTGCCTCCAAGACTAAAGCTAGGGACTGAACCTTACCCTTACCTGCCTAAGCGTATGTGTGAGTGTGCTATTCCTAAGGTCCTGAGAGCAAGCCGCAGAAGTGGTGTCCTAATTATACCCAAGTCTGCCCGCTTGCTGAATCCGGAGGGTTGTCTTATTGATGCCACGGGGTACGCCCCGGGTCTCCCCTCCCCTAAGCGCCCAATTTCTGTGATGGCGCAAGACCTTGGGGGAATACCCAGCGTACTAATCCAGGTATTGTTTTCCCTACCTATCTGTCTACTACAGGGAGGGGTGGCCAAAAGCTATGAAGGCATGAAAACGCCTATTTGCTAAGCGGCCAAAACACTGACCTAACCACTGCCACAGCCCACCAACCCTGCAAAAATTGCAGGAAACAGGTGGGACTGTGACACACGCACTACAGGTCCTACACACCCTACAGTGGCACCATCCTGGTGGGCGAGCACTGCTGCAATTGGCTCAAGCCCCCACCCAGGACTACCACTCCTACACGCACGCACTACTGGGTGGTGTTGAGGTTGAAGTCAAGAGCCCTAGCGGCTCACCTGTGAGAATACAAGAAAACACAGAGCTACTAAGCGGCTGTGGCCTAACAGGGACGTCACAACACGTTTCCCTGCTAGGGCTTGGAGGGGAGAGGCGCACAGGTGGCGTGCACAGCGTGGATGTCGATGGAGTCGAACTGCCCTCGCCACTCCTGGCTGAGGCGCAGTCAATTGATTGTGGGATCAGCGCCCTTGTTTAGCAGGGCAAGAAAAAAACGAACGCTGCTGCACCAGTCACCCTACCTTCCCACCTGTAAAGCAAAGGCCAATGAAGAGGAGCTTCCAGCGGAGGAACCAAGCCACACTCCACGTATTATACGCTTCTCAGTGTGACCTATAATACGCTGTCTGGAAACCCCTCTATCAAGCAAGCAAGCGTTAAGAGACTCCTCTGGTTCTCTTATAGAACGTGCAGAGGAGCCCCTGGGTAACCTAAACAAGGGGTTTACCGTGCGCATTTCGCGTGGCCTACCCTTTAATGCGTGTGTGCATGCACGGGTATGCACAGGGTTGAACTCAATTTTTCAATCCCTCTCTCAATCTCTTTCTTTTTCTCCTTACCTAACGAACAATCACCTGAAACTCTACCAGGGGGTGGCCCCACCTGGGCGTACCTACCTTACCTACCGCTGGAGAGTGAAGCAAGGTGAGGAGAAAAACGAGGCACAAGCGGAAAACATCGCTATGCACTTGTGTGTATGTCTAATCACCCTGATCGCACCTCTAATCATCTGCAATCTTTCTAATCTATCCCTCTATCGTGTTCTATCGTGCTACCAGGCTTGAAGACGACGACACAAGGCGAGCACTGTGCGTCATGCAAGCAGGACGAGTACACCTGCAGTTTATACCTGATTCATTGAAGTCATATTCTTATTTTTCGAATTCTTGAATTTCTGTTTGATTCTGACAATGTGGGTGGAATCTGTAATTACGTCTATTTATGTGTGTCTCGTCATTTTCCTGTTTACGTGAGACATACGTTTATAATCTCTTTATTTCTTGATTTTCCGGCGCTTCGCTAGGAGCCGCTCCTGCGCGCCGCCTTTTTCTGCGTAAGAATTTCTTGATTTAAAAAATCAAGAGATGACTATAACTTTTATAAAAATGTGCATCTGATGCACAATTGGATTCTGCCCAGGTGTGTGCCTTCAGAAAAATTCTAGGCCGTCATTTGACGGATTTAGGTGTTGTCGCTTCGCGCTTGCGTGGATTCGTCCCTCATACTCCCATTCCTCTGTTGTACAGACCTCCTCGCAAAGTCTCGTTGAGTAGGCCGCTGTTCTGGCCGAAAAGCAGCAGCAGGAGACTGAACCAGAATCAAGACCCCTCCAAAGGGAAATTCTAATTAAATCAACGCACCCTCGCCCCAGTATCAGGACAGGTGTCTTCAACAGGTTCAATGAAACTTCGGTCGAGCGTCCTATGTGAGTCTGGCGTTGGGTTGTGTTATGCTGCAGCTTGGAGGGAGGGATGCACATGCATATTGTCTTGGCATGCCCTATTCTAACCCCACTAAGCCACACGAACCCCGGCAGCGCCAAGAGCGCTGAGTTTTCTGTTGGAGATTGTCATCAATGCAGCAAGAGTCCTTGGCCATGGTAAAGCTCTCTTTTCCAGTGTTAGGGAAGCTATAGGTATTTTAAAGTAGGTGTGGAAACCAAGGAAAGGCCAAGAAAAAATCCCTTTTTCCTGAAAATGCGACAGTGGTGGCCACCACAGCACAAGGGGGGAGTAAGAAAAAGTGCTTTTCCAATGCTTTAGGGTATACTTTAGTTGTATTAGAGGTGCTCTAAGCACTCATGCATTTTTATCTTAGTATTGGCCCAACCAAAATGGGTGATAACACACTTTGACCTATGGAACCAAACACTAAATCAGGATGTGGTGTGGACCCCTTTATCCCCAAGCTATAGGCACTAAAACATGTTTTCCTGGGCTGCTGAGGCACTGATATACTGAGGGCATGGCCTATGAATTTATCTATGTTTTCTCATGAATTCTTAGCTATCCTAGTGGTATGCACCCTAGGGGGCTGGGGCACCTCTTTTTGAGAGGTCCTGGGTTCAATACCCAGTCAGCCTAGCTAAGTAGGAATATCCCATGTGACATGGCAGTGACCTCAGCGCCACAAGCCATGCCACCTCAGCACCTATGGGACCCAAAAACAAAGAGTGCACATCTCAAGATGGCACTGTGGATGAGTGTGAGCCCTTGGGGCAGTTTTCCAATCAGTTTTTCTCAAACATGTAAAATATTGCATCCTGAGTTGCATTGTATGCTAATTGCTGTGGTCTATTGTTGATAGTTGTCTTTATCTAACTCTTTGTGACTGCAGCCCTTCATGCTTTGATCCTGTTTATCTTCTACTTGCTTATCTCTGGCTTGGGTTATCCTGGATTGGTTGTATTTCAACAAATAAAACCTTTTCCTCATCAAAAACAAGCAGCAGGAAACCCTACACCAGCAACAAGCAGCAGGAGAGGCACAACAAACACACAGTGTTGAAATCACTATAAAACTTTCTCGGTGAGGCGCTTCCCGCGACACCATCCTGCGACCGCCCTAGCTGGGGCCCTTGGCTGCAGGGGCTCCGCTAAGGGGCGTCGCTTGTGGTAGTAGGGGTACTTTCCTCCGCATCAACCTCGTTGACGTTCTTCTTCTTTCCCCCTTTCTTACCTTTCTTGTCCTTGTCCTTGTTCTTGTCGTCCGACTTGGGAGCCCAGGACCTCTTGATCTCCTGGATCTCCTTCGCTAATTCGGTCCCCACCGACATTAGCTTGGAGAGCTCGTCCTTGGTGACCTCCACTTTGGCCTCCCGGATACCCGCAGGGGCACGCTTCTTCGACCCGTGCACCTTCTTGTAAGCCTCCGTGTCGGCCTTGTGGATGGGGCATGTTCGGTGGTCATGGTTGAAACCTTTGTTCCTTCTATAACACACGAAACAGCCCTGAGGGTGAGCTCGTATGAACTCCCCAAAGGACAGCGGAGGGTCGCCAACGCGGCGGGGCTCCTTCTTCTCCTTCTTCTTCCAACCCTTCTGCAGGGGCTTCCAGCTTCCCCGGTTGCTCCCCGCGCTCAGGTTGCTGGCCACGAAGGCACAGACGGCGGTCTCGGCGGGTTCATCGTCGTCGTCATCGTCGTCGAGAGCCTCACCGCTTTCGGTTCCCCTTGGGTCCATGGCAGATTCCCCGCCCGACCCTTCGCCAACATAGTTGACGTCACGGTCACCGGCCTTCAAGCCGCGGGTGTGGTGGAGATTCCTGTACTCTTTGAGTACCTCCTCTCCAACCCACTCCAGGACCTCGTCGCAGGTCATCCGCGCCGGGATGGCCTGCAGACGGAGGGTCTGGCCGCCCACGTCACACTCGTCAAGGCGCATCATCGCGGTCTTCTCGCGATCGCCCGTGACGGTGATGAGGAGGGCGTTCCGCAGCTCTCGGCGCTTGACATCCCGCGCCACGTGCTTCATTGTCCAAGCCAACACCTTCGGATGATACTCCTTGGGGAGCATCATCTTGAACGTGTGGTTGAACTTGGCTCTCTTGGCTTCCTCCTTGGTGACTCTCTTGATCCACGCTTCCGGCAGCATGGAGAGCAGGCGGGCCTGCTCGTCACCCTCATTCCAATCCTCCACGTTCTGGCGGAAGAGGGTGTATTGCCCTCGGAAGTCCCGCCAATCCCGTAGGCGGATCTCCCGACCATCATGCTGAAGCTTGATGGCCCTCCACCGCTTGGCAGCCACCTGCGGAGCGTCCACTCGCTCTTGCTCGTTGAGCCACTTCTTGGCTTCCTCGAGGGTCTTGATTTTCCCCTCCTTGGTCGCCACGAAGTATAGCTCTTGGAGCACCTCCGGCAGGCGGTACCTGAACCGTTTGAAGACATATTTCTCCGCCTCTGCGGGATCCATGTCTTCAGTGACGGTCATCCCCCAATCGTCCAGCTTCTCCAAGAAGCGGTCGAGGTTGAGGGGGTTGCCATCGTACGTGGGGGGCTTGATGTCCTTCAGGTCTTCCCACACGGCGGCGTCCGCGGCCTTAGAGACCATGAACGCCGGCCGCGAGGTGGACCGAGGTTCCCATCGGCCTCTCCCACGGACTCCCACGGCCGCCACGTCCATCTCCTCCGCGGTATCCATGTGGCTACGCCGTGGTTCCTCCACGTACGCCGAACCTAGATGTTCGCGCCGTACTTCCTCCATGTACACCTCCTCATCACGGCGCCGGCGGCTGCGTTCAGCGGCCTCCCGTCGTACACCACGCGGCGGGGTAATGCCGAACTCCTCCAGATCTTCCTCGCCTCCGCCGACATCCCACTCCACGTCTCCTCCGGGGACCTCGTCCCTGAGTCCTCCGTATCGCCCACGAGCCATTGGGATCGGTGCTTGGGCTGGTGAGGGGCGTCGGGGGCGTACTGGCGTCCGCGGCGGAGCACGGCGGTTGTGGTACTCCGCACTAAGCCACTCGTCGCGCCACTCCTCACTGCCACTGCCGGGCGGCACACGCTCGTTGCGGCGGTTCGCGCTGTGATGAGAGGGGGCACTGAGAGATGGGGCACTGGCGCTGGGGCGACTCCTGGGGGCTCCGCCTGGGGCGTGGGCCCTGTCTGGACCTGGTCTGGGTCCCCAGTCGTCGTCCGACGAACCGGATTCCAGGGGTGGGGGGTCGCTGCCAACGCTCCCACGGCTTTCCAGATCGTCCAACCTCTGCTGCAGGCCGTTGATGACCCTGTTCAGCAGCCTGGTCTCGCCCCTGACGATGTCCAGCTCTCTCTGGGCGGCGGTGGCGACGTTGGCGATCTTGACCTTCTCCATTGTGGTGATGTCCAGCTCCTTCTGTGCGCCCGCGGCGACCCTGGCGATGCGGATCATCTCGCCTTTGCCCGTATCTACCTCGCGCTCGAGGGCCTGGACCCTCCTGCGGAGGTGGACAATCCACCGCCAGGTGGCGTCTGGGTCACCGTCCTCTGGTGGGCCGTCGGGGTCCCCAGGGGGTCCTCCAGGAGGGCCTCCACCGGGCCCACCCGGTCCAGGGGGTCCTCCCCCGCCCGGGGGTCCGCCTCCGGGGGGTCCACCTGGTGGGCGTCCTCCAGGGGGTCCTGATGGCCCTCCGCCAGGGGGTCCTGGTGGGCCTCCGCCAGGTCCCCTCGGTGGGTCCGAGGATGGGGGCTTCTCCGTGTAGCCGAAGTCCATGTCATCATCCTCGTCCAGGTCGCCCCACTTAGGCGTCTTTGTCTTGAGCTCGGGGGACTCCGAGCTCCGGTAGGGAGGAGGGGGATCCTCACCCTCATCCTCCGGTTCCATGGGGACGTCTCCGCCTCTTCCTCCAGCCATTCCTCGGCGATGTCGGCGGTCTCGTTCATCCCCGTCGCTGGCGGTGAAGAAGGGGTCGGAGTCGTGGGGGTGTCCGCCCGCTGGCCTCCGTGCCCTTTCGGGGGTCTTCCCCTTACCCCTCCTTCGTGGGTGGGCGGTGGGGCCACTGTCCCCACTGCTGCCCGTGTCGACCTCCTCCAGATCCAGCGCCATCTTGGAGGAGGGGTCCCCTTCGAAGAGCTTTCGAAGGGTCTCCACTCTGGAACCTCCCGGGGGTGTCTCGCGCTGGAGCTTGGCCTCCGCCTCCTCCATTGCGGCGGCCGTGGCTGCGGCAGCTCGCCCTTCGGCCTCCTCCCGGGCACGGGCAGCCTCAGCTTCCCGAGCCCGCTGCAGCCGAGCCCTCTCCGCTTCCAGCGCTGCCAGCTCCGCCTCTGTCTTGGCCCTCTCCTCAGCGACCTTCCGTCGCGCGGCCTCGATGGCGTCCTTCTTGGCGGTGTCCGCTTGGGCCTTGGCCGTTGCCTCGGCGTGGGCCCTTTCCTCCGCCTCCTTCTTTGCCCTCTCTTGGGCCAGCGCCTCTTCCAGCGCTTTCACCTCGGCCTCCTTGCGGGCAATGGCCTCCTGCGCCAGGCGGGCTTCCTGGGCGGCCGCCACCTCACTTCTGAGCCGGGCGGTCGCTGCCTCCTGTGCGGCCACAGCCGTGAGTCCAGCTGCGATGGCCGCCACGGCCGAGGCGTGGAAGGCCATGCCCCTGCCCCAATCTGCAGCCTCCTCCTGGGCGATGCCGACGGCGCCCTCCACGGCAGCGTTCTGCTGCGTGGCCCGTTGCCGGGCAACCCGAAGGTTGCAGGGCACCCCACAGGCGCGCTCGCAGGCGCGGGCCACGTCCCTTTGGTCGGGAGCGACGCTGCTGCTGGAGCTGGCCTGGTCGGCCGGCATCCTCCCGCGGTGGGCCGACTCCACGTCGCTGCTGGGTCCTGACTTCCTCAGGTGCAGCTGACGGGGCTTGGCCTTGGCCTTCTTGGCGACCTCAAGGAAGTCGCCAAGGGTGGTGACCGCCACCGGTCCGTTGGGGGCTGGGGGCTGGGGTTCCGCCCTTGGTCTCGTTCTCCGCGGCTTGGGCGGCTTCGGCAGCCAGGGATTCCTGGTACTCCCGCCACTTCTTGTCCCGCTTCCTGTCCCCGGCGGATCGCTTCTCCTTCCCCGGGGACGCGCTGCTGTTGCCGCCCTGCAGCGTACGCTCGTTCCCCGGTTCGGGGAACTTCTTTTCGATCATGTCCCATATACAGACGTTGATCGTGGCGCCCGACGGGTACTCGTTGGGGTTCTCGTCCTCATCAATCCCGTCGGGGCGCAGCCCTTCGCCGGGCCTGTCCGGGCGGGTCCAGACCCTCCAGCGCTTCTGGCGGAAGCGGTAGGCGTATCCTTCCACCCGCAGCCAGTCTTCCACTGCCTGCAGGCGGTCGTCGCCCATGTCCTCACGGAGCTCGAAGCTCCCGGACATCCCGCCTTCGCACTGGGAGTTGCTGTGGCGGTAGTGCCGCCCCCACTCCAACCCACGCAGTAGGCGCACCGCATGGGGATGGGGCAGCGGCCACGTCTTGCCCGCCTCCTGCCAGTTCACCATCGGCGCTCGTTCCCCTCGATGGACTGGTCCTGGGGGTGGCTGTTGAAGCGGTTGTTGTGGTCCACTCTATCTACAGGGCTGGGACCCGCACGCCCGATGGTGGTTGTGGAGGTGGGTGATGCAGCTGGGAGTGCGGCCGGTACTGGTCGGCCGAAGGAACTCGCTGATGACGGAGTTCCGGTCGCTACACCTCCTTCACGGGCTCGGCTCTGTTGCTGACGCTCGGGACGATGCTCCGGGCGGCGCTGTGAAGCCCGTGGTGCTCGGGGTTCAGGCGGCCCCGAGTGGCACGCGAGGGATGGGTAACCCCGCGTCGGTGAAACGCTTTTGACGCGTTCCCGTGGGGGCCTGGCCACAGGACGCTGCGGCGGATACGCGCAAGCAAGCAGGCAGGCAAAGCACTGCGCTCACAAGGGCATCCTCATGCTCGTGTCATGTGACAAAGCGTTTCAGGATCCTTCCCACTCTGAAACAAGGGAACGAAAGTATGTACAGCAACACATCAGGATACGTACACATGGGGTTAAGACTGGACTGGGGTAAGGGCATCACAGGGCAGTAGACACTCAGTCCCAACTCATATCCCAATCCCAAGTCCGACCCTCTCAGTGGCTGGCAGGGGCGGGGGCTCAAACACAACCCATGCCCTGCACAGTTTGGACCCTGAAACCCTGCCAATAGGGGAGGGTGTCCCGCTCAGCCACAGGCGAGTTCCTGGGAACCAAGCAGCTCCAAGGCCAACCAACAGTGGCTCCCTATGCTCCCTTAATGGCAGGTCCCAACTCCTCTCTAAGCCTGAGATAAGGGCCCGCCATTATCCCCCAGGAGTTGGTAGCTGAAAATGGGCTGTTTCAGCCCAAGCTGATATTAGCTTGAAAGACTCCAAAATTGACCCCTCGTCCGGACCAGCCAGATGTAGGGACGAGGCAACTGACCCTATGCTCTTCAAGTACGAACTCCCTGGAGCCCTCACCCAACCTGGTTCCCTCTGATCTCTCGGCATCAGGGCACCACGGATTCGCCATGTGGGGTCATGATGCCCAAAATCACCAAAATTGGAGTCATTCCCACGGGTGGCTCCCTCGGCCAGGGCAAGGCCAATGACTCACAGGATAGGAGGCAGGACCTATGACCTATATCTGAGTGCATGACTTGGAATTAGGTCCGGGCTCCTTATGGGCATAGAGATATGGGGTCGCCAATTAACCACACGGGGGGGCTGAAATTGGGGTCCCAAAAGGGGATCACCTTGGCTGCTCAGAATAAGCCAAAATCGAGGGTATCCCCAATGGTATATCTCCACGCCGGCTTGGAGATCGGATCTGTCATTCCATATGCGATCCACTGGGAGTCCAACGGAGACTCACACGCACTTGGCTCTCAAGGATCTCCATGGCTCTCGGCGTGGTGATGATCCAAACTGGGTCCACGATTGCCAAAATGGTAAAATCGGCCGTCTCGGGCGACCGTCCAGGATAGGAAACTTTGGCGATTTCGTTGCGCCAAGCCTTGATTCACGACCCTTGATATCCCCTTTGGTCCCATGCTCTGGGTTGTGGCTTGCTGTCACACTGGCTGCTTGCTGTTCACCGAGGGGATGACCGCACGGAGGGGGCAGAAAGCAGCATGCGGTGCAAAGAGGGGGGTCATGGATCACACCAAAAGTTGAATAACTCCGGATGGGCCGGAGGAGCAAATACGAAACTCAATGGCGTTCAACCCTTGGTCATATGCTACAATAATTGCCCTTCCCTCCTGGCTAGATCCCGTGCACCATGCAGATATGGTAGTTCCAATATGGCATACAATGGCAAAAACAGCGAAATTTGGCCAAAACGGCCCGCACTCACGATTCCATATCTCCATGGCCACAGCGAGGATCCTTCCAACTAAGGATGCTATAGACACATGGGACTTAGGTCCCAATATATGCCACTTGCCAACCCTCATGGTCGCCTCTAGCTATTTTCCCCCTTGGAGGGAAAATGACACACAAATGGGGCAGAATGGCAACATACCCCAAATTGGGTGACTCACAACTCTCCCTTCATGAGGAGAGGCCACATGGGGAAACATCCCATTCGATGCGGGTTTATGTGCCCTCTCCGAATCGCCCTTACCCTTGGTCAAGTGACGCACACAACCTCGGGGGTGAAATCAGGGGGAGAAGGGGTTTGTGGCCATTCTGGGCAAAACGGTCAAAATTCACCCAAAAGTGGTCACTCGAAAAATCATATCTCCGTACCACAAGGGAAAGGAGCCTCGGGCTTTTGCATGGATGCAAACCGAAGCTTTGCTTCCCTTTTGCAACAAGGGTTGAGGTTCAAAGCATAATGGAAACATTTTTAACACCTCAATCCTTGAAGCACACTATTTATGGGAAAAAGTGCATATATCGGCGATATTGGCATATATATATCTTTGGGACATTGAGGAGCAAAAATATAAGTAAACATTTTTGGAGTAGGCCCATAGTAGGTGCCTTCAAATATGCCCACTATGGTTAGATTGTCTCCGCCCACACGTGTCATTAGTACTTGCACATGAGCGCGTGTGCAAAGAGGCAGTATGGCATGCGTGCTCACAAGGCGACATTATATACAATAGAAGGCAAGGTTGTAAAAATCAACCAAGCCATCCACGATGTTGTTCGTGGCCTCTACTTTACATATTGCCTTGGTTCAAGGCCCAACTCCCCAAAGGCTTCGAACACGAGCCTCGGGGGTTTGGCCATTTTGGCCCAATTTTCGACCAAAATTTGCCCTTTTTCAAAAATGGACTTTTGGTACGCATTGAATTGCGTGGAGCCATCGTTGAGTTGGCTCCAAAATCAAAAATGGCCTAGGGCCTTTGGTCTTGTGAGCATTGTGTTCGGTTATTAAAGCTCATGCTCACAAGGCCACAAAGTTAGCGTTTGCGCACGCAAACGACTTGGGTTTGTAAGACCCATAGGCTGCCTAAAACATCCCTATTGCCCTCTTCCCCAAGCAAAGTGATATGCCCACGTGAAAGGGGCATGGATGAAAGGCATAGGGGGGGAATGTAGGGTTCCGTCCGAACTCATGGTCCTTGAGAACCATGAGTTCGAGCAATTGACGGAAAAGCTTGCGCGCTGATTTTCTCCCAGACGCGACGGCGAAAAATTCTGGTGAACGCACCAGATGAAAGTACAAGAAAAACCCTCTAGATCCAGCCCCTACGTTCCTTTAGAACCTCAAAGGTACTCGAGAAAAATCCATCACAAATCTCGCCACGGAGAAGCGACGAGAGCGCGCGAGCAGGCAACAACAGGCGGCGATTTCACGACAATTAGAAATCGCCGTAGAAATCGGGTATTTCACCGATTTCTAACAGAAAATCGACCAAGACAATAAAATTATGGTAATTCTACATCGATTTAATGGTTAGGGATCGGATTCCAGATCTCGCGGATTAGAAAACAGGGATATCCCGCTGACGGCCGGTGCCAACGGCTCCCGCACGGGTGTGACGGCTCACAGGCCTCCGGGCCATGGGCCATAGGTTCTGGGTACCGCTTCAACAGTGCCAGTCTGGCCGTGTTACCGTGGTCCCCCAATATTTCCAACATATGGGTAAGTGTGTCAAGTATATCCTGTGTGGCGCTCGGTTCAAGTGATTTTTCGAGATTGAACGTAATTCGGACCCATCCCCTGAACAAACGAGGATTCTGTATCTGTGCAGTGACTAGTTCTTTGAGTATCTTAATCAAGGACTGCTGAAAGAGCTCGTCTTCGTCTTCAATTGTCTCACCGTAGTGCTTTTGGTTAGTGTGGGCCCCCCAGCAAGCATCCAGTTGCACAGAATGGATCAGTCGCTTCAAATAATGGCAGACAGAGTCACAGATGGAGTACCGAGTCCAGCTGTCGGTGATGGCCATCACATGATTTTCGATGCTCGTAACGGGTTGAACCGCGGTGTCAACAAAAGCAAATCCCAATCTTCGTGCATTATTCATTTGTCTTTCGTTTTCATTTTTGTTGATCCTTTTGTTGCATACAGCAAAAGCATACAGGGAAACGGTTTGATCTGGGAAATTTTATGCGGAAACCCGAATAATCAGTAATCCATCCTCTTAGGGAAAACATCATACATCCCCTCTATCCAGTCACGTACGTAACCTGCAGGCGAGGGAGGGGCTGAAAGGGATGAGTGGAGGTGATCGGCGTTGGGCCCTTTTTTCCGCCCATCCGCAGCCTACCCTCGTCCGCCCAAAAGGGGAAACCCCTCACGCGTCATACGCCTTGCCTCGTATCATCAATGCAAGTGACACTGTATTTTAGGCCCCATCATATGCACCATGCATTTGTGGTGCAGAGTTTCAGGTCCCCCGCCCTTGGCTTCAATGGACCTGGGCAATCTTCAACTCACCTCAGGGATTGCTGATTCATGCCTTCCAAAAAAGGGGCACCAAATGTACGACTGTGGCTCCAAGTCCAACTGCCCGCTACACCCCGTATCCCATATAATTTCCCAGATTGGACCGTTTCCGAACTGACAGCGTTTCCCGTATCCCATAAAATTTCCGAGTTTGGACCGTTTCCGAACCAGACCATTATGATGATGTTCGTCAGCTGATAAATGACAGTGCTACACTGAGGCCATGATAGATATGACGGAGGTACTGTCCCGTCTGGGGGTCCGTAGTCCGTGCATGGGACGCCATGCTCCCAGGGTGCTAGCCATGCCCTACGTTTCGTCTCGGCGAATGTGGCCACGCTGGGTGGCTCCATGTACGTCATCGATGCCACCACACTGGCACGAACCAACGTGACCCAGTGTGTGCGGACCGCACCCCCGGCCACCCAGACCGGACTGCTGTTCCCCTGCTAGGTCCATGTCATCATTTCACATACAGACACCAACCCCTGCAATGAGAATTCCTGATCCATCCAATCGTGACCCAACCCCAACCTGTATGGGAATGTCCCAGAAATATGCCGCACGCAAGCACCCAAATGACTGTTTATCAAATTGTTCCCCTGGATAAGCTACAGCCCTACCCCTGCCTCCCGTTGCGCAAACAAGAACACCAAAAGTGACAGAAGAAGCACGGGGAAGGTGCAGGAGAATGCGGTGTGAAGGGGTGCCCGTGCTCCGACAAGCTAAGCAGGGGAATGACGCGGAGGACCGAGACAGCATGTTTGAGCTTCAGAATCCGTATCGTTTCTTTTCCTGCTCATGCTCATGCTCACGGATACAAGCACGTAATGTCAGTGCCCAACTATCAACACGTGACTTCCTCCACGTAATATCGCCCTCACCATCCCGTTCACGGTTACGGTTATCCCGTAACGGTGGACGCCTGTGCTGCCCCAGATTGCGTGCATCCCTCGCCCTTTCCAGGGCATACTCGTGGTCCCGCTGAGCTGCATGCTGCCATAAGCTTAGAGTTCCTGGACGCACGCCACATTACTCGGGGAAACAGGAAGACATGATCTTAAGCAATACGGCAACTCTTGGTTCTGCTGGACGTGTACAACTCCATGCACTGTTCGTGGTATCCTGTTTCTGTGCGATTTGATATTTCCTGTCATACCTGTTTGCGAAACAGGGTCCGGTAGCATTCCCGTGCCATTTGATATTTCTTGTCATATTGATTTGCAAAACGCGATATGTGAGGTCCGGCATCACGGCTGCACAGTACATCAGCCCGGGCAAAGACCTCACAGACGTGGTCAAGTAATGCACGTTTCCATGCTCTAGGGTACCGTGGCCAGTCCTCCGCAACTGTTGCCTCTGTTTTGCATAAAACTTCATAAAACAGGTATTCGAATTTGTCGTCGATGTACTTGTTGTGAAGATCCAGCATCCAAGATCCAACATCTACGTCTACAATGTTGCATTTCTCGTTCTCATTCATTGCTCGTTCTCGCTCTTGTACATCTCGCTGAATACACATAGCCAACTCTTGTAGCTGGTTTAGGTACATGCTTATTCATGAGGACACTGTAAGCAGAGGTGGATACAGCACCTGCGCGCGGCGACCCGGCTTAAACCCCGCCCCAAATTTAGTACCCCCCCATATTTAGTACCCCCCTGACCCTAGTAATGGTCCAATGCAGTGACAGCAGCAAAAGGGATCACATACTGAAAAAATTGTAAACATACAGGACCCTACTACCTCCCCCTGCCACAGGCAGATGTTTATTGTTTCCAAGTGCTGTGAACGACGCAAATCCCCAACAATACCCTGTAAATCGGAGACACACACGCCCGTTAATGCAAGATCAATCTTCAGTCGCCGCAATTGTGGTGCCAATCCCAATGCCCCGAGCCCATTAAAATCAGGACCACTCAGCTCGTTATGGTGCAGGTCAATGGCCAATTTACGCAATGCTGGTGCGAACCGCAACATTGCTACATGTGAAATGCACCGATTGGTGAGACAGCAGTCCCCGACCGACAGACACAGTGTATGCAGCAATTTTAGGTTCGTACAAGCTTCAACAGTATGACGCAGGCCAATGTCACCGATATAGTTTTCCGTGAGGTCCAAACGGAGGATCTCCAATGTCAAGACGTGGCCAATACAGGCAAATTCCTGAGCTATGGTGTCAGTGATGCTGTTGCACCACAGTCCGACTTCAAGTTCTTTAAGGCAAATGGCATGGGTTGATGATACAAGAGGGCCGACACGTACGATGTTGTTGAAAGCAGCATTTATGACAAGTATTGGAAGATTAGCGTTCACAGCCCATTGTGTCACATCTGACAGAATAGTCAATAGATTGTGCTCCACATTCAAATGCAACTTCACAGTCGGACTACGCAGCGACTTGAAATGGCTGAGTTGCTCATCTCCTATTGCACTGGAGTCCACAGCCAATGTCATTGTATGAAAAAATGGTGCCCGTCGCAAACCAATCAAAATGCGGTGAATATCACCACTGCTGAGATCTTCTTCTTCTGTGAAGTCCAGATGAATCGTGCGCAGCTTACTCGGAATGTGTGCAGTCATTGAAGATATACAGCGCCTATCAGTCAGGTGTATATGTCGGTGACAAAGCAGGGTCATGAAAAACACATTTGTGTGTGCAAATGCACGACATTGACACAAATCAAAAATCAGAAAAAGGATGTCAGATCCAACCCTAGTGAGGGCATTGCTCGTCATAATATAATCACTGTAGACAATTCACGAAAAGGGCGGCTTGGTTTCGTGTGTGCTGGTTGATGTATACTGTGGCACACCAGAGAATGCAGTAATATGTCCAAACCCGAACCAACATCCGTGCCCGATGGTCGGGTTACACACCAGTCAGCATAGGTATCTCCTAAATTGTGTATGGTCTAAAAAACACCGGAAAACCGACGTGAGTCAAGCATGCAAATTTTATGTGGGGCTTCAGGAGGGCTTGAGATCAACATAAACGCATTCATCGGTGTCAATTTTGTGGTAGCAGCGATTCTCCTATACAGAAGTCCTGGCCAAACAGCAAACCTACCAAGCTGGTACGGGGCCGATGACACAACTGGCCAACAAACAGACTGCACAGAGTACACTCCGTGCGAAACACACCCCGGTGGCACACATGGAACGAGATATTAATGAGAGTATTTTGCATTCAGCAATAACCCGAAAAGAGCCTCAAAAGAAGAGAACGAAAAGTTCAATTGAAGACCCACTAGTCCATTTTGGCCCAGACTGAATCTGTAGTTACATTTATAGAGTGCATCGCCATATCAATAGCAACCAAGAAGTGTTATCAGCACTTCCCACAACTCTACCACATTACTCGCAGCGCAGGCCGCAATCCTCGCAACAACGCAGCCCAGTAAAGGTTCACGATTCATTGTAAACAGCGGCACCTGTCGGGTTCCAATAATCGGAACATCTATGTGTTTATCTGGTGCCTTCCATTCTTGCACTTTGCTGAACAGTGTGTCTGTCAATCCCGGATACCTAGCAAAAGTGTTACTACACAGCACGTGGAAACCACGGAAATCGAGGAGAAAGAGAAGAGCAACATACGCACGGAATTGACAATCGACGTTTCCCACCTTTGCATTTGCGGTGGCAGGTCGCTGGGGTGTTCAGACCACACACCCGTGTCTCTCTCAATACCAATGAAACCCCGTTTCAGTAGAACAGCGGCGACACCGGTGCTTCCACTCCCCATGCAGTTGTCAAGAACAGTGTTTCCCTCGTCACTGTACGTCTTTATGAGGTATTCCATGAGCGCAACGGGTTTCTGTCTGGGGTGCAACCCACGCTCTGGTTTTACCAAAATCACCGAACGTGGTTGTCTCATACCGGTGGTATTTGTGGTGCCAGACTTCCGGTGACCGTTTGTCTTGTGATTGTAGCATTTCGAGGGACCGTTTGCTGGACGGTGGTATGACTTCCCCGGTGTGCACTGTCGGTTATAAACTGTTCCTGCGTGTGGCGGTGCGTGTTCATAGAATACCAAAATGTTGGTGTGACCGTCGGGATCTCTCCGTCTCATCTCATCTGTCTGTCCACAGAGTGTCAGTCATGGATCGTGATGACCCACCCCTTCAGCGCTTTGATGGGTTCGTCCCGGACGCCTCGGCCGAGAAACTTCTGGCCACTCTGCCGAACGACGAACGCATCGATATACTCCGCACACTGGAAAGTATGAAACGGAAAACGGACATCCGGAATCCCAACGCGGTGTTGACAGCGCTCGTCAACCGGCGACGAACAGAACGCAGGGGGGGGTTTTCTGCTCGATGACAGGGCTAACGGTTTGCTACGGGAATTGGACGACCAGGCCCGTTCGAATGTTCTATCGTACGTGAACCGTGTATGCAAGGTGGTCGACGCCCGCGACACCCACGTCCTGCTGCGTGTGATCATTGAGGTGTACACGGAGCAGCAGCAGCAGCCGCCGCCGCAGTCCCGGTCGAGTGAAGAATTGGCTACTTGCTGGGTCAACGTGCCTGGTACCGCCACTGGGTGCGGTAACCCCCCTAAACGGGTGGTGGAAGAAGAGGACGTCCGGTCCACTGGGCGACGGGGTATCGAAGGCTGTCTGCAACGTGTTCTCGGGGATCGGTCGTTCGAATTGGACATCGTCGCACAGAAGAGGGGTGGCGACCCCGACCCCGACCCGAGGATGCACGGGTGGTATCTCCTCCGGGGGGAAGGCGGGCTCTTGGACGCGTTTATCGACAAGGCGAGTGCACTGCCCGACCTCCGCAAGTGGTGCTTCATGCCCCGTGCAACCGAACCGTGGGTCAGTCTTTGGGTTGGGAACCTCCGGGGTGCCACGGCCGAGGATGTCCAGGGCCAATTCGATGCGCTGTTTCCCACCATGCGGGTTATCGTGAAAATGCAAGGCAGCTGCTCCAGTGGATCGTCGGCGTTTGTTCGTCGCCACGGCCTCTGGGATGCACTGCACATAAAGAGCCACCTGGGCGGTCATGGTTCCTCTGCCATGTTCACGCCACACGGCCCGAGTGTGCCCTTCGCCTCGTGGCAGTTGCAGCAGCAACTGCAACCGCAACAGCGGCAGCATGGCGGATCGACATCTACCACGAATAAGCCGCGTGACACCGGGCAACGGCGTTGTGGTATGCAAAATGACGACGGCGACGACCAAGCCGAACGAACGCGACTCGAAGAGCGTGTGCGGGTGCTATCGGATCAGAACCGTTTGTTGGGGGGGTGGTTGAGTGACATGGACGAGGAGATCCGTCAACTCCGGTTCCGGGCCGAGAAAAGAGGCGCCGACTCGGCGATTGCTGCGATCACAGAAATCAAAACGCTCTCTGCTGAAAACAGGCGGCTGTCCGCGTCCGAGATCGTTCTCGTGCAGACGATCGGGGAACTCGAGTATGACAACGAGCAGGTCGTCAAAACGCGGGATGCACTCGAGGTCAGAAACCGAGAGCTGGAGTGTACTGTGTCGGAGATGGAACGCCTGCAGACGTTGATGAACGCCGACATTCTTGAACTTAAGGCCAAGCTAATGCGGTTCGATGTGGTTTCTGCTTTCGGGTTCGGTGACAGCATTCGCGCGACGTGCAAGCGCCAGCGTGACGACGGCGTCGACGACGACCGTGTCACCAAATTTACCCATGTGTCCACCGACTGACTGACTCTTTCCTCTTGTTGTTGTGGGTGGTAATTGATATATCGTTATACTATTGCACGTGCGTGTCGCACGTGAGTGACTGAGGTCAGTGATAAGCGCCTGTCACGTTTGTGGTGCATGGCGTTCTTCGAGACTACGTCCCGCATCCCTTATGCGAGATTCTGTGAGTCTGAAGTAACCCGTGTCTCTCTCAATACCAATGAAACCCCGTTTCAGTAGAACAGCGGCGACACCGGTGCTTCCACCCCCCATGCAGTTGTCAAGAACAGTGTTTCCCTTGTCACTGTACGTCTTTATGAGGTATTCCATGAGCGCAACGGGTTTCTGTCTGGGGTGCAACCCACGCTTTGGTTTTACCAAAATCACCGAACGTGGTTGTCTCATACCGGTGGTATTTGTGGTGCCAGACTTCCGGTGACCGTTTGTCTTGTGATTGTAGCATTTCGAGGGACCGTTTGCTGGACGGTGGTATGACTTCCCCGGTGTGCACTGTGGGTTATAAACTGTTCCTGCGTGTGGCGGTGCGTGTTCATAGAATACCAAAATGTTGGTGTGACAGCGGAGGGGCCTCCGCTTGGAGTTCAAAAATCCAGAACCGGTCGTACTTTCCCAGATCCACTCGTAGCGTAGCATGGCCAGGTTAGACATACCCAACACCTTGTCGTATGGTGTCTGTGCAAGCAGAACGATCGTACTCTTGCAGATTCTACGGTATTCCATCCAGAGTTGGTCTAGTGGGAGCACACAATCCCAGGTGTTCATTGTGGTGCCAAAAGGTGGATCGCATAGGATTAATTGTACGGATTTGTCGGAATAACTGGGATGATTTCGATTTCAATGTGTGTCCATGTCCGTCCCTGTTGCAATTTTCTCCTTGTGTGACAAAAAAACAGCAACAACAAGAGGGTCGAGTATACACAACATAGTAAACAGAAGAAGACACAGCCATCTGATCTGTCCGTTGGTCCTCTCATCTGTCAACAAACAACCAAAGTTGAACGCCACCATTAAGTAAAAATGTGGTACACGCAGTGGGTGAACCGGGCATCGTGGTGCACATCAAAGTATACACGCACGTGTCTGGCAAAATATCACCAGCCATCACGTGACCGACTGGACTGGTAAACCACCGGATGTTCCCCGACTTGGTTAAGATTGGGAGGGAGGGTGTTGTCACCAACCGGGGCGGCAAAACACGGGTACTGGGTTGGAACACCGACGGGGAGGCGGATTTCATTCTTTATACGAAGGCCAGACAATCAAATTGTGGTGCCCCTCAGCTAGCGAAACGATCATCCTTGGCGGGTTGGTCCCTTATCAGGTTATTGGCAAAAGGAACCCCTCGACGTCCTGTGCAGCCTCAAAGTCCTGTTCAAAGGGAAACGGTGAACTTTCAAAACACACATCCGCAAATGTCACACCGACGGCGAGGCGCCTACTCGCCATGAAACCACCGGGTCTGTCGTTCAGGGACAATCCCCACACACAACAGGAATCGATGAAACGGATCACGGAAAGCACACGCCCGCCACAGACCCACCCGCGGGACACCCCTCACCACCCCCCACACTCGACAACCCGCACACGCCCACCGAGGGGAGCCCCGCGCCCCGCGGCACGCCCACCCCACCCAGTGGCCCGCACACGCCCCCCGCGCACACCCCAGAAGACCCAGGCCCACCCCCCCCGGCCCCCGAATGCAGCCCACGCGAACTGTTCCCCCCCGCGGACGCCAACCCACACAACCTCACGCATTGCAGGACCCCGGCCCAGCCAAGCCCGGAAGGAGAAGGCCACAGCCCCGCGCCTCCCTCCCCCGCCGCTGCCGACCAGATCGGCCCGCCGGGCCGCCAGGTCACGACCGGGCCCCCCCAGCCGCCCGCCCCCAACCTACAGCCCGAGGACATGCCCTCCATCCTCCCCGCCGTGGCCGCAGCAGAAGCCGCCGCCCACAAGCCCGCCCGCATCACAGCGCAGCCCGCGTCCACCACTTCCTCCTCATCCTCAGCCTCCTCCACCTCCTCCACCTCATCCCCCGACCCCCCCCTCCCCCCCGACCTCATCCACAAGGCCACGGCAAAAGCCAACGCCGCGGCCGCACGCCAAGCTACCGGGGACCCCCCGGCCCCCACACAGGCGACTCAGGCCCCCCGGCAATGCACCGGGAAGACCCCCGACCCGGCACCGGCGCCCTCAGACATCCGGACCGAGGTCCTCCTCAACCTGGAACCGGACCCCAACCCCAAACCCGACCCCAAACCCAAGCCGGCGCCCAAACGAGCGCACACAACACCACAAACGCAACGACGCCAATCCAAGAGACACCGCCCAAACCCAAACCCTAACGCAAACCAGGACCCCCCACCTACCACAACCCACGCCCCCCTCCCACCAGCGGCCGCCGCCACTACAGAGGCGGCCACCCAACACGACCCCGTCCAAACCCTCGTAAACATCCCCATCTCCAAGCGCCCCGTCATCCACCCCCCACAAACCACCACCGCCGCCGGCCAGACCGACCCAGGGACGTGGGACCCCTCGACCACAATCACCGTTAAGCCCGGCCCCCGACCCGCCCCCCCTGCCCACCAACCAGTACAGCCCCAGGGGCTGCGCACGATGCCCGACCCCCCACCCCCACTAGGGGGACCAGAATACCCACAAGGGGTCGTAGGGCCATACCCGCAACAGCAGCCCCACCACTACCAGCGCCACCACCACCAGCGGCCCCACCACCACCACCACCAACACCACCCCCACCACTACCACTGCCCACCACCCTACCCCACCGGGCCACAACCCCCCGTGCACGAACAGCACCAGCGTATGGGATGGCAGCCACCGAGCGCTCCACCCGCATACCCCACCTACCACCAGGGGCCACCCCCCCCGTACCAGCCACCGTATCCCCCCGGCCACCACGTCCACGCCGAGGGGGCCCCCCGGGCCCAACCCCACCAGGGACAGTCACTCGACCCATACCACCAGCCGCTGCCGCCACCACACCCTTACGTGGCGGATCCGTGGGGGACGGGGGACCTCCCCCCCCCCCCCCCAGTACCAGGCGGCACCACACGAGGCCCCCCAGGACCCGCCGACACCTCCTGACTGGCCCGACTCGAGCGATGAGGCCCGGTCCCGCAAACGGCGGCGCTCCCGCTCCCCCCCCGCACGGCACACTCGCCCCCGGCGCCCAGACTCCCCACACCGCCACCGCGCCTCAACCACCCACTCGCGCCGCTCCCGCTCCCCAAGGCGCCACCACGACCCCCCGGGGCCCCGCTCCCGCCGCTCCCGCTCCCCCGGGCGCCACCACGCGCGCCACCGCCGCCCCATGTCCTGCTCCCCCTCCCCCCACGGGCCCCACCGGACTTCTCGCTCCCCCCTCTGCCCGTACGCGACCCCCACCCCCAGCCCCCGCCACCACCGCTCCCGCTCCCCCCGGCACCGCCAGGCATGCCACCGCCGCCCCACGTCCACCTCCCCTTCCCCCCACAGGCCCCACCGGGCTCCCCGTTCCCCCCGCCGCCCATACCCATCCACCACCTCCAGCCCCCGCCACCACCGCTCCCGCTCCCCCAGGCGCCGCCAAGCACGTCACCGCCGCCCCATGTCCACCTCCCCCTCCCGTTCCCCCCTCCGCCCGTACCTGTCCTCCACCCCCAGCCCCCGCCACCGCCGCTCCCGATCCCCCAGGCACCGCCACCCCCGCCACCACCGCAGGTCCACTTCCTCCCCCCGCCGCTCCAGGACCTCGAGCTCGGACCCCTCCCCCCCCCAGGCCCCCGCCCACCTCGCCTGGTGGTCTGCCCCCGCTTTGCAGGAGCTCCGCCGCTGGGTGATTTGGACGGGGGGGCGGGAAGGCGAGAAGGGGTGCACATGGTGCACCCCTTCGAGGAGGTGCGCACCCGCACCCCCGCCGACCCCAACGAGCCCGCCCCGGAGGCCATCATGCGGCAAGCGGCATGGGAGGCCCTCCTCCGCGACGCGGTCCAGGGCATCCGCCCCCCCTACACCCCCCAAGCCCTCCGCCAATGGCTCCAGGCCACCCACCCCCAGGTCTGGGCCATCGGCCCCCCCCCCCCACCCCACCACCACCACACCGGGAAGGGGAAGGGCACGGGCAAGGGGAGGGCAAGGGACAGAAAGGGACACTCCCCAAGTGAGGGGCAGGCGCCCATAGGGACAGGGCACCGGAAGCGACACAACGTGGGGGCAGGAAACCACCCAAGGACCAGGAGGGGTCAGAAACGGGGACCGAGGCGCAGAGGAAGAGGGCACCACGGCAGGCGCCACGACCCACACCCAGGAAGGGCATACCACGACGGAGGGACCAGCGCCGCCCCACCCCCAGCGAACGCCGCACGACTCCCGGGGACGCACACCCCCAACACGCACCGCCGAAGCAAGAATCGGACGCCGTACGGATCACACCAGCGCACACCCGCCAGCCACCGGAAACCACACGGGGGATGGAGGGCACACCTACACGGGGAGAACGGGCTACATCCACAGAGGAACCCGCAGGGAACACCGCCGCGCGGCGCACCACCACGCCCTCACCGCCAGGCGACGACCCCGGCCGCCACAAGGGCCACCTCACAGACAGCAGAAGAGGACGAAGGCACAGCCACAGCACCCAGGGCTAGGGACCGGGAGCCCCAGAGGACACAGGACCAAGGCACAGGCCCGCAGGGAGGGAAACCCCAGGGACACCTACCCGACCCACCAACCCGAACGGCACGCCCAGGCCCCCACAGCACGGACCCAGCGAGCCACCCACACCTAACCGCACCCCCCAGCCACCAGCCAGCAACACTCCGACCCGCACTCCGCACCACGAAACAGGCCAGGCTGACCTCCACCGACCCACCACGGCACAACACGAGACAGCACGGCACGCCGCAGCGCAGCGCGCCACAGTGCAACGCACCACGACAACGCACCCCAAAGCGCGACACGCCACAGCACGACGCGACGCGACGCGGCACAGAGCGGCACAACACGGCACGGCTGACCCTAACCTGAAAGACTAACCAAAACAAGCCACCGCACACCCCGGAAGGCGCCGCACCAGCACGCCACACGCCGGCACCGCGGGCCACACACGGGGCCACCGCGCGCCCGGCAACAACGGCAAAAACCAGCACCGCGGAGGAGAAAGGACACGGACAACCCCAGCCCCCTAACCCAGAGCCCCACGAAGCCGCCTGGCGCAGCCGCCCAGCCGGCAGAGCCAGGACCTAACCCGACAGGAAGGGTCGCCGAGCCCAACGTGTACATAACCCAGCCAACCCATGGGGCCGGGACACGGCCAAGCAGAACACAACCGCCAACGGCCATCCGGAAGACCACACTGAATGCGGGCCAGTGCGTGCGCCAGCCCAGGGAAGGCAGAGGGAGAAACAGGCAGACCCCCCCCCCAAAAAAAAAAGAAGAAAACATAGGGGGGGAGGGGGGGGGGCGAGAGAACGGCCCACAGCCACCAAACCGCCCGCCAACACCACAAGAGGCGGCCAACCCCCCCACCCAGAAGGCACCGAAGACAGGACCCCCAAAGGGGCACTGGGGGACCACCCAGCCAAAGCCGGCAACACCAAGCCAGGAGCAGCGGCCCACCGGGAAAAGGGACACCCAAAACGCGCAGACACACACCGCGCGGAAAAAAAAAAAGAGCCAGCAACTTAGCCCGAAAGAGAGGGGATGGGGGGACAGGGACCACAAGGCCCGGGACAGGGACAGCCAGCGACCAACACCACAAAGCCAAAGCAAGACACGCAAAAAAAAAAAACACACCCCGACAACCCAACCAAGAAGAGCGGGGCACAGACGAGACCTGGGCCCAGCACCCACGCCCACACAGCACACCCCAGCCAGGAAAGGCGGGGAACAAGCGGGGCGCGCGCACAAACACACACCCCCGCACAGCACCCCCCACCAGGAGGTGCAGGAGACCACGCGGGACGGGCACACGAGCACACACACACCCCAACACCCCCCCAAGGAGTGGCGGGGCGCACCCGAAACCCAGACCCCAGTACGCACGCCCACACCGCACACCGGAACCGGAAACGACGGGGTGCAGGCGGAGCGCGCACGCAACCACGCACGTCCCATATCCCCAACCACCAAAGGTGGGGTGCAGGCCGAAACCCAAGCCCAACCACGAACACCACAAACCCTAGCTGGCAAAAGAGGGACGACACCACAAACTGTCATATGCTTGTGCTTGGGTGCATATAGAAAACCCATTTTCCTTGTCTTGCACTTAAAAATCAAATTGTTTCCAATGTTCTCCATTACAATTGATCTTGTTGGCAAGTACAGGACACAGGCAACAGCAAGAAGACGAAGTCGTGAACGAACATTGAGCTGGACCAACTGGCTGGTCCAGTAATACGGGTTCACATGCCTAAATAACAAGAAAATTGATATAACAATAAATTCTCATTAAAAAGGCAATAAAACCTACATTTTAGCAACTTTCTGAGTAGTCTATCTTATCACAGGCCTTGTCAACATTACGTAAATTGCTGTCGGCGGCAAAAGACGGCGACAGTCGCGACAGGCCATCTGAAGCTTCGAAATAGCTTCAAAATAGCTTCTAATACATCAGAACCTTCTAAAATGCTATAAAACATGATTAAATCACATTATAAGCATATGGGATGTGATTATTCATGTATGGCTACTAATGTATCCTAGATCTCTGCTCTCTGTAGTGTACCTAAGAGCATTAGACTCTAGCAGTAAGCTATAGGCTTGGAATATAAGCCAAATATGAGCAAATATCCTAGTGTTCTAGGATCTTGAAGCTTGGAGAGGTCTAGTATAGATCCTCCAGAAAGCTTCTGAGAGGCCCAAATGCCCCAACTTATTACACCCCCTTCCTAAGCTTCATGCACATTCACTAAGAAGGTTCATGACAAGCTGATAAACCCACATAAGGAGGGGTATGGGCATAAGGCACGCTCATATTGAATGTTCTGAGTGTCTAATGTAGTGTCTTACTACCCCCATCCTAGAGGTAAAGATGTATCTCCACCTAAGAGGGTAAAGTTCCTAAGTCTTGAGTACGGTATAGTAGGGCTCCAAATGAGACATGAGAAACACTAAGCAAAAAGCTAGCATACAAAGTATGAACAATGATAACCTAAACCTTCAGGCAAACAATGAGGGTAAGGGTAATACACCTGGATGTAGACGTATAAATTACAATGAACTATACGGAAAATCAATCACAATTGAGAATGAAATGCAACATGTGGGGTTAAACTGGAAATTCAAGCTCTGCCCAAGCTGTCTATTGACAGGCTTGTCTTCGTCATCCAAAGAGAGGATATACCACCCGTTACATGTGGCTACCTAATGCAATGGATGCATTGGTACCTATTTGATGCAATGGGTTTCGTGGCCTGCATTACATGGACAGAGAAAGCGAGGCAGCATCAGTAATGACCAACTGTTGATTAGTTTAGCGGGTAGGGATAGCTCATAGTGTGTGGGGGGGGTGGCAGTCACC
This sequence comes from Eutreptiella sp. 'Long Island Sound 2002', assembly GCA_964036045.1. NCBI lineage: Eukaryota > Euglenozoa > Euglenophyceae > Eutreptiales > Eutreptiaceae > Eutreptiella > Eutreptiella sp. 'Long Island Sound 2002'. The sequence goes on from OZ038381.1 coordinate 6,513,997, forward strand.
ATGAGTAGACATCATCTGACCCGGATCTGCTCTTTCTTATCCCGGCCATGGGGATCGATCCGTCTGGGGGTATGGGGATTTATACTAATACTTCAACGAAAAAAATGTGGAAAGATAAGTTGTCATTACCAACCTTTTACTCATACCTTCTGGCTATCTCTAAAAACAAAGCTGAAACGTCAGTTACCTATCATGCCTAGAAATCATGTACAAAAGAATCAATATTCCATCACGGCGGCATAAAGCAATATGCATCGCGGTCCCATTGGGTTACATACAGCATTATGTACCACGATCCTCAGAAGGACATAGTCCACAGGAATCTAATGAGATATGAAGCTAGCGGGAATACTGAGTTGTGTAACAATGTCCTAAATGACTTAAATTACCAAAGCAAATAATTTGCACGAAGAAGTGAAAATGTAGAAGTGTGTTCATCATGTAAATTCAGAGAAAGAAGATGTATGGGTTGTGGTTGTGCTTAAGATGACAAAACCAATGAATTGTATGTGTGAATGTAGGGGTTGCGTTTACGGGTAGGGGTGGGTTGGTCCCCTAGGGTTGGTTGGAAACGAAGTAGGTAAGTAGTAAGTGAAAAAGTTGAAAAGTCGAATCTTTCATGGAACGCCGTTCAGCTCTAGTGCGAGCCAACGGATATCCTACACGACTGGAGGGTCGCCACTGCCTCATACGCGAAATGTATCATTGTCAAGTTGTCTCAGACAAGTAGAAGTAGTAAATCTCCGAAAAATGCTATTGTAGTTAAAGTGTGTTCTGTACCTTACCGGAAGACCAATTACGGCGAGCCCCTTGCCAAGCAGATGGTTGTACAAAGCCATCCGTGCGGGGGCCTGTCTTCCTACATGACGAGTGAATTCCGCTCAACTGAATTACAGGATTCAGGCTATCCTCTTGGAGCTTAACTCCGTCATCTATCTCTACCGCAAGAGAAGGGGTCTATCCCACTGCAGGGAAAGTACTTATCTACCCGCGCGAGGGTAGAAACCCATTACTGTAGGCTTTCGATACCTTTCGATATTCCTTTTCAATGAGCCTACCGTAGTGCACCGCTGGTCTCGGTGGCTACCGGCGTAGGGCTCTTCACTAACACATCGCGGAATGCATTAGCCAAGTCACAGGCTAAGTGACCAAGCTTAAACCTGTTCACTTGTGTTACACAACAAAGATGTGGCGGGGTGAGACCAATGCCGGCTCCTGTAAGCGGACACTGACTATCTACACGAAGGAAAAGACTTGGAAATCGGCTCGTAGGCAAAAATTTGATGGATGTGGTACTACAGCAATTCCTCAGAGTGTGATATCCAAAGAGAACAAATGGAATAATCAAATGACTCATGGTATGTGTTTGTGTGTGTGTTGTATGTGTAGTGTGATGAGGGAGGGAATGTGTGAAAAATCCAAGTAAGTCTGTCATGCTGATGGTCTGGTCGGGGGGATAGAGTATGTGATGTTGTAGGCTGTGGACACTCAATTGAGCACTCTCAAACCCGGTAATTGAGGCTGTACCAGGCGATCTAGCGAAAGTTAACGAAGCGGAACGTACCCGTAGTGGTTCGGTAGCAAATTTGAGGATAAACTAGCTCTTTAGACCAAATGTCCTAGGTCAATGATCGCGAGGGTTGGAAAAGAGATTCGTTCCTCACAACTTGCAGTGAATCAACAAAAATTGAGTGGGTACGAATTGATTGTTCGTCGCTGCGATCCAAAACTCGGGGTCTATTGAGCAAAAGGTGCTCATACAACTACGTAGGGCAGATCAATTACGGACCATATTGCATGTTGAGCGGTATGGGCAAGCCTTTGCAATAAGGAAGTAATGCAATAAGTATGAAATGTAAGATTTGCAAAGTGAAATGCAATGAATGAGTGACCTTTCTGAACGAAATGAATGAAATGCAATCCGAATGGAGAGTAGAATACGTCACTAGTCAAACGCTTGCCTTGACGGCCATGCAGTGAAGGATGAGATGCATGGTAGAGTGAAATGAGGACAAATCACTTCCTAGCTCAAATGCAATTGTGCTCAAATGAAACAGCTTGACAAAATCAGGCTTCCGGAAAGGGTCTCAGCACACGCATGAGTGGCGGACCGTGACCAGAAGTCATGCAGTCTATGCAGAGTCTCGGCAACCCATGAGAGGGCACGGACCGTGCTCAGAACTACATTGAACCATGTCCGGTGGTACGGTAAAGAGATGGGAATCAGTTAAATGGAATTGCACGCTAACATTCCGGCCTGCACCTACTGGAATGGTTACCTGTATTACAGTACCAGCGCCTTACGGCACTTCTCCTCACCACCCTGCCCTACAGGGGGAGGACCAGAGACATTAAGTTGCTTACGCTACCGTTAGCATTAGGGTAATACCATAAAATCAATGCACCTCCTACATTAGCTGGTTAGCTAGCTAGCTAGCTAGAGCAAGTAAGTAAGAGTAAGTAAGTTTTGCAAGCTTCTTCCGCGACCAGTTGCCACCACCAACCTCTCTCATCGGAGAATGGTCACAAGGACCCCGAGAGAGGTCAATGCCAATGGTTTGGTCGAGTGCGGTCTTTTAATGTTTCACTTGGGTGCTCCTGCATTGAGTCTTCTTTCCGCCGTCCGCTCATACCCATCAATCCCCTCCCTACTCCCTGGTGGCAACAAGCCCCACGCCTTCTTTGTCCCCATGACAATGGGCCAGCCGAACTGAGCCACTCCGCCTGGGGAGTCGAAGGGAAAGGCTCAGACGGTGAATGTGGCGGATGCAAACGGTCTGTTAATGGTTGTGGCCAAAGTTTGTTTTGTGGCCGAAAAAGACAACAAAATGTTTCATTGTGTATCTAAAGTAATTCTGAGGTATCTACCTTTCTACCTAGGCTAAGCCTAGTCAGAATGAATCAAAACTGATGCAAACAATCACAAACTGCAATATCATACAATGATTCAGGGTTAGAAAACCACAGAAATCGCGAATGGTTTAGCAAAACAATGATGTAAAACCTGTTTTTGTTGAAAATGCCCAACTTCTGCACCACGTTTCTGTACTATGTTGCTGAGATGTCAGGAAAAGAATGTCTGCACTGTGTAGGGCATGTCCTCAGGTTTTTGAAACATATTTGATGTTGCCCCAACTCATTATAGGTTCAGAGAAATAGAAGTTGGGGGGAGACACATGAATCTCACATGCAACACATGCTGAAAAACCATCAAAAAAGCATACAGAAATCGAACTTTTTCACTGTCATCCCATTTTCCATAAAATCCAATGAGCAGATATCTGCAAACTAGACACCATTACCTTTCCGAAACAGCTTTGATGACTCTGCAACTCACCATAGGCTCTGAGAAAGGTGTTTTTCTTGTAGCATCATGACCAACAAGTGTGAAAACATGCTTTCATGTGCTAAGTTAACCACCATGGGAAAAATCCATCCTTGACCACAGAAATTCAAAGTAAATATGTTTTCGAAACTCCATGCTCCAGTGTTCACAAAACACCTTGGTTCAGGTTCGAACTCACCATGGTCTCAGAGAAATGAATAAACCTCCAAAATCATTTTTCATGATTGTTCACCAAGTGGTTTGTGTGGTAACTTGTGGCATTTTTACCATGGCCATTCTTATTTTCTGAAAGTAAAAACAACTCAGGGTTAGAAAGCGCATACTTCACTGTTGTTTAGAAAAATAATGTCGAACCTCAAACCTTTTTTCTCCAGGAGATATGAAGGAAGCACAAAAGGCACTTTTGAGGGGTTTTTGGGGTGTGGTTCATGGGTGACTTTGTTGGAGATTGGAAGAATAGCAGAAAAATTATTTCCAAGAAAGTGAAGTGGGGGATAGAAGCGTACCACTGTCTACTTTTGAAAAATGCTTGGTTCAGATTTTTTCAGCGCAGTGGCGCGCAGATATGCGTAAAACACCAAATGTCAGTTTGGAGTGTTTTAGAGGGTTGGGCAAAAAGTGATTCATGGGGCATCTTGAAAAAATTCACAGAAAATAGCCCTTGAGGAGTTGAAACAAAGTGAGAGTCGCATTTAAAAGCTAGCGCTCTCTACTTTACAACAGCGCTTTAGTTGGCGCGATTCGACGCACTGGCGCGAAGTTATGCGTAAAATGAGTTAGGCCATTTTCGACATTGTTGGCCTTTTGGTTCATCAAAGAATGAGAAGAAATCATAAAGAAATCAAAGCTTCTGGACTCCAAAGAGGGTGCACTGTGACTGGGGAGGGGATTTATAGTCACGGACCGTCAATCTTGTCCCTTCCCTTGACATAGGGTCTCTTGTAGGACCGTAAGCAAGGAGAAGAAAAGCCTTGATAATTCAACTCAACAAGCATGCAACATGTAGCAAACAAAAGCCACACAATCAATGGCTCTAGGCCTCAAAGAGCCTCAAGAGAGCCTCTGGAAGTTCGCTGGCAGCGCTCTCGCAACACGTCGTCGTCGTAGAAGTCGTCGTCGTCGTAGCTGAAGCTCTGGCAAAGCGCTTTGTGTAGTCCAAGTTCACCACTTTGTTGAAACTTCTTGTTAAGTTAAAATTCTTCCAAATCTTCACCAAACTCATTGAAATAGACCCTCTGGACGCCTTTTCGAACTCTTCTGAAGCCTCTGGCGTCGTCGCACTTGCGTAAAGGTCGCTTCACGCTACGCTCTTGGAGTTTTCGAATTGATTTGAAGCTTCTTTTTGAGGTACAAGGAAGTATACCTTCAAGACTTCAAAGTTTCTTGAACTTTTTGATAAATTCAAGCAAGGAACTCACTTTACTTGAACAGCGTACGCTGGCCCAGCTGCTGCTCGTCGTCCTCGTCGTCGTCGACCTGCTGGAACTTCAGATTACTGGACTGTCATATGCTTGTGCTTGGGTGCATATAGAAAACCGATTTTCCTTGTCTTGCACTTAAAAATCAAATTGTTTCCAATGTTCTCCATTACAATTGATCTTGTTGGCAAGTACAGGACACAGGCAACAGCACGAAGACGAAGTCGTGAACGAACATTGAGCTGGACCAACTGGCTGGTCCAGTAATACGGGTTCACATGCCTAAATAACAAGAAAATTGATATAACAATAAATTCTCATTAAAAAGGCAATAAAACCTACATTTTAGCAACTTTCTGAGTAGTCTATCTTATCACAGGCCTTGTCAACATTACGTAAATTGCTGTCGGCGGCAAAAGACGGCGACAGTCGCGACAGGCCATCTGAAGCTTCGAAATAGCTTCAAAATAGCTTCTAATACATCAGAACCTTCTAAAATGCTAGAAAACATGATTAAATCACATTATAAGCATATGGGATGTGATTATTCATGTATGGCTACTAATGTATCCTAGATCTCTGCTCTCTGTAGTGTACCTAAGAGCATTAGACTCTAGCAGTAAGCTATAGGCTTGGAATATAAGCCAAATATGAGCAAATATCCTAGTGTTCTAGGATCTTGAAGCTTGGAGAGGTCTAGTATAGATCCTCCAGAAAGCTTCTGAGAGGCCCAAATGCCCCAACTTATTACCCAAACACACCCGCCCAAGACCCCAGCCAGGACTGGCGGGGTTACCGAAACCCACACCCAACCGCAGCCCGGACCCAAACACAAGCACCACACAACAGTAGGAAACCCAGTGTCCCAAGCCCGGGCACTGAGGCAGCCCGTGCCATGCAGGTGACCCGGCCAAACGAGATCCGGAGCCCGGGGGTAAGGCTGCATCCTAAGGCCTGCGCTGCTTTGGGACTCGAGGCGGAGCGTGCGACACCCAAGCGCCTCGGAACCCCAGTACCAAGAACATGCATGCATGCCTTGGGAACGGGATACGCCAGGAAGTCCGGTGAACCTCTAGGCTTCCGCCCAAAGGAGGGGACGTGCGCAAGCACGGGGGCACACCCTCCCGGCGAGACAAGCACGTCACGCTGGCGGCGATCAGCCCTCCCGGTGTTGCCCGGGGCCGCTTTGTTGGGGGCCACCAGTCAGGTCTAGCGGGATGTAAGCCGCCTCCCCTCTTCAAGTGCGGAGCCTCTTCCTGTTCGTCACAGCGGCAACGCCAGCGGGAAGCATGGGGCGCCTCTCCACGACCGAGTGCACCTACCTACCTACCTTGGTCTAGTGGGAGCAGACAATCCAAGGTGTTCATTGTGGTGCCAAAAGGTGGATCGCATAGGATTAATTGTACGGATTTGTCGGAATAACTGGGATGATTTCGATTTCAATGTGTGTCCATGTCCGTCCCTGTTGCAATTTTCTCCTTGTGTGACAAAAAAACAGCAACAAGAAGAGGGTCGAGTATACACAACATAGTAAACAGAAGAAGACACAGCCATCTGATCTGTCCGTTGGTCCTCGCATCTGTCAACAAACAACCAAAGTGGAACGCCACCATTAAGTAAAAATGTGGTACACAGAGTGGTGAACCGGGCATCGTGGTGCACATCAAAGTATACACGCACGTGTCTGGCAAAATATCACCAGCCATCACGTGACCGACTGGACTGGTAAACCACCGGATGTTCCCCGACTTGGTTAAGATTGGGAGGGAGGGTGTTGTCACCAACCGGGGCGGCAAAACACGAGTACTGGGTTGGAACACCGACGGGGAGGCGGATTTCATTCTTTATACGAAGGCCAGACAATCAAATTGTGGTGCCCCTCAGCTAGCGAAACGATCATCCTTGGCGGGTTGGTCTCTTATCAGGTTATTGGCAAAAGGAACCCCTCGACGTCCTGTGCAGCCTCAAAGTCCTGTTCAAAGGGAAACGGTGAACTTTCAAAACACACATCCGCAAATGTCACACCGACGGCGAGGCGCCTACTCGCCATGAAACCACCGGGTCTGTCGTTCAGGGACAATCCCCACACACAACAGGAATCGATGAAACGGATCACGGAAATATAGTCGTCCAATGTGACTTCTGCGAGGGCATTACAGACAACCACGGTATCATGCAAACCCATCACAGCAAATGCATCATCCTCTGGCGACACACTGTCACGGAAACTGACATTCACAGAGGGTCGATAGCTGGACATGATCTCATCCATACTCGCCAAAGAAGACAGCTGGTCAGGGGGGTTGTGATATACCACAAGCATGACGTGCACATCAGGATAAACAAGCACCGCCTGTTCCACCGGTTTGAATTGGTCTGGTGGCATTCGTTCTGCGTTTATGTACACACAGTCTATTCTGGGATCACAATATCCACTGGCTGCAAGAGTGACGTCCATCAGTCTAAGCTTCGCGTACCAATATAATCTTCAAGTGTGTCTCCCACGCACCCCCTGAAACGAGTCAACGGTGTGGGACAACGCTTTCCATGGTCATTTCCCCGTAGTACTCTAGATACTCAACGGGCTTGCATAAGTAGACCTCCGCATGCATACCGTCCTGCCCCAGAAAAGTGTGTGACGTGTTCGCGATGAGGTGGGAGGCATACCCGTTGATGCCAGCCAGTTGGCACAATGCGAATGTCACGTTCCAATCACTACCCCTCTTGCTTTCGCGGTAGGGCGTCTCCCCCGGTTCAGATTCGTCCAAAGGGTTCGTGGCTTCGTCCAAAGGGTGTGTGTGACGAGGGACGGAATGACGATGCTGTGTTACGATACCCCTGTTCAACAGGGTTGCCCCTCGGCTGCAAACCGCGGACCGTGGCACACGCGTGTCCAACCATCCGCCTGGTTGATCCCGCCGCGTTCGTTCCAGTGTACCACCCACGAACCTCGGCCACTGGCAACGCTACAACCACTGGGAACCTGAGCCGACCCACCAGCGTGACCTCAGCGCCCTGGTGAGCGCTCATGTCAGCCTTGATTATGTCGAATCGCTGTCCTTGCCGGCGCTGACTTTGAAGTTGGCCTCCATTGACGTGCAGCACTCGGCCGCAACTGTCACCTCCTGCGTACAACATAACGCCGCCACCGTCAAGAGGAGGAGACCCGTCCACGTCGACGCTCCATAGCCGCTATTGATGTCCGTCCGCAGCGTGTTCTGCTTAGCATGTCTCGACGGCAAAACAAACGAATCACAGCACACACGAGCGCACTGACAGCCACAACGCACTCTTCTTCAAAATTCTCAAGTGGATCGTCAACCCACTGACCACGTAATCGTAATTCTGCACTGGCCAAATGTGCCCTGTTGGTCTCCCAGGTGCTAAAAACCTCAACACGGCGAATGTTCCTTAGTTGATTTTCATTGTAGCGACTCATTTTCATTTTTTCCCGGCGCAGCAACTGTTCGTTAACTTGACACAACACATCTGTATTCTCAGAACCCAGCTTCCGTTAGCGTCGAACGTTCATTTTTTGAATAACCTCTCTTGAACTCTGTTCAACCTGAATATCCATCCTCTCGGCTGCCATCTCCGCCACTGTCCTTCAGAAGGTTGACAATTTTGTATATCCTACGGGATACTGATCTGGACTCTTGGTGAACAATTTGCAGATCTACCGCACGACGAAGCAATGGCACAAATCCAAATCCGTCACAGGTCTCTACGTCTGAATGTCTGTACGTCTGTACGTCTGAAATTGTCAAAATCCTTCATGTCCAGACCATGGTTGAATACCCTGAATTACAAACAGAAATTTCAATGTAAAACAGAACTTTTCATGAGCGGAAAATCCTTTATTTCTGCACGCGCGCGACGCAACCTAAGCTACAGGACTCGCGATCTGGCTGCGAACAGCCCCCTGCTGGGCATAACCCGTCACAAGAGGGAAACACCTAAGTCCTATGCAATAAAGAGCATACTTAGTTGTGATGTGTATGTGCGGTGTGTCCATTGTTTGCCCCTCATCAATAGTAGATGAATTAGTAGTAAACAACCAACACAACGCGGACGGAATGCAACCTGGTTTGAATCTTGCTGCGCTAAAGTCCAAAGCTTTCCTTTCGAAAAGGATATCATTCAAATGGTTTAGACAAGGTGCACTCATTGTAAAACTTCACCTACGGCTCAAATCGTTTTACAGCTGTTCCGGGGCTACCGTCCCCGGGTCGACCCTCTCCAAGCCCATGCGGCCTCCTCCCTTGCACGTACGCGTAGCACAAGAAGAAGACCACTCACATCCACTCAGACTCAGTGAGCATCCATCGGGATTGCGAAATCGAAGCAATCCCTTTGAGGTCTAAACAACAAAGGAAAGAAAGCATGTACAAATGGTCATAGGAACATGTAAATCCTCCAAACCATGTCCCGGTTAGGGTAAGGTACAATAATCATTGGAAATCACAAAGGAAGAGGCATCAAGGCAGGAGAGGGGCGGACAAAGGGAGCCCACTCTCCCACTCAGCACATCCTGGGTAGCCTGATTCAGGATCCCCAAGGAGGAAGAACAAAACATGCAAAAACAACAAGACATGGGTAAGGCCCATTGGCTGTCAAAGCCTACCCTAGTGGGGGGGTTGTCACTCTCCACTCCCGGCACTACAGAACCCCAGAGGCGGGGGTCTAGTGCCTACACACTCACTCTCCATCCTCCCGGAATATCCCAACTCAAGTCCCCTTGGGGCAGGCGATAGCCCCACCACACCACCGTAGGGGGGGGGGGGGTGGTCCCGGGTGCCTATGAGACTTAGGCCCCAGAAATTCTGTGGAAAAGGGGGTAACGTGGTATATCACCCATACCACCTCAGGATCCCACATCCCAAAACGAAACAAGGGTAGTTGGGGGTAGCCAAGACCTCCACCCTGACACACGTAGAGAGGCACGACCCAACTCCACACGGGCTCTGAGACCTAGCATGGGAAGCAGGGCACCAAAACAGGCAAAACCAAAAATCAGAGGTTACCCACTTCAACACACTCTCCCGCCATGACAAAGGGGATTCAAAGGATTCCATGTGGGCACATCCAAAGGGCATCACTCAAACATTATGCCCACCAGATATCCGAGTCTGTCTCCCTGATACCATGTCACTGTCACAAGTCTGGTAGGCTGCGCACTTTGGTGAAACTCGCCTTAAGTGAAAAAGAAGGGAGAAAAGAATGCCAATAACTCCCGCATAGGGTCAGCCTAAGGTCCAGGGAAGTGCATGCACAAAGGATCCGGAGAGGAGTTGATTGTCCTAAAAGGGTTGGCCCTACCTCACCCTCAGATTGGAGCAAGGCAACAAACTCCAATACCCACTTTTTGGGGTCTTTTTTGGAGACCTCAAAAAGGGCTTATGCAAACATTCCTGAGTCAGAATTGAAGTCAGAATTGAGGTGACATATGGGTTTGGTCCGATCCCATAAGGGTAGGCCATAACCCAAACTCCTCAAATATGAGGAATAGACACTGATGAGAGGCCATGGGTGAAATATTGGCCCAAATCCAGAACATGGCCTAACTTTCCCATGGCCCAGAAGTGACCTCATGAAATTTGGAATTTTCAACAAAAGTCCAGAGAAAATTCAAAACAGTGAACCTGTGTACCAGTAACCTTCCAACAGATGCTCAATACAAACTAGAGAGCACCATTGAAACATAGGAAAAGACCCCAAGGTCCAACTCCTCATAGGTTCTTTACTGGGCTGGGAAGTGCCATGTGGATACCCACACAGCACCCGGCTCAGTGTGACAGTAATGTCCCACTGCTGATAGGACGTGGGGCTCCCTTCCACTCTGTGACCTGGCACTCCCATGGCACCATAGCTGACACATGCGCTGGGGGGGGGTCCCCACAGGGGTAGGGCGTCCTGGTCGACTCCTCACTACTGCAGGTCCATGGCACTCAGTCCATGGCACCAATGAGGCATTGAAAAATGAGGTAGAGGTCCCATACCAACCTGGGTGTTCGCCTGGGGCAGTTAACCCTCAAGGGGGGGCAGGTTCTGATGCTGAAACTGGTGACCTATCTTGACTACGAACTGCCCCGCTCGCGGTCCACCCCTAAAGGGTATTTCTATCCACCCACGGACTGAGAAAGGAAGTGAAAGAAACTGGACACAGGCCGATTGCAACGGCTCAGGCCCCACATCAGCACAGCTGCAGATTTTCTTGGGCTCTGGCCATCATAGGCTGAGATACCCCTATAGACACTCAGAATCGGCCATTGCATTGATTCCTATGTACAACAGTGGCATAGACCGGTTGCGACGGCTCGAGCCCAACATGGATCAATCCTGCTGACACACATGAAAAGTAACACCCTGCAGGTCTGCTGGTTTCTGCTCCAGTCGGGTGGATCCCCGTTACCCACAGGGACCCCTATAAACATCCAGACTGGGCTGAAAACAAGAAACCAGATCTGCGTATAACTTAATGCTCGTCTTGGCAGGGTAGTGCCACTCCCCGTGGGTCATCCGGTTGCACCTGAGTACAACCGCAGGCACGTCCCCCGCATGGCGGATCCCAAGGGCTTCAGATCAGGTCGTAGCACTCGGGAGCGATGAATCCCCATAATTGTTCGAGGCGATGGAGCGAGCGTGGTGGCGCGGGCTGTGGAGCCTCCACAGGGCTGGGGCTGATCGCCAGCATGTCCTGCACGGTCTGGGGGGCCTCCTCAGGGCAGGGGCAGGTTGCCACAGTGCCCTGCTCGTTCGTGGTCGCCTCCTCGGCCTGCTCAGCCCCTGAGGGGGCGCATTGGGCATCCTTCTCGGCCTCCTTGACCCCTGAGCGGACATCCCTGAAGTCCAAGGGGTCCTCCACGGGACTCTGCGGTTCGGCCGCGGTGGTCAACTCCATGAACTCTTCCGGGGGGGCTGAAGGGGGTTGATTCGGCCCCATCTCAGCCCCGGCGGCGCACGGGGGGTCATTCAGGACCTCGTGGGCGTCGCTCAGGACTGTGGAGTCATCGGGGGCCGGCGACGGGGCCCTTGGGGCTGGTTCGGGCCCTTCACGTTGTCATCGACTCTTCACTTGTCGACCTGCTCGACATCCTCTCCGGCGGCGGCGGCGTGGGGTGCTCGTCACCGTTGTGGGTGCACGCGGTTCCCATGATCTCTTTGATCATCTCGTAGGCGCCGGCCATTGTTGAGTTGGCGGCGACCATTGGGGCTGCCCTTCAACTGATGGGCGCCTCCAGGGCTGCGCGGGGGCGGCCAGTGAGATAGGGGCCTCCCCTTGGGGGAATTGAGGCGCCTGGCTCACCGGGTGGTCCTGAGCTGGGGCTGCCGGGCTCGGTGGACTCGAGGAGGTCGGTAGGGGGGCGCTAACGGCCTCCTCCATCACTGAGATCCTCTTCTCCATGGACTCCAAGCGCTCCTCGATGGCCAGGGCTGGCCTGCATACCCGCAGACCAGGACCCAAGTCAATGACGAAGTCCTCCAAGATAGGGAGGCGCGCCATGTCGAGTCGCATTGGATGGTGAGGCGCTCTCTCCCGGTCTCTTCGAACTCCATGAGGGCCTTGGTGAGGGCATCCATGGTCTCTTTGAAGTCCATCTCCGAGGGATTGACACTTTCCGAGGATAAGGGGCTTGATTTGCTCCTTACTGATGGCTCTCGGGATGTGGGGCTGGTCGATGCTTCGATTTGCTGTTCCGGGGCTACCGTCCCCGGGTCGACCCTCTCCAAGCCCATGCGGCCTCCTCCCTTGCACGTACGCGTAGCACAAGAAGAAGACCACTCACATCCACTCAGACTCAGTGAGCATCCATCGGGATTGCGAAATCGAAGCAATCCCTTTGAGGCCTAAAAAACAAAGGAAAGAAAGCATGTACAAATGGTCATAGGAACATGTAAATCCTCCAAACCATGTCCCGGTTAGGGTAAGGTACAATAATCATTGGAAATCACAAAGGAAGAGGCATCAAGGCAGGAGAGGGGCGGACAAAGGGAGCCCACCCTCCCACTCAGCACATCCTGGGTAGCCTGATTCAGGATCCCCAAGGAGGAAGAACAAAACATGCAAAAACAACAAGACATGGGTAAGGCCCATTGGCTGTCAAAGCCTACCCTAGTGGGGGGGTTGTCACTCTCCACTCCCGGCACTACAGAACCCCAGAGGCGGGGGTCTAGTGCCTACACACTCACTCTCCATCCTCCCCGAATATCCCAACTCAAGTCCCCTTGGGGCAGGCGATAGCCCCACCACACCACCGTAGGGGGGGGGGGGGTGGTCCCGGGTGCCTATGAGACTTAGGCCCCAGAAATTCTGTGGAAAAGGGGGTAAAGTGGTATATCACCCATACCACCTCAGGATCCCACATCCCAAAACGAAACAAGGGTAGTTGGGGGTAGCCAAGACCTTCACCCTGACACACGTAGAGGGGCAGGACCCAAATCCACACGGGCTCTGAGACCTAGCATGGGAAGCAGGGCACCAAAACAGGCAAAACCAAAAATCAGTGGTTACCCACTTCAACACACTCTCCCGCCATGACAAAGGGGATTCGAAGGATTCCATGTGGGCACATCCAAAGGGCATCACTCAAACATTATGCCCACCAGATATCCGAGTCTGTCTCCCTGATACCGTGTCACTGTCACAAGTCTGGTAGGCTGCGCACTTTGGTGAAATTCCCCTTAAGTGAAAAACAAGGGAGAAAAGAATGCAAATAACTCCGGCATAGGGTCAGCCTAAGGTCCAGGGAAGTGCATGCACAAAGGATATGGAGAGGAGTTGATTGTCCTAAAAGGGTTGGCCCTACCTCTCCCTCAGGTTGAAGCAAGGCAACAGACTCCAATACCCACCTTTTGAGGTCATTTTTGGGTACCTCAAAAAGGGCTTATGCACACATTCCTGAGTCAGAATTGAAGTCAAAATGGAGGTGACATATGGGTTTGGTCCGATCCCATAAGGGTAGGCCATAACACAAACTCCTCAAATATGAGGAAAAGACACTGATGAGAGGCCATGGGTGAAATATTGGCCCAAATCCAGAAGATGGCCTAACTTTCCCATCGCCCAGAAGTGACCTCATGAAATTTGGAATTTTCAACAAAATTCCAGAGAAAATTCAAAACAGTGAACTTGTGTACCAGTAACCTTCCAGCAAATGCCCAATACAAAGTAGAGAGCACCATTGAAACATAGGAAAAGACCCCAAGGTCCAACTCCTCATAGGTTCTTTACTGTTTACCCGCCAAGGGACTACATGACAGGGTGGTTTTCAGGGTCCATAATGTACATCTCTGGGACCATGTAAAACCACTATCCTATACACTTGGCAGACTTGGTTCCAATGGATTGGGTAAGTAATATAACATACCAAAACAAGTTCAAATACCCAAAGTAGAAACATTGGGGAGGTTTAGGGTCAAAGAACAAGGAGATTTGGCCCAAAGACCCAAATGAACCAAGTGAATGAAGTGAACACACAAAATTTGAAATCTCCAAAACGTTTTAGAGATTGAAATGGTGTGGTAAGCCCAAAGTGAGATATAACCAAGTAAAAGCATGCACGTAGAGTGGAAAGCATGCTCTCTCATGGGAATCAACACTTTGGTTCGAACTCAACATGTGCATGAAGATATGAGTTCGAAAAGTCAACACATGGACTGAGTAAATTAGGGCAATGTGCTCATGACCAAATTTACTATAAGCAGAAATAGGCCAAAATGGCACATAGAAAATTGGTCGTAGTGTAAAGACAAAAATCGATGACAACCTATGGTGACCATATATGGATAGTAGGGACCATGGAGACCACGAATGATCGAACGTTCGACCAAAAACTCAATAGTAGTGGATCTCTGTAAGTGGCTCAGGGCTCAGGCGTGTTAAGGAACAGCAACAGGATTCCGTTCGCAGGGCAGAGGTTTACCGGCAGCGCTATCGGAGAGTCGCCAGTGCAGTAGATAGACGTAGATTTCTGAGTCCATTAAATTGAAGCAAGCAGAAACGTGTGTTGCAGCGATTACAAGCTATGATTGTATTCCTTTTGAGAATCATTAAACTCTGTCTTGATTTCAGGGTTCTTGCATTATGTATTGAATGATGGACAGTGGGACAACTCAGGGTATGCTTTGATTTGGAGTTGTGCCAAGTGCTCTGTTCTTCTCGTGGCAAAGGATTCTGTGGAATTTCAAAGCAGTGGTCAAAACATTGGAGTTTTTATAATAAGAACTTGAGATAAAGATGATCACCGACGATGGCATAGACAATCTCCATGGTGACCACAAGTGAACACATGAAAAATATACAATTCAAGACACAATCACTAAAATTCATGTGTGGTCCTATGTACAATGAATCACGGCCGAACAAAGTGCATTAACCAAAGTAGACACATGCCACAACACGCACAAACAACAGTTAGACTCGAACTCGACGCGAGCTTGGAGATCCAAGCTCAAAAAGTAGGCCCATGAAAGGCCAAAAATGTGTGATTTTGGGCATAAAATGACTATGCCAAAATGAGCTAAAAAAAGTTTAAAACTTCGAGCTAAAAGATGTCGAAAGCGTCGAAACACAACCAAAACTCGAACATATATTGTTGGTACTCACCAAGTACGAACAAAATGAGCTCTTACTTATTTTCTGTCGCCACTATATCTTGGAGATATAGTGGCAAACTTTGAGCACATGAAAACAAAATGCCCGAAATCTCGAAAGTAAAATTGACACCAAAAATCGCCAATGGCTCAAATTAACTTGAACCAAGGTGATTATAAAACTAGGGAGTTGTCGCTACGATGCCAAAAAGAAATTACGAAAAAACTCGACAATGACGCGACACACTGACCTGAAAAAGTGGCATCATGAACGACACAAAAATGCACTATTCATGCATGAATGTGGGTCCCACCATGGAGTGTGGTGACCCACCACGACCATATCTCGACATTGCAAAGGGAAGGGAAGGCAAACCAAAATGATTACCAATGTTGACATCAACCTGGGATCAGTGAATTCAACATGACCTTGAGATTCACGATAGGTTGTTCACCACAACCAAAACTCCATTCAATCCTAATAATTTAGTCATATCTCCAAACTGACTTGCAACTTACACAAACAAATAACATACCATTCTAGAGGAGAGTCATGCCATTCCATTGCATCTCTCCTCAAGAGAAATGGATGGAAAATCTCAATTTACGGTTAGGCAGAAGTGAGCACATGAATTGCATAAGATGTGCATGCCATGCCTAATCTAACGATGGGGGGTAAAAGAAAAAGGCACCGTAAGGTGCCGGCAACGATGCCTGAGCTATCCCTATACTTTAAATGGCTGGCAACCATGACCTTAAGGGGTCTTTGAAAATAGTGGCACCGGAACCTGAACTTTTAATTCCCTATCATAAACCAAGTATTGACTATTACAACCGTGCAGTCAGAATTAATGCAGGTCAACAGGATGAAGTTGCCGTAAAGGCCAGTTCATGGTCTCGCGATTTGGGTCGCCAGATCCCAACTGGCAGTTCGCCCGCGAATTGGCGCGACGCCAGTTCACCACCAGGCCGCTGCCAATATTTAACTTCTGTACCTATGCGAATTTAAGGCAAATTCGCATAGCTATCAACAGGGCAATGGATTCCCTAGTGACTGATACAAAAGCGGCGGAAAAACACGCCGAGTTCCCTGATATCCCTACTGCAGGCTCATGTCAAAAGTACCATGAAAGGAAAGGTTAAGGGGGGATGAAGGCTAATGATATCCTCTATCAAGTCCTATAGTGGGAGCCTATTATAGCCTACACAAAGGGATGATGGGGGTCAGCACAAAAGGAGTATGTGTCCCCATAACCGGGGATCAGGCCCCACAGGGGGGACCGGGGGGCGCAGGGCATGACGGAAACCAAACACTCATATAAAAATCAATGTCCTCCGCACGATTTGCGCCTCGGTTTTACACTTTGGTCCTTGATGGTCCTTGATTCCTAGAGGATTCGGGATGATAAGTGCTGTAGCTTGCTTTGTGCACCTAACAAAGTGGTGCAAGGGTGACGTCTCCAACCCAATGCCCACCTTCACATAAAGCTAGATTCCAGTTCGACATTGACTGTTGCTGCAATCAATCAACATCAGATCAGGATCAACAATGTGTGCAATCAGCTCGAAGGCTCTGGTGTACTGCGAATGTTTAAAAGGTTTCAGTCCCCCTCGCCATAACCAGAACACATGCGACAGAGATGCGCGAGTGTAAAACCGTATTCTGTGTCCAGTACAAAACCGTATTCTGCCGTTACAAATCTCCTGATAACCGAAAAAAACGGGCAAAAATTTTCGGCGTTCTGGCTAATCATGAATAGCACAGCATCGCAGACTGCTGCGGTTTCGGGATTCGGTTACTGCGTCGTGTTGGGGCCCCTCCCCCACGCGACCAGATGAATACCGCGGCCCTGCCGGGGCCAAGTGAATTAGCGGAAATGAAATGGAATCAAAGCAACCAGAATTCGCAACTTTCTGGTGCGCAACTGCTCGTTGGGTTTCGATCATGGGCAGCTACGATACAACTTTTCGAGTGCTAGTGCCAGCTCAAATTATGGCCGGCAATGATCCTGGCTATACGCATGCGACATGCTCTCCAGGGGCCAGTTGGTTTTAGGATTTTGTGCCGACGATCCAAAACTAGCAGCACAAAATTTATTGCTAGCACAGACATCCGAAAATTAGAGAAAAAAGTAGTAATGAAGTAAGGCACTTCGGGGAACCATTGATTTTCTGTTTTAACTTCAATTTTACGGCAAAAATATACCCACCCAAGCAGAGCCTAAGTGGTGCACCGGACATGAGGCGCTCCGTAAATTGTTATTTTGTACAAGGTATGGTAAGTATAGTGCTGAATTGTATGCGAGATCGAGCTTCCGATGAAGATCGATCTCAATCGCAGGCGACATTAATCGCGATGTCATAATTTTGAGGTTTGGTTGCTTAGCAATCTCAAAAAATTACAAATTTTTGAAGAATTTTACATTTTCTATTAAAATCCTCCATTTTTCAATCAAGACGATGCCCGGAGATACCGCATTTTGCGATTCCCAAAACTCAGCACTATTGTAATGTCAATATGGTCATGTTCATACTTGTCTTGCATGGTTCCACACATCCATTGAGTAAATTTAGTATTTCACACTTCACTGAATTTTTGTCAAGGTATGAAGGTTTGGCAAGGTATGAAGGTAAGCACTCATAGCTAGAGCATGACATGGCATGAGTGTGATACATATGTAGGTATCAATTAGTTTATTTTACTGAGTTAACGATTCTTATGGAGCTCCGGATTAATGTTACTCAATTTGCTTTGATTTTACACTATTTTGAATTCATGATTTACTTACTTATTAATAGGGACGAGGAGGGTATATTAGGGTATGTGGGCCCGGATGTACCACACCTATCACGAAGGTGCTCACAAATCGTCGATAGGGCAGACTTGGGTAGTACTGCCCTCGGGGACATGGAAAACCTCTTGCCCAACCTGCTGGCGGCATGCGTCCACCTTCCTGGGCGGCAGACATTGTGGAAAAGGGGGTCACCCTAAGGGGTGGTGGGAGATGGCCGCTCCTGACAGGAGCCGCCCCTGGCTCCTGCTCCTGAGGAGCACCGACCCTGGCTCCTGAGGAGCTCCGACCCTGGGATGCTCCTCAGGAGCACCGACCCTGGCTCCTCAGGAGCACCGACCCTGAGGGGGCTCCTGAGGAGCACCGACCCTGGCTCCTCAGGAGCCAAAGCTCCCGAGGAGCACCGACCCTGCTCCTGAGGAGCAAGTTGGCTCCTGAGGAGCACCGACCCTGGCTCCTGAGGAGCCAAAACAGAAAAAGGTTATTTTTTTCACTTTTAGCTGAGTACTTTGCATATTTTCTACAAAGAGTGCCCATTGTGGCTGCAAAGTTACCAACAACTTGGATAAAAGTCGCATTTTTGGACTCCTACAGGCTTTCCTAATGTCTACATCATTGATCCTGAAGAACACCACCTCTACTCCTTGGAAACGGTTCTGCTTCCGAACAAAAGCGGCCCTCGGGAACCAAAACAAAAAGACTTATTCCCACTTTTTGATTACTTATGTGTACTTTTTCGTACACGGTGCCCATCGTGCATGCAAGATTGCCAACAAGGCAGATCAAAGTTGCATTTTTGTTAGCTTTGGAGGTTCAACTAGAGGTTTCCTCCAAAATTTTTTAAGTGAACCAAGTCGTTTGTTTCAATCATTGATCTTGGAAGGAACCACTATTGCTCCTGAAGAGCAATTTTGCTCGGGAGGAGCACCGTCCGTGTCTTTCGGGGAGCTAGAACAAACCTACGTGTTTTTCACTTTGTGCTTGTTGTTTCGCATCATTTCAACATCCGCTCCGTATCATTCTTGGAACATTACCAACAACCCAAAAGTTGCATTGCGCTTTAGAAAGTCTACTAGACATTTGTTTCCTTTGCTTCAATGTTTGCTTTGTGACCAACGTCAATTAACAAAATACTTCGTTTCAAAAATGTGAATTTGAAGCTCTTATAAGCATGCAACTTGGGTGTAATTTTGTTTTGCAAACAACATCACTGCCTCTACTTTGAAACCGCGATGAAAACTGTGCTTTTGCTTTGATTGGGCATTTTTATTCTTGAGCCTCTTGTGCTATCTTTTTCAATCAACCTTTTTTCCTAATGCCTTAGCCAAAGAACCATGCAGCAAGCACTTAAAGCCAAATACATGCGTATAACAATTAACATTTTGTATTGGCACCAATCACATAGCAATCAACACAACCTTTTCTACCATCAATTCCATTGGTTGCGGGAGAAACCACAAAAGTGCACTTCATCTGCCTTACTTTAGAAGATTCGCATTCATTGAACTTTCGGACACCACCAGAATACAATTGTTCCATACAGCATCATTGCCCGTTGTGTTGCATCAGACTTTGGATGAAAATGATGCATCAAGCAGTACGCAAAATGCACAAAAAATCCTATCCCCAAATTCACAAAGTAAATAATCAACCAAAAATGAATACAAATTCGTAGTCCAATTGGCGCATCAATAATTCAAGTAACACATCAAATTGCAATGGAGCCTTACGGTCCAAAGATATGAAAATTGGTACCATACAGCATATGTATTGTACGGTATCGGCATGGTATCCATACCATACAGTGCTGCAATATCTTGTATGGTATAGCCCAACACTCTTGTATTCACTACTTTGTCCCACCACAAAAAAAAATTGGCTTTTTCACTCCAAACAAATATATCGCACAATGCCTTGGCTGTCCCTGCATCCGCAGAGTGGTCCGATACATGGTTGTTGTCAATTCTTGGCAGCTGATGAACAATTGCTATCATTTTAATGAGCTACTAATTGTGGGAAATTAATGACTGGACACTGGACAAAGGGCTGGCCATGGTTTCTTTTTTTTTATGCTCCATAACAAAGGCACTATACCTTGCATCTTGGTAGTACCTATGTGGTACCCGTGTCCAATGGTGTTCAGATGTGTAATGCAAAGGCATCAACCAATCAAAAATGACTGCAGTTGGGTCCCTGGGCGGCATTGGCGAGCACTCCACTATGCCATGTCCTGATGCAAAAGAATGATGGTTGCACAATTTGGCCAAATCAGCTTGCCATAATTGCGAAATTCTGCTGCCACCGTCACACTGCTTGCTAATTGCTCCATGTTTGCTGTTTTTAACAACCTTTAACCTAGCCTGGCAACTTGCCACAGAGGCCCAGCATGCCACGCATGCAATTGAACTCAAATTCTACCCTCCACCACCTGCTTCGCCAGTGCACTAATCACAAGTTTGGCTATTTACTGGTTCGATTTGAGGCTGGCCGACTAAGCTCAGGGCACAACACTCTCAGCAGCCCATGGTTGATTGCTAGTTCTCTCATAGGGCTTACGAGAACATTGCGAGTTACTCAGGATTCTTGCCCTCAGTGGTGGTACTAGCAGCGTGTCCACCTCCATATCGGGACCATTGCTTGCTAATTACGGTCCCACTGCAATTCTGTCTTCCACCACCGCCGCCGCCAGTGCTCTGATCTGTTGATTGCCTTAATCCCTTGACCCGGTCCAGTGAACTCAACGCACAACACTTGCAAATGCCCGCAATTGATCGCTGGTTCCCGCATTTGGTTCAGTCTGCAAAATGAATCTGCCTTGTTGGTTTTCACCCTCGCCAATGGTTTCAACCTCTGAAAATAATGAAATCAACAAGCACACGGCGGAAATCGCGCACGGTCAGAAACCATTCAGCACCTCAATGTCCACGTCCCACAAAGCAAATGCTTTCTCACCCCACTGGGGGACTCCTCACAAGTGCAAACGCATCAACCCCCCGAAGTGGGGGAAATTTTTTCACTCACGAGGGCCCCCTGCGGCAAGTTCAGATGCAAAAAGTGCAACACAATTGCAAAAGCTGCCAAATTATTTCCAGAAACACTGTCTGTGGCTACAATGCCCAAGAGGGAATACGCTTGTTGACATCACCATTGATCATTGCAAGCAAATACCCAATCTGTGAATCATAAGAGACGTCCACAGTCACATTCTTTGCAATATGTTTGCGGGCTCCAGGCTGTCTTGGTTCAGTCGGGTTTGTTCTTGGCAGGAGTAACAGCGGTGGTTGATTGGGCAAGTGATTCTGGTGTTGCAGGCAATGTTATTCTTGGTGATGTTTTCGCAAAGAAAGGACACGGTTTGAGGTAATGGACACACAGTGTACACAATTTGTCGTCCGTCGAAAGGTGAGGGTGTCGTTCTGCAATTAGCGCTTGCTGAGATCCACCAAGGTCTGTGCTGTCAATTCTGACCCCTGGCTCAAACAAGCAGCACACTTTGCCACCAGAACTCAGTGCGGATCTGTTAACAAACAAAACAAATGCATGGGGGGCCAGACCACTGTGACACTGAAGTATGTCAGCTGAAGAATTCCCACCCATAAAATGCCTTTTTCTGGTGTCCAATCCTGCAACCCACTGAACAACAAATCGGGGTGAATCGTTGTGGGGGGGGGGGGGGGTTGACACATGGCTGAAGAGAAATTGAGTATGGACAAATAGAAGATTGTAGAGGAAGAGCAGATGTGTATGATGCAACGAATTCAACTAATTGGTCCAAAATTCTGTGAACTTCAGCACTCTGCACTGCCAGTTAAGTCTTTATTGGAAACTCTCAGTGAGTGCGCATCTCCACCAGACATTCACCATCCAACTGCCATGCTCCTGTGATGCGGTGCTCAGGGCACAAATACACGTGAGGTTTGGGGGAAACCATTCCTATCCACCCACCCACACCACATTCAGTCCAGAGTTTTTTGTTGATTGTTGGCTTGTGAAGTCACATGAAGTGCACACCGTAGTAGTGGTATCTGCTGACGCCTCCGGTTTCGAGAAAGAATGCAGAAGTCCCGTACAGTGGGGGGGGGGTGGGGGGGCTGTCAGCCGACTGTCAGCAATTGCATGCGGTGGGGGCAAGATAGGCAAAAACTATCAGCTGCCAGAAAAGCACAAATCCCATTCAGGAGGGGTAGGGAATGCAAAAAACTCTCATCTGGGGGCAGTAGAAATGAAATTTGGCAGGTGGAGTTCAAGTCAAGGACTTACACAAAAGCATAAGTGTATCATCATGGGGAAATGGCTGAGGCCAGGAGGAGGGGGGGGGGGGTCTGCTAACAGGTGAAGATCTGTGTGCAAGACTGAGCTGTCTTAAGCAGAAGCAGGGTTGGAACTGTGATCCCAGATCTCATGAATGGTCAATGTGGTAACCAGACAGACGTCGTGGCTCATTAAAACCATACAATACAACAGGTTATTTTCATTTAATGGAGACCTGATCCCTTCGCAGCAGCCAACTTCATGTCCTCAGGCTTGATGGTAGCGCGCTTTGCATGTGCAGCATACACAGTACAACCTGCAGAGCAAGAGCACGTGGTTTGATGCCAAAGCCAAACACATAAACATGAACAAAGCAGACAAACAAGCGCACCAAATCGATTGGTTCCCAGAGCGTTGTTCAAGCTTCAAATGGAAAGCAAGCGAAACAAAGACCACCATACTTTTAAACATGTCAGTCAAGAACGCCTCTGTGGCCTGCTACAATCAAGGGCGAGCATGAGGATGATGTTGCAGTCATTGAGTACATGAAGGGAACCCCCCCCCCCCACCCACCCACCCACCACTTCAAGCTGATGGTGTTGCGCAGACCTCTGGTGGCTTTGGGATAAGGGACACCATGCGCCCTGTCGCTCACAGTTGCCATTGTCGTGTTGGTGTTTTTCGAGGCCCGGGCAGAGCTTGGGTAAAAGGGGGGCGGGGGGTCACTCACCTGCAACTAGCGCCTGACGCGCACATGATGGGTACCGGTATGCAAACACAGACCACTAGAACACAAGATACATACTTTCTTGTGCTCTCGCACTGCAAAGAACTTGCACACGTCGTTGCCGCTGGCTCTGCTCCACTTTTTGCCCTCAGCTCTTGCAAGTTTCTTGTAAGCTGGGCAAATAACACAAAGCAGTGGACAATCACCAATATCAACAAATGGATTTGACCACTGGTTACGCAGTTGCCTTAGCCTCGCTTGCTCGCGTACTGAGTATCTTATGTGTAGGCCTTGTTTCTGTCCCATTTTCCACATCTGGTTGCAACACAGGAAGCTGTGGGAATTTGGGGTCAAAATTGTGCTCCCTTTCTGGTGTGGAAATCTTACCCCTCTATGGCATGAAAATTACCCCTTGCTGTTGCGGGGCAGATTCCCAAGACCACAAACCAGTATTGAAATCGCATCATATCCAACCAGTTTTTCCCACAGCCCACCTGTGGAGCTTCAGCCATGTCTCCCAAAGATCCTGATATTGTGGTGCTCAGTTCCAAGCCGTCTTTGGGTCCAGCCGGCACAAACCCATTTTGGGCAGTTCTGAGTTGCCAAAAAAAAAAACAACTCCATTTCAGCTGGATCTGGAAAGCCAAAAAAAATTGCTCCGCCACTACAGCTACGATGTTGTTGCGGGTGCACGTAGGCACCGTCTACAGACCATGGGGTCCGAACCCTCAGGGCTTTGCTTGAGTAGGGTGACAAGGGGAGGGAGGGGGACCGCTGGCGTGTCTTGTTTTCCAATGAAGGCAGTTCCTCCATAGCGACTGGCCCATCAAATGATTAGAACTGGGTGTTGGGTGGGTCAAGCAGGCGAGTAAAAACACATTTCACCCAGTGCCAACACCTCAAACCCCCTTTTCAACTGCCCCCATGCCCTCAAAACATATTTCACCCAGTGCCAACACCTCAAACCCCCTTTTCAACTGCCCCCATGCCCTCAAAACGCATTTCACACCCAGTGCCAACACCGCAAACCCCCTTTTCAACTCACCCCATGCCCTCAAAACACATTTCACCCCGTGCCAACACCTCAAACCCCCTTTTCAACTGCCCCCATGCCCTCAAAACATATTTCACCGAATGCCAACACCTCAAACCCCCTTTTCAACTGCCCCCATGCCCTCAAAACATATTTCACCCAGTGCCAACACCTCAAACCCCCCTTTTCAACTCCCCCCATGCCCTCAAAACATATTTCACCCAGTGCCAACACCTCAAACCCCCTTTTCAACTGCCCCCATGCCCTCAAAACATACTTCACGCAGTGCCAACACCTCAAACCCCCTTTTCAACGGCCCCCATGCCCTCAAAACAAATTTCACCCAGTGCCAACACCTCAAACCCCCTTTTCAACTGCCCCTATGCCCTCAAAACACATTTCACCCACCAGTGCCAACACGTCAAACCCCCTTTTCAACTGCCCCCATGCCCTCAAAACATACTTCACGCAGTGCCAACACCTCAAACCCCCTTTTCAACGGCCCCCATGCCCTCAAAACAAATTTCACCCAGTGCCAACACCTCAAACCCCCTTTTCAACTGCCCCCATGCCCTCAAAAGGCAATTCACCGACCAGTGCCAACACCTCAAACCCCCTTTTCAACTCCCCCCATGCCCTCAAAACGCAATTCACCCAGTGCCAACACCTCAAACCCCCTTTTCAACTGCCCCCATGCCCTCAAAACATATTTCACCCAGTGCCAACACCTCAAACCCCCTTTTCAACTGCCCCCATGCCCTCAAAACGCAATTGACCCAGTGCCAACACCTCAAACCCCCTTTTCAACTGCCCCCATGCCCTCAAAACATATTTCACCCAGTGCCAACACCTCAAACCCCCTTTTCAACTGCCCCCATGCCCTCAAAACAAATTTCACCCAGTGCCAACACCTCAAACCCCCTTTTCAACTGCCCCCATGCCCTCAAAACGCAATTCACCCACCAGTGCCAACACCTCAAACCCGCTTTTCAACTGCCCCCATGCCCTCAAAACGCAATTCACCCAGTGCCAACACCTCAAACCCCCTTTTCAACTGCCCCCATGCCCTCAAAACATATTTCACCCAGTGCCAACACCTCAAACCCCCTTTTCAACTCCCCCCATGCCCTCAAAACACATTTCACACAGTGCCAACACCTCAAGCCCCCTTTTCAACTGCCCCCATGCCCTCAAAACACATTTCACCCGGTGCCAACACCTCAAACCCCCTTTTCAACTGCCCCCATGCCCTCAAAACATATTTCACCCAATGCCAACACCTCAAACCCCCTTTTCAACTGCCCCCATGCCCTCAAAACATATTTCACCCAGTGCCAACACCTCAAACCCCCTTTTCAACTGCCCCCATGCCCTCGAAACATATTTCACCCAGTGCCAACACCTCAAACCCCCTTTTCAACTGCCCCCATGCCCTCAAAACATATTTCACCCAGTGCCAACACCTCAAACCCCCTTTTCAACTGCCCCCATGCCCTCGAAACATATTTCACCCAGTGCCAACACCTCAAACCCCCTTTTCAACTGCCCCCATGCCCTCGAAACATATTTCACCCAGTGCCAACACCTCACACCCCCTTTTCAACTGCCCCCATGCCCTCAAAACACATTTCACCCACCAGTGCCAACACCTCAAACCCCCTTTTCAACTGCCCCCATGCCCTCAAAACACATTTCACCCAGTAACAACACCTCAAACCCCCTTTTCAACTGCCCCCATGCCCTCAAAACACATTTCACCCAGTGCCAACACCTCAAACCCCCTTTTCAACTGCCCCCATGCCCTCAAAACACATTGCACCAAGTGCCAACACCTCAAACCCCCTTTTCAACTGCCCTCATGCCCTCAAAACATATTTCATCCACCATTGCCAACACGTCAAACCCCCTTTTCAACTGCCCCCATGCCCTCAAAACATATTTCACACGGTGCCAACACCTCAAACCCCCTTTTCAACTGCCCCCATGCCCTCAAAACACATTTCACCCACCAGTGCCAACACCTCAAACCCCCTTTTCAACTGCCCCCATGCCCTCAAAACATATTTCACCCAATGCCAACACCTCAAACCCCCTTTTCAACTGCCCCCATGCCCTCAAAACATATTTCACCCAGTGCCAACACCTCAAACCCCCTTTTCAACTGCCCCCATGCACTCAAAACATATTTCACCCAGTGCCAACACCTCAAACCCCCTTTTCAACTGCCCCCATGCCCTCAAAACACATTTCACCCACCAGTGCCAACACCTCAAACCCCCTTTTCAACTGCCCCCATGCCCTCAAAACACATTTCACACAGTGCCAACACCTCAAACCCCCTTTTCAACTGCCCCCATGCCCTCAAAACACATTTCACCCACCAGTGCCAACACCTCAAACCCCCTTTTCAACTGCCCCCATGCCCTCAAAACATATTTCACCCAGTGCCAACACCTCAAACCCCCTTTTCAACTGCCCCCATGCCCTCAAAACATATTTCACACAGTGCCAACACCTCAAACCCCCTTTTCAACTGCCCCCATGCACTCAAAACATATTTCACCCAGTGCCAACACCTCAAACCCCCTTTTCAACTGCCCCCATGCCCTCAAAACACATTTCACCCACCAGTGCCAACACCTCAAACCCCCTTTTCAACTGCCCCCATGCCCTCAAAACACATTTCACACAGTGCCAACACCTCAAGCCCCCTTTTCAACTGCCCCCATGCCCTCAAAACACATTTCACCGAATGCCAACACCTCAAACCCCCTTTTCAACTGCCCCCATGCCCTCAAAACATATTTCACCCAGTGCCAACACCTCAAACCCCCTTTTCAACTGCCCCCAAGCCCTCAAAACACATTTCACCCAGTAACAACACCTCAAACCCCCTTTTCAACTGCCCCCATGCCCTCAAAACATATTTCACACAGTGCCAACACCTCAAACCCCCTTTTCAACTGCCCCCATGCCCTCAAAACCCATTGCACCAGGTGCCAACACCTCAAACCCCCCTTTCAACTGCCCCATGCCCTCAAAACGCATTTCACACCCAGTGCCAACACCTCAAACCCCCTTTTCAACTCACCCCATGCCCTCAAAACACATTACACACGAAGCCAACACCTCAAACCCCCTTTTCAACTGCCCCCATGCCCTCAAAACATATTTCACACAGTGCCAACACCTCAAACCCCCTTTTCAACTGCCCCCATGCCCTCAAAACACATTTCACCCACCAGTGCCAACACGTCAAACCCCCTTTTCAACTGCCCCCATGCCCTCAAAACGCAATTGACCCAGTGCCAACACCTCAAACCCCCTTTTCAACTCACCCCATGCCCTCAAAACACATTACACACGAAGCCAACACCTCAAACCCCCTTTTCAACTGCCCCCATGCCCTCAAAACATATTTCACACAGTGCCAACACCTCAAACCCCCTTTTCAACTGCCCCCATGCCCTCAAAACACATTTCACCCACCAGTGCCAACACCTCAAACCCCCTTTTCAACTGCCCCCATGCCCTCAAAACGCAATTGACCCAGTGCCAACACCTCAAACCCCCTTTTCAACTGCCCCCATGCCCTCAAAACATATTTCACCCAGTGCCAACACCTCAAACCCCCTTTTCAACTGCCCCCATGCCCTCAAAACAAATTTCACCCAGTGCCAACACCTCAAACCCCCTTTTCAACTGCCCCCATGCCCTCAAAACGCAATTCACCCACCAGTGCCAACACCTCAAACCCGCTTTTCAACTGCCCCCATGCCCTCAAAACGCAATTCACCCAGTGCCAACACCTCAAACCCCCTTTTCAACTGCCCCCATGCCCTCAAAACATATTTCACCCAGTGCCAACACCTCAAACCCCCTTTTCAACTCCCCCCATGCCCTCAAAACACATTTCACACAGTGCCAACACCTCAAGCCCCCTTTTCAACTGCCCCCATGCCCTCAAAACACATTTCACCCGGTGCCAACACCTCAAACCCCCTTTTCAACTGCCCCCATGCCCTCAAAACATATTTCACCCAATGCCAACACCTCAAACCCCCTTTTCAACTGCCCCCATGCCCTCAAAACATATTTCACCCAGTGCCAACACCTCAAACCCCCTTTTCAACTGCCCCCATGCCCTCGAAACATATTTCACCCAGTGCCAACACCTCAAACCCCCTTTTCAACTGCCCCCATGCCCTCAAAACATATTTCACCCAGTGCCAACACCTCAAACCCCCTTTTCAACTGCCCCCATGCCCTCGAAACATATTTCACCCAGTGCCAACACCTCAAACCCCCTTTTCAACTGCCCCCATGCCCTCGAAACATATTTCACCCAGTGCCAACACCTCACACCCCCTTTTCAACTGCCCCCATGCCCTCAAAACACATTTCAC
This sequence comes from Eutreptiella sp. 'Long Island Sound 2002', assembly GCA_964036045.1. Classification (NCBI taxonomy): domain Eukaryota; phylum Euglenozoa; class Euglenophyceae; order Eutreptiales; family Eutreptiaceae; genus Eutreptiella; species Eutreptiella sp. 'Long Island Sound 2002'. The sequence goes on from OZ038381.1 coordinate 6,542,563, forward strand.
CCACCAGTGCCAACACCTCAAACCCCCTTTTCAACTGCCCCCATGCCCTCAAAACACATTTCACCCAGTAACAACACCTCAAACCCCCTTTTCAACTGCCCCCATGCCCTCAAAACACATTTCACCCAGTGCCAACACCTCAAACCCCCTTTTCAACTGCCCCCATGCCCTCAAAACACATTGCACCAAGTGCCAACACCTCAAACCCCCTTTTCAACTGCCCTCATGCCCTCAAAACATATTTCATCCACCATTGCCAACACGTCAAACCCCCTTTTCAACTGCCCCCATGCCCTCAAAACATATTTCACACGGTGCCAACACCTCAAACCCCCTTTTCAACTGCCCCCATGCCCTCAAAACACATTTCACCCACCAGTGCCAACACCTCAAACCCCCTTTTCAACTGCCCCCATGCCCTCAAAACATATTTCACCCAATGCCAACACCTCAAACCCCCTTTTCAACTGCCCCCATGCCCTCAAAACATATTTCACCCAGTGCCAACACCTCAAACCCCCTTTTCAACTGCCCCCATGCACTCAAAACATATTTCACCCAGTGCCAACACCTCAAACCCCCTTTTCAACTGCCCCCATGCCCTCAAAACACATTTCACCCACCAGTGCCAACACCTCAAACCCCCTTTTCAACTGCCCCCATGCCCTCAAAACACATTTCACACAGTGCCAACACCTCAAACCCCCTTTTCAACTGCCCCCATGCCCTCAAAACACATTTCACCCACCAGTGCCAACACCTCAAACCCCCTTTTCAACTGCCCCCATGCCCTCAAAACATATTTCACCCAGTGCCAACACCTCAAACCCCCTTTTCAACTGCCCCCATGCCCTCAAAACATATTTCACACAGTGCCAACACCTCAAACCCCCTTTTCAACTGCCCCCATGCACTCAAAACATATTTCACCCAGTGCCAACACCTCAAACCCCCTTTTCAACTGCCCCCATGCCCTCAAAACACATTTCACCCACCAGTGCCAACACCTCAAACCCCCTTTTCAACTGCCCCCATGCCCTCAAAACACATTTCACACAGTGCCAACACCTCAAGCCCCCTTTTCAACTGCCCCCATGCCCTCAAAACACATTTCACCGAATGCCAACACCTCAAACCCCCTTTTCAACTGCCCCCATGCCCTCAAAACATATTTCACCCAGTGCCAACACCTCAAACCCCCTTTTCAACTGCCCCCAAGCCCTCAAAACACATTTCACCCAGTAACAACACCTCAAACCCCCTTTTCAACTGCCCCCATGCCCTCAAAACATATTTCACACAGTGCCAACACCTCAAACCCCCTTTTCAACTGCCCCCATGCCCTCAAAACCCATTGCACCAGGTGCCAACACCTCAAACCCCCCTTTCAACTGCCCCATGCCCTCAAAACGCATTTCACACCCAGTGCCAACACCTCAAACCCCCTTTTCAACTCACCCCATGCCCTCAAAACACATTACACACGAAGCCAACACCTCAAACCCCCTTTTCAACTGCCCCCATGCCCTCAAAACATATTTCACACAGTGCCAACACCTCAAACCCCCTTTTCAACTGCCCCCATGCCCTCAAAACACATTTCACCCACCAGTGCCAACACGTCAAACCCCCTTTTCAACTGCCCCCATGCCCTGCAAACATATTTCACCCAATGCCAACACCTCAAACCCCCTTTTCAACTGCCCCCATGCCCTCAAAACATATTTCACCCAGTGCCAACACGTCAAACCCCCTTTTCAACTGCCCCCATGCCCTCAAAACATATTTCACCCAGTGCCAACACCTCAAACCCCCTTTTCAACTGCCCCATGCCCTCAAAACGCATTTCACACCCAGTGCCAACACCTCAAACCCCCTTTTCAACTGCCCCCATGCCCTCAAAACACATTTCACCCACCAGTGCCAACACGTCAAACCCCCTTTTCAACTGCCCCCATGCCCTGCAAACATATTTCACCCAATGCCAACACCTCAAACCCCCTTTTCAACTGCCCCCATGCCCTCAAAACATATTTCACCCAGTGCCAACACGTCAAACCCCCTTTTCAACTCACCCCATGCCCTCAAAACACATTTCGCCCAATGACAACACCTCAAACCCCCTTTTCAACTGCCCCCATGCCCTCAAAACATATTTCACACGGTGCCAACACCTCAAACCCCCTTTTCAACTGCCCCCATGCCCTCAAAACACATTTCACCCACCAGTGCCAACACCTCAAACCCCCTTTTCAACTGCCCCCATGCCCTCAAAACACATTTCACACAATGCCAACACCTCAAACCCCCTTTTCAACTGCCCCCATGCCCTCAAAACATATTTCACCCAGTGCCAACACGTCACACCCCCCTTTTCAACTGCCCCCATGCCCTCAAAACATATTTCACCCAGTGCCAACACCTCAAACCCCCTTTTCAACTGCCCCCATGCCCTCAAAACACATTTCACCCACCAGTGCCAACACCTCAAACCCCCTTTTCAACTGCCCCCATGCCCTCAAAACATATTTCACCCAGTGCCAACACCTCAAACCCCCTTTTCAACTGCCCCCATGCCCTCAAAACACATTGCACCAAGTGCCAACACCTCAAACCCCCTTTTCAACTGCCCCCATGCCCTCAAAACAAATTTCACCCAGTGCCAACACCTCAAACCCCCTTTTCAATTGCCCCCCGTGCCCTCAAAACAAATTTCACCCAGTGCCAACACCTCAAACCCCCTTTTCAACTGCCCCCATGCCCTCAAAACACATTTCACCCAGTGCCAACACCTCAAACCCCCTTTTCAACTGCCCCCATGCCCTCAAAACATATTTCACCCAGTGCCAACACCTCAAACCCCCGTTTCAACTCCCCGCATGCACTCAAAACACATTTCACCCAGTGCCAACACGTCGAACCCCCTTTTCAACTCACCCCATACCCTCAAAACATATTTCACACAGTGCCAACACCTCAAACCCCCTTTTCAACTGCCCCCATGCCCTCAAAACACATTTCACCCAGTGCCAACACCTCAAACCCCCTTTTCAACTGCCCCCATGCCCTCAAAACATATTTCACCCAGTGCCAACACCTCAAACCCCCTTTTCAACTGCCCCCATGCCCTCAAAACACATTTCACCCAGTGCCAACACCTCAAACCCCCTTTTCAACTGCCCCCATGCCCTCAAAACATATTTCACCCAGTGCCAACACCTCAAACCCCCGTTTCAACTCCCCCCATGCACTCAAAACACATTTCACACCCAGTGGCCAACACCTCAAACCCCCTTTTCAACTCACCCCATGCCCTCAAAACACATTACACACGAAGCCAACACCTCGAACCCCCTTTTCAACTGCCCCCATGCCCTCAAAACATATTTCACTGAATGCCAACACCTCAAACCCCCTTTTCAACTGCCCCCATGCCCTCAAAACACATTTCACCCACCAGTGCCAACACCTCAAACCCCCTTTTCAACTGCCCCCATGCCCTCAAAACATATTTCACCCAATGCCAACACCTCAAACCCCCTTTTCAACTGCCCCCATGCCCTCAAAACATATTTCACCAAGTGCCAACACCTCAAACCCCCTTTTCAACTGCCCCCATGCCCTCAAAACATATTTCACCCAGTGCCAACACCTCAAACCCCCTTTTCAACTGCCCCATGCCCTCAAAACGCATTTCACACCCAGTGCCAACACCTCAAACCCCCTTTTCAACTCCCCCCATGCCCTCAAAACACATTTCACCCCGTGCCAACACCTCAAACCCCCTTTTCAACTGCCCCCATGCCCTCGAAACACATTTCACCGAATGCCAACACCTCAAACCCCCTTTTCAACTGCCCCCATGCCCTCAAAACATATTTCACCCAGTGCCAACACCTCAAACCCCCCTTTTCAACTCCCCCCATGCCCTCAAAACAAATTTCACCCAGTGCCAACACCTCAAACCCCCTTTTCAACTGCCCCCATGCCCTCAAAACATATTTCACCCAGTAACAACACCTCAAACCCCCTTTTCAACTCCCCCATTGCCCTCAAAACATATTTCACCGAATGCCAACACCTCAAACCCCCTTTTCAACTGCCCCCATGCCCTCAAAACACATTGCACCAAGTGCCAACACCTCAAACCCCCTTTTCAACTGCCCCTATGCCGTCAAAACACATTTCACCCACCAGTGCCAACACGTCAAACCCCCTTTTGAACTACCCCCATCCCCTCAAAACATATTTCACCCACCAGTGCCAACACCTCAAACCCCCTTTTCAACTGCCCCCATGCCCTCAAAACAAATTTCACCGAGTGCCAACACCTCAAACCCCCTTTTCAACTGCCCCCATGCCCTCAAAACAAATTTCACCGGGTGCCAACACCTCAAACCCCCTTTTCAACTGCCCCCATGCCCTCAAAACACATTTCACCCAGTGCCAACACCTCAAACCCCCTTTTCAACTGCCCCCATGCCCTCAAAACATATTTCACCCAGTGCCAACACCTCAAACCCCCGTTTCAACTCCCCCCATGCACTCAAAACACATTTCACCCAGTGCCAACACGTCAAACCCCCTTTTCAACTGCCCCCATGCCCTCAAAACATATTTCACACAGTGCCAACACCTCAAACCCCCTTTTCAACTGCCCCCATGCCCTCAAAACACATTTCACCCACCAGTGCCAACACGTCAAACCCCCTTTTCAACTGCCCCCATGCCCTCAAAACATATTTCACCCAGTGCCAACACCTCAAAGCCCCTTGTTAACTGCCCCCATGCCAACAAAACGCAATTCACCTAGTGCCAACACGTCAAACCCCCTTTTCAACTCCCCCCATGCCCTCAAAACATATTTCACCCAGTGCCAACACCTCAAACCCCCTTTTCAACTGCCCCCATGCCCTGAAAACATATTTCACACCCAGTGCCAACACCTCAAACCCCCTTTTCAACTGCCCCCATGCCCTCAAAACACATTTCAGACGGTGCCAACACCTCAAACCCCCTTTTCAACTGCCCCCATGCCCTCAAAACATATTTCACCCAGTGCCAACACCTCAAACCCCCTTTTCAACTGCCCCCATGCCCTCAAAACATATTTCACCCAGTGCCAACACCTCAAACCCCCGTTTCAACTCCCCCCATGCACTCAAAACACATTTCACCCAATGCCAACACGTCAAACCCCCTTTTCAACTGTCCCCATGCCCTCAAAACATATTTCACACAGTGCCAACACCTCAAACCCCCTTTTCAACTGCCCCCATGCCCTCAAAACACATTTCACCCACCAGTGCCAACACGTCAAACCCCCTTTTCAACTGCCCCCATGCCCTCAAAACATATTTCACCCAGTGCCAACACCTCAAAGCCCCTTGTTAACTGCCCCCATGCCAACAAAACGCAATTCACCTAGTGCCAACACCTCAAACCCCCTTTTCAACTCCCCCCATGCCCTCAAAACATATTTCACCCAGTGCCAACACCTCAAACCCCCTTTTCAACTGCCCCCATGCCCTGAAAACATATTTCACACCCAGTGCCAACACCTCAAACCCCCTTTTCAACTGCCCCCATGCCCTCAAAACACATTTCAGACGGTGCCAACACCTCAAACCCCCTTTTCAACTGCCCCCATGCCCTCAAAACATATTTCACCCAGTGCCAACACCTCAAACCCCCTTGTTAACTGCCCCCATGCCAACAAAACGCAATTCACCTAGTGCCAACACCTCAAACCCCCTTTTCAACTGCCCCCATGCCCTCAAAACATATTTCACCCAGTGCCAACACCTCAAACCCCCTTTTCAACTGCCCCCATGCCCTCAAAACACATTTCACCCAGTGCCAACACCTCAAACCCCCTTTTCAATTGCCCCCATGCCCTCGAAACATATTTCACCCAGTGCCAACACCTCAAACCCCCTTTTCAACTGCCCCCATGCCCTCAAAACACATTTCACCAACCAGTGCCAACACGTCAAACCCCCTTTTCAACTGCCCCCATGCCCTCAAAACATATTTCACCCAGTGCCAACACCTTCAACCCCCTTTTCAACTGCCCCCATGCCCTCAAAACATATTTCACCCACCAGTGCCAACACCTCAAACCCCCTTTTCAACTCCCCCCATGCCCTCAAAAAACATTTCACACAGTGCCAACACCTCAAACCCCCTTTTCAACTGCCCCCATGCCCTCAAAACACATTTCAGACGGTGCCAACATCTCAAACCCCCTTTTCAATTGCCCCCATGCCCTCAAAACACATTTCACCCACCAGTGCCAACACGTCAAACCCCCTTTTCAACTGCCCCCATGCCCTCAAAACATATTTCACCCAGTGCCAACACCTCAAACCCCCTTTTCAACTGCCCCCATGCCCTCAAAACACATTTCACCCAGTGCCAACACCTCAAACCCCCTTTTCAATTGCCCCCATGCCCTCGAAACATATTTCACCCAGTGCCAACACCTCAAACCCCCTTTTCAACTGCCCCCATGCCCTCAAAACACATTTCACCAACCAGTGCCAACACGTCAAACCCCCTTTTCAACTGCCCCCATGCCCTCAAAACATATTTCACCCAGTGCCAACACCTTCAACCCCCTTTTCAACTACCCCCATGCCCTCAAAACATATTTCACCCACCAGTGCCAACACCTCAAACCCCCTTTTCAACTCCCCCCATGCCCTCAAAACACATTTCACACAGTGCCAACACCTCAAACCCCCTTTTCAACTGCCCCCATGCCCTCAAAACACATTTCACCAACCAGTGCCAACACGTCAAACCCCCTTTTCAACTGCCCCCATGCCCTCAAAACATATCTCACCCAGTGCCAACACCTCACACCCCCTTTTCAACTGCCCCCATGCCCTCAAAACATATTTCACCCACCACTGCCAACACCTCAAACCCCCTTTTCAACTCCCCCCATGCCCTCAAAACACATTTCACACAGTGCCAACACCTCAAACCCCCTTTTCAATTGCCCCCATGCCCTCAAAACACATTTCACCCAATGCCAACACCCCAAACCCCCTTTTCAACTGCCCCCATGCCCTTAAAACACATTTCACCCAATGCCAACACCTCAGACCCCCTTTTCAACTGCCCCATGCCCTCAAAACATATTTCACCCAGTGCCAACACCTCAAACCCCCTTTTCAACTCACCCCATGCCCTCAAAACACATTACACACGATGCCAACACCTCGAACCCCCTTTTCAACTACCCCGATGCCCTCAAAACACATTGCACCCAGTGCCAACACCGCAAACCCCCTTTTCAACTGCCCCCATGCCCTCAAAACATATTTCACACAGTGCCAACACCTCAAACCCCCTTTTCAACTGCCCCCATGCCCTCAAAACACATTTCACCCAGTGCCAACACGTCAAACCCCCTTTTCAACTGCCCCCATGCCCTCAAAACACATTTCACCCAGTGCCAACACCTCAAACCCCCTTTTCAACTGCCCCATGCCCTCAAAACGCATTTCACACAGTGCCAACACCTCAAACCCCCTTTTCAACTGCCCCCATGCCCTCAAAACATATTTCACCCAGTGCCAACACCTCAAACCCCCTTTTCAACTGCCCCCATGCCCTCAAAACACATTTCACCCAGTGCCAACACCTCAAACCCCCTTTTCAACTGCCCCCATGCCCTCAAAACATATTTCACCCAGTGCCAACACCTCAAACCCCCGTTTCAACTCCCCCCATGCACTCAAAACACATTTCACCCACCAGTGCCAACACCTCAAACCCCCTTTTCAACTGCCCCCATGCCCTCAAAACATATTTCACCCAGTGCCAACACGTCAAACCCCCTTTTCAACTGCCCCCATGCCCTCAAAACATATTTCACCCAGTGCCAACACCTCAAACCCCCTTTTCAACTGCCCCATGCCCTCAAAACGCATTTCACACCCAGTGCCAACACCTCAAACCCCCTTTTCAACTCCCCCCATGCCCTCAAAACACATTTCACCCCGTGCCAACACCTCAAACCCCCTTTTCAACTGCCCCCATGCCCTCAAAACACATTTCACCGAATGCCAACACCTCAAACCCCCTTTTCAACTGCCCCCATGCCCTCAAAACATATTTCACCCAGTGCCAACACCTCAAACCCCCCTTTTCAACTCCCCCCATGCCCTCAAAACAAATTTCACCCAGTGCCAACACCTCAAACCCCCTTTTCAACTGCCCCCATGCCCTCAAAACATATTTCACCCAGTAACAACACCTCAAACCCCCTTTTCAACTCCCCCATTGCCCTCAAAACATATTTCACCGAATGCCAACACCTCAAACCCCCTTTTCAACTGCCCCCATGCCCTCAAAACACATTGCACCAAGTGCCAACACCTCAAACCCCCTTTTCAACCGCCCCTATGCCGTCAAAACACATTTCACCCACCAGTGCCAACACCTCAAACCCCCTTTTGAACTACCCCCATCCCCTCAAAACATATTTCACCCACCAGTGCCAACACCTCAAACCCCCTTTTCAGCTGCACCCATGCCCTCAAAACAAATTTCACCCAGTGCCAACACCTCAAACCCCCTTTTCAACTGCCCCCATGCCCTCAAAACAAATTTCACCGAGTGCCAACACCTCAAACCCCCTTTTCAACTGCCCCCATGCCCTCAAAACAAATTTCACCGGGTGCCAACACCTCAAACCCCCTTTTCAACTGCCCCCATGCCCTCAAAACACATTTCACCCAGTGCCAACACCTCAAACCCCCTTTTCAACTGCCCCCATGCCCTCAAAACATATTTCACCTAGTGCCAACACCTCAAACCCCCTTTTCAACTGCCCCCATGCCCTCAAAACATATTTCACCCAGTGCCAACACGTCAAACCCCCTTTTCAACTGCCCCCATGCCCTCAAAACATATTTCACCCAGTGCCAACACCTCAAACCCCCTTTTCAACTGCCCCATGCCCTCAAAACGCATTTCACACCCAGTGCCAACACCTCAAACCCCCTTTTCAACTGCCCCCATGCCCTCAAAACATATTTCACCCAGTGCCAACACCTCAAACCCCCTTTTCAACTGCCCCATGCCCTCAAAACAAATTTCACCCAGTGCCAACACCTCAAACCCCCTTTTCAACTGCCCCCATGCCCTCAAAACACATTTCACCCAGTGCCAACACCTCAAACCCCCTTTTCAACTGCCCCCATGCCCTCAAAACATATTTCACCCAGTGCCAACACCTCAAACCCCCGTTTCAACTCCCCCCATGCACTCAAAACACATTTCACCCACCAGTGCCAACACCTCAAACCCCCTTTTCAACTGCCCCCATGCCCTCAAAACGCATTTCACACCCAGTGCCAACACGTCAAACCCCCTTTTCAACTGCCCCCATGCCCTCAAAACATATTTCACCCAGTGCCAACACCTCAAACCCCCTTTTCAACTGCCCCATGCCCTCAAAACAAATTTCACCCAGTGCCAACACCTCAAACCCCCTTTTCAACTGCCCCCATGCCCTCAAAACACATTTCACCCAGTGCCAACACCTCAAACCCCCTTTTCAACTGCCCCCATGCCCTCAAAACATATTTCACCCAGTGCCAACACCTCAAACCCCCGTTTCAACTCCCCCCATGCACTCAAAACACATTTCACCCACCAGTGCCAACACCTCAAACCCCCTTTTCAACTGCCCCCATGCCCTCAAAACATATTTCACCCAGTGCCAACACGTCAAACCCCCTTTTCAACTGCCCCCATGCCCTCAAAACATATTTCACCCAGTGCCAACACCTCAAACCCCCTTTTCAACTGCCCCATGCCCTCAAAACGCATTTCACACCCAGTGCCAACACCTCAAACCCCCTTTTCAACTCCCCCCATGCCCTCAAAACACATTTCACCCCGTGCCAACACCTCAAACCCCCTTTTCAACTGCCCCCATGCCCTCAAAACACATTTCACCGAATGCCAACACCTCAAACCCCCTTTTCAACTGCCCCCATGCCCTCAAAACATATTTCACCCAGTGCCAACACCTCAAACCCCCCTTTTCAACTCCCCCCATGCCCTCAAAACAAATTTCACCCAGTGCCAACACCTCAAACCCCCTTTTCAACTGCCCCCATGCCCTCAAAACATATTTCACCCAGTAACAACACCTCAAACCCCCTTTTCAACTCCCCCATTGCCCTCAAAACATATTTCACCGAATGCCAACACCTCAAACCCCCTTTTCAACTGCCCCCATGCCCTCAAAACACATTGCACCAAGTGCCAACACCTCAAACCCCCTTTTCAACCGCCCCTATGCCGTCAAAACACATTTCACCCACCAGTGCCAACACCTCAAACCCCCTTTTGAACTACCCCCATCCCCTCAAAACATATTTCACCCACCAGTGCCAACACCTCAAACCCCCTTTTCAGCTGCACCCATGCCCTCAAAACAAATTTCACCCAGTGCCAACACCTCAAACCCCCTTTTCAACTGCCCCCATGCCCTCAAAACAAATTTCACCGAGTGCCAACACCTCAAACCCCCTTTTCAACTGCCCCCATGCCCTCAAAACAAATTTCACCGGGTGCCAACACCTCAAACCCCCTTTTCAACTGCCCCCATGCCCTCAAAACACATTTCACCCAGTGCCAACACCTCAAACCCCCTTTTCAACTGCCCCCATGCCCTCAAAACATATTTCACCTAGTGCCAACACCTCAAACCCCCTTTTCAACTGCCCCCATGCCCTCAAAACATATTTCACCCAGTGCCAACACGTCAAACCCCCTTTTCAACTGCCCCCATGCCCTCAAAACATATTTCACCCAGTGCCAACACCTCAAACCCCCTTTTCAACTGCCCCATGCCCTCAAAACGCATTTCACACCCAGTGCCAACACCTCAAACCCCCTTTTCAACTCCCCCCATGCCCTCAAAACACATTTCACCCCGTGCCAACACCTCAAACCCCCTTTTCAACTGCCCCCATGCCCTCAAAACACATTTCACCGAATGCCAACACCTCAAACCCCCTTTTCAACTGCCCCCATGCCCTCAAAACATATTTCACCCAGTGCCAACACCTCAAACCCCCCTTTTCAACTCCCCCCATGCCCTCAAAACAAATTTCACCCAGTGCCAACACCTCAAACCCCCTTTTCAACTGCCCCCATGCCCTCAAAACATATTTCACCCAGTAACAACACCTCAAACCCCCTTTTCAACTCCCCCATTGCCCTCAAAACATATTTCACCGAATGCCAACACCTCAAACCCCCTTTTCAACTGCCCCCATGCCCTCAAAACACATTGCACCAAGTGCCAACACCTCAAACCCCCTTTTCAACCGCCCCTATGCCGTCAAAACACATTTCACCCACCAGTGCCAACACCTCAAACCCCCTTTTGAACTACCCCCATCCCCTCAAAACATATTTCACCCACCAGTGCCAACACCTCAAACCCCCTTTTCAGCTGCACCCATGCCCTCAAAACAAATTTCACCCAGTGCCAACACCTCAAACCCCCTTTTCAACTGCCCCCATGCCCTCAAAACAAATTTCACCGAGTGCCAACACCTCAAACCCCCTTTTCAACTGCCCCCATGCCCTCAAAACAAATTTCACCGGGTGCCAACACCTCAAACCCCCTTTTCAACTGCCCCCATGCCCTCAAAACACATTTCACCCAGTGCCAACACCTCAAACCCCCTTTTCAACTGCCCCCATGCCCTCAAAACATATTTCACCTAGTGCCAACACCTCAAACCCCCGTTTCAACTCCCCCCATGCACTCAAAACACATTTCACCCAGTGCCAACACCTCAAACCCCCTTTTCAACTGCCCCCATGCCCTCAAAACATATTTCACCCAGTGCCAACACCTCAAACCCCCTTTTCAACTGCCCCAATGCCCTCAAAACATATTTCACCCAGTGCCAACACGTCAAACCCCCTTTTCAACTGCCCCCATGCCCTCAAAACATATTTCACCCAGTGCCAACACCTCAAACCCCCTTTTCAACTGCCCCCATGCCCTCAAAACACATTTCACACCCAGTGCCAACACCTCAAACCCCCTTTTCAACTCCCCCCATGCCCTCAAAACACATTTCACCCCGTGCCAACACCTCAAACCCCCTTTTCAACTGCCCCCATGCCCTCAAAACACATTTCACCGAATGCCAACACCTCAAACCCCCTTTTCAACTGCCCCCATGCCCTCAAAACATATTTCACCCAGTGCCAACACCTCAAACCCCCCTTTTCAACTCCCCCCATGCCCTCAAAACAAATTTCACCGAGTGCCAACACCTCAAACCCCCTTTTCAACTGCCCCCATGCCCTCAAAACATATTTCACCCAGTAACAACACCTCAAACCCCCTTTTCAACTCCCCCATTGCCCTCAAAACATATTTCACCGAATGCCAACACCTCAAACCCCCTTTTCAACTGCCCCCATGCCCTCAAAACACATTGCACCAAGTGCCAACACCTCAAACCCCCTTTTCAACTGCCCCTATGCCGTCAAAACACATTTCACCCACCAGTGCCAACACGTCAAACCCCCTTTTGAACTACCCCCATCCCCTCAAAACATATTTCACCCACCAGTGCCAACACCTCAAACCCCCTTTTCAGCTGCCCCCATGCCCTCAAAACAAATTTCACCCAGTGCCAACACCTCAAACCCCCTTTTCAACTGCCCCCATGCCCTCAAAACAAATTTCACCGAGTGCCAACACCTCAAACCCCCTTTTCAACTGCCCCCATGCCCTCAAAACAAATTTCACCGGGTGCCAACACCTCAAACCCCCTTTTCAACTGCCCCCATACCCTCAAAACACATTTCACCCAGTGCCAACACCTCAAACCCCCCTTTTCAACTCCCCCCATGCCCTCAAAACAAATTTCACCGAGTGCCAACACCTCAAACCCCCTTTTCAACTGCCCCCATGCCCTCAAAACATATTTCACCCAGTAACAACACCTCAAACCCCCTTTTCAACTCCCCCATTGCCCTCAAAACATATTTCACCGAATGCCAACACCTCAAACCCCCTTTTCAACTGCCCCCATGCCCTCAAAACACATTGCACCAAGTGCCAACACCTCAAACCCCCTTTTCAACCGCCCCTATGCCGTCAAAACACATTTCACCCACCAGTGCCAACACCTCAAACCCCCTTTTGAACTACCCCCATCCCCTCAAAACATATTTCACCCACCAGTGCCAACACCTCAAACCCCCTTTTCAGCTGCACCCATGCCCTCAAAACAAATTTCACCCAGTGCCAACACCTCAAACCCCCTTTTCAACTGCCCCCATGCCCTCAAAACAAATTTCACCGAGTGCCAACACCTCAAACCCCCTTTTCAACTGCCCCCATGCCCTCAAAACAAATTTCACCGGGTGCCAACACCTCAAACCCCCTTTTCAACTGCCCCCATGCCCTCAAAACACATTTCACCCAGTGCCAACACCTCAAACCCCCTTTTCAACTGCCCCCATGCCCTCAAAACATATTTCACCTAGTGCCAACACCTCAAACCCCCGTTTCAACTCCCCCCATGCACTCAAAACACATTTCACCCAGTGCCAACACCTCAAACCCCCTTTTCAACTGCCCCCATGCCCTCAAAACATATTTCACCCAGTGCCAACACCTCAAACCCCCTTTTCAACTGCCCCAATGCCCTCAAAACATATTTCACCCAGTGCCAACACGTCAAACCCCCTTTTCAACTGCCCCCATGCCCTCAAAACATATTTCACCCAGTGCCAACACCTCAAACCCCCTTTTCAACTGCCCCCATGCCCTCAAAACACATTTCACACCCAGTGCCAACACCTCAAACCCCCTTTTCAACTCCCCCCATGCCCTCAAAACACATTTCACCCCGTGCCAACACCTCAAACCCCCTTTTCAACTGCCCCCATGCCCTCAAAACACATTTCACCGAATGCCAACACCTCAAACCCCCTTTTCAACTGCCCCCATGCCCTCAAAACATATTTCACCCAGTGCCAACACCTCAAACCCCCCTTTTCAACTCCCCCCATGCCCTCAAAACAAATTTCACCGAGTGCCAACACCTCAAACCCCCTTTTCAACTGCCCCCATGCCCTCAAAACATATTTCACCCAGTAACAACACCTCAAACCCCCTTTTCAACTCCCCCATTGCCCTCAAAACATATTTCACCGAATGCCAACACCTCAAACCCCCTTTTCAACTGCCCCCATGCCCTCAAAACACATTGCACCAAGTGCCAACACCTCAAACCCCCTTTTCAACTGCCCCTATGCCGTCAAAACACATTTCACCCACCAGTGCCAACACGTCAAACCCCCTTTTGAACTACCCCCATCCCCTCAAAACATATTTCACCCACCAGTGCCAACACCTCAAACCCCCTTTTCAGCTGCCCCCATGCCCTCAAAACAAATTTCACCCAGTGCCAACACCTCAAACCCCCTTTTCAACTGCCCCCATGCCCTCAAAACAAATTTCACCGAGTGCCAACACCTCAAACCCCCTTTTCAACTGCCCCCATGCCCTCAAAACAAATTTCACCGGGTGCCAACACCTCAAACCCCCTTTTCAACTGCCCCCATACCCTCAAAACACATTTCACCCAGTGCCAACACCTCAAACCCCCTTTTCAACTGCCCCCATGCCCTCAAAACATATTTCACCCAGTGCCAACACCTCGAACCCCCGTTTCAACTCCCCCCATGCACTCAAAACACATTTCACCCAGTGCCAACACGTCAAACCGCCTTTTCAACTGCCCCCATGCCCTCAAAACATATTTCACACAGTGCCAACACCTCAAACCCCCTTTTCAACTGCCCCCATGCCCTCAAAACACATTTCACCCAGTGCCAACACCTCAAACCCCCTTTTCAATTGCCCCCATGCCCTCGAAACATATTTCACCCAGTGCCAACACCTCAAACCCCCTTGTTAACTGCCCCCATGCCAACAAAACGCAATTCACCCAGTGCCAACACCTCAAACCCCCTTTTCAACTCCCCCCATGCCCTCAAAACATATTTCACCCAGTGCCAACACCTCAAACCCCCTTTTCAACTGCCCCCATGCCCTGAAAACATATTTCACACCCAGTGCCAACACCTCAAACCCCCTTTTCAACTGCCCCCATGCCCTCAAAACACATTTCAGACGGTGCCAACACCTCAAACCCCCTTTTCAATTGCCCCCATGCCCTCAAAACACATTTCACCCACCAGTGCCAACACGTCAAACCCCCTTTTCAACTGCCCCCATGCCCTCAAAACATATTTCACCCAGTGCCAACACCTCAAACCCCCTTGTTAACTGCCCCCATGCCAACAAAACGCAATTCACCCAGTGCCAACACCTCAAACCCCCTTTTCAACTCCCCCCATGCCCTCAAAACATATTTCACCCAGTGCCAACACCTCAAACCCCCTTTTCAACTCCCCCCATGCCCTCAAAACATATTTCACCCAGTGCCAACACCTCAAACCCCCTTTTCAACTCCCCCCATGCCCTCAAAACATATTTCACCCAGTGCCAACACCTCAAACCCCCTTTTCAACTGCCCCCATGCCCTGAAAACATATTTCACACCCAGTGCCAACACCTCAAACCCCCTTTTCAACTGCCCCCATGCCCTCAAAACACATTTCAGACGGTGCCAACACCTCAAACCCCCTTTTCAATTGCCCCCATGCCCTCAAAACACATTTCACCCACCAGTGCCAACACGTCAAACCTCCTTTTCAACTGCCCCCATGCCCTCAAAACATATTTCACCCAGTGCCAACACCTCAAACCCCCTTTTCAACTGCCCCCATGCCCTCAAAACACATTTCACCAAGTGCCAACACCTCAAACCCCCTTTTCAATTGCCCCCATGCCCTCGAAACATATTTCACCCAGTGCCAACACCTCAAACCCCCTTTTCAACTGCCCCCATGCCCTCAAAACACATTTCACCAACCAGTGCCAACACGTCAAACCCCCTTTTCAACTGCCCCCATGCCCTCAAAACATATTTCACCCAGTGCCAACACCTTCAACTCCCTTTTCAACTGCCCCCATGCCCTCAAAACATATTTCACCCAGTGCCAACACCTCACACCCCCTTTTCAACTGCCCCCATGCCCTCAAAACACATTTCACCCACCAGTGCCAACACCTCAAACCCCCTTTTCAACTCCCCCCATGCCCTCAAAACACATTTCACACAGTGCCAACACCTCGAACCCCCTTTTCAATTGCCCCCATGCCCTCAAAACATATTTCACCCAATGCCAACACCCCAAACCCCCTTTTCAACTGCCCCCATGCCCTTAAAACACATTTCACCCAATGCCAACACCTCAAACCCCCTTTTCAACTGCCCCATGCCCTCAAAACATATTTCACCCAGTGCCAACACCTCAAACCCCCTTTTCAACTCACCCCATGCCCTCAAAACACATTACACACGATGCCAACACCTCGAACCCCCTTTTCAACTACCCCGATGCCCTCAAAACACATTGCACCAAGTGCCAACGCCTGAAACCCCCTTTTCAATTGCCCCCATGCCCTCAAAACATATTTCACACAGTGCCAACACCTCAAACCCCCTTTTCAACTGCCCCCATGCCCTCAAAACACATTTCACACAGTGCCAACACCTCAAACCCCCTTTTCAACTGCCCCCATGCCCTCAAAACATATTTCACCCCGTGCCAACACCTCAAACCCCCTTTTCAACTGCCCCCATGCTAACAAAACGCAATTCACCCAATGCCAACACCTCAAACCCCCTTTTCAACTCCCCCCATGCCCTCAAAACATATTTCACCCAGTGCCAACACCTCAAACCCTCTTTTCAACCGCCCCCATGCCCTCAAAGCATATTTCACACCCAGTGCCAACACCTCAAACCCCCCTTTCAACTACCCCCATGCCCTCAAAACACATTTCACACGGTGCCAACACCTCAAACCCCCTTTTCAATTGCCCCCATGCCCTCAAAACGCAATTCACCCAGTGCCAACACCTCAAACCCCCTTTTCAACTGCCCCCATGCCCTCAAAACACATTTCACCCGCCAGTGCCAACACCTGAAACCCCCTTTCCAACTGCCCCCATGCCCTCAAAACATATTTCACACAGTGCCAACACCTCAAACCCCCTTTTCAATTGCCCCCATGCCCTCAAAACATATTACACCCAGTGCCAACACCTCAAACCCCCTTTTCAACTGCCCCCGTGCCCTCAAAACACATTTCACCCACCAGTGCCATCACGTCAAAACCCCTTTTCAACTGCCCCCATGCCAACAAAACGCAATTCACCCAGTGCCAACACCTCAAACCCCCTTTTCAACTGCCCCCGTGCCCTCAAAACACATTTCACCCACCAGTGCCAACACGTGAAACCCCCTTTCCAACTGCCCCCATGCCCTCAAAACATATTTCACACAGTGCCAACACCTCAAACCCCCTTTTCAATTGCCCCACATGCCCTCAAAACATATTACACCCAGTGCCAACACCTCAAACCCCCTTTTCAACTGCCCCCGTGCCCTCAAAACACATTTCACCCACCAGTGCCATCACGTCAAACCCCCTTTTCAACTGCCCCCATGCCCTCAAAACATATTTCACCCAATGCCAACACCTCACACCCCCTTTTCAACTGCCCCCATGCCCTGAAAACATATTTCACCCAGTGCCAACACCTCAAACCCCCTTTTCAACCGCCCCCATGGCCTCAAAACACATTTCACCCAATGCCAACACCTCAAACCCCCTTTTCAACTACCCCGATGCCCTCAAAACACATTTCACCCAGTGCCAACACCTCAAACCCCCCTTTTCAACTGCCCCCATGCCCTCAAAACATATTTCACACAGTGCCAACACCTCAAACCCCCTTTTCAATTGCCCCCATGCCCTCAAAACACATTTCACCCACCAATGCCAACACCTCAAACCCCCTTTTCAACTGCCCCCATGCCCTCAAAACATATTTCACCCAATGCCAACACCTCAGACCCCCTTTTCAATTGCCCCCATGCCCTCAAAACATATTTCACCCAGTGCCAACACCTCAAACCCCCTTTTCAACTGCCCCCATGCCGTCAAAACACATTTCACCCAATGCCAACACCTCAAACCCCCTTTTCAATTGCCCCCATGCCCTCAAAACACATTTCACACAGTGCCAACACCCCAAACCCCCTTTTCAACTGCCCCCATGCCCTGAAAACACATTTCACCCAATGCGAACACCTCAAACCCCCTTTTCAACTGCCCCATGCCCTCGAAACATATTTAACCCAATGCCAACACCTCAAACCCCCTTTTCAACTGCCCCCATGCCCTCAAAACACATTTCACCCACCAATGCCAACACGTCAAATCCCCTTTTCAACTGCCCCCATGCCCTCAAAACATATTTCACCCAGTGCCAAAAGCTCAAACCCCCTTTTCAACTGCCCCCATGCCCTCAAAACATATTTCACCTAGTGCCAACACGTCAAACCCCCTTTTCAACTGGCCCCATGCCCTCAAAACATATTTCACCCAGTGTCAACACCTCAAACCCCCTTTTCAACTGCCCCCATGCCCTCAAAAGATATTTCACCTAGTGCCAACACCTCAAACCACCTTTTCAACTGCCCCATGCCCTGAAAAAATATTTCACCCAGTGCCAACACCTCAAACCCCCTTTTCAAATCACCCCATGCCCTCAAAACACATTACACACGATGCCAACACCTCAAACCCCCTTTTCA
This sequence comes from Eutreptiella sp. 'Long Island Sound 2002', assembly GCA_964036045.1. Taxonomy (NCBI): domain Eukaryota; phylum Euglenozoa; class Euglenophyceae; order Eutreptiales; family Eutreptiaceae; genus Eutreptiella; species Eutreptiella sp. 'Long Island Sound 2002'. Next base: position 6,561,369 of record OZ038381.1, read on the forward strand.
ACTGCCCCCATGCCCTCAAAACACATTGCACCAAGTGCCAACACCTGAAACCCCCTTTTCAACTGCCCCCATGCCCTCAAAACATATTTCACACAGTGCCAACACCTCAAACCCCCTTTTCAACTGCCCCCATGCCCTCAAAACACATTTCACCCACCAGCACCAACACGTCAAACCCCCTTTTCAACTGCCCCCATGCCCTCAAAACATATTTCACCCAATGCCAACACCTCAAACCCCCTTTTCAACTGCCCCCATGCCCTCAAAACACATTTCACCCAGTGCCAACACGTCAAACCCCCTTTTCAACTGCCCCCATGCCCTCAAAACATATTTCACCCAGTGCCAACACCTCAAACCCCCTTTTCAACTGCCCCCATGACCTCAAAACGCATTTCACACCCGGTGCCAACACCTCAAACCCCCTTTTCAACTGCCCCCATGCCCTCAAAACAAATTTCACCCACCAGCACCAACACGTCAAACCCCCTTTTCAACTGCCCCCATGCCCTCAAAACATATTTCACCCAATGCCAACACCTCAAACCCCCTTTTCAACTGCCCCCATGCCCTCAAAACACATTTCACCCAGTGCCAACACGTCAAACCCCCTTTTCAACTGCCCCCATGCCCTCAAAACATATTTCACCCAGTGCCAACACCTCAAACCCCCTTTTCAACCGCCCCCATGGCCTCAAAACACATTTCACCCAATGCCAACACCTCAAACCCCCTTTTCAACTACCCCGATGCCCTCAAAACACATTTCACCCAGTGCCAACACCTCGAACCCCCCTTTTCAACTGCCCCCATGCCCTCAAAACATATTTCACACAGTGCCAACACCTCAAACCCCCTTTTCAATTGCCCCCATGCCCTCAAAACACATTTCACCCACCAATGCCAACACCTCAAACCCCCTTTTCAACTGCCCCCATGCCCTCAAAACATATTTCACCCAATGCCAACACCTCAGACCCCCTTTTCAATTGCCCCCATGCCCTCAAAACATATTTCACCCAGTGCCAACACCTCAAACCCCCTTTTCAACTGCCCCCATGCCGTCAAAACACATTTCACCCAATGCCAACACCTCAAACCCCCTTTTCAATTGCCCCCATGCCCTCAAAACACATTTCACACAGTGCCAACACCCCAAACCCCCTTTTCAACTGCCCCCATGCCCTGAAAACACATTTCACCCAATGCGAACACCTCAAACCCCCTTTTCAACTGCCCCATGCCCTCGAAACATATTTAACCCAATGCCAACACCTCAAACCCCCTTTTCAACTGCCCCCATGCCCTCAAAACACATTTCACCCACCAATGCCAACACGTCAAATCCCCTTTTCAACTGCCCCCATGCCCTCAAAACATATTTCACCCAGTGCCAACAGCTCAAACCCCCTTTTCAACTGCCCCCATGCCCTCAAAACATATTTCACCTAGTGCCAACACGTCAAACCCCCTTTTCAACTGGCCCCATGCCCTCAAAACATATTTCACCCAGTGTCAACACCTCAAACCCCCTTTTCAACTGCCCCCATGCCCTCAAAAGATATTTCACCTAGTGCCAACACCTCAAACCACCTTTTCAACTGCCCCATGCCCTCAAAACATATTTCACCCAGTGCCAACACCTCAAACCCCCTTTTCAAATCACCCCATGCCCTCAAAACACATTACACACGATGCCAACACCTCAAACCCCCTTTTCAACTGCCCCCATGCCCTCAAAACACATTGCACCAAGTGCCAACACCTGAAACCCCCTTTTCAACTGCCCCCATGCCCTCAAAACATATTTCACACAGTGCCAACACCTCAAACCCCCTTTTCAACTGCCCCCATGCCCTCAAAACACATTTCACCCACCAGCACCAACACGTCAAACCCCCTTTTCAACTGCCCCCATGCCATCAAAACATATTTCACCCAATGCCAACACCTCAAACCCCCTTTTCAACTGCCCCCATGCCCTCAAAACACATTTCACCCAGTGCCAACACGTCAAACCCCCTTTTCAACTGCCCCCATGCCCTCAAAACATATTTCACCCAGTGCCAACACCTCAAACCCCCTTTTCAACTGCCCCATGACCTCAAAACGCATTTCACACCCGGTGCCAAAACCTCAAACCCCCTTTTCAACTCCCCCCATGCCCTCAAAACACATTTCACGTAGTGCCAACACCTCAAACCCCCTTTTCAACTGCCCCATGACCTCAAAACGCATTTCACACCCGGTGCCAAAACCTCCGACCCCCTTTTCAACTCCCCCCATGCCCTCAAAACACATTTCACCGAATGCCAACACCTCAAACCCCCTTTTCAACTGCCCCCATGCCCTCAAAACATATTTCACCCAGAGCCAACACCTCAAACCCCCCTTTTCAACTCCCCCCATGCCCTCATAACATATTTCACCCAGTGCCAACACCTCAAACCCCCTTTTCAACTGCCCCCATGGCCTCAAAACACATTTCACCCAGTAACAACACCTCAAACCCCCTTTTCAACTCCCCCCATGCCCTCAAAACATATTTCACCCAGTGCCAACACCTCAAACCCCCTTTTCAACTGCCCCCATGCCCTCAAAACACATGGCACCAAGTGCCAACACCTCAAACCCTCTTTTCAACTGCCCCTATTCCGTCAAAACACATTTCACCCACCAGTGCCAACACCTCAAACCCCCTTTTCAACTGCCCCCTTCCCCTCAAAACATATTTCGCCCAGTGCCAACACCTCAAACCCCCTTTTCAACTGCCCCCATGTCCTCAAAACAAATTTCACCCAGTGCCAACACCTCAAACCCCCTTTTCAACTGCCCCCATGCCCTCAAAACAAATTTCACCCAGTGCCAACACCTCAAACCCCCTTTTCCACTGCCCCCATGCCCTCAAAACACATTTCACCCAATGCCAACACCTCAAACCCCCTTTTCAACTGCCCCCATGCCCTCAAAACATATTTCACACAGTGCCAACACCTCAACCCCCCTTTTCAACTGCCCCCATGCACTCAAAACACATTTCACCCAGAGCCAACACCTCAAACCCCCTTTTCAATTGCCCCCATGCCCTCAAAACATATTTCACACAGTGCCAACACCTCAAACCCCCTTTTCAACTGCCCCCATGCCCTCAAAACACATTTCACCCACCAGTGCCAACACGTCAAACCCCCTTTTCAACTGCCCCGATGCCCTGCAAACATAGTTCACCCAGCGCCAACACCTCAAATCCCCTTTTCATCGGCCCCCATGCCCTCAAAACACATTTCACCCAATGACAACACCTCACACCCCCTTTTCAACTGCCCCCATGCCCTCAAAACATAGTTCACCCAGTGCCAACACCTCAAACCCCCTTTTCAACTGCCCCCATGCCCTCAAAACACATTTCACCCAATGCCAACACCTCAAACCCCCTTTTAAACTGCCCGTATGCCCTGAAAACACATTTCACCCAGTGCCAACAGCTCAAACCCCCTTTTCAGCTGCCCCCATGCCCTCAAAACATAGTTCACCCGGTGCCAACACCTCAAACCCCCTTTTCAACTGCCCCCTTCCCCTCAAAACATATTTCGCCCAGTGCCAACACCTCAAACCCCCTTTTCAACTGCCCCCATGTCCTCAAAACAAATTTCACCCAGTGCCAACACCTCAAACCCCCTTTTCAACTGCCCCCATGCCCTCAAAACAAATTTCACCCAGTGCCAACACCTCAAACCCCCTTTTCCACTGCCCCCATGCCCTCAAAACACATTTCACCCAATGCCAACACCTCAAACCCCCTTTTCAACTGCCCCCATGCCCTCAAAACATATTTCACACAGTGCCAACACCTCACACCCCCTTTTCAACTCCCCCCATGCCCTCAAAACACATTTCACCCAATGCCAACACCTCAAACCCCCTTTTAAACTGCCCGTATGCCCTGAAAACACATTTCACCCAGTGCCAACAGCTCAAACCCCCTTTTCAACTGCCCCCATGCCCTCAAAACACATTTCACCCACCAGTGCCAACACGTCAAACCCCCTTTTCAACTGCCCCGATGCCCTGCAAACATAGTTCACCCAGCGCCAACACCTCAAATCCCCTTTTCATCGGCCCCCATGCCCTCAAAACACATTTCACCCAATGACAACACCTCACACCCCCTTTTCAACTGCCCCCATGCCCTCAAAACATAGTTCACCCAGTGCCAACACCTCAAACCCCCTTTTCAACTGCCCCCATGCCCTCAAAACACATTTCACCCAATGCCAACACCTCAAACCCCCTTTTAAACTGCCCGTATGCCCTGAAAACACATTTCACCCAGTGCCAACAGCTCAAACCCCCTTTTCAACTGCCCCCATGCCCTCAAAACATAGTTCACCCGGTGCCAACACCTCAAACCCCCTTTTCAACCCCCCCCGTACCCTCAAAACATATTTCACCCAGTGCCAACACCTCCAACCCCCTTCAACTGCCCCCATGCCCTCAAAACACATTTCACCCAGTGCCAACAGCTCACACCCCCTTTTCCCGCCCCCATGCCCTCAAAAGATAGTTCACCTAGTGCCAACACCTCAAACCCCCTTTTCAACTCCCCCCATACCCTCAAAACATATTTCACCCAGTGCCAACACCTCCAACCCCCTTTTCAACTCACCCCATGCCCTCAAAACATATTTCACCCAGTGCCAACACCTCAAACCCCCTTTTCAACTGCCCCCATGCCCTCGAAACACGTTTCACCCAGTGCCAACACCTCAAACCCCCTTTTCAAATGCCCCCATGCCCTCAAAACATATTTCACCCAGTGCCAACACGTCAAACCCCCTTTTCAACTCCCCCCATGCCCTCAAAACATATTTCACCCAGTGCCAACACCTCAAACCCCCTTTTCAACTGCCCCCATGCCCTCAAAACACATTTCACCCAATGCCAACACCTCCAACACCCTTTTCAACTGCCCCCATGCACTCAAAACATATTTCACACAGTGCTAACACCTCTCACCCCCTTTTCAACTGCCCCCATGCCCTGAAAACACATTTCACACAGTGCCAACACCTCAAACCCCCTTTTCAACTACCCCCATGCCCTGGAGACATGTTTCACCCAGTGCCAACACCTCAAACCCCTTTTTCAACTCACCCCATGCCCTCAAAACGCATTGCACACCCAGTGCCAACACCTCACACCCCCTTTTCAACTGCCCCCATGCCCTCAAAACATATTTCACCCAGTGCCAACACCTCAAACCCCCTTTTCAACTGCCCTCATGCCCTCAAAACACATTTCACCCAGTGCCAACACCTCACACCCCCTTTTCAACTGCCCTCATGCCCTCAAAACATATTTCACCCAGTGCCAACACCTCAAACCCCCTTTTCAACTGCCCCCATGCCCTCAAAACGCATTTCACCCAGTGCCAACACCTCAAACCCCCTTTTCAACTGCCCTCATGCCCTCATAACATATTTCATCCAACGCCAACACCTCAAACCCCCTTTTCAACTGCCCCCATGCCCTCAAAACACATTTCACCCAGTAACAACACCTCAAACCCCCTTTTCAACTGCCCCCATGCCCTCAAAACATATTTCACCCAGTGCCAACACCTCAAACCCCCTTTTCAACTGCCCCCATGCCCTCAAAACACATTTCGCCCAATGACAACACCTCAAACCCCCTTTTCAACTGCCCTCATGCCCTCAAAACACATTTCATCCAGTGCCAACACCTCAAACCCCCTTTGCAACTCCCCCATGCCCTCAAAACACATTTCACCCAGTGCCAACACCTCAAACCCCCTTTTCAACTGCCCCCATGCCCTCAAAACACATTTCACCCAGTGCCAACACCTCACACCCCCTTTTCAACTCCCCCCATGCCCTCAAAACGCATTTCACCCAGTGCCAACACCTCAAACCCCCTTTTCAACTGCCCCCATGCCCTCAAAACATATTTCATCCAACGCCAACACCTCAACCCCCCTTTTCAACTGCCCCCATGCCCTCAAAACACATTTCACACAGTGCCAACACCTCAAACCCCCTTTTTAATTCCCCCCATGCCCTCAAAACACATTTCACCCAGTGCCAACACCTCAAACCCCCTTTTCAACTGCCCTCATGCCCTCAAAACACATTTCATCCAGTGCCAACACCTCAAACCCCCTTTGCAACTCCCCCATGCCCTCAAAACATATTTCACCCAGTGCCAACACCTCAAACCCCCTTTTCAACTGCCCCCATGCCCTCAAAACGCATTTCACACAGTGCCAACACCTCAAACCCCCTTTTCAACTGCCCCCATGCCCTCAAAACATATTTCACCCAGTGCCAACACCTCAAACCCCCTTCTCAACTTGTTGCATGCCGACAATATCCGACTACGCCCGTGGCTTTGTATCATGCCATGGCTCGTTTAGACGTGGTCGTTGATGGCCGTCCAGGTTTCACTGCCCGGCAATTTCTATTGCTTTTTTTGTAGGTTCGCGCTTCCAGTTCCTGTAGGTCTGTGGCCTGCTACAATCAAGGGCGAGCATGAGGATGATGTTGCAGTCATTGAGTACATGAAGGGAACCCCCCCCACCCACCCACCCACCCACCACTTCAAGCTGATGGTGTTGCGCAGACCTCTGGTGGCTTTGGGATAAGGGACACCATGCGCCCTGTCGCTCACAGTTGCCATTGTCGTGTTGGTGTTTTTCGAGGCCCGGGCAGAGCTTGGGTAAAAGGGGGGCGGGGGGTCACTCACCTGCAACTAGCGCCTGACGCGCACATGATGGGTACCGGTATGCAAACACAGACCACTAGAACACAAGATACATACTTTCTTGTGCTCTCGCACTGCAAAGAACTTGCACACGTCGTTGCCGCTGGCTCTGCTCCACTTTTTGCCCTCAGCTCTTGCAAGTTTCTTGTAAGCTGGGCAAATAACACAAAGCAGTGGACAATCACCAATATCAACAAATGGATTTGACCACTGGTTACGCAGTTGCCTTAGCCTCGCTTGCTCGCGTACTGAGTATCTTATGTGTAGGCCTTGTTTCTGTCCCATTTTCCACATCTGGTTGCAACACAGGAAGCTGTGGGAATTTGGGGTCAAAATTGTGCTCCCTTTCTGGTGTGGAAATCTTACCCCTCTATGGCATGAAAATTACCCCTTGCTGTTGCGGGGCAGATTCCCAAGACCACAAACCAGTATTGAAATCGCATCATATCCAACCAGTTTTTCCCACAGCCCACCTGTGGAGCTTCAGCCATGTCTCCCAAAGATCCTGATATTGTGGTGCTCAGTTCCAAGCCGTCTTTGGGTCCAGCCGGCACAAACCCATTTTGGGCAGTTCTGAGTTGCCAAAAAAAAAAACAACTCCATTTCAGCTGGATCTGGAAAGCCAAAAAAAATTGCTCCGCCACTACAGCTACGATGTTGTTGCGGGTGCACGTAGGCACCGTCTACAGACCATGGGGTCCGAACCCTCAGGGCTTTGCTTGAGTAGGGTGACAAGGGGAGGGAGGGGGACCGCTGGCGTGTCTTGTTTTCCAATGAAGGCAGTTCCTCCATAGCGACTGGCCCATCAAATGATTAGAACTGGGTGTTGGGTGGGTCAAGCAGGCGAGTAAAAACACATTTCACCCAGTGCCAACACCTCAAACCCCCTTTTCAACTGCCCCCATGCCCTCAAAACATATTTCACCCAGTGCCAACACCTCAAACCCCCTTTTCAACTGCCCCCATGCCCTCAAAACGCATTTCACACCCAGTGCCAACACCGCAAACCCCCTTTTCAACTCACCCCATGCCCTCAAAACACATTTCACCCCGTGCCAACACCTCAAACCCCGTGTCTTGTTTTCCAATGAAGGCAGTTCCTCCATAGCGACTGGCCCATCAAATGATTAGAACTGGGTGTTGGGTGGGTCAAGCAGGCGAGTAAAAAGTCTTTTTTGCCACAATGTGACAACATAGGAGTCGCTCAAAATGACCTCGAAGCAAAGCGCATCACCACAAACCAGTTTTGTGCTATTTGGAGCCGTCTAGCCCGTTTTATGGCGGGGCGGGGGGGGGGGGGGGGAGGGGGCTTCCGACCTCGCCCAGAAATTGCGAATTTTCAACCAACCCCCCCCCATCCAAGATGATGAATTTACAAGTGGGTAAGCATCCAATTTCATACCTTGGGGTATGCTGCGCGAATACCCCCAAAGAGGGGACATGGCGCTTGCGCCTGCCCTTGGCCTAACAACCTTTTTTTAGGTGATGGGCTACCTAGAGTGGAGGAGGAAAGGGGGGGCGGGGTCTGGGCGGGAGCTCCTGCCCCGCCCCCTCCCAGAATGCACACTAAAGCATCCCCAAGCCACCACCCTGTGTGGGACTGTATGGCTGGGACCAGTGGTATGTTCGGACCTTGGAGGAAATTATTCAGTTTGGGACAGGCCAGCTCGATGTCTTCTTCAGACGGTGGTACAGGCAGGGCGCGCAGCAACTCTGTCTGGTATCGCCCAGCGCTCCACTCACTTGTTGGGTCTGGACCAAAATCTCAAGGTATTCTTTGGCAGGAAAAAGTCGCAATGTATTTTCCCTTCCATTGTGATCCACTGCTTTTCATGTCACATCTTTTCCTTTCCTCCTTCGTCAAACGGGTTCCAGCAGTGTGCTTTAAACTCGCTACTCCTGCACACACTGACCATGGCCGTGTAATCAAGTCGTTTTGCCGGAGTTCGTTCTGTGGATCGCGGCGTCTCAGACAATCCCTCGAGTTGCTTTGGACTGCCATTTCATTTGGGAGTCCTTTAGGCTGCCCAGTGTGCGGCCGGATGGTGCCAGTTCCTGGGTGAGTGCCCGAGGGTTTTGCAAGGCTGAGACGTGCGTTCAGATTGCAGAGTGCAGATTATCCTTATGCTGTGTGCGCCTTTGGCCTTTCTTCCCCTCGTGACAAAATTTTGATTCCGTCAACTTCTCACATAAGCGCCTGTCTTTCACTTTTTTTCCTGGCCGCTCACAGGTTTTACTGTTTTTCGACTGCTTGATTGCCCATCACGGACATCGCCCACGTGCATTCTGCATCTTTCGCCCCCCACCATATTTTCAAGCAGTGGCTCAATTCCTCAGGGTGGCTGGGGATACTTTGCCGCTCTACGAATTGTGCATGACACAGGTAAGGAGCCAGTCTGGGACCAGACCTGTTTCAGAAGCGTCTTCCTCTCATCGAACAGCGAAGTCGCCTCAGCCTTCTTTCAGGGGTCGGGCGTACTGATTCAATGCGCTCTCTGTCTTGGAATTGTGCGCATCCTGGATCTTCAAGAACAAATCTCCTACGAAGTGTGTTCAGGTGCGCGTCAACGGGCCCTGGTCACTATTCAACCTACCTTGCCCACCTTGCCCACAACCCGATGCATTGAAGGCCGCTTCAGGCGGTACCATTCAGGACAAAAGCAGTATCACGTTCAGTTGCCACGGTTGGGCAGTCACCTTTGCAGACAGCATCGATCATCTTGTCACCGATCTTGCACTCGGAGCCGAACTTGGTTTTCACAAGGGTCATATTCTCCTTCGTTTGGGAATCGAATTGAGGATTAACTGCAGGAGTGGCGTGCATTATGATGGAGTGTCCTCTGCAGCGCTTGGTGCAACGCGTTCCGTCAGCGAGCACTTTTGCCAGTGAGGGCACGTAGTGCAGATTTTTGCGGGAGCAATTGTGCAGTGTCCAGTAGAGACATACCAATCAGACAATTGCCGAAAACCCACAAATCATTTCTGATGATGTGGGGCTTTGTATCGATTTTCTGCAGCCACAAGAAGAGGAGAGTTGGCAGCGCCTCACCGCTGTGTCGTGAAGCATCTTTGCATTTGTTGTGCACAGTGCACAACTTGTGCAGTGGATCTTGCACAACTTGAAGTCCACGCAACTACCCCCAGACTACGACAAGAACTCAATGATCAAAAACTACACAAAAAAGATCAAAACGCATCGAAGGGCGCACAGGTTTGCCCCCCCCCCCCCCGCTGAAATACCTTCCTCTTCAATTTTTCACCGATCTTGTCAGTTATCTGGTTGAGGATGTACTGCACGTGCTTTCCGCCCTTGAACGTCCAAATGCTGTTGACGAAGCTGCAGTGCTGAAACTGTGACCATCATTGTCTTCGATTTCAAGGGTAGAGTGACGGCTTGGGACCAGTTCTTTACCCAACATTCTGGTCATCCCGTTGTCAACCATTGGTCACCAACGACTTACAACTAATCGTGGACAGGCGTAATTTGGAACACGGCGAAAGCTTCTAATGATGGATGAGTGAGTTGGATGTACGAATGAACATTTGTGTATGGTTCAGCTTTGAATGGGGACGACAGTTCATTTTCTCCTGCTGCCTGAATCAGGGCGCTTCGCGACTAACAAATCGCGATACCCTGTTTTGGTGTTTTTTGGTTCAACAGCCTTTTTTTCTTCCTTTTCTAAGCTCGCGAGAGGTCGTTTACAAAGTAAAAAATATCAGCGTCATCAATCATGGCGCATACGCTGGGGAAAACCAACATATGAAATTTCATGACAACCATTCCACTTCTAAATGCATACATCATGGAAGACACCATACATAAACCATAGTTGACTGTCAAATTTCGATTTTTTTTTCCCAACCCCTTCCTCCTCCGGAGCAATGCCAACCTTTGACCCTAGCTCCTGAGGAGCCACGCCCCTAGCTCTTGAGGAGCAATGACCCTGGCTCCTTAGGAGCAAAATGCTTAACAAGACAACCGCCGCTCCTGAGAATCGCCGACCCTGGAGCTGGTACAGGGTCGGTGCTCCTGAGGAGCATTTATCAGGGTCGGTGCTCCTGAGGAGCAGCATCAGGGTCGGTGCTCCTGAGGAGCCAAGGTCGGTGCTCCTGAGGAGCTGGCTCCTCAGGAGCAGGGTCGGCGATTCTCAGGAGCGGCCATCTCCCACCTACCACCCTAAGAGTAGGATGAAGAAAGCATCAAACAGAGGCGCCCCAAAAAAAAGAGATTTGGGAAGAAAAAGGATGGCACACTGGGTTTAACTGAGCATGTAGGATTCCTCAAGGTAAGTTGGAAATTCCTAGCAAAGACCAACGACGAAAGGGTGCATGAAAGGGGCACTAAGGCACATCTAAGTTGTAGAAAAGGATATGAAAGGGTGTACGAAAAATTGGTACAACTGCAATTCTTTCGTACGAAATCTACGAATACTCACCTATCGCATATGCCTTACGAACCCCCTTTTGTAACCCTTTCGTCGACCCCTTCGTGCAAAAATGGATGTTGCAAAAAAAATGCTATCTCTAAACTAGGCACACGCAACAAAGAAGGAAAGGAACCAAAAGGCTTCCATATGTACCAAGTTAAAATAGTTCATGGGTTGTGACCCAACTCAACATGTAGGCGGGTTACTTGTGGCTTCTGGTTTCAAAGGGGGCTTTCGTACAAATACTTTCGTGGCACACCACATATGGAGCGAGTGTATACGGAAAAAAAGATGGAACCTCAGAAAGTGTACCTTTGTGATGCGTGTGTGCGTCATAGCGCAGTGATTGGGCAAGGGGGTGCATGCCTTTCTTGGTCAAAACGTTGGGCATCCCAGGGGACCAGTTTTGCACTTTTTGCTTTCTGCTAACCACCACACCATAGATTTGGCAATCGCACATCATGGCAAAGCTACTGCGTAATGGGCTTACCACTAGAGCACACCATTAGTATTACCTAAATTGCCGAGGCTTATACACATACTTCTGTGATAAATGTGGCGAGCAGCCAAGCCTTTGTGAACATTCATAGACTTGGTCAGCCGAGCCTTTGTGGTGTCGAGTCAGCTGCTATGATGACCCTGCACAAGATCTAACCTTGGAGAGACCCCTTTTTGCTCCCTCTCTATTTATTGCCCTTTTTTGAAAATAAAAAGACAACCCACCTCCCTAACACAACCCAAGACCCACATCCCAAAGCACTAAGACTAAGATGGTGGTGGTTGCTTTCCTTCTCACACACATACAAAAGTACAATAACTAGAAGTAAATACTATACAAAAAGCCGGTTCCCTAGTCTAAGACAAGGAAACACAATGAGAGAAATGGAGCGTGGAGGAATGGAGCGTGAGAGCACATGAATATGCATGTGTGTATGGAGTGTGTGGGCGCACCTTCTACACTACATGCTGGTGTGAACGCCATGCATGTGACGTCAACACATCATTCCTTTATCTAACTACAATTATGCATGAACGAACACGTGCATGACATGAATCATAATGAGAAAAGCATTGAAAACCGAGAGACATTGGAACCCACTATTGGAGATTCATTGTTCATTTATACATATATGCACTCAGGCTTTATCTTGACCTACATGCATGCATTCCTACTTCAGTCGATTGCAGTGATCGGGTTCCGCGCCAATTTCCGCTATTCTGTCGCCGTTACTGAATTGAGCTTAATGAAGTTTTAATGGCAACAAACGACAAACGATGTGCTGACCACCACCACCAGATTTGACCGTTGCGCATGCGCCAGATGTGCAGAGATACGGTGTAACAACGTCAGCAGAGCGCAAGACTCGGGGACCGTGTATGGTTAGCCCAGAGGGTATGGGAGGATGGTGGGAACCGATTCGCCCGGGTTGCTGGCTTTAGGGGTGGACAAGGGCTGTGAGGACCTTGCGGCAGATTGCGGCGGTGCGCTTCGGCCCGGGGCCGGCTCCCACCTTGGTGAAACCCCCTTTTTGGAGGGTTTTTTTACAGGTAGGAATGGTGATTAGGCTTGGATTCCTACCCAGTAGCCATGGACGGGTACGGGACAGCTGGCGATGGCCGCCGGCGGCTGCGGAAGGGGCAGTTTTAGTGCAAAATCGAATGGAAAATCATAGTGCGCCACCAGGATCCAAGATTTTTTTTTGATAGGATGTTAGAACTATTAATTCTATGACGATTCCATGTTTGAGATCTTTGGATCCTGATGGCGCACTGCTAATGCCAAAAAAGTGGTGTTGGGTCCATGGAGACTTGGTAGTGTCGACGCAATGGCATTCGCCGCCGGCCGAGCTACCATTGCAGCCACCCCCTCCTCATTTGAAGTATGGTAGGACACCACAATGGTGCTACCTTGGTGATTGCAAGACTGGGGGCAAGGCATGGTTGGGCACAATCAAGCAAGAGAAGTTTGAGAAGAAGACCTTTGAAAGCCATTGTCAACAAGTTGCAACTAGGACGCGCTCAAAGCTCAAAAGGCAACTATGAGTGAGGTCTGCACCCAAACTTTCAAGGTGTTATTACTTGCATTGTGGTCATTACATCTTTGATTTACAATTGAGGCTAACAATTGTCACCATGGGGCAATCGTGGTACATATCCGTGTTGGTTGCCTCCAAAAGCTGCTTGTGCGTGTTTGCAAGGTTGTAGTGTTGCCTTGTGCAGCTTTGTTTTCAAGGTTTGACCATGCTATTCAACTTTGTATACTAATACCGCTAAAAAGTGGATCCTCATGGATTTCAAAACTAAAGGCACCACAAGTTGAGGGATCAAGGGGCATTTAGGATTTGGGTTGTTTTGTCAAGTATGGTGCACCCTTTGGGTTGCCGGTGACCCAAAAATGACGCTGGCAATTATTACCGATCCAAGTACGGCTCCAGTTTTGAGGTGCCGACACTTGCTTTTCAACCTCTTTTAGGTTGCAAAGGTCTTTGGGAGACTTGAAGGTAATGGAGGACCGTTGCAACATGATGTTGAAAGAAGCAAGTATCAAAAACCTTGAGTTGGAGATGTATGAAAAGAGGTTGAACGATGTGAAGATTGAGATGGAGAAGACAGGGCGCCGAATGGTTGCACTTTGGGCCGTTGATTATAAGAGGAAGAAGGAAAAACACCTTAGGTTACGGATGTCCCACTCGCGAGTTTTGCAAGTTGTTGATAGTAGGGCAAAATGGAGGGCAAGGTCTGCTCAGCCCAGTCGCTCAGGTTGGGCCCGCGCCATCCCGCGCCGGCTCCTTGATTGATGCTTTGTGCGAATACGGAATAGTTTAAGTAAATCCAACATTGTGTTGCTTAACATTTTGAATGGTGAAGCTGCTCCTATGACTTATTGCTTGCCTTTGTGTAGTGCTATTGTGTTGCTTTGCCCCAACCCTAACCCTAGCAGTGGCAGACAGAGCTGGCTGAGGACTACCAACCGGGTGTAGGCTAGAAACGACATCCAAGGGCGGGCCACGGAAAAAAACCATTGAAGTGCGTTTACTACATCCATATGTGCCCAAACAACCCCTCCTTCCCCCCCCAAGTAGGTGTTTCAACTTTCCTAACAAGCCTTGTCCACCCCTACTGGCTGCCTTGCTGGACGCGGCTACCAGTGGTATTTTTCGCTGGGGTAATTTTCGCTGGGCTGAAAAATTCAACTTAAGACAGTGTGTCGATGGTTTCCCAAAGTGCTTTACCAAATTGTTACTTTTTTTCTTTAAATCATCATATGTAAATAAAATGTGCAATCTTTGGTTTTGCGTTTCCTTTTGGTGGTGTTGAACTGGCAGCTTCCCTTTGGAGGCTTTAGTTTTGCGGGTTCCCTTTGGAGGTTTTGGTTTTGGAGTTACCTTTTGGAGGTTATGGTTTTGCGGTTTTGTTTTGAAGGTGTTGGTTTTGTGGTTTCATCTAGAGCCGGCTGCGTTTGTTGCTGCAAACTGTTCGGTGGTGAGTAGTTTTTGGGTCTTGAACAAACTGGGTCGTGCGCGAACGCACTTCACCGTTAACAAGTCGTGATTGTTCCGTGGGCGCTTGATGCAATGCGTTAATTCGTGATCAACTTTGTTCGGTTGTGAACAAAGGAGCATCGCGCTGATCGACGTTTGGTCCCCATCCCTTAGGCATGTTAAACAGTTGATGCACGGAAGTAGTGCAAGTTTGACAAATCGAAAAGCAACCCACGAAACAAATCGCCCCTAGATTCCCATGGGGTGGAAAGCAACGCTACCTTCATCAAACTTTGTTCTCCTCTCTTTCGTGAACACCGAGCCCACTCACGGTCTACCACTCTTCCAAGAGGGTGGGAGTTACACAACACAATTTTTCAGCACCTTCTTGGCTGTGTGGTGGGAGTGGAACACGAATAATTAGTGACCCATCTTTTGTTGGATTGTGTTGGTGGTGTTGCCTTGTTTCAACATAGTAGCTACTGGCACTCGAATGCGGTATTTGGTCAAAGCGGCCTTGTGTGCCCTCACCCTCTCGTCGTTGCCCCGTCCGCATTCCCCTATGGCTTTGGGTGGTGGGGTTTAGTTTCTCACTTGTTAGTCACTAGTTTCTCCCAAGTAAAATTTTTGTGCAGCGTGGTTCAAGGTTGTAATCGAGATGGTGGACACGTTGCTCACAGCCGAAACATTTGTTTGACCTCAACCCCGACCCTACATACTCTTCTCCGTCGTCATGGTAGGTTGCCACAATGATGGGTGCTTTGCGCTTAGAGGTTTCTCCGCAAGTGGTAGAAACCTTGAGTACTTGTAACGCCAAAGATGAACCAATACGGGCTCTTCAATTGGGAATCGAAAACAATGGCCGGAGATGAAGGTTGTTTGGGCACAAGCGCTTGTCATAAGCAAAAGGGAAAGGTTGTCGAAGTAGGTTGACCCGACGCGCGGACGGATGTACGGCCCATTCGCAATATCGCTAAAAATCGACATGAATCAAAGGAATCGTTGTTGAGAAATGGGACAGAAGATCCAAAATGTAGATGCAGCCTGTTGCATTCAGGTTACCGTCCAAAGTTGACGAGTGTATGATGATGTTTTGTACGTATGGGATGAAGTCGGATTCGTAAAGGAGAGGTGTAGACTTCGTTTTGCTTTCGCTTTTGCCCAAGGCGAAGCCACTGCCATGCTGCTCTCGCTCTCCCTCCATTCCACCCTGATCATCTGTGGACCAGGCTCCCGAGGGGTACTGGAGTGAGCATTGTCTCCTCCTTCCCCGCATGTTCATTGGTGGGAATAGGAGCACGCGTCGGAGGAATTTCTCTTGAATCCCAACGATTTTGTCGAATCGTCGGACCGGGATGCTGCACAACTTTCATGCGACAAAGGAACAATGCCGGGACCCTGTTGTTTTTTTCTTTGCCATCAGTGGCATGTAGAACTTGCGTGATGAACAAGAGGCGCGAGTGACCCGTGAGAGCAAACGGCAATGAATAGGCGATGAGACACTAGAACCAGGTCACCGGCATTTTGCTACACGACACCACGAAGTGCGAAAGCCATTTAGAAGTCCGGACCACCTGCACCTCAGGGAAGGCCCAGCGGTGGGTCAGCCTAGGGGAATGAGTTTATGTTGAAACACGAGCACTTGGCACGCGCCTCAATACATATGGTTTCAGGCTATGTCTTTTTCCATGGAGTAGTGCATGTTTGCTTTACTTGCGTTGCTTTGGGAAGAAGAAAAAGTTTGACACTGAGGAGTGCTTCTTGGGTGTAGAAAAGTGATACATTCAACACAACTCTTGATGTTTGTGCATACACTTTACATTTGCACCCTATTGGACCTCCTCTACTCACAAGCCTCATCTTAGCTTTCGAAATGTCTATCTGTTTTCGTCTCTTGGACATGACATGACATCGCATGGCATGCATGTATGTGTGGAGTGTAAAGCAAACAACCAATTGCTTAGGTTCCCGAAAATCAACACCCAACATCACTGTTTGCCATGTGTTCTTATGGCACATTCGTGCATTGGTTGCCATTGCCACTGAAGAGGGTTCCTGAGGATCACTTGGAAGTTTCGGAGATAGCATGTTGTTTGTGCTATTTTGTGCAAGCCCAACTGAAGAGTCTGTCACATCAAGTTTGGAATTGGCTTTGGGAAGGCAGCGTTCGGATTGAGCCTATGACATTGAGGGTAGGGTCGGAGATCTTAGACGAAGGAGGTGTATTGTAGTTTGTGTTTGATTTGTGCAAGGTGCAAATGACTGCATGACAAAGATGTTGTCTCGCTCCTGACCAACTAAAAAGAAACCCGTGCATGAACACCCACGGGGGTTGTCTTTTGCTCTTTTCATTCCTTTGTATGATGGTGCCTATGCACATGAATCATAGTGTACAAGCATTGACCGGGAAGGCCATACGTGGAAAGACGAAATTTGATTATATTCCGTCATTCGAATCTTATTGTTCCTCCTTGAGCGGTTGAGTGGTTCACCCACTATGTGTCTCACAAGTTATGTTTTATTGACATTGCTGAGTCACTGCTTGCTTCACTGTGCTTTGTACAGTCATGTGACACACGCCATGTCGCATGTATACCTAGGTTTGTACTTGTGTTGAAGAAATGTCACACATTTGGCATTGTTTATGTACCATCTTTGAACTCCTTGGTCACCTTTTGTCTTGTAAATATGAGTGATATCGTGTTGCATTGTGTTGTGTTGTGTTGGAGTATTGTGTATAAGGCGTCAACATGGGTATCCTCAAGTGGCTTCACAATTTGATGTTCCTCCGGTGGTTGCCCGTATCTTGCGTTCCTTTCATGGTCATCGCCCGCCACCCGAGGAAGAGGGATACAATGATCAAAAGACAATCTCACGGTCACCAGCGTTGCAAGGCATCTTGAATGTTCGAAAAGATCGCAATGAGCGCACGTGCGCACGTACCGCAAAAAGTGACAAGACGAGCAAAAGGCTCAACAAATGAACAAATCATGAACACACACAATCCTTCGACCACAAGCAGTAGGCATTGGATTTGCAGTCAAGCAATACAACGCACACCATTGCACCCTTGCAAAGAAATTCACATCACCACAACTTTGTGGTGTGAGCTACTGTAAGGAATCTCCTTTCTACTGGGCAAGACGGGGCATTCCCTTTTGAGGCCACAATGCATACTCGGTTTTGAAAGCATGTTTGCATGGCCGAGGGAGCCTAAACAATGTGACACAACACACAACACGACAAGGGGGATAGTTTGTGCAGGCTAACTAGCAAGCATTGCATAAGCCGAGACCGCTCATTGCACTTTCTCAGTGTCCATGTTTTTTCCGGCAAAATGACGTATGCTGTGGACTACAATAATCCTTGTGTGTTCTTTGACATCGCTATCGACGGGCAACTCGTGGGTCGTGTAGCCATGGAGCTATTTGTGGATGTGTGCCCCAAGACAGTGGAGAATTTCCGGGCCCTGTGTACCGGAGAGAAGGGGTCCCGCAATGGCCAACGTTTATGTTTCAAAGGCAGCTTATTTCACCACATTGTCCCGGATATCCTTTGTCAAGGAGGTGATTATGTGAATCATGATGGCACGGGTGGTGATACCATCTATGGTGCACATTTCGAGGACGAGAACTTCGAAGGCAAGGCCGGGGTGCACTTTGGGTTTGGATGCTTGAGTATGGCCAAGATGCACCGCCACCTCAATGGTTCTCAATTTTTCATATGCTTGCAAGCCATGCCTCATTTGGACGGCAAGCATGTGGTGTTTGGCCAAGTTATCCGTGGTTTGGATGTGCTCAAAAAGATGAGTGCCGTCGGGACTCCGAGCGGGGCACCATTGAAAACTGTGGTCATTGCACAATGTGGTCAAGAGAGCTGATGGGTGGTCACCACGAAAAAAAGTGGCTTTTGTTTTTTTGTGCACTGCTATTTCATGCTTTGAGATTCAAGTTTTCACATCCATGCACTTGCAATCGCCCGCGACTTGCCACCTGATTAGGAGAGGTGGTTTTTGACAATCTCCCGTCACTTGAAATGCCCCACACCAAAGATTTGCTCTCTGCAGACCGTGATTGGAATTCTAGACTCAAATCCCACTACTCAAACCCCCGCCTACGGGATTTTGCCATCTCTTTTTGGGAACGCAATGTAAAGGAAAGGTTTCCCTCTTTGGACCGCAAATGTGTCCTTGATGCCATGTTGTATTTACACGGTAACATCTGGCCCAATTTGACCAAGGCCCGACGACGATTCTACGTCAATCAATAGACTGCCACCTAGATTGTATTGGAGGTGGTGGGGACCCACAGCTCTTCCACAAAATTACTTTCCCAGATGTGTTGAGGTTTGTTACATTTGACCTTGAGGCCAATGATATTTTTCTACTTGGGCCTACGTGGATGCACCAACTCCGTGGTGTTGCCATTGGTGGCACATGTTGTACACCCTTGGCCTGTGCCTGTACCATCTGCGCTCCCCCTGGCCCAGGACCCCACTACAGGACGACACCCCCGGCACCTGCCCGCCGAAGCTGTTAGATTTAAAGATAATTTGGAAGGCTTGAAATTTGAAGACCAATCCATCGAAACCTTACAGCGCTGCTTTGAAGGCATGTACGACCCGGACTTACAAGTTGAAGGTGAGGGCACTAGATGGAACTCCCTACAGTGCACCCTTCCCTATGCCAGCCAACAACACCCACGCATTTCCCTTAGACTAGCGGACAAAAGCCAGAAGTTTACCCAAGAACACCACAGGTTGTTCGGGTTCCCTGATAAACATTGTGCCAAGGCATTGCGGACACTTCCTTGGTCCCTTCGCGTGCCAAGTTTGCCATCTACTTTCGGATTACCCCAGAAGACCTTGCTGCCACGTAGGATTAATTGTGCGTGAAATGACTAGAAAGGGATATGCATCTTCACACTGGAAGCCACAGCTCTCTTACAGGTTCAAACGCTGGGGTGTCGTGCGCCACATCCTCCACTAACCTGGGTTGTGACGCCTCGAGAACCGTATACTTGTCCCCCCCCCTCGCCGTCACATGCAGTGCACGAGCACCAGAGTGTGTGCCGCACTATGTGCATACACAACCTGGTCGTTAGTACCTTACAGCCTGTGGCCACACCACTGTACCCGGTGCCCGCCCTAACGATTTTAGTTTGTCAAGCACTCATTACCCTCTATGTCTTGGTGTCGTGATACCATTCCAACAGTCCACGATGGTTATCCACATGGTGAAGAAGGGCTTCCCAAAGCTGGGAGTAAGCAACAGGCCCAGTGCCCAGTACTGCACACCCATCCCCGGGCTCTTCCTTCGTGAGCCAACTATGTAGCTCCTTTGAACACCCAATCACTGCCTGTGATAATGGCAATGTTCTCATGTTTGTACATAGACAGCTCAGCTGCCTGGTTGGTCTGCCCTAAATGAGGGGGCTTGTAGAGCGCCAGCTCTAATTCGGTCTCAGCGAAGACTCGTTACCTCCACCTTGGGGACGTGAATGTGTACAACCAAGCTCAACAGATGCCATATCGCGTTCGAGGGTCAATTTCTCGTTTCACCGGAGGTTTTGCCGGAGGTTTTTCATTTGTCAACATTGTCAACATTTGATTTGTCAAAATTTGTCAACAGTGAACCAAAAAAGGAGATTTCATTGTTTTTGAGAAAATCAGGGTGTTGAGTACTTTTGGTATTGGTGATGCATCCATTCTTCGAAGGAAACATGCAAAGTTCGTAGAGAGCACACTTTTGCCGGATCCAGTAAAATGTGCTCGTTATTGAATGTGAATAATATGTTCCTAGGTACAACACCAGTACAAGAATGAGGGCTAGGTGAGTAGCGCGTAGTGTTATGTTAGTTCTTGAAAACGCATGTCAAGATACATAGTGAAAACTTATGAATTGAATTACCCTCGTTAAAAAACACTCAATATAACAGTTACCGGAAACCTTGGTCAAAATTCGAATCAGTGTGAGAGATATAACACAAGACCGGATCCAACCTGGCTTTAGAAGTTCCTACAAATAGTTCTAATGCCAATTACAACACGTAATGCATGGAGACCATTCGGAGATAACAAAGTGTGAATATGTTTGTGACATAGCAAGTTACTGGGAGACACGTCTATTGATGATGAATTGGTACACCACAGAAAAAATATGTACAACGTGCACAACAACAGGTCCAATACATCACAAACCTTAACCTGAAGGGCTTGGAAAACTCACATTTCAGTGTTAAAACGTGAAGGTACCTATATTTATAATATCACAACAACATATCAAAGGATTGCCCGGCAACAAAATCCGGGTGTGTGATACGGATGGGGAGAGGGTAAACATGCTAGTAGAAGGGCGAAACTCTAGGTTGAGCTTATGCACTTCACATACTCTGTAAGCATATTTCGGCAGAACCGTGCCACACGCACATTTGAACCTCCAAATATCGTTCGCCAGACCCAGCTAAACTCGATATCATATTCAAAGTCCGCCGGAAGTAAGATTCCAGAACATCAGAAAATCAGAAAAACAGAGTTTTATCCGGATCCAAAGGGAGTCAGGTTGAATTTCCGGTAAAAAAAACAGAGGTCCGTTGCCGGTTGAGGAACCCTTGGGTGCCTGTACACATTGATGTCCCCAATTCCGATGCACCCTCTGATGTCCTACCACTTGGAGGAATTCAGTGCAGATCAGTTTTATGTTGCTGGATTCCAGTCCTTGCAAAGTTTTCAAGAACCTGCTCTTGGCTTCTTGTTTGCAGACTGTTCGACTCTTTTGTTTGACCTCAACTGCCGACATACAATGCAAGAAATTCCGAAATTAAACCGATGGATACGCGCAGTTGATTGGTCACACGGCATCGGTTTGCCCGTGTATCCACGTGTATCCACTGTATCAGCATGTTGCGTGACAATTTTCCAACATCCTTTGCACCCCCAAACAACTGAGGTTCGTGTTTGAAGGAGAAAATGAAACACCTCCCCATGCCATCCACGTCATCACATAGTCTTTCCATCTTGCTGACACAGGCAACAAGCAATGGATGGTCAGCGACAAATGGCAGATCCTGCACACAGGGGATGCCAACACAAAACCTGTCCGAAGGTAGCAAAATGTCGCGGCTTGGGTCAGTTTTTGGTTTTCACACAGCACTTTACGCGCTTCTTGTGCCTCACCCGCAGGGCCAGGCACCGGCTGGGGTATGTTCCCGGGTTGACACCGCACCTCAGGTGACTCTCTGTGGCAGCCACTGCCTATGTACTTGTGTGCTCAGGAGGACTCGAGGGCCGGTGCGAAGTGCGCAGCACGGGCCGGCCCTCGAGTCCTCCTGAATTCCCTACCCTCCCCTACCCACTTTGTGACGAGGTGCGCTGGGATCAAATGCTCTCAGGAGGGCAATTGCGTAGGTTCAAGACAAAAGCACAAGAGAAGACTGCTCACATGGCCATTAGGGTGAAAGAAAAGGGACAAAACCAGAGCAGGTGTCCAGGGACTTCTGACTAGACCATGTTACAGTTCCATTCTCAGCCCGCCTTTTGTCTTCTCTCCCGACTTCCCTATTATGTCAGGTGTTTGGGTGTTGTTTAATGCACACAACATTAGGGGCAGGCCCAACCACAGGATATGGTCGCTCCACTGGTATGCCACTGAGCTGGAGATATGCCGAAAAAAATAGTTAAACCATGGGTTTACCCACAGCAAACAAAGCACCAAGACTCTGGTTGACTAAACCGACGTGCCAGCCACTGCACATGAGGCGTCAACGCCATCATGAACTTGGCAAACAAGGGCGGCGGCTCTGGGGGGATGGGAACCCTACAGTCTGCATGCAGCCACGCGGCACTTGGTGCCCCCGCGGCCGTGGGTGCCGCTGAGGACAAAGAGCATGTAGAACCTCCCCACTGACACACAGGTCACACTGTGCTGCCGACTCCCAGACCGGCCGGTTCCCATCGGGGGGTGTCTGCTGGAGGGGAGGGGAGGGGGGGGGGGGGTACATTGAGGAACCGCAGGCGGCGCAGACCCGGACAGAACACCAGAAACATACAAAGACATCGCGGGCTCAGCGGGCCCTTCTTTCTCTACCCTGGATCTTGGCAGAAGCCCCCGCCTCCTGTGGCGCATGGCTCTGGGCCGGATCCGAACCGACCCGGCGACGTTTAGACGGTGGTCCTGACCCATTTTTAGCCACATGTGACCACAGGGAAAAGGAATCACATGAGGCATGCATCAAACTCAACCAGGGTGCCATGTGTCAATTGCCTAATCAGTGTAAGAAATTCATCATGGAAAACTTGTGTAAACAGAATCGCATGCTCACATGTAGCGGGGGAAGGGAAGTTGACATAACCGATGTAGCGATTGTCCATGAACCTACTAAGCAGGACTTTGGTTCTTGTTGGGGTTGGCGCTGAGCAGCCTTCAAAAAATGCAATTTCTGCCATCGAAATGTGCATCAAGCATGGGGCATGCCTTTTTGGGGGCTGCCGCAGTAATGTGGTCAAAGCGCCCTAATGGCGAGTGGGCACCCCCATCACCGAACTCGCCGCCAATTGGGAGATACCATGGTATGCAAGCCATTTTTGGTAGTTTGACCACTAGTGAGCATACATGGGCGACACTTGTAGACAAAAAGTCCCCCCGAGTGCTATATTTTTTCAATATTTTCAATTGTGTAGACCGTCTTAGATTTCGTCAAAAATGTGTTTCCATGTTAACGAAGGCATGAGTTCTCCACCGATGCAATCACAAGGCAACAAAGCACATGCAAAAGAACGGTGGCCTGAGCTCGCACGAGCTTCCTGTGAAAAACATCTGGCACGTGACAGTGAAATGGGCTGTGCAGTAGCAGGATAGCCATCGCTGTGGACATTGTTGTGTCTCAAACACAATGCAAGCATGCAGAGCTCATTTCACGCGCGCGAACGACCTGGCTGAGACTGGGCGCCTAACGGACCCCCTCTACAACGAGGAACTTTTTATGGTTATCCTGAAGATTTGTTACAATCCAGTGACGACCCCTCTCCTTGGCCTGATCCCTCCAGACGCTTGGATTTTGACTGCGATTCCCCAGCTTCCACGGTAATAACATACGATCATGACAGCCCCTTCACTCATGCAGAAGGCGAAGAAGTGTTGGCCCCCTCTCCGCACACACTACGCTACACAGACTCGCATACGCATGTGTGTGTACGCATGTTCTCTGCTGCAGGCCTCTGGCTCAGCGCGGCTGCCAGAGGCTCGGGCAACGTGATGATCATGGCTCCAGGATGTTGCATGCCTGTGTCCTGTACTGCAGAAAAGCGCCCATTGGTGTGGAACATGCTTCTTGTTTGACGATCCAACTGACGAGGAATCTGACATTCTGAGCCGCGTTGTGCTCGTTTGTTTTGCAATCGTGTGTGTACACATGTGTGCGCCACCACAGCGCCGACAGCCACCAAGGTCAGGCCCTGTGCCTGGCATTGTGAATATGAGATGTGGGTGTGTAAGAGCACACGCGGGTGGCACGCACAAATGCATGGACACACACATGAAATTCACGCGTGGACACACAGGGCGCAATCAAAATAGACGAAAGCCGCTCCCTGGGAACTGTTGGGTGCCAATCCTTGGAAGGTCAGAAGCAGCACCCCACACCGCTTCTTTCGTTTGGTACACCACAGCCCATTCCCGCGGGGGTCTGCCACGCACTCCGAAGAGACAGTCCGGCAGCACAACCGGAAAACGCGGAAACCGAAAAGCACCGTTAGCGACACGGACGCTGTACTCGCCGGTGGGAATGGGGCTGGCGGTGCAATCGGAGGCATACTCAAAGTACCGTCCGCTTTGTGCAGTTCGCTGCTAATTGCAAACTGGGCCCCCAGGCAACCCCCCATGGCCTTCCCAACCCCCAAAATGCATGGGCTGGGGCCCGCTCAACGTCTTCCTCTGCAGTGTGTCTTTGTGTGCCATGCAACGGTTGGCCGCCCATGTCTCCGGACTTGAAGGATGACCGCCCGACCCCGTCTGCGGCCTGTGGCAGTGGCATGCACGACCCTGAGCGCGCCATGAGCCCTTTGCAGGAGCTCTACAGCTGCACCGACGATGACGACCCCAACGCCCTGAACTCGGGCACACGGACGCAACTCCTCCAAAAACTCGGACTCCGGGCGTTCCGGGCTGCGGATGGAGACCAGACCGGGGCCATGTCCTTCCGGGAGTTCGCCGCGGCGGTGGAGGGGCTGTCGGAGCACACCCGCACCCAAACCCACGCCATCTGCGCGGCGCTCGCGGACCTCCGTGAGGGCTGGGGCCTGAGTGCCGAGGCCGGGGCCCGCGTGTTCCGGTGGCTGAGCGAGGACGGGCAGACGGTGCCCTGGGAGGCCCTCCGCCGCTTTGCCTGGCCCACACTGCGGGTGCCCCTGCACCGGCAGATGCTGCTGGAGTCGGGGGCGCTGTCCGAGGCCCAGCTGCTGCAGGTCCTCGCAACCGACTGCCCGCCGCCGCCCCCGGCCGCGGCCGCCCGCAAGGGCAGCGTCCCCCGGCTCCCCGTGGCCGATGGCCGCACCCGGGGCCTGCAGATGTTGTTCTCGTGGGTCACCGGGGGCGACGACGTCCGCCTGGACAGCCGCGCGCGCGCCAAACTGGGGCACCGGCTCGGGCTGACGACCCTGAACTGGGTCAACACGGGGCACGACGGCTGCATGGGGTTCGCCGAGTTCCACGAGATGCTGCGGCACATGCCCCCCGACGCCACGGAGGACATCCTCGCGGCCGCGACGATCCTCGCGGCCCCGGAGAGCGCCAACCCGGCGGAGGCCCAGGGCCAGCAGGCGCTGCACAAGCTCTTCCGCATCTTCTCCGCCAACCAGCCCACGCTCAGCGCCGCGCGCTTCGCTGAGTTCGCGGAGCGGGTGCAGCTGCCGGTGGCGTATGGCCTTCCGGGGGGGGCGGATTGGGGGTTTGACGACTTTGTGCAGGTGCGTGCCCCCTCAGGCCCCGCATCGGTGGCGTCCACAGGGGACAGTACAGTTGGGTTGCAGTACCAAGCATAGCGTTGTTATGAGGAGGAGGACTCGTCACAAACATGACACAGCCCCTCTTTCCCTCTACAATCGGCACACAAATCACGTTCCGCTAAGTTTCTGACCATGACAACCATGGTCAGAAAAACGACAGTCAGACCGGGTCCTGCTGCTTAGACAAGGCGGTGCTTGCACAAGGGGGGTGGGGGGTAGTATGACACCCTCGGCACAGCCCCAACACACCAACGACGGGGCTCCGCGAACGTGGAAACGACACTCGCAGGAGCACCGGCCGCAGCGGCCGACAGAACGCAGCGACCCAACGCAACATGCGAAGGGAAGAGCGGGTGACTGTCCAGGGCCCCGTAAAGAAACAACGACCCGACGGAATGTCACACGGGGGGGGGGGTAGTATGGCAGCCCCCCTCTGCCCGCCATTGGCTCAATGGATGGGGTGCCTGGGGGTCACTGCAGGTGGGTCACCGAGGGGGCACTGTCGGGACTGCCATGTGCACAATCCATCGGGATGATGTCGTGCATGGCGCATGCCCCGCAATGACCGGCGGAGGGGGTATTGGGGCACTCATACCCCCTCCGCCCTTTGTGAGCCTGACCAAACCGTGACAGCAGAACCTTGACAGAGGCTGGAGCATTATGTGGGTGGGCCTCAGAGTTTTGCTTGACAACTCAGCATCTCCGGGGGGGGGGGGGTCTGACACCCCCCATCCCCTCGGACCCCCCCCCCCTCTCAAGTGATTGGGCAAATTTTTCTCCGGGTCTTCGGCCAATCAAAAATTTTCTCTGGCGCCTTCGCCGCAAGTCAGTTTACGGCAAAAACTTTCTTCGGCGCCTTTGGCGCCCCCAACAACTCAGGGTCTCCTGAAGGGAGGGGGGGGGTCCCCCCCACAGCCCGCCCCACCCACCCCCCTTGGACCCCCCCCCCCACTAGCCCCCCCCCCCCCAAAGGAAACTCTGGTGGGCCTCGCTGTAGATATCTCGCGGACCTCCTCATGGGGAGCAGCGACTCCAGCAGGACGGAGCCCCTCCAGTCCGACAACGCCGTTCCCCTGCTGTAGTCCCGCTCGATTGGTTGCATGTGTTTTGCGGCCCCTTTCGACGGTGCGTTGTTCACACCCCCTTCCCACTCCTCTTTGGAGGTACGTGCCGTTGAGCGGGTGCAGTCCGTTGGCTCTTGGTGGGTGGCCGTGTTACGCAGGGTAAGTCTACCGAAGGGTCCACCTGCACCTTCGCTTAGCTCGCTTTCATTAGCCCCCCTCCCCCTCCCGCATTTGAGAAGAGGTACCCCCCCCCTCGAGGGCGCCCAGCCTATGCCCAGCCACTGCCCCCCCAACGCCAAGTGCCGGCCTCAATGGCATTTGTAACCGACAGCAACCGCCCCCAACCGCTTTGGCAACCTCCTCCAACCGCCTGCCTAACCGCCTCTGGGGCCGCCTCGGAGGTCCCTTCCCTTTCTACTGCATCCCTGCGCCCCCTCCCCCCCTTTCCCTGGGTCCAGGCAAACCTCAGGCACCATTCAGTACTGGTCTGGAAGTGCTGCGGTGCAGCAGTGACCAGTCGCCTGTGCCACAGGGGCGTTCGGTAGCTGAGTATCCGTGGCTTCATGGCCCCGGGCCCAGGGGCGTCCAAGGGGACACAATGGGACCCCCCCCCCCCCCGGTCGCGTCAGTCCACAGGGAGTCAGTGGAACTCGGAGGTCCACTGGCCCCCAACGCCTTCCCGCAGATGTGTCAAGGGCAACGCCGGGGCAGATCGCCGGGTGGACGTTGCATGCCGCCCGGAGAGGCCCATAGGCCCCGCCGCCAGAGGCAACCAAACCAACACCATTGGCCTGTGCCACGCCCCCCCCCCCCCCCCCGCATGCCACGAGAGACGGACCCGGTGGGGCCAACACCGCGGCTGTTGTGCAGCTTCGTGACCCGGGGTAGGCCCCGGCGAAGGAGGGCCCGGTGGAGATCGTTGTGAAGGGAAGTCGATGGACGCCGCCAACCGCCAAAAGAGCAGCGGCATTGCAGGGCTTTGTGCCGACCGCCCCCCCCCCCCCCGGCTCAATGGCATTTGTAACCGACAGTAACCGCCCTCAACCGCTTTGGCAACCTCCTCCAACCGCCTGCCTAACCGCCTCTGGGGCCGCCTCTGACGCCGCCAAAAGAGCAGCAGCACTGCCCCCCGTTCTGGTGCCCCCTGCCGCGCCGGGGCCTGCGGCGGGACCTTCGGCCGCTTCGCGCAGGTCCTCTACCCGGAGCCCGAGTTCCTGACGCCCTCGACGTCCGAGAGAAGGTCCGTGTCGCTGTCGTCCGACAGCGGCCACTTCTCGCCGCGGCGGACGAGCACGGCCTCGCGGAAGACCAGCACGTCCTCGCGGCGGAGCAGCCGGTCGGGGTCCGGCAAACAGCTGCGGTTCCGCAAGGGGGAGCTGATCGGGGGCGGGGGGTACGGGGACGTGTTCCTGGGGATGGACGTGGCGGACGGGCGGCTCATCGCCATCAAGCAGGTGGACCGGGGCCGCCACGCCGCCGAGGCCGTCGAGGCCCTCAAGGGCGAGGTCTCGTATCTGAAGACGTTCGACCACCCGCGCATCGTGCGGTACCTGGGGGTCGCCTCCACCGAGCGGTACGTCCAGACTTGTAGCATGCCATACCAAATTCCTTAAAGTATTATTATTGTTGTTGGTATTGTTATTAAATATAGAATTATTGTAATTATTATCCGAGTTATCATGATTAGGATGATTAATTATCATTATTATTGTTGTAATTGTAATTATGCAACATTACTATAATTATTATCCGAGTTATAATGATTAGGATGATTAATTATCATTATTATTGTTGTAATTGTAATTATGCAACATTACTATAATTATTATCCGAGTTATCATGATTAGGATGATTAATTATCATTATTATTGTTGTAATTGTAATTATGCAACATTACTATAATTATTATCCGAGTTATCATGATTAGGATGATTAATTATCATTATTATTGTTGTAATTGTAATTATGCAACATTACTATAATTATTATCCGAGTTATAATGATTAGGATGATTAATTATCATTATTATTGTTGTAATTGTAATTATGCAACATTACTATAATTATTATCCGAGTTATCATGATTAGGATGATTAATTATCATTATTATTGTTGTAATTGTAATTATGCAACATTACTATAATTATTATCCGAGTTATCATGATTAGGATGATTAATTATCATTATTATTGTTGTAATTGTAATTATGCAACATTACTATAATTATTATCCGAGTTATAATGATTAGGATGATTAATTATCATTATTATTGTTGTAATTGTAATTATGCAACATTACTATAATTATTATCCGAGTTATAATGATTAGGATGATTAATTATCATTATTATTGTTGTAATTGTAATTATGCAACATTACTATAATTATTATCCGAGTTATCATGATTAGGATGATTAATTATCATTATTATTATTGTAATTGTAATTATGCAACATTATTATAATTATTATCCGAGTTATCATGATTAGGATGATTAATTATCATTATTATTGTTGTAATTGTAATTATGCAACATTACTATAATTATTATCCGAGTTATAATGATTAGGATGATTAATTATCATTATTATTGTTGTAATTGTAATTATGCAACATTACTATAATTATTATCCGAGTTATAATGATTAGGATTATTCATTACTGATATTATTGTTGTAATTGTAATTATGCAATATTACTATAATTATTATCCGAGTTATAATGATTAGGATGATTAATTATCATTATTATTGTTGTAATTGTAATTATGCAACATTACTATAATTATTATCCGAGTTATCATGATTAGGATGATTAATTATCATTATTATTGTTGTAATTGTAATTATGCAACATTATTATAATTATTATCCGAGTTATCATGATTAGGATGATTAATTATCATTATTATTGTTGTAATTGTAATTATGCAACATTACTATAATTATTATCCGAGTTATCATGATTAGGATGATTAATTATCATTATTATTGTTGTAATTGTAATTATGCAACATTACTATAATTATTATCCGAGTGATAATGATTAGGATGATTAATTATCATTATCATTGTTGTAATTGTAATTATGCAACATTACTATAATTATTATCCGAGTTATCATGATTAGGATGATTAATTATCATTATTATTGTTGTAATTGTAATTATGCAACATTACTATAATTATTATCCGAGTTATAATGATTAGGATGATTAATTATCATTATTATTGTTGTAATTGTAATTATGCAACATTACTATAATTATTATCCGAGTTATCATGATTAGGATGATTAATTATCATTATTATTGTTGTAATTGTAATTATGCAACATTACTATAATTATTATCCGAGTTATCATGATTAGGATGATTAATTATCATTATTATTGTTGTAATTGTAATTATGCAACATTACTATAATTATTATCCGAGTTATAATGATTAGGATGATTAATTATCATTATTATTGTTGTAATTGTAATTATGCAACATTACTATAATTATTATCCGAGTTATAATGATTAGGATGATTAATTATCATTATTATTGTTGTAATTGTAATTATGCAACATTACTATAATTATTATCCGAGTTATCATGATTAGGATGATTAATTATCATTATTATTATTGGAATTGTAATTATGCAACATTATTATAATTATTATCCGAGTTATCATGATTAGGATGATTAATTATCATTATTATTGTTGTAATTGTAATTATGCAACATTACTATAATTATTATCCGAGTTATAATGATTAGGATGATTAATTATCATTATTATTGTTGTAATTGTAATTATGCAACATTACTATAATTATTATCCGAGTTATAATGATTAGGATTATTCATTACTGATATTATTGTTGTAATTGTAATTATGCAATATTACTATAATTATTATCCGAGTTATAATGATTAGGATGATTAATTATCATTATTATTGTTGTAATTGTAATTATGCAACATTACTATAATTATTATCCGAGTTATCATGATTAGGATGATTAATTATCATTATTATTGTTGTAATTGTAATTATGCAACATTATTATAATTATTATCCGAGTTATCATGATTAGGATGATTAATTATCATTATTATTGTTGTAATTGTAATTATGCAACATTACTATAATTATTATCCGAGTTATCATGATTAGGATGATTAATTATCATTATTATTGTTGTAATTGTAATTATGCAACATTACTATAATTATTATCCGAGTTATAATGATTAGGATGATTAATTATCATTATCATTGTTGTAATTGTAATTATGCAACATTACTATAATTATTATCCGAGTTATCATGATTAGGATGATTAATTGTCATTATTATTGTTGTAATTGTAATTATGCAACATTACTATAATTATTATCCGAGTTATCATGATTAGGATGATTAATTATCATTATTATTGTTGTAATTGTAATTATGCAACATTACTATAATTATTATCCGAGTTATCATGATTAGGATGATTAATTATCATTATTATTGTTGTAATTGTAATTATGCAATATTACTATAATTGTTATCCGAGTTATAATGATTAGGATGATTAATTATCATTATTATTGTTGTAATTGTAATTATGCAACATTACTATAATTATTATCCGAGTTATCATGATTAGGATGATTAATTATCATTATTATTGTTGTAATTGTAATTATGCAACATTATTATAATTATTATCCGAGTTATCATGATTAGGATGATTAATTATCATTATTATTGTTGTAATTGTAATTATGCAACATTACTATAATTATTATCCGAGTTATCATGATTAGGATGATTAATTATCATTATTATTGTTGTAATTGTAATTATGCAACATTACTATAATTATTATCCGAGTTATAATGATTAGGATGATTAATTATCATTATCATTGTTGTAATTGTAATTATGCAACATTACTATAATTATTATCCGAGTTATCATGATTAGGATGATTAATTGTCATTATTATTGTTGTAATTGTAATTATGCAACATTACTATAATTATTATCCGAGTTATCATGATTAGGATGATTAATTATCATTATTATTGTTGTAATTGTAATTATGCAACATTACTATAATTATTATCCGAGTTATCATGATTAGGATGATTAATTATCATTATTATTGTTGTAATTGTAATTATGCAACATTACTATAATTATTATCCGAGTTATCATGATTAGGATGATTAATTATCATTATTATTGTTGTAATTGTAATTATGCAACATTACTATAATTATTATCCGAGTTATAATGATTAGGATTATTCATTACTGTTATTATTATTGTAATTGTAATTATACAACATTACTATAATTATTATCCGAGTTATCATGATTAGGATGATTAATTATCATTATTATTGTTGTAATTGTAATTATGCAACATTACTATAATTATTATCCGAGTTATCATGATTAGGATGATTAATTATCATTATTATTGTTGTAATTGTAATTATGCAACATTATTATAATTATTATCCGAGTTATCATGAATAGGATGATTAATTATCATTATTATTGTTGTAATTGTAATTATGCAACATTATTATAATTATTATCCGAGTTATAATGATTAGGATTATTCATTACTGATATTATTGTTGTAATTGTAATTATGCAATATTACTATAATTATTATCCGAGTTATAATGATTAGGATGATTAATTATCATTATTATTATTGTAATTGTAATTATACAACATTACTATAATTATTATCCGAGTTATAATGATTAGGATGATTAATTATCATTATTATTGTTGTAATTGTAATTATGCAACATTACTATAATTATTATCCGAGTTATAATGATTAGGATTATTCATTACTGATATTATTGTTGTAATTGTAATTATGCAATATTACTATAATTATTATCCGAGTTATAATGATTAGGATGATTAATTATCATTATTATTGTTGTAATTGTAATTATGCAACATTACTATAATTATTATCCGAGTTATAATGATTAGGATTATTCATTACTGATATTATTGTTGTAATTGTAATTATGCAATATTACTATAATTATTATCCGAGTTATAATGATTAGGATGATTAATTATCATTATTATTGTTGTAATTGTAATTATGCAACATTACTATAATTATTATCCGAGTTATCATGATTAGGATGATTAATTATCATTATTATTGTTGTAATTGTAATTATGCAACATTATTATAATTATTATCCGAGTTATCATGATTAGGATGATTAATTATCATTATTATTGTTGTAATTGTAATTATGCAACATTACTATAATTATTATCCGAGTTATCATGATTAGGATGATTAATTATCATTATTATTGTTGTAATTGTAATTATGCAACATTACTATAATTATTATCCGAGTTATAATGATTAGGATGATTAATTATCATTATCATTGTTGTAATTGTAATTATGCAACATTACTATAATTATTATCCGAGTTATCATGATTAGGATGATTAATTATCATTATTATTGTTGTAATTGTAATTATGCAACATTACTATAATTATTATCCGAGTTATAATGATTAGGATGATTAATTATCATTATTATTGTTGTAATTGTAATTATGCAACATTACTATAATTATTATCCGAGTTATCATGATTAGGATGATTAATTATCATTATTATTGTTGTAATTGTAATTATGCAACATTACTATAATTATTATCCGAGTTATCATGATTAGGATGATTAATTATCATTATTATTGTTGTAATTGTAATTATGCAACATTACTATAATTATTATCCGAGTTATAATGATTAGGATGATTAATTATCATTATTATTGTTGTAATTGTAATTATGCAACATTACTATAATTATTATCCGAGTTATAATGATTAGGATGATTAATTATCATTATTATTGTTGTAATTGTAATTATGCAACATTACTATAATTATTATCCGAGTTATCATGATTAGGATGATTAATTATCATTATTATTATTGTAATTGTAATTATGCAACATTATTATAATTATTATCCGAGTTATCATGATTAGGATGATTAATTATCATTATTATTGTTGTAATTGTAATTATGCAACATTACTATAATTATTATCCGAGTTATAATGATTAGGATGATTAATTATCATTATTATTGTTGTAATTGTAATTATGCAACATTACTATAATTATTATCCGAGTTATAATGATTAGGATTATTCATTACTGATATTATTGTTGTAATTGTAATTATGCAATATTACTATAATTATTATCCGAGTTATAATGATTAGGATGATTAATTATCATTATTATTGTTGTAATTGTAATTATGCAACATTACTATAATTATTATCCGAGTTATCATGATTAGG
Organism: Eutreptiella sp. 'Long Island Sound 2002'; assembly: GCA_964036045.1. NCBI lineage: Eukaryota > Euglenozoa > Euglenophyceae > Eutreptiales > Eutreptiaceae > Eutreptiella > Eutreptiella sp. 'Long Island Sound 2002'. The sequence goes on from OZ038381.1 coordinate 6,595,488, forward strand.
ATGATTAATTATCATTATTATTGTTGTAATTGTAATTATGCAACATTATTATAATTATTATCCGAGTTATCATGATTAGGATGATTAATTATCATTATTATTGTTGTAATTGTAATTATGCAACATTACTATAATTATTATCCGAGTTATCATGATTAGGATGATTAATTATCATTATTATTGTTGTAATTGTAATTATGCAACATTACTATAATTATTATCCGAGTTATAATGATTAGGATGATTAATTATCATTATCATTGTTGTAATTGTAATTATGCAACATTACTATAATTATTATCCGAGTTATCATGATTAGGATGATTAATTGTCATTATTATTGTTGTAATTGTAATTATGCAACATTACTATAATTATTATCCGAGTTATCATGATTAGGATGATTAATTATCATTATTATTGTTGTAATTGTAATTATGCAACATTACTATAATTATTATCCGAGTTATCATGATTAGGATGATTAATTATCATTATTATTGTTGTAATTGTAATTATGCAATATTACTATAATTGTTATCCGAGTTATAATGATTAGGATGATTAATTATCATTATTATTGTTGTAATTGTAATTATGCAACATTACTATAATTATTATCCGAGTTATCATGATTAGGATGATTAATTATCATTATTATTGTTGTAATTGTAATTATGCAACATTATTATAATTATTATCCGAGTTATCATGATTAGGATGATTAATTATCATTATTATTGTTGTAATTGTAATTATGCAACATTACTATAATTATTATCCGAGTTATAATGATTAGGATGATTAATTATCATTATTATTGTTGTAATTGTAATTATGCAACATTACTATAATTATTATCCGAGTTATAATGATTAGGATGATTAATTATCATTATCATTGTTGTAATTGTAATTATGCAACATTACTATAATTATTATCCGAGTTATCATGATTAGGATGATTAATTGTCATTATTATTGTTGTAATTGTAATTATGCAACATTACTATAATTATTATCCGAGTTATCATGATTAGGATGATTAATTATCATTATTATTGTTGTAATTGTAATTATGCAACATTACTATAATTATTATCCGAGTTATCATGATTAGGATGATTAATTATCATTATTATTGTTGTAATTGTAATTATGCAACATTACTATAATTATTATCCGAGTTATCATGATTAGGATGATTAATTATCATTATTATTGTTGTAATTGTAATTATGCAACATTACTATAATTATTATCCGAGTTATAATGATTAGGATTATTCATTACTGTTATTATTATTGTAATTGTAATTATACAACATTACTATAATTATTATCCGAGTTATCATGATTAGGATGATTAATTATCATTATTATTGTTGTAATTGTAATTATGCAACATTACTATAATTATTATCCGAGTTATCATGATTAGGATGATTAATTATCATTATTATTGTTGTAATTGTAATTATGCAACATTATTATAATTATTATCCGAGTTATCATGAATAGGATGATTAATTATCATTATTATTGTTGTAATTGTAATTATGCAACATTACTATAATTATTATCCGAGTTATAATGATTAGGATGATTAATTATCATTATTATTGTTGTAATTGTAATTATGCAACATTACTATAATTATTATCCGAGTTATAATGATTAGGATTATTCATTACTGATATTATTGTTGTAATTGTAATTATGCAATATTACTATAATTATTATCCGAGTTATAATGATTAGGATGATTAATTATCATTATTATTGTTGTAATTGTAATTATGCAACATTACTATAATTATTATCCGAGTTATCATGATTAGGATGATTAATTATCATTATTATTGTTGTAATTGTAATTATGCAACATTATTATAATTATTATCCGAGTTATCATGATTAGGATGATTAATTATCATTATTATTGTTGTAATTGTAATTATGCAACATTACTATAATTATTATCCGAGTTATCATGATTAGGATGATTAATTATCATTATTATTGTTGTAATTGTAATTATGCAACATTACTATAATTATTATCCGAGTTATAATGATTAGGATGATTAATTATCATTATCATTGTTGTAATTGTAATTATGCAACATTACTATAATTATTATCCGAGTTATCATGATTAGGATGATTAATTATCATTATTATTGTTGTAATTGTAATTATGCAACATTACTATAATTATTATCCGAGTTATCATGATTAGGATGATTAATTATCATTATTATTGTTGTAATTGTAATTATGCAACATTACTATAATTATTATCCGAGTTATAATGATTAGGATGATTAATTATCATTATTATTGTTGTAATTGTAATTATGCAACATTACTATAATTATTATCCGAGTTATCATGATTAGGATTATTCATTACTGTTATTATTATTGTAATTGTAATTATATAATATTGTTATCATTATTATCCGAGTTATCATGGTTAGGATTATTATTATTATCATTGTAATTGTAATCATATACTAGTATTATAATTATTGTCTGAGTTATCATGATCAGGATTATTAATTGTTGTTATGATTAATTCAAATTTAATGTTCTTGTTTAGTGGTCATGGGTTCCGACCTACACAAGACAACTTAGAGTGTTGATGCCCATCCCTCAGGCGACCGTGGCGGATTTCAAAGGTTGGAGTTGGTGTAATAAGACCTGATGTTAACAATTGAATGGAGTCTTTTGAACGGGTTCTAGAAGAACCTTCACTTTGTTGTCCTCAGGCACATCCACATCCTCCTCGAGTACGTGCCCGGCGGCACCATCCTCTCGCTGCTGCACAAGTTCGGGCGCTTCGAGGAGAGCGTCATCCGCTGCTACACGGCGCAGCTGCTGGAGGGGCTCGGGTACCTGCACGGCTTCGGGGTCATGCACCGTGACATCAAGGCCGCGAACGTCCTCGTGACCGACCGCGGCGAGATCAAGCTCTCCGACTTCGGGACCTGCGCGGCGTTCCGCGCGCCGCGGGGGCCCGCGGCCCCGCCGCTGGCGGGCACGGTGCTGTGGATGGCGCCGGAGGCGGCGCGGCAGGACGGGCCCGGGCTGGCGGCGGACGTCTGGAGCGTGGGCTGCACCCTCATCGAGATGGCGAGCGCGTGCGCGCCGTGGCACGAGCGGCGCTTCGAGGCCCCGGAGGCCGCGCTGTTCCACATCGCGCAGTGCGCGGCCCCCCCGGCGGTGCCCCTGCACCTGAGCCCCGACGCGCAGGACTTCATCGCCCTGTGCCTCCAGCTGCGGCCGGGGGACCGGCCGGGGGTGCCCGAGCTGCAGGAGCACCCGCTGATCGCCGCGCGCTCCGCGACCGTGTCCCGCACGACGTCGGGGCTGTCGGTGTACAGCCTCGCGGACGCGTGCGACCTCCCGCGCGACTTCTCGCAGTCCGCCGTGGAGATTGGCGCCCACTGCAGCCCCGATCACCCCGCGCCCCTGAACCTCCGCACCTTCAGCGCCGGGCGCGTCGCGGGCGCGCCCCCCGAGCCCCGGTCCGGCGGGGCCCCGTTCGCCCCCCTGCCCCACGGCCGCCGGAGGGCGTCGGCCTCAAAGCCGCCCGCCACGCCCCCCGAGACCCCAGCGCCGCCCCCGCCGGAGCCCCCGGGTCCGGCAGAGGCCGCGGAGGGGGCTCCTGCCGGGCCCGGGGACCGGGGCTTCGGGGGCAGGCGGCGGGCGTCGCTGTCCATCACAGTGCCCCCGCTCCGTGCGGAGGAGGGGGGGCGGTCCCCCCAGACGCTGGCGGCCTCCCTCAGCCTCGACCTGCCGCAGGGGGAGGGCGCGCAGCTGTTCGCCCCCGCCTTCACCAGTTCACTGGACACCAGCTCCGAAGAGCAGCTGCACAAACACTGCGAGTTCCTGAAGCAGATGACCAGTCTCATGGACCTGTACGCCACGCTGCCCACGCGGCCTCTGTGACGGTCTTTGGGGGGGGGGGAGGGGGGCTGGGCAGTGATGTATCAGAACGGCCGTACGCCGCAGGAGCAGGGGGGGGTACCCCCCCCCAGTCAGATACCGAGGCCTCGTGCCAACCCCCCCTCCTCCCCTTCCAATGTTTGAGGCTGACAGCCAAAGTTTTGCTTCGGTGCCTTCGGTGCCAAGAGGATTGAACCTTCAAAATCTTTGGCCCGCCTTCGGCGGGGGACCATAGGGGGACCCTGGGAGGAGGGGGGGGGTCCCAGCCCCCCTCCCCCCCCCTCCTCCCCTTCGGCGGGGGACCATAGGGGGACCCTGTTTTGGAAATATTTCGGAATTTTTTTGGAAATTTTTAATATGATCTTGGCTCTGGCACCGAGTGAGGGAGGAGGGGCGGAGGGAGGAGGGGCGGAGGGAGGAGGGGCGGAGGGAGGAGGGGCGGAGGGAGGAGGGGCGGAGGGAGGAGGGGCGGAGGGAGGAGGGGCGGAGGGAGGAGGGGCGGAGGGAGGAGGGGCGGAGGGAGGAGGGGCGGAGGGAGGAGGGGCGGAGGGAGGAGGGGCGGAGGGAGGAGGGGCGGAGGGAGGAGGGGCGGAGGGAGGAGGGGCGGAGGGAGGAGGGGCGGAGGGAGGAGGGGCGGAGGGAGGAGGGGCGGAGGGAGGAGGGGCGGAGGGAGGAGGGGCGGAGGGAGGAGGGGCGGAGGGAGGAGGGGCGGAGGGAGGAGGGGCGGAGGGAGGCGGAGGGAGGAGGGGCGGAGGGAGGAGGGGCGGTCGGAGCCAAACCCCCTCTCCCCCCCTTCAGACCCCCTTCTAACACATCCCTGGGGCTGTGCACTCCCTCGTGCCCCACTTCAGCGGAAGGCGCCGGTGACATGCCACCGATGACCTCTTGTGGACTGGTGCTGTGCCCTCCCCCTGTGCCCCTGAGGTACGCGGGGGGGGCTCAGGCGCGGGGCTGTGTGTCCATTGCAATGCACTGCCCTCGGGTGGGGGCGGGGGCGGGACGTGTGCACATGCCGCGTCTGCAGTGCCCGGCTGCACGCGACACAAGGCAAGCGGCCAGTCTGAACGCAACCCCGGGCCCCGGCCCTGCCACCGTTTCATTCGCCTTCGAAACCCGTGTTTTTGTCTGTCGATCCTCTGCATCCACAACGGCGACGGGGGGGGGGTTTCGAGCTGAAAGGCGCCTATGGTACCACTGACGGGGCTTTTGTTGTGCTGACGTGTGCTCGCCATCCATGACCAGCGCACCACACGTCTCCGTACGGGGGGGGTGGGGTGCTGCAGACTTCCAATTTTCTCTGCCTCTCTGAAGCATTGGCGACCCCCTAGACAGCAGGGGGTATTTCGTCCATCTGCCCACTTGTGGGCCACTTCTGATTTTCTCCCCTGCTTCGAAGCGTTGGCTACCCACAGATGGTCGGGGTTATGTAGCCAATGAGCCCGCCTATTGGCCACCTCTGACTTTCTCCCTCGCTCCGAAGTGTTGGAGTCCCACCGGGGCCCTCCACAAGCAATCCACGAGACACACGGATGCCAAACGGGATGGGGCACCGCGTGACATCATGATATATGATATCGTGTGTAGGGGTGTGTGTGTGGATGACGGGTGTTGTGGGGCCGGACCCCAGCCACCGCTAGCGCCGCGCTCCGGCCCAGGGACCGCGGTAGTGGGGCCCGCCGGAGGGCGCACTCCTTTTGTGGTCCGGGTGTTGCATGTGCGTGAGTGTGTGGGTCCCGTTCTGGTGGAGGGAGACCGTGGGAACGGCCCACACCCGGGGAATGGTACGTGATGGTCCTGGGGGCCATCCCCGGACCCCGGGACCAGGTTAGGGTTAGGGTTAGGGTTAGGGTTAGGGTTAGGGTCACCGAGCTAGTGGAACCAGTCTTGGTTTTATAACCCTTTTTAGTGTCTAGGGTGGACCTACCAGGTTTAGCAGCAGCAGCAGCAAGCAAGCAAGCAAGCAAGCAGCACGCGCGTAATGGGGGAAAATCAGAACTCCGTCGTGGTGCTTCGGATTCGGGTGAAATTTTGGTGGATGATGCCTATGGGTGTGAGGGACAACCACACACAGTATGAGCCAGAAACTCAAAGGTGGCGGCCGGGAATGGGAGTCGCAAGTGGCGGACCTCGGTTTGAAAAACTGCAATTTAGGGCCAAAAACAGCCATTTTTGGGCCAAAACAGCCCTAGAACCCATTCAAAACGGCCAAACAAAGGGAAAGTGTGGGTACACTCCATGTGCGGCTTGACTTTCCTGTGTCAACGAGCTCTTTGCGGCCCTCTAACTCCACCATATGTCCCGGAAACGGCCCAAAAAGGCCGCTAGGAGCCCCAAATTTTGTGCAGATGGGCTGGCGACAGCCACAAACCAAGAATAGGCCATATCTTTGGCTACATGGCTCAAAATGCGATTCCAAGGGCACCTACTCCACCCGCAACCCCCCACTTTTTGTGGTTTACACCCCTCACAATTGCCCAAATGGACGCCTAGACCCCAATACCTAGGCCCAGTAAGCTGCGGCAAGCTGCAAGCTCAAGCTCAAACAGGTGGGTGCCCAAATGGGTCAATAGGGTCCAATAGGGGCAGAAAAATGACTTTTCTCAGAAATGATCCTAGACCATGTGCGACGCTAAAACAAGTGTTCTTGGACTATTTTGAGCTTGTGGTGGCCCATTTTGGTCCTCCGAAAATCCCAAAATGCCTTGAAGATGCGCTGTTTTGGGACCAAAAATGGGTCAAAAATGGGTCAAAAACGCATTTGTCCAAACCTCATCCTAGACCATTTGGGGTGCACAAACGGGTGAAATGAGCCCATTTTGAGCCCATTTTGGGGCATTTTGGCCTCTCAGAAGTCCAAAAAGCCTTGAAAGTGGGCCTCGTGGTGATGGGGTTCACTTGCAAGCTGATTTCACTTTGTCAAGAGCCATCAATGTGTGAATCATTCTTGATGTCCCTCACCAGTCATAGCTAATGTTCCCTCCCCCACCAGCTCGGTCCCAATATTCAATCTTGATTAGGGTTCGGGTTCGGGTTCAGGTTCGGGTTAGGGTTAGGGTCACCGAGCTGGTGGAACCAGTCTTGGTTTTATAACCCTTTTTAGTGTCTAGGGTGGACCTACCAGGTTTAGCAGCAGCAGCAGCAAGCAAGCAAGCAAGCAAGCAGCACGCGCGTAATGGGGGAAAATCAGAACTCCGTCGTGGTGCTTCGGATTCGGGTGAAATTTTGGTGGATGATGCCTATGGGTGTGAGGGACAACCACACACAGTATGAGCCAGAAACTCAAAGGTGGCGGCCGGGAATGGGAGTCGCAAGTGGCGGACCTCGGTTTGAAAAACTGCAATTTAGGGCCAAAAACAGCCATTTTTGGGCCAAAACAGCCCTAGAACCCATTCAAAACGGCCAAACAAAGGGAAAGTGTGGGTACACTCCATGTGCGGCTTGACTTTCCTGTGTCAACGAGCTCTTTGCGGCCCTCTAACTCCACCATATGTCCCGGAAACGGCCCAAAAAGGCCGCTAGGAGCCCCAAATTTTGTGCAGATGGGCTGGCGACAGCCACAAACCAAGAATAGGCCATATCTTTGGCTACATGGCTCAAAATGCGATTCCAAGGGCACCTACTCCACCCGCAACCCCCCACTTTTTGTGGTTTACACCCCTCACAATTGCCCAAATGGACGCCTAGACCCCAATACCTAGGCCCAGTAAGCTGCGGCAAGCTGCAAGCTCAAGCTCAAACAGGTGGGTGCCCAAATGGGTCAATAGGGTCCAATAGGGGCAGAAAAATGACTTTTCTCAGAAATGATCCTAGACCATGTGCGACGCTAAAACAAGTGTTCTTGGACTATTTTGAGCTTGTGGTGGCCCATTTTGGTCCTCCGAAAATCCCAAAATGCCTTGAAGATGCGCTGTTTTGGGACCAAAAATGGGTCAAAAATGGGTCAAAAACGCATTTGTCCAAACCTCATCCTAGACCATTTGGGGTGCACAAACGGGTGAAATGAGCCCATTTTGAGCCCATTTTGGGGCATTTTGGCCTCTCAGAAGTCCAAAAAGCCTTGAAAGTGGGCCTCGTGGTGATGGGGTTCACTTGCAAGCTGGTTTCACTTTGTCAAGAGCCATCAATGTGTGAATCATTCTTGATGTCCCTCACCAGTCATAGCTAATGTTCCCTCCCCCACCAGCTCGGTCCCAATATTCAATCTTGATTAGGGTTCGGGTTCGGGTTCAGGTTCGGGTTAGGGTTAGGGTCACCGAGCTGGTGGAACCAGTCTTGGTTTTATAACCCTTTTTAGTGTCTAGGGTGGACCTACCAGGTTTAGCAGCAGCAAGCAGCAGCAGCAAGCAGCAAGCAGCAGCACGCGCGAAATGGGTAAAAATCAGAACTCCGTCGTGGGGGTTCAGATTCGGGTGAAATTTTGGTGGATGATACCTATGGGTGTGAAGTACAATCACACAAAGTTTGAGCAAGAAACTCAACGGTGGCGGCCGGGAACGGGATTTGCAAGTGGCGGACCTCACTTTCAAAAACTGCACTTTAGGGCCAAAAACAGCCATTTTTGGGCTTAAAAAGCCCTAGAACACATTCAAAACGGCCAAACGAAGGGAAACGGTGGCTACTCTACACGTGCGGCTTGACTTCCCTGTGTCAACGAGCTCTTTGCCGCCCTCTAACTCCATGACATGTCCCGGAAACGGCCCAAAAAGGCCCCCAGAAGCTTCAAATGCCGACAGCCACAAACCAAGAATAGGCCATATCTTTGGCTACATGGCTCAAAATGCGATTCCGAGGGCACCTACTCCACCCGCAACCCCCCACTTTTTGTGGATTCCACCCCTTAGAATTGCCCAAACGGACGCCTACACCCCCGTACTTAGGCCCACTAGGCTGCGGCAAGCTGCAAGCTCAAGCCCAAACAGGTGGGTGCCCAAATGGGTCATTAGGGTCCAGTATGGGCAAAAAGATTACTTTTCTCAAAAATGATCCTAGACCATGTGCGACGCTAAAACAAGTGTTTTTGGACCATTTTGAGCTTGTGGTGGCCCATTTTGGTCCTCCAAAAATCCCAAAATGCCTTGAAAAAAGGCTGTTTTGGGACCAGAAATGGGTCAAGAATGGGTCAAAAACGCGTTTTTCCAAAAATCATCCTAGACCATTTGGGGTGCACAAACGGGCGAAATGAGCCCATTTTGAGCCCATTTTGGGGCATTTTGGCCCCTCAGAAGTCCAACAAAAGCCTTGAAAGTGGGCCTCGTGGTGATGGGGTTGACTTGCAAGCTGATTTCACTTTGTTAAGAGCCATCAATGTGTGAATCATTCTTGATGTCCCTCACCAGTCATAGCTAATGTTCCCTCCCCCACCAGCTCGGTCCCAATATTCAGTCTTGATTAGGGTGTTAGGGTTAGGGTTCGGATTCGGGTAACCCCAGGTTAGGGTTGGGCCAGGGCCTCATGGCGGAGCCTCCCATAGCCCCTGCCCACCACGTCGGAGATCACGCGGCTGACAGCGGCCTATCCAACTTCACCATCTTCCAACGCTGGGCCCAGTGCTCTCTTGCCATGGGCCTGTGGCGCGGCATCGATCACAGGCCGCCTCCCCTCTTCATGTGGGGGCCCGTCAGTGCCCCCGGGGGCCAGGGGATTCAGGGAAGTCAGGGAGTCGAAGGCGGGACTCTGCAGCCGGTCCCTTGCAGTCCTCCCGGCTCTGCCTCGCAGTACCCCTTTGGGGCAGTGTGCGGCGTGTCTTGAGTGACTGCCTGAGCCTCGCAAGGCGCGCCCTTCCTCCCGCCCCGTCCCCTCCAACACAAGTCCCTGCCGCCTCCCACCCGCCGCTCCCCCGCCGCTCCTCGGCCACGGAGCGCGTCCCTCCATCGCCCGCCAGCCCTCATCACCGGCCATGTGACGGCCTGTGAACACAAAGCCCTGCCATTGACCACCGCCTTCACTCGGGCGCCACCTGCCGTGCGTCTTTATAGCGTTGTGATGAAGCCGAGCGCTCTTGGGGGGGGGATGTTCTGTGTGCCCCCCCCCCCCCAATCCACACCCCTGGACCGTCTGAATGTTGTATGTACACCCCCCCCCCCCGCCCCTGACCCAATGTCCGCCCCCGCTCCACTGAGTTCGTACCCCGAAGGCCCCGCATGCCCTGCGCTGTGGGGGCCCGGCGGGAGCACCCACGTGGCACTGGGGGGGGGGAGGGCACTGACTGGCAGGTCCGTGGGGCCCATAGAGTTTGACGCGCCCCACGGCCTGCCCACGGGCCCGGGGCCGGGGGGGGGGGGGGGCGGGGGGTGACCTCTGGTCTTGTAGGCCACTGACGAGCCAAATGTCTTCCTGCGCTTTGTGCTGCCTGCTGCTTCTGTGCACGTGCCATAGCCCTGCGTTCCTTCGGGGGTGACGCATGCGCTGCCCGCGCCGCCCGTGAAAAAGGGGCCCGGACCGCCCCACGGCCGTGCCCTGGGCCACGCAGTTCAGATCACATGCGGTTTGCTTTTGCCAGACACTTCGCCAGCGCGACGACTATGACCCCCCCTTTTTTATCCCCCTGCCCCCCCCCCGTGAGGGACTGGGGCCAATCCCGGGGGAGGGGTGTGTGTGGGGGGGGGGGGGGGCGGGGGGGGGGCTCGGTCACAGGGACGTGTGATACACCGCACGTCCGCGTGTCAATGGCAGGGCCCATTGGGGGCCCTTCTGCCAGTCGGCCTTGTGGAGGGTAGGGGCCCCGGTGTGAGGCCCCCCCGGGCGCAGACCCGGTGGTTTGTCATGCGGAGGCCCTGACCCCCCGCGGGGGGGGGGGCGGTTCCCTGTTGTACGTGAGCCAAGTCCACCATCCGGGTCCAGTGGTGCGTGCTTTGGCGGTGGTCCGTGACGTCCCGCTGCGAACCATCGCTGTGCGCGTTGGTGGCCTGTCCACTGGCGTCTCTACTTCGCGACAACAGAAAGGCACCTGCGGTCCACTAGGCCACTGATGAGCCTATGTTCTTGCTGCATTTTTGTGCCGGCCGCGTCTTGTGCCACCGTACAATGACTCAGCGTTCCTTCGGGGGGGGGGTCTGTGGAGACCCCCCATTCCCCCCGGCCACCCCCCCTCCCCCGTCCTCTCGGAGGGGGGGCGGGGGCTCCTGCTGATACGTTGTGATATATTGAAGTCATGCCAGGTGCTGGATGGTATGCTGCCCTGTGCCAACTGGATCATAGTCGTAGGACCATAGGTGTAGCGGACCACACTGAACTTACTCTTGTCTCTTTCGCTACAGTCAAAGGCGCCCATGACATGTCACTGAAGATCTTTTCTCTTCTTGCATTTGTCGTGTGACAACGTTCTTTGCTTAACGGCACGGAGTCGTGCGCATGCATCTGTTTCCCACAGCGGGGGAGTGCCATCGGAGGGGCCCCTTCAGATGACCTGAACGGGGGGCGTCACCAGATCCCCCGCGTTATATACCGCAGCACCGCGTCCGATGCAGCCCCCCCCCCTCCCCCCCGCCCCCACCCCCTGCGCCTGTGGTACATGTCACACGTCGGAGGTGGTGGTCGGCCTCCGGACGTGCCCGGGTCTTGTGTTGGCAATGACCGCAAGTGAAGGCGGTGGGCGCTGGCGGTGCCGTGGACGGCAGGGGGGCAGGCACAGCCCGTGTGAGCAGAGGGCCTACCGCCCCCCTCTCGCCCACACATCCCCCCCGCCGTCCGGGGGGGGGGGGCACACAACGCACGCGAATTCCGGGCCAACACTTGACCACCGGCGCACATCCGGAAGCACCGCCCGTCCTCCGCCTGGACCCCCCCCCCTCCCCCTGCGCTTGAGGGGGGCAGACATACCCCAGCGTCAGGGGGTGGCTCAGGACGGCACATGCCTCCGCTTCGCTGCGCTGGACCCGCCGCCGATGGTGCGGCTGGGCTGCCCCTCCCAAGGGCCCTGCCCGGACATGCCTCGTGTCGCTGGCCCCAATTGGGGGCGGACAACGATGCAGCCCCCCCCCCCCCTCCGTGTCTGAGGGCCTTTGGCGCTACAGACCCTCGGGGGAGGGGACGGGGCGGGAGGGGGGGGGGGGGCTCTGCAACACGACCGGTGCACTCAGCCACGCGGTCCTGTGACCTGTGGCCGCCCACTGCGAATGGCGGTCGATGGCGCAGTGCGCCCGCGGGGGGCGCTGAGGGTCAGGGACGGCCCCCGGAGTCACGGCCACGGCCCCCACTGCGGGGGCACGTGAGCACAGCGCATCGTATGGGGCGTGTGGCCGGCGCAACGCCCGATGCGAGGCCCTGCGGTGTACACCCGGGGCACTGGGCAAGACACACGGGGCTGTGCATGGCTTCAAAGTCGGGACACTCATGTGCTCGCCTCTGAGCCCCCGCGATGCGTCACGCGCTTTCGCTTTGGGGCTTTGGGGCATCGTAATTGACGGCTAAACGGCCGGGGCCTGTCGTGTTTGGGTGAGGTTTGGTGGGGTACCAGTCAAAGGGCAGTGAGGCCGGGGGGGGTCTGAAATGGAATCCTTCACATTGTGTGGCTGGGATGTACGTCCAGCGCAGTTCCCCTGAGGGAGGTTGGCATGGGGGTGTGGTGGCGGGTTGGAGTGGCGGACGACTGTGGGGCGACCTCTCTTGACAGCACTGCCTGAGCCACGCGGATGTGCATCCCTTGGACGTGTACATTGGAAGGCACTGAGCGTATCGTGTGAAGACGACGCCCCCCCCCCCCCCCTGTCCCCCACCCCCAAACAACAACAACAAGCCAAGGTCCTCCATCTTGCGTGGGTGAACGCCACAACAGCCACCCCCTCATCGAACCAAACACTTCCAAACGCTTGTAATGAATGACATCGGTCCACTGGTACGATGCCCAACGCATGCGGTGATGCATCGGCGGTGTGGAACAAGGGGTCGAATGTGTTGGTGGTGGTCAGGCGGCCTCCCAAGCAGCCTGCGTCCATCCGCTACCCCATCCATCCATCCCTGCCCATGCCTCCTTACAATAATGCCATCGTGCCATGTGGCCTGCTTTCGTCTGCAGCCGGGCTTTGTGCTCCGAAGCGTGCATCGCACAGTGCGCATACAAGGGGAACTGCAGGAGGGGGCATTATGAGCGCGTGTCTGTGTGCGCCGGTGTACGTGTGTTTTCTGGGTGTCTATCTTTCTTCGAAAGGTGCCAGGCCCATGGTCTGTTTTCACCCGCCATGTTTTGCGGCCTTGACGAGCTGTTTTGCCTGGTGCCGTGTGCTTTGGCCTGCCGGTTGTTGGTGTTGGGTGATTTTGCATAGTGTGTGCGTGCACGTGTCATGTTGTGTCGTGTCGTGTTGTGTCATGTTGTGTCATGTTGTGTTGTGTTGTGTTGTGTTGTGTTGTGTTGTGTTGTGTTGTGTTGTGTTGTGTTGTGTTGTGTTGTGTTGTGTTGTGTTGTGTTGTGTTGTGTTGTGTTGTGTTGTGTTGTGTTGTGTTGTGTTGTGTTGTGTTGTGTTGTGTTGTGTTGTGTTGTGTTGTGTTGTGTTGTGTTGTGTTGTGTTGTGTTGTGTTGTGTTGTGTTGTGTTGTGTGATGTTGCTGTTGTTGATGTTGCCGCTGTTGCTATTGTTGCTGCTGCTGTTGCTGCTGTTGTTGTTATGTTGTCTTGTTGTGTTGTTGTTGTTATGTTGTTATGTTGTGTTATGTTATGTTATGTTATGTTATGTTGCGTTGCGTTGTGTTGTGTTGTGTTGTGTTGTGTTGTGTTGTGTTGTGTTGTGTTGTGTTGTGTTGTGTTGTGTTGTGTTGTGTTGTGTTGGTGTTGTGTTGTGTTGTGTTGTGTTGTGTTGTGTTGTGTTGTGTTGTGTTGTGTTGTGTTGTGTTGTGTTGTGTTGTGTTGTGTTGTGTTGTGTTGTGTTGTGTTGTGTTGTGTTGTGTTGTCTTTTGGGGAAGAATGAACGACAGCAGCATCAAAGCACCGGTTGCTGCTCCAAACGCAGGACCTGCTTCTTTGCGTGGAAGCCATGGTCCAATCCTTCAACTTTGTACAGTCCAATGCAGATTGACATTGGCTGAGGACTGCCCAGACAAGTCCTGTGCTCCTCTCCCCTTTTTGGCTCTTTGATCCTCATGGTCTGTAGAGGGGCACGATACCTGTGTGTTTGGGGCACGATACCTGTGTGTTTGGGGCACGATACCTGTGTGTTTGGAGGATATCCGGTCCCCCTTGTCTTGGCTGCAGCCATCCCCCCTCCCCCCCTTCTCCTTGCAGCATGGCAGACGGACACAAGATGCGGAATTTATTGAGTCGGGCCTGAGGTTGCGATTATGCTGGTCGTTGAACCTCTGACATCAGGGCCGTGCAGCGCTGCAGGGCTGAGCATAACTGCGAAAGGGTTGATGTTGGCTGCATACCCACTTGGATTGGTGGCCCGGGGTGTGTGTGTGTGTGTGTGTGTGTCTATCTGAGTGTCTATTTTTTTTTCGAAAGGCGCCTAGCCTCCATGACTTTACTTTGATGTTGGCCTGACGAGTTGTTTTGACGATCACTGCCGTGCTATCGCTGTGCGCTTGATCTCACCTCACGCAGTGTGTGTGTGTGTGTGTGTGCCGCAGCAGTCTGCGTGTGTGTAGAGAGAGAGAGTGTGTGTGTGTGTTTGTGTCTTGTAAATATTTGTGTGAATGTGTGCATATGTGCCCGTGTGTGAACGTGTGTGCAAGGGTATGTGTGCTGGGAGCCACATGCATGCGTTGCATCTGCATGGCAACCATGTTGGCAGGGGTCGGTGTGCGCAATGGTTTTGGATCTACCTCAGCTTGGTGCCTACAGCACGTCTTTGGGCTTCCCGCACCCCCTGAGACCATATTACAAAGCCTGACACGGCATAAACAGGTGTCTCCTGTGACGGCCTTGCCCTTCAATTTGATGGCAAGGTACCCAGCCCCCTTTGGCGAGAAACGCGGGAAAGGCACTGACAATGACGGCAGCAACGCTTCTGGTGAGGCTGGCAAGGGCGCTGTTCACGTGCGCCCTGAGAAGACACAGGCATTGATGGCAAAGCAAAGCATCACTGAGGTCCACACAACCGTGTCTGCGGAGGCGCCGGGGGGGCATTGTGAGTGTCTATTTTTTCGCTAAAGGCGCCTATGGCAATGTCACTGAAGAGCTTTTTGTTCTGACGTCGTTGCGTTGCGGCCTCGTGCCTTGCAGCGTGCGGGTCGGCATTCAATGTCTGCATCCCAACGTGTGGGGGCAACAAAGTGTCAGCATCCCCATAGTCCCATCCCCAGCCCCAAATCACAGAACAAGCTTTGATCTTCATGGACCCCCAGAAAATGTCGTCGCGGAATTCGATGGTTCCAAAAGTTGCCCGCAACCGACAAGGAACGCGCCCTGCGCACGCGCGACCCACGGAGTAGGGGAGCGTACGTGGTGGACGGCCGGGAAAACGCGTGGAGGAGCAGGGCACCTGGGCCCCACGCACACAGAAACACAGCGAGGCAGGTTATGGACGGCCTGTGGACGGAGGTGTGGGAACAGAAAAAACAGTCAAACGACCCCTGCAACAACCCCAATACGCCAACTACTGGGCGCCGCTGACGCGCAAACGGCACGGCCTGCCACATCCAGCACAGCCCCAACACACCAACCACTGGGCTCCGCGAACGCGGAAACGACACCAGCAGGAGCACCGGCTGCAGCGGCCGACAGAACGCAGCGACCCGACGCACTGTGCGAAGGGAAGAACGGATGACTGTCCAGGGCCCTGTAAAGAAACAACAACGCGACGGAATGTCACACGGGGGGTTAGGGGGCAGCGATTTTTTCTCCTTCTAGAGCATTGTGGCGTGTTATATACCTCCATCGTTCAAAGGGTGATCATGTTCTCTGTAGCCTTCCCCCTTTCGTCTTCACTTTTCCGAACACCAGCAATGTCCGCAATTCGTCAAGGGTCTGTACTCTTGGGATTGCGCATGGCTGTGGCAGTACCCACTGCACTCCCATTCGTCGGACTGTGACACTCCTTCTCACCTCAGCCGGCGGAGATGCCGGATTAGATCATGTGTTGCAGGATTGAGGGCTCAGATTCTGACGTAGACCAGGGCCCTTCCCCACAAGTCTGCGATGCGTGCTGCCCTGTCCACTGACTTGCGCGAATATCCCGGACATGGCCACATCAGCGTCTTGGCCGGCTCACGCCATATAAGACCCCGCATCTCATCTGCTCTTCCTTCGGTGCGCGTCAGCGTTGTGGTGCCCGTGTCTTTGGTGGTGGTGGGGTGGGGTAGGGCAGGTCCCCCCTCAGGAGCGCACAGCGCATGCAGCGCATCCAGACCCCATGCCAATGCCTTCGTTCCTGCGACACCCCATGGCCAACACCCTCCGTCCTACAACCCACTTCAGCCGCCCCCGTGTTCGTGATGGTGCACGCGATCAGCTCTTCGTCTGTCCTGCCCCATTCGTGACGGCAGCGAACGTGGGCAGCACTGATCATAGGCACAGCGGCGATTTTGTGTCTGCAAAAACCCACCGGCAATAGGGCAGCAGCTGACCAGACTCCCGAATGGAGGGTGACTGGCGCTTGGCGGGCGTAGGAGGCAACAGCATTTCGTTGGTGCAGGCGCAGCGGCTGTAGCCATGCCGAGCGACCGGGTGTTCCCTGATCTGCAGTGCGCCGGAGAGCGCGAGTCCCCCCCCCTCTCCCACAGTGAAATATGTGACCGGCCCCCAGGCAGTGGCCTGGCAGCCCCCAGGCAGTGGCCCGGCAGCCCCCAGGCAGTGGCCCGGCAGCCCCCAGGCAGTGGCCCGGCAGCCCCCAGGCAGTGGCCTGGCAGCCCCCAGGCAGTGGCCCGGCAGCCCCCAGGCAGTGGA
This sequence comes from Eutreptiella sp. 'Long Island Sound 2002', assembly GCA_964036045.1. NCBI lineage: Eukaryota > Euglenozoa > Euglenophyceae > Eutreptiales > Eutreptiaceae > Eutreptiella > Eutreptiella sp. 'Long Island Sound 2002'. The sequence continues at coordinate 6,612,251 of OZ038381.1, forward strand.
CAGGCAGCCCCCAGGCAGTGGCCTGGCAGCCCCCAGGCAGTGGCCCGGCAGCCCCCAGGCAGTGGCCCGGCAGCCCCCAGGCAGTGGCCCGGCAGCCCCCAGGCAGTGGCGCGGCAGCCCCCAGGCAGTGGCCTGGCAGCCCCCAGGCAGTGGCCCGGCAGCCCCCAGGCAGTGGACAGGCAGCCCCCAGGCAGTGGCCCGGCAGCCCCCAGGCAGTGGCCCGGCAGCCCCCAGGCAGTGGCCTGGCAGCCGCCAGGCAGTGGCCTGGCAGCCCCCAGGCAGTGGCCCGGCAGCCCCCAGGCAGTGGCCCGGCAGCCCCCAGGCAGTGGCCCGGCAGCCCCCAGGCAGTGGCCCGGCAGCCCCCAGGCAGTGGCCCGGCAGCCCCCAGGCAGTGGCCCGGCAGCCCCCAGGCAGTGGCCCGGCAGCCCCCAGGCAGTGGCCCGGCAGCCCCCAGGCAGTGGCCTGGCAGCCCCCAGGCAGTGGCCCGGCAGCCCCCAGGCAGTGGCCCGGCAGCCCCCAGGCAGTGGCCCGGCAGCCCCCAGGCAGTGGCCCGGCAGCCCCCAGGCAGTGGCCCGGCAGCCCCCAGGCAGTGGCCCGGCAGCCCCCAGGCAGTGGCCCGGCAGCCCCCAGGCAGTGGCCTGGCAGCCCCCAGGCAGTGGCCTGGCAGCCCCCAGGCAGTGGCCCGGCAGCCCCCAGGCAGTGGACCGGCAGCCCCCAGGCAGTGGCCCGGCAGCCCCAAGGCAGTGGCCCGGCAGCCCCCAGGCAGTGGCCCGGCAGCCCCCAGGCAGTGGCCCGGCAGCCCCCAGGCAGTGGCCTGGCAGTCCCCAGGCAGTGGCCCGGCAGTCCCCAGGCAGTGGCCCGGCAGCCCCCAGGCAGTGGCCCGGCAGCCCCCAGGCAGTGGCCTGGCAGCCCCCAGGCAGTGGCCCGGCAGCCCCCAGGCAGTGGCCCGGCAGCCCCCAGGCAGTGGCCCGGCAGTCCCCAGGCAGTGGCCCGGCAGCCCCCAGGCAGTGGCCCGGCAGCCCCCAGGCAGTGGCCCGGCAGCCCCCAGGCAGTGGCCCGGCAGCCCCCAGGCAGTGGCCCGGCAGCCCCCAGGCAGTGGCCCGGCAGCCCCCAGGCAGTGGCCCGGCAGCCCCCAGGCAGTGGCCCGGCAGCCCCCAGGCAGTGGACCGGCAGCCCCCAGGCAGTGGCCCGGCAGCCCCCAGGCAGTGGCCCGGCAGCCCCCAGGCAGTGGCCCGGCAGCCCCCAGGCAGTGGCCCGGCAGCCCCCAGGCAGTGGCCCGGCAGCCCCCAGGCAGTGGCCCGGCAGCCCCCAGGCAGTGGCCCGGCAGCCCCCAGGCAGTGGACCGGCAGCCCCCAGGCAGTGGCCCGGCAGCCCCCAGGCAGTGGCCCGGCAGCCCCCAGGCAGTGGCCCGGCAGCCCCCAGGCAGTGGCCCGGCAGCCCCCAGGCAGTGGCCCGGCAGCCCCCAGGCAGTGGCCCGGCAGCCCCCAGGCAGTGGCCCGGCAGCCCCCCGGCAGTGGCCCGGCAGCCCCCCGGCAGTGGCCCGGCAGCCCCCCGGCAGTGGCCCGGCAGCCCCCAGGCAGTGGCCCGGCAGCCCCCAGGCAGTGGCCCGGCAGCCCCCAGGCAGTGGCCCGGCAGCCCCCAGGCAGTGGCCCGGCAGCCCCCAGGCAGTGGCCCGGCAGCCCCCAGGCAGTGGCCCGGCAGCCCCCAGGCAGTGGCCCGGCAGCCCCCCGGCAGTGGCCCGGCAGTCCCCAGGCAGTGGCCCGGCAGCCCCCAGGCAGTGGCCCGGCAGCCCCCAGGCAGTGGCCCGGCAGCCCCCAGGCAGTGGCCCGGCAGCCCCCAGGCAGTGGCCCGGCAGCCCCCAGGCAGTGGCCCGGCAGCCCCCAGGCAGTGGCCCGGCAGCCCCCAGGCAGTGGCCCGGCAGCCCCCAGGCAGTGGCCCGGCAGCCCCCAGGCAGTGGCCCGGCAGTCCCCAGGCAGTGGCCTGGCAGCCCCCAGGCAGTGGCCCGGCAGCCCCCAGGCAGTGGCCCGGCAGCCCCCAGGCAGTGGCCCGGCAGCCCCCAGGCAGTGGCCCGGCAGCCCCCAGGCAGTGGCCCGGCAGCCCCCAGGCAGTGGCCCGGCAGCCCCCAGGCAGTGGCCCGGCAGCCCCCAGGCAGTGGCTTGGCAGCCCCCAGGCAGTGGCCCGGCAGCCCCCAGGCAGTGGCCCGGCAGCCCCCAGGCAGTGGCCCGGCAGCCCCCAGGCAGTGGCCCGGCAGCCCCCAGGCAGTGGCCCGGCAGCCCCCAGGCAGTGGCCCGGCAGCCCCCAGGCAGTGGCCCGGCAGCCCCCAGGCAGTGGCCCGGCAGCCCCCAGGCAGTGGCCCGGCAGTCCCCAGGCAGTGGCCCGGCAGCCCCCAGGCAGTGGCCCGGCAGCCCCCAGGCAGTGGCCCGGCAGCCCCCAGGCAGTGGCCCGGCAGCCCCCAGGCAGTGGCCCGGCAGCCCCCAGGCAGTGGCCCGGCAGTCCCCAGGCAGTGGCCAGGCAGCCCCCAGGCAGTGGCCCGGCAGCCCCCAGGCAGTGGCCTGGCAGCCCCCAGGCAGTGGCCCGGCAGCCCCCAGGCAGTGGCCCGGCAGTCCCCAGGCAGTGGCCAGGCAGCCCCCAGGCAGTGGCCCGGCAGCCCCCAGGCAGTGGCCCGGCAGCCCCCAGGCAGTGGCCCGGCAGCCCCCAGGCAGTGGCCCGGCAGCCCCCAGGCAGTGGCCCGGCAGCCCCCAGGCAGTGGCCCGGCAGTCCCCAGGCAGTGGCCAGGCAGCCCCCAGGCAGTGGCCAGGCAGCCCCCAGGCAGTGGCCCGGCAGCCCCCAGGCAGTGGTCTGGCAGCCCCCAGGCAGTGGCCCGGCAGTCCCCAGGCAGTGGCCCGGCAGCCCCCAGGCAGTGGCCCGGCAGCCCCCAGGCAGTGGCCCGGCCCGGCAGCCCCCAGGCAGTGGCCCGGCAGCCCCCAGGCAGTGGCCAGGCAGCCCCCAGGCAGTGGCCCGGCAGCCCCCAGGCAGTGGCCCGGCCCGGCAGCCCCAGGCAGTGGCCCGGCAGCCCCCAGGCAGTGGCCCGGCAGCCCCCAGGCAGTGGCCTGGCAGCCCCCAGGCAGTGGCCTGGCAGCCCCCAGGCAGTGGCCCGGCCCGGCAGCCCCCAGGCAGTGGCCCGGCAGCCCCCAGGCAGTGGCCCGGCCCGGCAGCCCCCAGGCAGTGGCCCGGCAGCCCCCAGGCAGTGGCCCGGCAGCCCCCAGGCAGTGGCCAGGCAGCCCCCAGGCAGTGGCCCGGCAGCCCCCAGGCAGTGGCCCGGCCCGGCAGCCCCCAGGCAGTGGCCCGGCAGTCCCCAGGCAGTGGCCCGGCAGCCCCCAGGCAGTGGCCCGGCAGCCCCCAGGCAGTGGCCTGGCAGCCCCCAGGCAGTGGCCTGGCAGTCCCCAGGCAGTGGCCCGGCAGCCCCCAGGCAGTGGCCCGGCAGCCCCCAGGCAGTGGCCTGGCAGCCCCCAGGCAGTGGCCTGGCAGCCCCCAGGCAGTGGCCCGGCAGCCCCCAGGCAGTGGCCCGGCAGCCCCCAGGCAGTGGCCCGGCAGCCCCCAGGCAGTGGCCCGGCAGCCCCCAGGCAGTGGCCCGGCAGCCCCCAGGCAGTGGCCTGGCAGCCCCCAGGCAGTGGCCTGGCAGCCCCCAGGCAGTGGCCCGGCAGTCCCCAGGCAGTGGCCCGGCAGCCCCCAGGCAGTGGCCCGGCAGCCCCCAGGCAGTGGCCCGGCAGCCCCCAGGCAGTGGCCTGGCAGCCCCCAGGCAGTGGCCCGGCAGTCCCCAGGCAGTGGCCCGGCAGCCCCCAGGCAGTGGCCCGGCAGCCCCCAGGCAGTGGCCCGGCAGCCCCCAGGCAGTGGCCTGGCAGCCCCCAGGCAGTGGCCCGGCAGCCCCCAGGCAGTGGCCTGGCAGCCCCCAGGCAGTGGCCCGGCAGCCCCCAGGCAGTGGACAGGCAGCCCCCAGGCAGTGGCCCGGCAGCCCCCAGGCAGTGGCCCGGCAGCCCCCAGGCAGTGGCCTGGCAGCCCCCAGGCAGTGGCCTGGCAGCCCCCAGGCAGTGGCCCGGCAGCCCCCAGGCAGTGGCCCGGCAGTCCCCAGGCAGTGGCCAGGCAGCCCCCAGGCAGTGGCCCGGCAGCCCCCAGGCAGTGGCCCGGCAGCCCCCAGGCAGTGGCCCGGCAGCCCCCAGGCAGTGGCCCGGCAGCCCCCAGGCAGTGGCCTGGCAGCCCCCAGGCAGTGGCCCGGCAGCCCCCAGGCAGTGGTCTGGCAGCCCCCAGGCAGTGGCCCGGCAGCCCCCAGGCAGTGGCCCGGCAGCCCCCAGGCAGTGGTCTGGCAGCCCCCAGGCAGTGGCCCGGCAGCCCCCAGGCAGTGGCCTGGCAGCCCCCAGGCAGTGGCCCGGCAGCCCCCAGGCAGTGGCCTGGCAGCCCCCAGGCAGTGGTCTGGCAGCCCCCAGGCAGTGGCCCGGCAGCCCCCAGGCAGTGGCCTGGCAGCCCCCAGGCAGTGGTCTGGCAGCCCCCAGGCAGTGGCCCGGCAGCCCCCAGGCAGTGGCCCGGCAGCCCCCAGGCAGTGGCCCGGCAGCCCCCAGGCAGTGGCCCGGCAGCCCCCAGGCAGTGGCCCGGCAGCCCCCAGGCAGTGGCCCGGCAGCCCCCAGGCAGTGGCCCGGCAGCCCCCAGGCAGTGGCCCGGCAGCCCCCAGGCAGTGGCCCGGCAGCCCCCAGGCAGTGGCCCGGCAGTCCCCCAGGCAGTGGCCCGGCAGCCCCCAGGCAGTGGCCCGGCAGCCCCCAGGCAGTGGCCCGGCAGCCCCCAGGCAGTGGCCCGGCAGCCCCCAGGCAGTGGCCCGGCAGCCCCCAGGCAGTGGCCCGGCAGCCCCCAGGCAGTGGCCCGGCAGCCCCCAGGCAGTGGCCCGGCAGCCCCCAGGCAGTGGCCCGGCAGCCCCCAGGCAGTGGCCCGGCAGCCCCCAGGCAGTGGCCCGGCAGCCCCCAGGCAGTGGCCCGGCAGCCCCCAGGCAGTGGCCCGGCAGCCCCCAGGCAGTGGCCCGGCAGCCCCCAGGCAGTGGCCCGGCAGCCCCCAGGCAGTGGCCCGGCAGCCCCCAGGCAGTGGCCCGGCAGCCCCCAGGCAGTGGCCCGGCAGCCCCCAGGCAGTGGCCCGGCAGCCCCCAGGCAGTGGCCTGGCAGCCCCCAGGCAGTGGCCCGGCAGCCCCCAGGCAGTGGCCAGGCAGCCCCCAGGCAGTGGCCCGGCAGCCCCCAGGCAGTGGCCCGGCAGCCCCCAGGCAGTGGCCCGGCAGCCCCCAGGCAGTGGCCAGGCAGCCCCCAGGCAGTGGCTTGGCAGCCCCCAGGCAGTGGCCTGGCAGCCCCCAGGCAGTGGCCCGGCAGCCCCCAGGCAGTGGCCCGGCAGCCCCCAGGCAGTGGCCGGCAGCCCCAGGCAGTGGCTGGCAGCCCCCAGGCAGTGGCCTGGCAGCCCCCAGGCAGTGGCCCGGCAGCCCCCAGGCAGTGGCCCGGCAGTCCCCAGGCAGTGGCCCGGCAGCCCCCCCCAGGCAGTGGCCCGGCAGCCCCCAGGCAGTGGCTTGGCAGCCCCCAGGCAGTGGCCCGGCAGCCCCCAGGCAGTGGCTGCAGCCCCCAGGCAGTGGCTTGGCAGCCCCCAGGCAGTGGCCTGGCAGCCCCCAGGCAGTGGCCCGGCAGCCCCCAGGCAGTGGCTTGGCAGGCCCCAGGCAGTGGCCAGGCAGCCCCCAGGCAGTGGCCTGGCAGCCCCCAGGCAGTGGCCCGGCAGCCCCCAGGCAGTGGCCCGGCAGCCCCCCGGCAGTGGCCCGGCAGCCCCCCGGCAGTGGCCCGGCAGCCCCCAGGCAGTGGCCTGGCAGCCCCCAGGCAGTGGCCCGGCAGCCCCCAGGCAGTGGCCTGGCAGCCCCCAGGCAGTGGCCCGGCAGCCCCCAGGCAGTGGCTTGGCAGCCCCCAGGCAGTGGCCCGGCAGCCCCCAGGCAGTGGCCCGGCAGCCCCCAGGCAGTGGCTTGGCAGCCCCCAGGCAGTGGCCCGGCAGCCCCCAGGCAGTGGCCTGGCAGCCCCCAGGCAGTGGCCCGGCAGCCCCCAGGCAGTGGCTTGGCAGCCCCCAGGCAGTGGCCCGGCAGCCCCCAGGCAGTGGCCCGGCAGCCCCCAGGCAGTGGCCCGGCAGCCCCCAGGCAGTGGCCCGGCAGCCCCCAGGCAGTGGCCCGGCAGCCCCCAGGCAGTGGCCCGGCAGCCCCCAGGCAGTGGCCCGGCAGCCCCCAGGCAGTGGCCCGGCAGCCCCCAGGCAGTGGCCCGGCAGCCCCCAGGCAGTGGCCCGGCAGCCCCCAGGCAGTGGCCCGGCAGCCCCCAGGCAGTGGCCCGGCAGCCCCCAGGCAGTGGCCCGGCAGCCCCCAGGCAGTGGCCCGGCAGCCCCCAGGCAGTGGCCCGGCAGCCCCCAGGCAGTGGCCCGGCAGCCCCCAGGCAGTGGCCCGGCAGCCCCCAGGCAGTGGCCCGGCAGCCCCCAGGCAGTGGCCCGGCAGCCCCCAGGCAGTGGCCCGGCAGCCCCCAGGCAGTGGCCCGGCAGCCCCCAGGCAGTGGCCCGGCAGCCCCCAGGCAGTGGCCCGGCAGCCCCCAGGCAGTGGCCCGGCAGCCCCCAGGCAGTGGCCCGGCAGCCCCCAGGCAGTGGCCCGGCAGCCCCCAGGCAGTGGCCCGGCAGCCCCCAGGCAGTGGCCCGGCAGCCCCCAGGCAGTGGCCCGGCAGCCCCCAGGCAGTGGCCCGGCAGCCCCCAGGCAGTGGCCCGGCAGCCCCCAGGCAGTGGCCCGGCAGCCCCCAGGCAGTGGCCCGGCAGCCCCCAGGCAGTGGCCCGGCAGCCCCCAGGCAGTGGCCCGGCAGCCCCCAGGCAGTGGCCCGGCAGCCCCCAGGCAGTGGCCCGGCAGCCCCCAGGCAGTGGCCCGGCAGCCCCCAGGCAGTGGCCCGGCAGCCCCCAGGCAGTGGCCCGGCAGCCCCCAGGCAGTGGCCCGGCAGCCCCCAGGCAGTGGCCCGGCAGCCCCCAGGCAGTGGCCCGGCAGCCCCCAGGCAGTGGCCCGGCAGCCCCCAGGCAGTGGCCCGGCAGCCCCCAGGCAGTGGCCCGGCAGCCCCCAGGCAGTGGCCCGGCAGCCCCCAGGCAGTGGCCCGGCAGCCCCCAGGCAGTGGCCCGGCAGCCCCCAGGCAGTGGCCCGGCAGCCCCCAGGCAGTGGCCCGGCAGCCCCCAGGCAGTGGCCCGGCAGCCCCCAGGCAGTGGCCCGGCAGCCCCCAGGCAGTGGCCCGGCAGCCCCCAGGCAGTGGCCCGGCAGCCCCCAGGCAGTGGCCCGGCAGCCCCCAGGCAGTGGCCCGGCAGCCCCCAGGCAGTGGCCCGGCAGCCCCAGGCAGTCCCGGCAGCCCCCAGGCAGTGGCCCGGCAGCCCCCAGGCAGTGGCCCGGCAGCCCCCAGGCAGTGGCCCGGCAGCCCCCAGGCAGTGGCCCGGCAGCCCCCAGGCAGTGGCCCGGCAGCCCCCAGGCAGTGGCCCGGCAGCCCCCAGGCAGTGGCCCGGCAGCCCCCAGGCAGTGGCCCGGCAGCCCCCAGGCAGTGGCCCGGCAGCCCCCAGGCAGTGGCCCGGCAGCCCCCAGGCAGTGGCCCGGCAGCCCCCAGGCAGTGGCCCGGCAGCCCCCAGGCAGTGGCCCGGCAGCCCCCAGGCAGTGGCCCGGCAGCCCCCAGGCAGTGGCCCGGCAGCCCCCAGGCAGTGGCCCGGCAGCCCCCAGGCAGTGGCCCGGCAGCCCCCAGGCAGTGGCCCGGCAGCCCCCAGGCAGTGGCCCGGCAGCCCCCAGGCAGTGGCCCGGCAGCCCCCAGGCAGTGGCCCGGCAGCCCCCAGGCAGTGGCCCGGCAGCCCCCAGGCAGTGGCCCGGCAGCCCCAGGCAGTGGCCCGGCAGCCCCCAGGCAGTGGCCCGGCAGCCCCCAGGCAGTGGCCCGGCAGCCCCCAGGCAGTGGCCCGGCAGCCCCCAGGCAGTGGCCCGGCAGCCCCCAGGCAGTGGCCCGGCAGCCCCCAGGCAGTGGCCCGGCAGCCCCCAGGCAGTGGCCCGGCAGCCCCCAGGCAGTGGCCCGGCAGCCCCCAGGCAGTGGCCCGGCAGCCCCCAGGCAGTGGCCCGGCAGCCCCCAGGCAGTGGCCCGGCAGCCCCCAGGCAGTGGCCCGGCAGCCCCCAGGCAGTGGCCCGGCAGCCCCCAGGCAGTGGCCCGGCAGCCCCCAGGCAGTGGCCCGGCAGCCCCCAGGCAGTGGCCCGGCAGCCCCCAGGCAGTGGCCCGGCAGCCCCCAGGCAGTGGCCCGGCAGCCCCCAGGCAGTGGCCCGGCAGCCCCCAGGCAGTGGCCCGGCAGCCCCCAGGCAGTGGCCCGGCAGCCCCCAGGCAGTGGCCCGGCAGCCCCCAGGCAGTGGCCCGGCAGCCCCCAGGCAGTGGCCCGGCAGCCCCCAGGCAGTGGCCCGGCAGCCCCCAGGCAGTGGCCCGGCAGCCCCCAGGCAGTGGCCCGGCAGCCCCCAGGCAGTGGCCCGGCAGCCCCCAGGCAGTGGCCCGGCAGCCCCCAGGCAGTGGCCCGGCAGCCCCCAGGCAGTGGCCCGGCAGCCCCCAGGCAGTGGCCCGGCAGCCCCCAGGCAGTGGCCCGGCAGCCCCCAGGCAGTGGCCCGGCAGCCCCCAGGCAGTGGCCCGGCAGCCCCCAGGCAGTGGCCCGGCAGCCCCCAGGCAGTGGCCCGGCAGCCCCCAGGCAGTGGCCCGGCAGCCCCCAGGCAGTGGCCCGGCAGCCCCCAGCAGTGGCCCGGCAGCCCCCAGGCAGTGGCCCGGCAGCCCCCAGGCAGTGGCCCGGCAGCCCCCAGGCAGTGGCCCGGCAGCCCCAGGCAGTGGCCCGGCAGCCCCCAGGCAGTGGCCCGGCAGCCCCCAGGCAGTGGCCCGGCAGCCCCCAGGCAGTGGCCCGGCAGCCCCCAGGCAGTGGCCCGGCAGCCCCCAGGCAGTGGCCCGGCAGCCCCCAGGCAGTGGCCCGGCAGCCCCCAGGCAGTGGCCCGGCAGCCCCCAGGCAGTGGCCCGGCAGCCCCCAGGCAGTGGCCCGGCAGCCCCCAGGCAGTGGCCCGGCAGCCCCCAGGCAGTGGCCCGGCAGCCCCCAGGCAGTGGCCCGGCAGCCCCCAGGCAGTGGCCCGGCAGCCCCCAGGCAGTGGCCCGGCAGCCCCCAGGCAGTGGCCCGGCAGCCCCCAGGCAGTGGCCCGGCAGCCCCCAGGCAGTGGCCCGGCAGCCCCCAGGCAGTGGCCCGGCAGCCCCCAGGCAGTGGCCCGGCAGCCCCCAGGCAGTGGCCCGGCAGCCCCCAGGCAGTGGCCCGGCAGCCCCCAGGCAGTGGCCCGGCAGCCCCCAGGCAGTGGCCCGGCAGCCCCCAGGCAGTGGCCCGGCAGCCCCCAGGCAGTGGCCCGGCAGCCCCCAGGCAGTGGCCCGGCAGCCCCCAGGCAGTGGCCCGGCAGCCCCCAGGCAGTGGCCCGGCAGCCCCCAGGCAGTGGCCCGGCAGCCCCCAGGCAGTGGCCCGGCAGCCCCCAGGCAGTGGCCCGGCAGCCCCCAGGCAGTGGCCCGGCAGCCCCCAGGCAGTGGCCCGGCAGCCCCCAGGCAGTGGCCCGGCAGCCCCCAGGCAGTGGCCCGGCAGCCCCCAGGCAGTGGCCCGGCAGCCCCCAGGCAGTGGCCCGGCAGCCCCCAGGCAGTGGCCCGGCAGCCCCCAGGCAGTGGCCCGGCAGCCCCCAGGCAGTGGCCCGGCAGCCCCCAGGCAGTGGCCCGGCAGCCCCCAGGCAGTGGCCCGGCAGCCCCCAGGCAGTGGCCCGGCAGCCCCCAGGCAGTGGCCCGGCAGCCCCCAGGCAGTGGCCCGGCAGCCCCCAGGCAGTGGCCCGGCAGCCCCCAGGCAGTGGCCCGGCAGCCCCCAGGCAGTGGCCCGGCAGCCCCCAGGCAGTGGCCCGGCAGCCCCCAGGCAGTGGCCCGGCAGCCCCCAGGCAGTGGCCCGGCAGCCCCCAGGCAGTGGCCCGGCAGCCCCCAGGCAGTGGCCCGGCAGCCCCCAGGCAGTGGCCCGGCAGCCCCCAGGCAGTGGCCCGGCAGCCCCCAGGCAGTGGCCCGGCAGCCCCCAGGCAGTGGCCCGGCAGCCCCCAGGCAGTGGCCCGGCAGCCCCCAGGCAGTGGCCCGGCAGCCCCCAGGCAGTGGCCCGGCAGCCCCCAGGCAGTGGCCCGGCAGCCCCCAGGCAGTGGCCCGGCAGCCCCCAGGCAGTGGCCCGGCAGCCCCCAGGCAGTGGCCCGGCAGCCCCCAGGCAGTGGCCCGGCAGCCCCCAGGCAGTGGCCCGGCAGCCCCCAGGCAGTGGCCCGGCAGCCCCCAGGCAGTGGCCCGGCAGCCCCCAGGCAGTGGCCCGGCAGCCCCCAGGCAGTGGCCCGGCAGCCCCCAGGCAGTGGCCCGGCAGCCCCCAGGCAGTGGCCCGGCAGCCCCCAGGCAGTGGCCCGGCAGCCCCCAGGCAGTGGCCCGGCAGCCCCCAGGCAGTGGCCCGGCAGCCCCCAGGCAGTGGCCCGGCAGCCCCCAGGCAGTGGCCCGGCAGCCCCCAGGCAGTGGCCCGGCAGCCCCCAGGCAGTGGCCCGGCAGCCCCCAGGCAGTGGCCCGCAGCCCCCAGGCAGTGGCCCGGCAGCCCCCAGGCAGTGGCCCGGCAGCCCCCAGGCAGTGGCCCGGCAGCCCCCAGGCAGTGGCCCGGCAGCCCCCAGGCAGTGGCCCCAGTGGCCCGGCAGCCCCCAGGCAGTGGCCCGGCAGCCCCCAGGCAGTGGCCCGGCAGCCCCCAGGCAGTGGCCCGGCAGCCCCCAGGCAGTGGCCCGGCAGCCCCCAGGCAGTGGCCCGGCAGCCCCCAGGCAGTGGCCCGGCAGCCCCCAGGCAGTGGCCCGGCAGCCCCCAGGCAGTGGCCCGGCAGCCCCCAGGCAGTGGCCCGGCAGCCCCCAGGCAGTGGCCCGGCAGCCCCCAGGCAGTGGCCCGGCAGCCCCCAGGCAGTGGCCCGGCAGCCCCCAGGCAGTGGCCCGGCAGCCCCCAGGCAGTGGCCCGGCAGCCCCCAGGCAGTGGCCCGGCAGCCCCCAGGCAGTGGCCCGGCAGCCCCCAGGCAGTGGCCCGGCAGCCCCCAGGCAGTGGCCCGGCAGCCCCCAGGCAGTGGCCCGGCAGCCCCCAGGCAGTGGCCCGGCAGCCCCCAGGCAGTGGCCCGGCAGCCCCCAGGCAGTGGCCCGGCAGCCCCCAGGCAGTGGCCCGGCAGCCCCCAGGCAGTGGCCCGGCAGCCCCCAGGCAGTGGCCCGGCAGCCCCCAGGCAGTGGCCCGGCAGCCCCCAGGCAGTGGCCCGGCAGCCCCCAGGCAGTGGCCCGGCAGCCCCCAGGCAGTGGCCCGGCAGCCCCCAGGCAGTGGCCCGGCAGCCCCCAGGCAGTGGCCCGGCAGCCCCCAGGCAGTGGCCCGGCAGCCCCCAGGCAGTGGCCCGGCAGCCCCCAGGCAGTGGCCCGGCAGCCCCCAGGCAGTGGCCCGGCAGCCCCCAGGCAGTGGCCCGGCAGCCCCCAGGCAGTGGCCCGGCAGCCCCCAGGCAGTGGCCCGGCAGCCCCCAGGCAGTGGCCCGGCAGCCCCCAGGCAGTGGCCCGGCAGCCCCCAGGCAGTGGCCCGGCAGCCCCCAGGCAGTGGCCCGGCAGCCCCCAGGCAGTGGCCCGGCAGCCCCCAGGCAGTGGCCCGGCAGCCCCCAGGCAGTGGCCCGGCAGCCCCCAGGCAGTGGCCCGGCAGCCCCCAGGCAGTGGCCCGGCAGCCCCCAGGCAGTGGCCCGGCAGCCCCCAGGCAGTGGCCCGGCAGCCCCCAGGCAGTGGCCCGGCAGCCCCCAGGCAGTGGCCCGGCAGCCCCCAGGCAGTGGCCCGGCAGCCCCCAGGCAGTGGCCCGGCAGCCCCCAGGCAGTGGCCCGGCAGCCCCCAGGCAGTGGCCCGGCAGCCCCCAGGCAGTGGCCCGGCAGCCCCCAGGCAGTGGCCTGGCAGCCCCCAGGCAGTGGCCCGGCAGCCCCCAGGCAGTGGCCCGGCAGCCCCCAGGCAGTGGCCCGGCAGCCCCCAGGCAGTGGCCCGGCAGCCCCCAGGCAGTGGCCCGGCAGCCCCCAGGCAGTGGCCCGGCAGCCCCCAGGCAGTGGCCCGGCAGCCCCCAGGCAGTGGCCCGGCAGCCCCCAGGCAGTGGCCCGGCAGCCCCCAGGCAGTGGCCCGGCAGCCCCCAGGCAGTGGCCCGGCAGCCCCCAGGCAGTGGCCCGGCAGCCCCCAGGCAGTGGCCCGGCAGCCCCCAGGCAGTGGCCCGGCAGCCCCCAGGCAGTGGCCCGGCAGCCCCCAGGCAGTGGCCCGGCAGCCCCCAGGCAGTGGCCCGGCAGCCCCCAGGCAGTGGCCCGGCAGCCCCCAGGCAGTGGCCCGGCAGCCCCCAGGCAGTGGCCCGGCAGCCCCCAGGCAGTGGCCCGGCAGCCCCCAGGCAGTGGCCCGGCAGCCCCCAGGCAGTGGCCCGGCAGCCCCCAGGCAGTGGCCCGGCAGCCCCCAGGCAGTGGCCCGGCAGCCCCCAGGCAGTGGCCCGGCAGCCCCCAGGCAGTGGCCCGGCAGCCCCCAGGCAGTGGCCCGGCAGCCCCCAGGCAGTGGCCCGGCAGCCCCCAGGCAGTGGCCCGGCAGCCCCCAGGCAGTGGCCCGGCAGCCCCCAGGCAGTGGCCCGGCAGCCCCCAGGCAGTGGCCCGGCAGCCCCCAGGCAGTGGCCCGGCAGCCCCCAGGCAGTGGCCCGGCAGCCCCCAGGCAGTGGCCCGGCAGCCCCCAGGCAGTGGCCCGGCAGCCCCCAGGCAGTGGCCCGGCAGCCCCCAGGCAGTGGCCCGGCAGCCCCCAGGCAGTGGCCCGGCAGCCCCCAGGCAGTGGCCCGGCAGCCCCCAGGCAGTGGCCCGGCAGCCCCCAGGCAGTGGCCCGGCAGCCCCCAGGCAGTGGCCCGGCAGCCCCCAGGCAGTGGCCCGGCAGCCCCCAGGCAGTGGCCCGGCAGCCCCCAGGCAGTGGCCCGGCAGCCCCCAGGCAGTGGCCCGGCAGCCCCCAGGCAGTGGCCCGGCAGCCCCCAGGCAGTGGCCCGGCAGCCCCCAGGCAGTGGCCCGGCAGCCCCCAGGCAGTGGCCCGGCAGCCCCCAGGCAGTGGCCCGGCAGCCCCCAGGCAGTGGCCCGGCAGCCCCCAGGCAGTGGCCCGGCAGCCCCCAGGCAGTGGCCCGGCAGCCCCCAGGCAGTGGCCCGGCAGCCCCCAGGCAGTGGCCCGGCAGCCCCCAGGCAGTGGCCCGGCAGCCCCCAGGCAGTGGCCCGGCAGCCCCCAGGCAGTGGCCCGGCAGCCCCCAGGCAGTGGCCCGGCAGCCCCCAGGCAGTGGCCCGGCAGCCCCCAGGCAGTGGCCCGGCAGCCCCCAGGCAGTGGCCCGGCAGCCCCCAGGCAGTGGCCCGGCAGCCCCCAGGCAGTGGCCCGGCAGCCCCCAGGCAGTGGCCCGGCAGCCCCCAGGCAGTGGCCCGGCAGCCCCCAGGCAGTGGCCCGGCAGCCCCCAGGCAGTGGCCCGGCAGCCCCCAGGCAGTGGCAGCCACGGACAACAGCTGACACAGCCACATCACCAGGGGTTAGGCGGCTGCTGCCATGGGAGTGGGGGTTCAGCCATCATGGGCAGGAGGAGCCCCAGGTACCGGCGACCCCAGGCAGCACTGCGTGTACCGCTTCAGAAGCCATCCCCCCCCCCTGGAGTCGGCACTGCTCTGGTTTGCGCTGCAGTGCAGCAAGTCAAAAACAATGTAGTGAGATTCATGGCTATGACCATATGCCTGTGTCACGGGGGTACATGCGAGCGCAGTATCCGTTACTCATGGCCCCCGCGGTGGAAATGATTGTGCGAGTTGGGGCCCGAAATCCGAAACCCGAAATCCCCCAAATCCCCCTGAATGCGGCAATCGGGTGGTTTTGTGGTCATTAACAATGGACGGAATATTTTAGGTGAGGGTAGTTGAGGCCGCTAATTCGGGGAATTGGCTGTCTCGTTGTCCCACCATTTAGTTTGCAGCCAAATGCCAGGGATGAGTGTGCTGTGCATGGTCTACATGATGTATTTCGACTCCACGGGATGCCCAAACCACTTGGCCCAGCCACCCTTGTCCACACAACACTGGGCGTTGTTTCTGCAACTGTTGGTGCCTTTGTTGGTTGGTTGTATAGAGGGGGTTATCGCATGAAGGCGAAGTAGCAAAGCCAACACGCACACTCAGCACAAGTGCGGGGGGGGGGGGGTTGCCATAAAGGCAAAGGCCACAGCTTTTGAAATCAACATATGTGTCTATGCAAAAAAAATCTGTGTAATACAACGAGTGCACCCCTCTCTTGGTTCATGTGTCTGTTACCGACCCCGAATGCCTTGTATCGAGATTTAGCTCGCGGCTTGGGCAGGGAGGGCGATGCCCAATCGAACTTGCAATCCTTTTGTTTCTTTTTATCACAAGACGTCCTGAATCGGCGTTCCTCTCAGCCTTGGCACGTTTTGATGTGTTTGTAGCCGATTCTCAGGCCATTCGACATCCGACCAGTTTCACTTGCCTGTGGCAAGTGGTTTTCAAGCTTCTTGGCTGCTTTTCAGGTCTGCCAACCGCCGTTGAAAGGCTTCCACAGGTGCGGACTACGAAGCGGGAGAAGGGGTTTCCCGTCAAGGCTGAGTAGATGCAAGTGGGGGGAGTGGGGTGGCGCTTTGATTTGCGTTGTTTTTTGTGCAGTGTTGCTGCTACCCCCCCCCCCCCCCGCCCCCCCTCCCCCATCCTTGCAAAACAGTGAAACAGGGACAGTCCGGGGGCTACGTTGGCACGTGAAAGGAGGGGTAAGTGGGGAGGTAAGGGCAGGGCTATGCGTTCGCCAAAACCTTGGCGAGCTTGGCGAGTGGACTTGCTTTGGCTTTGGCGAGTAAATATCCCATAATTCCTAAAGGGGTACTGTGGGAGTGGGTCTCGGCCAATGGCGCGTAGGGACCGTTGGGTGGAATTATGGGGAATTATGGGGAATTATGGGGAATTATGGTTCAACCATGGGCAATTATTGGGAATTATGGGACAATTTTGCTTCATCCATGGGGAATTATGGGGAAATTTGAAGAATTATGGGGAATTATGGGGAATTATGGGGAATTCTGGGGTTCTATGGGGTTCTATGGGGAATTATGGGGAATTTTGCTGCTGTTGCTGGTGTCTTTCTTATTCCTTTTGTGCTCCTTCCCCACAGACATGTCAAATTCAAATTTTCATGCTTTCAACAATGTCTTGTACGTTCGCTTGTGGCACCTTTACAAACCCCCCAAGGAGTACCTGTCGCAGGGTCATCTGGCTAGGGTAATGAAGAAGCTGGACATCAAGTGTGTCAACAATACCGAAATTGGCCTCGCTCACGGGGGGGACGTCTCCTCGGTCCCGGTACGCGACTCCCCCCCCCCCCCCCCCCCCCCCCCCCCCCTCCGGGCCCTCCGGGCCCACTTAGTTACCAAGGGTCCATGGCTACTGACCATACATATGGTGGCGCCGAAGGCGCCCGAAAAATTTTTTTTCATTCCCCTTGCCCACGTAGCATCCCTCCCCGCCCAGGCGGTGGAGCACCCCAACGCTATACTTGAACCCAACCTTGACTCTAACGCCCACCCCAACCCGCAGCCTGCTCCTAACCCTACAGCTAACCCTACCCATGACCCTAACCCTAACCCTAACCCTAACCCTAACCCTAACCCTAACCCTAACCCTAGCCCTAACCCTAACCCTAACCCTAGCCCTAACCCTAGCCCTAGCTCTCACCCCAGAGGGAGGGCAAGGGGAGGTAACGGGAGCCTGTGCCCCCCCCCCCCCACCACCCCAAATCGCCCCACCTGGACCCCCCCCCCAACTGACCCTCCCGACCGCCCCCCCCCCCCATCGCCCCTCCCTGAACCCCCCCCCCATTGCCCCTCCCTGAACCCCCCCCTCCAATGCCCCCCCCCCCCCCCCCCCCCCCCCCCCCCCCCCCCCCCTGGGGCCTTCGGCCCACTTCTACTGGGGGGGGGAGTCGCGTACAGAAGCGAGGAGACGTCCCCCCCGTGGCCTCGCTGGTGCTAGGGGCCGTCGTGATGGAGGATGGGTGACATGAGGCCATGTGAATGAATGTCTTCCGGACTTGTGTTGCACACGCATCATGAAAATTCCCCATACAACCCCATACAACCCCATACAACCCCATAATTCCCCAGACAACCCCATAGAACCCCATAATTCCCCACAATTCCCCATATTTCCCCATATAACCCCAAAATTTCCCCATAATTCCCCATAGAACCCCATAATTCCCCATGGAACCCCATAATTCCCCATAATTCCCCATAATTCCCCATAATTCCCCATAGAACCCCATAATTCCCCCATAATTCCCCATAATTCCCCATAATTCCCCATAATTATCCATAATTCCTATCCTTTGGCGAGCAGACGTCGTCTGGCGCTGGCGAGCGCATAGGCCTGTAAGGGTAGGCCAGGCAGGGAGAGGGAGGGCACGAGGGGGTGAGAGGCCGAGGGGCACGGCCGCCTGCGGAGGGAGGGGGTTCAAGGAAAGGGCCGCGGTAAGTGTAAGCGGTAAGGCGTCATGCCAAGCCCCTCCTCCCCCCTCCTTTGGCAATGTGGTCAGCAAGCAGTGCCCACTGGCGGTACCGATGCGAAGTCAAGGCAGGAGCGTCGCCGGTGTTCACGTCATACCTGACAACATGGCTAAGGGAGCTATGTGAGTGGGTGGGATTTTACACAGGGGAGCGCAGGGAACAATGGAGAGGCTTTCAAAAATCACTGGAACAACTTCGAGATACCGGAGTGCAGCCGCGGCAAGGGGAAGTGCAAGTACATGGGGGATTGAATGCATGGTGGCAAACACACACGGAGTGCTTCACCCAAGAGAAATCAGCCAACAATCACAGTTGGCAAAGGGCAACGGAATCACGCCCGAAGCGCCCGAGGCAGGAAGGCCCGGGAGTGCTACAAGAAGTGCAAGATCTGATTGCAGAACTGGTGGCAAAGGGCTACAGGATAGTGTACACGGACGGATCGTGGAAAAGACTGGGCCACAAGGACATGCGCAGGGCCGGGGGATTTGGCGTGTTCGCGGCGGAAGACGATCAAGGACCAGAGGTACGCTTCTGCGGCTACGTACCAACACATCACAGGCAAACAAATAACGGAGCAGAGCTTTGGGCAGCCGTAGAAGCCTTACAGGGATTCTGGGTGCCAAAACTGGCAATCCTCACCGACTCGCAGTACCTGCAGCTAGGAGCGACTGGCAGGGCCCAACACTGGAAGTCAAAGGGATGGACAACCACATCTGGAAAACTGCAGGTCCACGCCTTCCCGGCCACCAATGCGCTGATCATCTGTATCACCTCAAAGCCCTTTATGCAAAATCGAAGAAGAGCTACTCGCTGTTCATCGATTTCAATAAAGCCTTTAATTCAGTGCCTCATGGCACACTCTGGACCGTCCTCGAACGGGCAAATTTTTCTGCTTCCACAATTTCTCTCATAAAGCAACTATACTCCTTCCCTCAAGACAGCCCCATCATCAATGGCCGCACTCCCCACGCATACCTCCAAACCAGGGGCCTCCGACAAGGATGTCCCCTCTCCCCCCTACTCTTCATTCTCTATCTCAACTCCCTCTTCCACCATTTTTTTGCCACTGTGCCCCCCCCCCGGGCAAATGCCCGCACTAGCCACCACGCCTACATCGACGACATCCTGATCAGAAGTGAGGACGTCAACTACGTCCAAAACAGCCTCAACTATTTCGATGGGCCAGCCAGGGACTGGGGACTGGACATGAATGTGTCTAAGACCGAAGTCCACGCCAATGGCACAGCCCCCCAAAAAGAATTTCTGACACCCAGGGGCTCGGTGTTCCACACGTACAACAAAAAAACGGGTCGCCCGCACACATGCTATAAATACCTGGGGGTTTATCTTTTTACTTGCCACCAGGCAAAGGGCCTGTTTCACATGCTCAAGGCGGAGATCCAGAGTTATTTTGCCCGGCTCCCTCCCTTGCCTCTTACACTTAGTGAGAAGGTCCGGCTGACGAAGCCTCAGCTGGTCCCAGCACTCGCCTACCGCTTAATCACCCACTCTCTTTCCCCCAACCAGCTCGAAAAGCTTCAGGCACTTATCTGGGCGGGAGTTGCGTCTCGCAGCATCACACGTCTAGTCTCCCCCAAGGACCGTTTCGCGGCTCGCCCAAAGGGAGGGTTGGGAATGAAGTTCCTACCGCACAGCGTCCACGTTGCCACAGTGAACTATGGGCTACGGGCCCTTTGCGGCCTTGCCCCAAAGTCAGTTGGCCCCCTGTACGTCCAGTCTTTACTTAGCTCGAACCGGAGGGCCTCGGACCCGGTGCAAAACTCTTTTATGGACTCCATCCATGCCCTTGGCATATCTTTCCACAGCATAGGCCCGTGGAGACCCACTGCTATTCGGGATCCAACGCCTGGTACCCAGCTAACCGTTAGGTTCAAATCAGGACAGGCCACAGGAAGAGTGACCGAGGCCACCTCCAAATGGGCCAACGTCTCGTTCCACGACGGGGTCTACTCGGTGGATACCCACACATCCTACACCATGCACATGCCATGCCACGCCGTCATGGATTACTCCCGCCCCTCTCACTTCCAGCTAGTCCCTGAATTTTTGCGCCCTCAAGAGACCATCCCCGAACCCCCAGCGCCACCGCACAACGCACACGCACTGGAAATCAGCCAACACGGCCATCTCTTCGCTCTGCAGGCACAACACTACCTAGAGAAGAAGTCCCTCGACGAGTGGGGATGCCACAATGCCGCGGAGGCACTAACCAGGCCGCCGGCCCCCGGCCTACAGCGGGTGTGGCTATATTCCGATGGCTCCTCCGGTGAGTCCGGCCATGCGGCCGCCATCACGGCCTTTCTACCCGACGGTACAACCAGAGTCCTGTGCCTGTCCTCACCGCATCCCTCTTCTCTGGGTTCGGAGTTCTGGGGGGCGGTAGCAGCCATTCGCTGGATCCACAGGGAACTTTCCCAATACGAAGTATGTTTGTTGATTGACAACGAACAGGTGGTGTCCACCCTCCAGAAATACCAAGTCCGTAGGCGCAGCCCGTTCCAAGACGACACATGGACCGTCGCCGTACACAGCGCCCTACTTCTCATTACCAACCCCCTCCACATCATGTGGATTAAAGGTCACGCCAATTTTATTGGCAACGAAATCTGCGACCATTTTTCTAAATGGGCAGCTCACAGCCTGATTTTTACCCCGGACCTCCTCCCCCCTCCCCCACTGGACTCAGTGGCGTTACACCACCTGCCTGTCCTCCACAAGTTTAAGGTACAGCAATTCCGTCACCTATTGCCACGGCATTCCCATAGCAACATAGCGGTCGGCCCCAGCTTCAGCCTGTACAACAAAACTTCCTGGTTTTCGTCCCTGTTTTTCAAACTGGCGTCCGGGTGCTACAATGTGCACGGGTACCAGTGGAGCAATATGCTCCACGACTACCACTGTTCCAGGTGCGGACAGCACCATCCTTTCGACCCTTTATCATGCCTGGCCTTCTGCAAAGCGTTGGACCAGCACGTCCAGGCATACGTCTCCTCCTGGGGAACCCTTTTCAGCCCCATTGTCCTGCACTGGTGGCTCTCTGGACCCTCAAAGGCTGACCGCAGGAACTTCATGAGAACTCTGGTACCTAAGTCCCTATGGTCCTGCCTCTCCAAGCCGATCCCGGGCTCCACTCGCGCCGAGCACAGAGCCATGCTTGGCCTAGCCCTGGAGGAACGCGTAAAGCACCTGGACAAGGCTGTCCACCAAGCACATGATTGGCTGTGTTCGAATCCTCTCCCTTGGGACCCAATACTTTGGGCGCACCCCCCCGACCCCCTCAACCCCTTCTCGGTTTCGCACGGTGCGTTCAGTACCTCCGTCCACATGCCCCGTCGGACCCGCCCCGTATACCAGCACCCCCCACCTCTCCCTAAACACGCCTTAAAAAAACCGTCCAAGCCAGCGTCAGCCAAAGCACAACCAACCACGCGCCGCGCGCCAAAAAATTCCAAACGCCCGTCGAGCCGCGCATCCGCACCACGCCCCCCCCCCCCCCCTCGGCCATTCCCCGCCCTCTTCAGCACTCACGCCCACGGCCACCACAAAAACGCCATCGATCACCACAAACCCATCAGGCCACAATCGTTTGGGCGCCCCCAAAGCGCGCCAAGACCGCTCTCCCCCTCCCGCCCCCGAGCTCCAAGGCACGCTACCGTCAAACACGCCTACCTCTCCCCTCAAGGCCCCCCCTTACTAGGTGCCCAGGCCCGTCTGCTCCTGCCCCCCCCCACTCCAACGCCTCCCGGGACATCCGGAATTTTTTCCGCCCATCCAGCGAGCTTCTGTCTCCTCCTCTCGACCCCTTCAGCCCTCCGCCCCTTCCGGAACCCCCCCCCTTCCCCGCAGGGTAAATCAGCGTTCATCTAACCAAACCATCAGAGCAGCCGTGTACATATCTTTATATGTTGATGTAAATACTTTCATTGGGGGACGTCAGCCCCAGAACAAGTTGATGCGGTTAAGAACATTCAAAAAAAATGGACTACATCCGCAAGCACAGGACCAAGATCCATGTCTCGGACTTGGCAGCACTCACCCGGGCAATTGCAGCCAGGGGCGCCTGATCGCCGCCCTGAGCTCTCCCCTGATGCAGTTTGAGCGCTTGTGTGGTCGACGGATCGTCCCTCACTTGCTTGCTCTCTTACATCTTCCGCTCACCTGCCATCAGAGTGGCCATATACCCCCCCCTGCTGAATCCAGAGGAGGATGGCCCCTCTCTTCAACTTCTATTCGTCACTCCCCGCCTGCTGAATCCTTGGGGAACCAGGCAGGGCGACTGACCTTCATATTTTCTGAGCTCTTAGGGCCTTGAAGCCCATACGACGTTGCGCAACGGATGCCGCTGTCATCGGCATTGCGATTTTTTGGTGTGTGGTCTGGTCCCATGGCACTTGCGGGATCCAGACCAGTCTACGTGTGTCTGCAGACTATATATGGCCTGATCTCAGGCGTCTTTCTATCCACCCTCCTGCATATGCCTTATCCTAACCGGGGCGTGGTTTGGCGCTCTGACCAGAGTGTGTTTACACGCCTATTACCCCATTTATTGCTTATTTTTCTGCCCCCCAGGATATGTGCATCTGTATGTTAAGTGTTGTCAGTCCATCACCGCGGTTGACTGTTTTTCCCCCCGGATTGGACACGAATCAGAATACGAAGGCGCCTTGAGTCGCCGTTTACATGCTCTTACGTAAGGTCCAGCCTGGACCAGTACCTAAGTACAGATTCTTCTGTTTGAGTGCCCGTGATACCGTGTGCCCTAGTGGCTGTGATGTGCTGAGGTCCTGATGGCGCCAGGCGGGAAGCCCAGTTGCCTGACTACACTCCAAGCGGTCCGCCACTGTCAGTCCCAGTGTGAGCCTACCGACTCGCAGACGCACTTGCAGTCGGGTGGCGACCTCCGGTGTCCTGACCTCGGTCAGTCTGCCTGGGAAACTGGTGGTTTGAGGAGTCGACGCCTCCGCCCATACTGCATGGGGACTCCCCCATGCATGGCCTTCGCGGTAATGGGGCGAGGGAAAAAACGGCCTTGATGCCCGATCCCTTAAGGAGGAGCTCGTTCGGCTGTACCACTCTGGAATCGCGTCGTGGATATGGACATGGTGCGCCCGAGGAAGGACCCGTGCGGACTCTCCCACAGCCTGCGGCCTTGGGAAGCCTGGGGTAGCCTGATGGATCTTTGTGGTCGCTTCCGACCTGTGGGACCACCTCGGTCGTCATGTGACGCCTATGTTGGCCGTGTATGCCACTGCCACTGTGGTAGTGACCGTCGCAGCCGACACCCGGTGCGCCTGGTATGGGTTAACGGGTCCTTTGGATGCCGAACAATCGCCGCCAGGACCCGGGACTTGATACTTGATACTATACTTGCAGTTACTAACAGCTACAGCACCGTACCTGTCTTACTGTGGGATTTGGGCAGCCTAACCTGCGAATCAGCCTGAAGTGAGGATGTGACACCCCCCCCCCCCTTCAGGGGATGGTCCTGGGTACCCGCTGCCATGCTTGGGTGTTATCGAGCCCCCCCCAGGAATTGCACTAAGGAGGGGGGTGAAGCGGTACCCAGAACCTATTGCCCATGGCCCGGAGGCCTGTGAGCCGTCACACCCGTGCGGAAGCCGTTGACACCACCTGTCAGCGGGACATCCCTGTTCTCTAACCCGCGAGATCTCGAATCCGATTTCTAACCCTTAAATCAATGTAGAATTACCATAACTTTATTGTCTTAGGCGATTTTCGGTCGGAAATCGGTGAAATACCGGATTTCTACCGTGATTTCCAATTGTCGTGAAATCGCCGCCAGACGTTGCACGTTCCGTGCACGGCATTAGATAATTCTTTAAAGCGATTTTTCTTGAAGTTAAGACTGAAACAGTCTTCGAGTGATCCGCAATTTTTTCCTTGATAATAATGAAGCGGGTTGCTGGGGGTCACGCTAGACACCCTCCTTGACACCGCCGGCCTTGTTGCCTTTTGCCCGAGCTCCGCTGCTTTCAGTCAACTGATCGAAAACCCTTCGCCGTTGCGATGTCGATTTTTGACCAAATACTCCTTTTGCATTTTCTCCAAAACTCGTGAACCAGTCCAGTTTCGTGAAAACCCTCCAACACTGTCCTCCATCAGCATAAGACACGGAGCATGAAGACCTTTTGAAGCAGATTTGGCTCAGTGTTGCACAAATTCTTGTACGGGCCTTGTCCACCCTGACACATTCTGAGCTGCAAAATGCAGGGAGGACAGAATGTAATAATAAAATGCATAAAAACACACAAGGTATTTACACTGCACTGTCAACAGGCGACATGTGCCCTTTCTTCTGTGATCTGACGCTGGCACGGGGATTACGCGTCCCATTTTGCGGCGCCTGCGGCTCGGCCTGCCGGTCTGTTGCCGGCCTGCCGACGATCTGTTGCCGAGCCTCTCAATAAGCCACTTGGTGGCCAGCAGGGAGGCATACCGAATCTGCGTCACCCCCCTCCTTAAAAGCTTTGTGTGGCGCTATGCAAACACACATAGCTCCAGGAAGAGGCGAGGCACACTGCTTACGCTCGACCTGTATGGAAAAAAAAATTCGACTGGATACCCCATGACCCGAAGGTACACGGCTAACCACCTTGCCAAGTATTCACCAAGCACGGGTACAGAAACCCAGCGGCACTGTGCAGAGCCAAGGTGTCACTCAAGCCATCTCCTGGCAGCCAGGGCGCGACTAAAATCGGCCCAGCTATATATGCGCCCATCTGGGCCATACACGCACAGATGCTAAAAAAAACCTTAACAGATCTTATTACCCAGTCCATTCTCCGTGCGAGTCTCAACCAGTGCCCTGATACACTGGTCCTTCCTCTGTGTCTTGGGCCATGGTACCCCGTCGTATCGAAGCGTAGACCCCAGGTCTTGACATCGGCCGCACGCTCCGTGGCCTTCAACTGGAATCCCACGTCCAGTCCTTCCTCTGTGCTTTGGCGCGGCTCCAACAAATTGGTACACCTCGCTGGGACTTGAGATCGATCGTGCTGCGTCGTACTTGACGCTGGTGCACTGCCGAACTTGCTGGGACTTCGCACGCGTTGCTACAGCACTGCCAACGCTGGCACGTGCTCGTCGTCGACCGTGGCGCCTGTCTGGGACCTTCGCTGGCGCTGCCGCGATCTGCCGCAAACCGCTGCGTGTCTCTCCTCGGCCGCACGCTGACACTGATCGTCTCGGCATGTTTCCACGTAAGGCTGGGACGGGCGGACGTCGGAGTACAAGAATTTTGAAGCGGGTTGCTGGGGGTCACGCTAGACACCCTCCTTGACACCGCCGGCCTTGTTGCCTTTTGCCCGAGCTCCGCTGCTTTCAGTCAACTGATCGAAAACCCTTCGCCGTTGCGATGTCGATTTTTGACCAAATACTCCTTTTGCATTTTCTCCAAAACTCGTGAACCAGTCCAGTTTCGTGAAAACCCTCCAACACTGTCCTCCATCAGCATAAGACACGGAGCATGAAGACCTTTTGAAGCAGATTTGGCTCAGTGTTGCACAAATTCTTGTACGGGCCTTGTCCACCCTGACACATTCTGAGCTGCAAAATGCAGGGAGGACAGAATGTAATAATAAAATGCATAAAAACACACAAGGTATTTACACTGCACTGTCAACAGGCGACATGTGCCCTTTTTTCTGTGATCTGACGCTGGCACGGGGATTACGCGTCCCATTTTGCGGCGCCTGCGGCTCGGCCTGCCGGTCTGTTGCCGGCCTGCCGACGATCTGTTGCCGAGCCTCTCAATAAGCCACTTGGTGGCCAGCAGGGAGGCATACCGAATCTGCGTCAATAACGGATCGCGTGCCAGATTTTTTCCAGAAAATCTGGGCAGCCGAAGGCGCTTTGAACCCCCAAGTGGAATAACAAGGGTTACGAGCGTTCAAGCGCCCAAGGACGAACCAACGTGCCTCATAGGCACTGTGTATGAGGTTTTGCCCCCCATAGTCATAGGATGAGGCCAAAAGATCCGAACTCCATAGGCCCAAAGGGTTATTCATTTGGAGTGTTCTCCAAGAAGTGCGCTTTTTCACCTACTTGGCGTCCAAGTACGTGTAGAAGTATGTTGAGTTGGCGTTTTCTCCCTCTTTGCTTTCCTCTACATCCGGGGCATATCACTTGTCTTCCCCGGATAGTACATACATGATCTCCATATATATATGGGCAACATATTTTGCGTGCATGCTAAAATTTGGCTTTCCGAAAGGAGGTCAATTTTCGACCAAAGCACTTGCATGCGTGTTAAGGGACCAAAGTTAAATTAGAATATAGGCATACTTTGATTCTAGGACACTAGGTTGGGTGTAGACGGCGTGGGTAGGGTTGTATGCCATATTTGGTGTCATATCGCGTGCCAATTTGGCGGGTGCACCATTCCAAGACTAACCCGCCACTTGACCCCATATCGCACGAGGCCCTTCATTGTACTCCCAACGAACACTCTCAAGCCTAAATTTCGTGAAGGGACGCTAGTGGAGCGCTCCCGAAGCGATGCGTTGCGAGCAAGGTGTGTTTTTTGCAATATTCCATATTTCCGTGTGCCCACTTGGGAGGCAGCGCACGCGACCTTCCAAAGCGCCCCAAGTGGAGCACATATGTGCAATCGGAGGTCATTGGTGTCGAGTCATTGTGCTTAGAGGGATTGGTCGATTACTCAATCCAAGCCGAAGATATTATAATATATTTGTGCACTTTTCAAGGCACTTTTGCGTGTCTTTTCGCCAATTTTGCTGTTTTTGGCCCGTCATGATGTCAAGTGGCGACCGTGTATCTCAACGTCGCGCTCAATTGACATCATGACCCAAGTATGTTTTGGGGGCACATACTTCGGTGCCCAACATATCTTGGACCCAGCGAATAACTCCTCTTGGGCTTGGCATACCGTGGCCGCCATGTTGGCGATTTGGGACTATCCCAAATCATGGGCTCACTTGGCGACCCTGCCATTCCCAAAACCGGAGGGGTTGGGCGACGCCCAAAAGATATGTTGGACGCATATGACTTGATACCAATCCTATGGCACACTCCGGTCCAAGTCGGGCATGTGCCTCATTTGCCCCAACCATGAGTGTGCGCATTTTCGGCCATTTTGAGCAGTTTTCCATATTTTCTGCCCGCCGTGCACCATGTTCAGCCCCCTCGTGCACGCCGGACGCATGGACCAATGGACCATATATGACATGGGTGTTATGATGCCAATTTTGGTGATTTTGACATCATGACCCCACTTGACGAACCCGTGGTGCCCTGATGCCGGGACCTCAGAGGGAACCAGGTTGGGTGAGGGCTCCAGGGAGTTTGTACTCGAAGGGCATAGGGTCAGTTGCCTCGTTCCTACCTCTGGCGGGTCCGACCGAGGGGTCAATTTCGGAGATTTTTGAGCTAATGTCAGTTTGGGCTGAAACAGCCCATTTTCAGCTACCAACTCCTAGGGGATAATGGCGGGGCCATATCTCTGGCTCAGAGGGGAGTTGGGACCTGCTGTTGAGGAGGCATGGGGAACCACTGTCGGTTGGTATGGGACCGACTTGATTTCCAGGAACTCGCCTGTGGCAGGGCGCAACATCTCCCCTATTGGCAGGGTTTAAGGGTCCGGACTGAGCAGGGCATGGGTTGTGTTTGAGCCCCCGCCCCCACCAGCCACTGAGAGGGTCGGACCTGGGATTGGGATACGAGTTGGGACTGAGTGTCTATTGTCC
The DNA here is from genome assembly GCA_964036045.1 of Eutreptiella sp. 'Long Island Sound 2002'. NCBI lineage: Eukaryota > Euglenozoa > Euglenophyceae > Eutreptiales > Eutreptiaceae > Eutreptiella > Eutreptiella sp. 'Long Island Sound 2002'. The sequence goes on from OZ038381.1 coordinate 6,638,658, forward strand.
TGTGATGCTCTTACCCCAGTCCAGTCTTAACCCCATGTGTACATATCCTGATGTGTTGCTGTACATACTTTTGTTCCCTTGTTTCAGAGTGGCAAGGATCCTGAAACGCTTTGTCTCATGGCACGAGCGTAATGATGCCCCTGTGAGCGCAGTGCTTTGCCTGCCTGCTTGCCTGTGCGTGTCACCGCAGCGTCCCGTGGCCAGGCCCCCCACGGAACGCGTCAGGATGTTTAAGCCCTTTCCCTTCGCCACGTCCGGGGGTAGGGGTACCACCTCGACCCAAATGCTTCTTGAGGAATTTCTCCATGTGGGAGTCATTATTTCTCTCAAGAGCTAGCTCAATCAAGAGGTCCACCAGTTCATCGTACGAGTGGGTCCAGCTCTTCCTCTCAGAGGTGGAGCGGCAATCATCCCACGTACGTTGGGGGATCCTACTCATGAGCCACAGGTGGGGCTCAGTGGCTCCGTAGGAGCCCACGTTCATCCTCGAAAACAAGTACTCCAAGTCGCACACATATTCAGAAATTCGCACAGCGGATGGAAACTCAGGGAGCATAGGTAGCTCCTCGATCTGTGTGCGTACGCTGAGGTCAGTCTCATAGACTGGGAATGTTTTCCCCAACCTCAGGAGTACCTCTGCCCAGGTAGAACAGGTTTTCACAATCTGTTTCACCTGTTTTTGCAAAAATTTCTTTTTGCATGAGCGTTTCAGCAGTGAACATTTGGTGGACACATCCACATGGGATTGGCCAGTCAACAAAAGGAACTCAGCAAATTCTTCTGCCCATTCGGGCAGATTTTTGGGGTCGAACTCCGGCAGTTCCAGCTGGATGTTCGCCTGGGCAATAGGTCCGCCCGTCCTCCCACCCCCCGGAGTTAGGCCTGAAGGCAACACGCCGGCAAGAGGTGCCAGGGCTGACAGCCCTCTTTTCTCAATCTCTGTGACAGGCACGTCCTGTAGTTCAGCCATGGGCACAGTCCTGGCACGGGGGTGAAAGGGGCTGGGGCAGGTGACCTTAGGCAACACCCTTGAGACCCTTGATCTCTTAAGATCTTCGGCCAGGGTACTCAGTCCTGGAGAGAGAGAGGGCAACTCTGGCTTGGGTAAGGGTTCTGCAATACCCAGTTTAGCCTTAATGGCCTCTGATAGGGCCGTCACATCTGGATCTTCTGATCCAGACAGGAGTTTGGCCAACAGCTCGGCCGTATGATCCAGGGCACCGTAGGTTGGCCTTGGATAATGTTGTTCCTCAACTCGAGTCGGGCCCACTTCGGGAGCCCTTGGGGTTGGACAACATGCTCTTGGATACTCAGGTCTTGGTCGTCTTGGCAGGGATGCAGTCTCGGCTCTGTCGGACGGCGGGCCAGAGTGCGTGTAGGAACCCAGGTCTGTACGTGGTCTGGATCCATGTACTGCCAATGGCTCCTCTCCATCTTCTCCACGAATGGATTTGTAGTACTCCTCATGGAGGATGTATTCATACATTTTCTTCCGCAGTTCTTCATACTCCTCAGGGCCTTCAATCGCTGTTGAGGATGAAGCCGGACAGTTGGATCTGGATACTGAGGCTGCTACACGTCTGTGGAGATGACTGAAGCTGTCTCCACCGCGGGCCGCTAAGGCCTCGGTGGTAAGGCCTTTATTTTCTTCCGCCCTTCTGCGTTCTGGATCTCCTTGGGACCCGGATGCGCCACTGAGATGTTGTGGAGCTCGGTAAGGTGGTTCACTCATAGGATGGGCCATGCTGCCCATTTGCACTTGGACAGTTCTGATGGGCCAGGTCCTGAACCTTGGCGTGGACATGATGAACTGGTTGTTGAGCTTTGTGTGCTGCACTTCTTCTCAGGGTCGGTTCAAAAGGTCACAAGGGACTGTCTCTGCTACCGGAAAGATGTCCTTGATTTATGCCCTAGATATTTTGATGAAATCCTGCAGGTTTTGTAGTTGAAAACCCAAACCAAAGCAGCAAGTAGAGCAAGAACAGGATGTGGATCGAATCAATGATTGGTTTTGGAATCCAGTGTAACACAGAAGGGCTGCAGATAGACAAAGCAGGTTTATACACGAAGATTCAATCACGATTGGATAATACAAAAGGTTTTATATGAAAATTGGTCTGACTCTTGCCTCAGAGATAGCATTAGGCACTTCATGTGCACTCTTTTGGGTGTAATGGTGCTGGTTAGGAATGTGGGGCATAGATGTCAGAACCACACAGAAAATGACTTGGCCAAGCAACTGAATTCAAAAACAGTTACAAAGTAGGACCACAATAAGTGGTAGAAACAATTGAGTATAGCGGTCTTGGGGTGGGAGACCACTAGGCTTAACCTCCAAGGCCTAAAGCATGAAATGCCTATTTTATTTCGGTATATCCTCCATGAAGGAAGGTACCTCCGCTCAGTTGAGTGGTTAGGGGTGAACTTCATGGGGGGCTAGGGTCACAACCCTAGTTACTTTGAGAAAGTGTACTTTAGGCAACAAAAGAGAGATAAAAACACTTAAGTTTGTCTTAGCATCAACAAAAGGGTTTGAAGGGGGGCTTGGCCTGGATCAAGCCCTCCAAGAAAGACATGGCAGTGACTTTTTCTTACTGAGGTGGTACCCCTACCCCCGAGCGTGGTGAAGGGAAAGGGCCTAAAAATCCCATTCACGCCAACCAGGGAGGTGGTAAAGGGAGGGGTAACCTACGTGCCATGAATGAGGTTACACCTGACGCAGGTACACCCCCTCTGTTCTACTGCAAACCTGTCAATGACAAGGGGCGGCCTTGTCATGCCCCTGACTGCGATCACCGCAGTAGCTGTATGCTGCGGATGAAACGACAGCAACATACTAAGGATAGGAAACCTGTAACCCATCAGGATCATTTCAGGTGTACCATCACCTGTGGCTATTGCGGCGAACGTCGTCACTACGAAGACGAATGTCACATAAAAAAAGGCGACAGTGATAAACTCAAGCGACAGCCGGCCCCCCACCCCCTCCCCCCCTCCCCCCCGCAGAGCACCACACGGCACTGCCCACGGCACGGCACTGATGCACCAGGAGGTAGTGGGAAGGGCGCGCCTGCCACCACGCATGCCTACCAGGGTAACAGTGATGGCAGACTCCGATGGGTCCCCCCAGCGGGACGACCGCCACCACCGCCGGTCCCGCTCCCGCTTTCCCGCCTCCTCCCCGGAGTGGACGGGGGAGACCCTCGCGGAGCGCGAGGAGCGGAGGCTGGCGGAGGCGGCGGTGCTGGTCCGGCCGCCGCTGAAGCAGTATGGGGTGCTTCACCCATACCCGCTGCCCAGCCTGTGGCGCTCTTCGCCAGGCCAGATCAGGAATTTTCCTGTTGATGCTACGGCATCCTGATTTCTGTGGGATTTCTGTAAAATACCCCTGAAATCGTCATTTTACGTCTTTTTTGGGCTGGCGACGACAGTCGTCGCCTGCGCGAAGCAGCCCCAGATCGAGGATTTATTTCTCGATTTCTAAAGATTTTAGGCAATTTTATTATTGTTTTATCGTTTTTAGAAATAAAAGATTATAGCGTGACCTTTTTCGCGGCGTTCCGCGAAGGTCCATTTTTGCGAAGTGAAGCACGTTCACGCATTTTTCAAAAATTCCAGAGGCGATTCCAGGAATCGCCCAGAAGCCCATGGCGTGGCCCATCAGTGGGCCTTTTCATATGTAGGTTGAATTGGCACAGAAACGCGTCGTGTCGGCTACGCGACACGTTGGGGGGAGATGCGTGAAATGAGTGTTTTTGGCTCAAAAATCACTATATTTCATTGTTTTTCGCCCAAAAACCACTGTTTGGCCCAGTTTGGGCAGGATCTCAGTGGAGATCCTGATTGCGACGCCTCGTAGCCGTCAGATTTTCTGATGGCGGCGACGCCGTCGCCTTCATTTCGTCTTCCTTTTTATGCTATTTTATAGTATAGAATTGTTACTTGTACATATTACTTGTCTATGGACAATTGTGAATTCGAGTGGAAGACTTGGATTTCATGGGTTTGGGGGTTTGAGGTCGTGCATGCCGTGAAGGGAAGCTTCGAGGTTGCCCTCCCCCCAAATGCTTCAAAAGGATTCTGCCGACGCCAAGGCCACCAAGGGCGCGTAACGGCCTGCGGACGGCGACAACGCCAAGACTGCAGGAGTACGGCATCTACGCTGGGAAACTGCAGGAGCTACGGTCCAGGGCATAAACACGATGAAGGAGGAATTCCTTGACTCCGACGATGGATAAGACCATGGCTTTCCCATGGACCCTATGGAGCCCCCAAGTCTATCCTCAGCTCTGGGCGACGACCACAGCGACGACGACGCCATCTGCGAACCGCACAAGCAGGCGCGTTAATTCGTCGCCTTGGGTTGGTTGACCCTCCGGGAGGTCCCTTCCTTAATAGGCGTGGGGCGCCTTGGGTAGGAAATGACCCTAAATCCCCCAAATCAGGTGCGTTCATTCGTCACCTTGGGTTGGGAATCGACCCTAAAAGGCACCAGGAATTCGTCGCCTTGGGCAGGAAATGGCCCTAAATTCAGGCGCGAGGAAGTCGTTGCCTCTGGTTTGACCCTAAATAATTTTTTCTGAATTTATTGAATTATTGATTTCCATGCCCATGGAGAAAAAGGGCCAATATGTGCGCCTAAGCGCCATCAGTCAGGGCGGAAGGCCCTGCAGCGCCTCTGTTCGTGTAACTACAGGCCACAAGGAGTGCCAGGGACCAGTGTGGACGCCTGGGGGGCAATTGCCCTATGAATATATCAAGATCAAAAAAAAAATAAAAAATTTACATGTATGTGGCATGTAAATTACTTACGAAGCCCCCCCCCCCACTGTTCTGATGAATCAGTTTTGAAACCAGGGCAGTGCAGGGGTCAGAGCGCCTCCTTGGCCTTGCCTTCCTTTGCATATAGGCAAGGCTTCTAAGGAGGGGGGTGAAGCGGTATGGGGTGCTTCACCAATACCCGCTGCCCACCCTGTGGCGCTCTTCGCCAGGCCAGATCAGGAATTTTCCTGTTGCTGCTACGGCATCCTGATTTCTGTGGGATTTCTGTAAAATACCCCAGAAATCGTCATTTTACGTCTTTTTTGGGCTGGCGACGACAGTCGTCGCCTGTGCGAAGCAGCCCCAGATCGAGGATTTATTTCTCGATTTCTAAAGATTTTAGGCAATTTTATTATTGTTTTATCGTTTTTAGAAATAAAAGATTATAGCGTGACCTTTTTCGCGGCGTTCCGCGAAGGTCCATTTTTGCGAAGTTAAGCACGTTCATGCATTTTTCAAAAATTCCAGAGGCGATTCCAGGAATCGCCCAGAAGCCCATGGCGTGGCCCAACAGTGGGCCTTTTCATATGTAGGTTGAATTGGCACAGAATCGCGACGTGTCGGCTACGCGACGCGTTGGGGGAGACGCGTGAAATGAGTGTTTTTGGCTCAAAAATCACTATATTTCATTGTTTTTCGCCCAAAAACCACTGTTTGGCCCAGTTTGGGCAGGATCTCAGTGGAGATCCTGATTGCGACGCCTCGTAGCCGTCAGATTTTCTGATGGCGGCGACGCCGTCGCCTTCATTTCGTCTTCCTTTTTATGCTATTTTATAGTATAGAATTGTTACTTGTACATATTACTTGTCTACATGTTTTCTTTGTCTACATATACCTTCATCTCCTTGCCCAGGACGCCAGATTGTGTCATGGCCGATCCAAGGATCACAGAATCCTTTGGACAATCGTGAATTCGAGTGGAAGACTTGGATTTCATGGGTTTGGGGGTTTGAGGTCGTGCATGCCGTGAAGGGAAGCTTCGAGGTTGCCCTCACCCCAAATGCTTCACCGCCGCCGGCCCGGGGGCCTGAGCCAGCCGAGATGACCGCCTCCGCCGCCCAAGCAGCCAGCCCCGCCGCCCCGCCCCGGGAGGGGGCCCCAGACGCGCAGGAAGCGGAGACCGCAGCCCCAGGGAGCCACGCCGCGGCCCCAACCGCGGCCCCCGGCACGCCGCCGACACGGGGGCCAGCCCCGGGGCAGGAACCGGGCGCCTCGCCGAGGGCTGCCGCAGCCGCAGAAGAGAGCAAGAAGGGCGCGCGAGGGATTGCGACCGCCGCCCCGGCGGGCCGCACCACCGCCTCGGCCGACCACGCTGCGACCCCCAGCACGCCGCGAAAGCGGGGGGCGGACCCCGCACGGGCCACGGGCGCCTCGTTGGCGGCCGCCACAGCAGCGAAGGAGAGCGAGGAGGGCGCGCGAGGGGCCGCGGCCGCGGCCCCGGCGAGCCGCGACACCGCCTCGGCCGGCCACGCCGCGACCCCCAGCACGCCGCGAACGCGGGGGACGGACCCCACATGGGCCACGGGCCCCTCGCCGGCGGCCACCGCAGCAGCAGAGGAGAACGAGGAGGGCGCGCGAGGGGTTGCGACCGCGGCCCCGGCGGGCCGCGCCACCGCCTCGGCCGGCCACGCCGCGACCCCCAGCACGCCGCGCAAGCAAGGGAAGGGCCCCGCACGGGCCACGGGCGCCTCGCCGGCGGCCGCCGCAGCAGCAGCAGTGGGCAGGGAGAGCGCGAAGTACCGCGCGCACGCCAACCCCACCCACACCCACACCAGCCCACCCAAGCCGTTCCCCCCCAAGCCCTTCCCCCCGGGGCGGGAGCGGCACGTCCGCCCCCCGGCGCGCGAGCGCTCGCCGCCGGGCGTCACGCTGCCGCAGCTGCAAAGGCAGCGGGATGCCCGGCGAGTGGTCCAGGAAGGGCGCATCAGCGGGGGGGGGCAGAGCGCAGGCAGCGGACGGCGCGACTCGGAGCAGGGGGCCGGGAAGGGGCCAGGGCACGGGAAGGGCGCGCAGGGGCACGGGCAGGGAGCCCAGGTGCAGGGGGCAGGGCGAGGGGAGGTTGGTGAGCGGGCGGGCCAGGGCGTGAGGGACGGGAGGCGGGACCCGCGACGCGGGCAGGGGGCTGGAAAGGGGCCCAAGGGCAAGGGCAAGGGCGCCGCGGGCCCCAAGGGACAGGCGGGACGGGGCATGGGAGCCCAGGGGGGAGGACGGGACGAAGGGAGGGGGGCAGAGGGCGGGGTGCCCCCGCAGCCGGACGTGCAGCCGGTGAGGTGCATCCCCCCCGGCATCCAACAGATGCCGGCAAACCACACCCACCACCACCACCACCACCACCACCAGCACCTCTACAACATCGACCCTGACGCCGGCGAGCTCGTTCCCCCCCAACCCCCACGACCCCGGCACCAGCCAGCCCCCCCCGCGCCGAGGGCGGAGCCGGCGCGGATGGCCTCGGCGGAGGAGGGGCGGGGCGCTGCATCGGCGCCGCAGGCGCAGGGGCAGCGAGGGGGGCCGGCACGGGGGGCAGAGGGGGGCCGGCCATGGGACCGGGACTGGGGCGCGGTCCCGGACCCTCTGGGGGAGGAGACCCTCCCCCTGGTGGGGGAGGTGTACGGGTGGTTGTGCTGGGCCAACCAGGCGACCTGCAGGAGGTCGAGGAACCGTCCCTTCGATGCCGTGCTCCTCCGGAGAGACGGAGGAAACCGAGAGGTACTTCCGGGGGGATGGGCAGCCCCAGAGAACCATGAGAGGGTCCTCAGGTCAGTGATCCGGGCGGCGTGGCCCGACAGGGAGCCGACGTGGACGGCCTTCCTAGAAGGGGGAGCGGTGCTCCGCATCACGGATGCGGACGCCAACAACTGGCTCCCCCGGGCTTTGCGCAGCGCCGTCGCCCACTGGCGCTACCGCCGGCACAACCCGCCGCCGCCACAGCCCCAGCCCCCACACAAGCGGCGGCGCAGGTGATGGCCCAGACGGCGGATGCGAGAGAGTGGGGGGGGGGGGGCTGGACCCCCCGACCCACGCCCCCCCCACGGTACGGCACGACGCCTGAGAGCGTGCCACCTCCCGCGGGAGGGAGTGCGGAGACAACGAGCGCGGGGGGGAACCTGCTGCCCAGCAGCCCGCTAACCACTGACCGCTAACCCTCACGGCCACCCCCGGCCGGCCAGCGCCGCGCGACAACGGCCGGGGGGATGAGGGGCCCCAGCGAGGGCCTGCACGAGGATCCGGCTCTAGGTAGAGGGGGGCGGGGGAAGGGCGCGACCCCCCAGCCGACGGCTGGCCCCCGGGGCCAGGACTGCCATGACGCCCCCCCCCCGGCCGTCAGGAGGCGTCGCCAGGGGACCAAAGGCCCCCCCCCACTCCCCCCCCCCCTCCCACACAGGCCCGAGAGCGGGCGGGGGGGCGGCCCCCCCACCCCCCCCCCCGCAGCAACCCCAGCTGGGGAGCCACAGGCGTGGCCCTCCGCCCCCCCGGGGCCGGGGGGGCGCCCCCCCCCCAGAAGGGACGGCGACGCGGAGGGGGGAGCGGCAGCTGGACCTGCTCCCGCGAACCCACACCGGCGTGCCGGAGCAACGCGCACAACGGAACAGGAAGGAGGCCGCGCCCCACATAACCCTCCCGTAACCACAGCCCACTCAGGGATGACAGAGGGGGGCTTCAGGTCTGCTAGGGCCCCCGGGCGAGCGGTCCACGGGCCGCCCCTCACCCCCCCCCACCCCGGGGCGGCACTTCAGCCCCGACCGCACGCGCACGCCGGAAGGGAACGCGCCGGCGACACAGAGGGGGCCAGGATGGAGTACCGCAGGCCGCCGCCCGGAATGAGAGCAGGGAGGCCGCGGCGCGACACCCCACCCCCCCCCGCCCCCCCCACCGGCCCGCAAGCCGCTGGGGCCCCGGCCCCCACCCCCCGAGGCAGGGGGGATGGTCCCCCCCCGCCCGAGAGAGGAGCCGGAGTGCGACCCGCCCCCCCGCCCCAGCCGCCGGCTCCCATGGGGGCCGCGAAGAACAAGCAAGCCCACGCCTGCGCACCGGGACGCCGCACAGATCGTACCCAGAGAAGCCTGGTGGGCACGAACCGGAGTGGTATGGGGGGCCACGCCCCCCATGGACAGCACAACGCCAGTGACGCCCGCTTTGTTGCCTGCCCAGGGAAGGCAGAGGGACGGAATGAGGCAGAGGGACCCCCCGCCCTACAGGCCCCGCCCCGGCCGCACAACCGGGGGGTACGGCGCACGCCCCCGCCCCCCCCCCAGCCCGCCCCCCAGTATGTGAACCCCACGGACCCGCCCCGCGGCGCGCAGCCCCCACAGGGGCAGAGCAGAGCCCCCACACCCGCACACCCGCGCCCACAACACGTGGATTGCGGACCCCGACAGCCCGCCCAGTGGGCGGGCAGTCGGGGGAGGGGGAGCGCATGACCCCAGAGGCCCCACGCAACGATAGAAGGCACCCCCCCCGGGGACGCCCTGCCGCCACCCCCACAACCCCAAGCCAAGTAGGGGGGAACCGGGACCGGACCGCCCCCCCCCAAGCACGCCAGACCGAGCAAGGGACCGGGGCAGGACACGTGGAGGGGCACGGACCACGTGTAACGGCCCTACCAGCGCCCAGTGCCGGGACCACGCGAGGTGCGCACGCCACACCACCCAGGGGGGGGCGGAGCGGACGCCGCGAGAGCGCGAGCGCACACACACGAAAGGGACACGCGGGGACTACCGGAAGGGCAACCGGACCGAGCGCGCGGAACGCACAGACCGCGTGGAATGGCGTACCAGCGAGCGAGGGTAAGGGACACTCGGACGGGACGGCCCGCCACACGCAACGCGGAACACGCGGGGCGGGGAGGGGGAAACGAGAGAGACACGACGCCAGGTACCGGCCCGAACCCCCCGAACCGGCCGCGAGCGCCGCGCACACACAGACAGGGCACTGCACCCGCCAAGGCAGTAGTGGCGTACAGCGCCACGCCCCAACCCCTAGGCTAGGCAGCCTCCGCGCCAGCCCAAGGGGGTCCCACTGGCGACAAGCCAGTAGCACGGGCCCGGCGGCGCCGGCGCCCCGGGCGACCACGCATTAGGGGGGCAACGCAGTGGGTAAGCGCCCGCAGCCACGGCTGCGAATTGATGCACTGACCGGGGAGTGGCGAAACGGGGAAGCCGGGGAAGGACGGGGCTCCGAGCTCTGTGAACCCGGGGGACTCCGCCACCAGGCAGGAGGTGCGTCTGGGAGGGCCCCCCACTAGGACCCGGTGGGGAGGATATCACCTGGCCCAACCAGGTGGCCCCCCGGGGCCGAAAGGTGTCTAGTACCCGCAAAATCAAACCTCAAACCTCAAACCTCAAACCTCTTGGATACTCAGGTCTTGGTCGTCTTGGCAGGGATGCAGTCTCGGCTCTGTCGGACGGCGGGCCAGAGTGCGTGCAGGACCCCAGGTCTGTACGTGGTCTGGATCCATGTACTGCCAATGGCTCCTCTCCATCTTCTCCACGAATGGATTTGTAGTACTCCTCATGGAGGATGTATTCATCCATTTTCTTCCTCAGTTCTTCATACTCCTCAGGGCCTTCAATCGCTGTTGAGGATGAAGCCGGACAGTTGGATCTGGATACTGAGGCTGCTACACGTCTGTGGAGATGACTGAAGCTGTCTCCACCTTGGGCCGCTAAGGCCTCGGTGGTAAGGCCTTTATTTTCTTCCGCCCTTCTGCGTTCTGGATCTCCTTGGGACCCAGATGCGCCACTGAGATGTTGTGGAGCTCGGTAAGGTGGTTCACTCATAGGGTGGGCCATGCTGCCCATTTGCACTTGGACAGTTCTGATGGGCCAGGTCCTGACGCTTGGCGTGGACATGATGAACTTGTTGTTGAGCTTTGTGTGCTGCACTTCTTCTCAGGGTCGGTTCAAAAGGTCACAAGGGACTGTCTCTGCTACCGGAAAGATGTCCTTGATTTATGCCCTAGATATTTTGATTAAATCCTGCAGGTTTTGTAGTTGAAAACCCAAACCAAAGCAGCAAGTAGAGCAAGAACAGGATGTGGATTGAATCAATGATTGGTTTTGGAATCCAGTGTAACACAGAAGGGCTGCAGATAGACAAAGCAGGTTTATACACACAGATTCAATCACAATTGGATAATACAAAAGATTTTATTTGAAAATTGGTCTGACTCTTGCCTCAGAGATAGCATTAGGCACTTCATGTGCACTCTTTTGGGTGTAATGGTGCTGGTTAGGAATGTGGGGCATAGATGTCAGAACCACACAGAAAATGACTTGGCCAAGCAACTGAATTCAAAAACAGTTACAAAGTAGGACCACAATAAGTGGTAGAAACAATTGAGTATAGCGGTCTTGGGGTGGGAGACCACTAGGCTTAACCTCCAAGGCCTAAAGCATGAAATGCCTATTTTATTTCGGTATATCCTCCATGAAGGAAGGTACCTCCGCTCAGTTGAGTGGTTAGGGGTGAACTTCATGGGGGGCTAGGGTCACAACCCTAGTTACTTTGAGAAAGTGTACTTTAGGCAACAAAAGAGAGATAAAAACACTTAAGTTTGTCTTAGCATCAACAAAAGGGTTTTAAGGGGGGCTTGGCCTGGATCAAGCCCTCCAAGAAAGACATGGCAGTGACTTTTTCTTACTGAGGTGGTACCCCTACCCCCGAGCGTGGTGAAGGGAAAGGGCCTAAAAATCCCATTCACGCCAACCAGGGAGGTGGTAAAGGGAGGGGTAACCTACGTGCCATGAATGAGGTTACACCTGACGCAGGTACACCCCCTCTGTTCTGTCAATGACAAGGGGCGGCCTTGTCATGCCCCTAACTGCGATCACCGCAGTAGCTGTATGCTGCGGATGAAACGACAGCAACATACCAAGGATAGGAAACCTGAAACCCATCAGGATCATTTCAGGTGTACCATCACCTGTGGCTATTGTGGCGAACGTCGTCACTACGAAGACGAATGTCACATAAAAAAAGGCGACAGTGATAAACTCAAGCGACAGGAGGCTGAACGCCAGAAGACCCAAACACCCACCAGAAATCCCCCGAATGAGGATAAAGGTGGTAAAGGAGGTGGCAAGGGGGGTGGCAAAGGTGGACCCCCTAACCCCCAGAGACACTCATCAGCGCCCGCTGCTACTCTGTCTCCTGCCGCAGGTGACCCCAAGAAGCGCCCACAGGGGGATAACGCTTCCCCTGAGGGGAATAACTCCAAGATGAGGCGACTGGCCTGGATGGCCAAGTCCCTCATGGCTGCAGGGGTGGATGTCAAGTTCCCTGATGAAGAGTAGGGGGGCGGCTCCGAAGAGGAGGACTTGGTTTTCTGGATCCTCGTGAAAATCGGGGATCAAGTTTTTGGAGCGGTGCTTGACACCGGTGCAACACTTTCCATAGTGGCCCGGCACCTGCTAAAGACTTTCAAGAAAACTAAAACCGTGGCCATGAGAGTAGAGGATGGGCGTACCATCCATTCCTGGGGGGGCGTCGATGTGACTATATGCCTGGGCGACGAAACTGTGACCCAACACTGCAGATTGCTGGACACCGACGCTTTTGACATCGTCATTGGTACCGACTTCCTACGAAGAAACCCCCAGGTAAAAATGCTGTCTCTCCAGCGCCCCTATTCTTTGCACTGCAACTTTGGCAGTGGGCTCTTCTCCGTACCTTTGGAGCTGTCAGGACGAAAAGAGTCTGGGCTGCGCTACGCATCCAAGACTAACTATCGTACTGAAAACTACCAATTGGCCCGTCACGTTCTTGAAAATGGATTGGCGGCCCTTCAGGTAAACCTCGATGAGATCCAGGTCGAATTGTTTGCAAGCCAACAACAGCACATCGTGCAGTTGTACTGCTCGAAACATTTAAACAACGCTTTCCGTTTCTTCTGGAAAGCAATGGGCCTAGCGTATGCTGACCCTCCTTTCTCCCTGCTCGCGAAGGTTCTAACCAAAATCGCTTATGAGGGAGGAAGGCTTGTCATGTGCACCCCTGACTGGGGCTGCTCTGGTGAACACGCTTACTGGCGCCGTATGCTAGATCGAATGACTGTGGGAAGAGTGCAACTCCCCGACATTCCCATTTATTTGCCTGAGGACTCAGACACAGCTATGCAGGCCCCTGAGTGGGCCAGTTTCTTATCCATCGTTGATGGATCTCTCCATCCTGTACCCCTGTGTGACCTAGACCAGGTGCTACTGAAAGAGGTCATGGCCGAAAATCGTGGCTTGACCCTTTCTGACCTCAAAAATCAATCTCCGGAGCACCTATCTGCCACACTTACAGGCTGTGAATCTCACGATAGCTATCTTGAACCTGCAGCTGTTAAGGAGGATGCTGACGACCAACTGTCTGAGATCGCCAGCACTATCCCTCCTGTTGATCCCAGCTGTGTTGACCTAAAACACAGTGCCTTCCTAGCCCAGCTGTTGCTGGAGGAGGTAGATCTAGAGTCGACATCAGAACCCGCTTCCCCTGTTGGGAAGCCAGTGCTACACATGCAGCCTATGCACACAGGTGAACCCGTGGCCCGGAGTCCTGATGCTCTGGCGCGGCCTGCTGCTAATAACATGCCGCTGTCTGAGCATGACACTCAGGAACTCCGACGGCTGTTGTACCTGAAGGCTGAAGGTATTGAGCGCCAAGAGCGGCTGCAATACCTCAGACAGACCTGGAAATCCTCCATCTGGTCTGAGGAGGACGATGATTCCTATACGCTGCCTGATCCTGAGATACCTCTAGTGTATTCTCTGCACTATGGGCAGCAATGTTCCCCTGAGTGGGACGATGGTTCTGTGCCTGCCGAAACTGCTGATCGGCAGAAAAAGAAAGAATATGGAAAGAGCAACCTCCATGCTGAGGAGGATTTCCTTCAGAAACTCGAGAGTCTTAACCTTGACCCCCGACTGAAGAAACTGCTGATAACCTATGAGGAGGTGTTCGGCGCCTTGCCGCCCCCCCTCTCTTGCAAAAAACTGGTCCAGATGGACCTGAAACCGAAACCTGAATTTGAAAAGACGCGAGTGAGGCGTCCTCCCTATCCCGCTCCACAGGAACAGGTTGAAGGAATCGAGCGCCAGATCCAGGAATGTATTGATGCTGGCCTCGTTGAAGAATATAAGAAGGGGACTACCCCCATCACTGCAGTCCCTGTTTCCTGGTTGCTAAACCAGGGTCGACTGCCCTACGACTGGTTGTTGACTACCGTGAGGTCAACAAGAAAACCCAGAACCACTCAGGGAGTATTCCTAACATGGAAAATACCCTGGAGCGTATTGCCAAATGCAGGTACAAGACCAAAATGGACAAACGCTCTGGTTTCTGGCAGGTGGACCTAACCGCCGCAGCTCAGGAGCTGTTGGCTTTTATAACCCCTAAGGGTCGTGTCTTTAAGTGGAAGGTCATGCCTTTCGGGGTGGCTAATGCCCCAGCGCTCTTCCGGGAGCTAATGAACAAAATTTTGTACATACTGAGGCGCAGGCCTCTAGTACAGGAGTTGATTTCTCGGGGTGCAGAAATGGAGGCCCACATCGACGACGTGAGTTTGGGTACTAATACCCAAGAGGACCATGTCTTTCTCCTCCGTGAATTTTTCATTGTTTGTCAAGAAAACCATCTCCGAATCAAACTCAAAAAATGTGAGTTTATGAAAGAGGAGATGGAATATCTGGGTTTCGACGTGGGGTATGGCTGGTGGAAACCAGCCGCATCTAAGATGAAGCCCCTACAGGACATGCAGATTTGCGATGACCCTAAGAAAGGTCTACACGACGGGAGGAGTTTTGTGGGCGCCTGTAATTTCTATCGGCGTCACATCCACAATTTTACCTACTCCTGTGCCCCCCTCACTGACCTAATCAAGAAAACTACTCCCTGGAGCTGGACCGCCAGAGAGGAGGAGTGTTTCCAGGAGCTGAAGAAGAAAATTGCCTCCTCCAACTGCCTGGGAGTGCCCCGCCCTAAGGGCGAGATAGTCCTGATCACTGATGCCAGTGATGTAGGGGGTATGGGAGATGGTGGGAGATGGCCGCTCCTGACAGGAGCCGTCCCTGGCTCCTGCTCCTGAGGAGCACCGACCTTGGCTCCTGAGGAGCTCCGACCCTGGGGTGCTCCTCAGGAGCACCGACCCTGGCTCCAGAGGAGCACCGACCCTGAGGGGGCTCCTGAGGAGCACCGACCCTGGCTCCTTAGGAGCCAAAGCTCCTGAGGAGCACCGACCCTGCTCCTGAGGAGCAAGTTGGCTCCTGAGGAGCACCGACCCTGGCTCCTCAGGAGCCAAAATAGAAAAAGTTTTTTTTTTCACTTTTAGCTGAGTACTTTGCATATTTTCTACAAAGGGTGCCCACTGTGGCTGCAAAGTTACCAACAACTTGGAAAAAAGTCGCACTTTTGGACTCTTACGGGCTTTCCTAATGTCTACATCATTGATCCTGAAGAACACCACCTCTGCTCCTTGGGAACGATTCTGCTTTCGAACAAAAGCGGCCCTCAGGAACCAAAACAAAAAGACTTATTCCCAATTTTTGATTACTTATGTGTACTTTTTCGTACTTGGTGCCCATTGTGCATGCAAGATTGCCAACAAGGCAGATCAAAGTTGCATTTTTGTTAGCTTTGGAGGTTCAACTAGAGGTTTCCTCCAAAATTTTTTCAGTGAACCAAGTTGTTTGTTTGAATCACTGATCTTGGGAAGAACCACTATTGCTCCTGAAGAGCAATTTTGCTCCGGAGGAGCACCGTCCGTGTCTTTCGGGGAGCTAAAACAAACCTAAGTGCTTTTCACTTTGTGCTTGTTGTTTCGCATCATTTCAACATCCGCTCCGAATCATTCTTGGAACATCACCAACAACCCAAAGTTGTATTGCGCTTTAGAAAGTCTACTAGACATTTGTTTCGTTTGCTTCAATGTTTGCTTTGTGACCAACTTCAATTAACAAAATACTTCCTTTCAAAAAAGTGAATTTGAAGCTCTTATAGCCATGCAACTTGGGTGTAATTTTGTTTTGCAAACAACATCATTGCCTCTACTTTGAAACCGCAATGGAAACTGTGTTTTTGCTTTGATTGGGCATTTTTAGTCTTGATCCTCTTGTGCTATCTTTTTCAATCAACCTTTCTTCCTAATGCCTTAGCCAAAGAACCATGCAGCAAGCACTTAAACCTAAATACATGCGTATAACAATTGACATTTTGTATTGGCACCAGTCACATAGCAATCAACACCACCTTTTCTACCATCAATTCCATTGGTTGCGGGAGAAACCACAAAATTGCAGTTCATCTGCCTTACTTTACAAGATTCGCATTCATTGAACTTTCGGACCCCACCAGAATACAATTGTTCTATACAGCATCTTTGCCCGTTGTGTTGCATCAGACTTTGGATGAAAATGACGCATCAAGCAGTACGCAAAATGCACAAAAAATCCTATCCCCAAATTCACAAAGTAAATAATCAACCAAAAATGAATACTAATTTGTAGTCCAATTGGCGCATCAATAATTCAAGTAACACATCAAATTGCAATGGAGCCTTACGGTCCAAAGATATGAAAAGTGGTACCATACAGCATATGTATTGTACGGTATCGGCATGGTATCCATACCATACAGTGCTGCAATATCTTGTATGGTATGGCCCAACACTCTTGTATTCACTAGTTTGTCCCACCACAAAAAAAAATTGGCTTTTTCACTCCAAACAAATATATGGCACAATGCCTTGGCTGTCAGTGCATCCGCAGAGTGGTCCGATACATGGTTGTTGTCAATTCTTGGCAGCTGATGAACAATTGTTATCATTCTAATGAACTACTAATCGTGCGAAATTAATGACCGGAGACTGGACAAAGGGCTGGCCATGGTTTCTTTTTTTTTATGCTCCATAGGAAAGGCACTATACCTTGCATCTTGGTAGTACCTATGTGGTACCCGTGACCAACGGTGTTCAGATGTGTAATGCAAAGGCATCAACCAATCAAAAATGACAGCAGTTGGTTCCCTGGGCGGCATTGGCGAGCACTTCACTGTGCCATGTCCTGATGCAAAAGAATGATGGTTGCACGATTTGGCCAAATCAGCTTGCCATCATTGCGAAATTCTGCTGCCACCGTCACACTGCTTGCTAATTGCTCCATGTTTGCTGTTTCTAACAACCTTTAACCTAGCCTGGCAACTTGCCACAGAGGCCCAGCATGCCACGCATGCAATTAAACTCAAATTCTACCCTCCACCACCTGCTTCGCCAGTGCACTAATCACAGGTTTGGCTATTTACTGGTTCAATTTGAGGCTGGCCGACTAAGCTCAGGGCACAACACTCTCAGCAGCCCATGGTTGATTGCTAGTTCTCTCATAGGGCTTACGAGAACATTGCGAGTTACTCAGGATTCTTGCCCTCAGTGGTGGTACTAGCAGCGTGTCCACCTCCATATCTGGACCATTGCTTGCTAATTACGGTCCCACTGCAATTCTGTCTTCCACCACCGCCGCCGCCAGTGCTCTGATCTGTTGATTGCCTTAATCCCTTGACCCGGTCCAGTGAACTCAACGCACAACACTTGCAAATGCCCGCAATTGATCGCTGGTTCCCGCATTTGGCTCAGTCTGCAAAATGAATCTGCCTTGTTGGTTTTCACCCTCGCCAATGGTTTTAACCTCTGAAAATAATGAAATCAACAAGCACACGGCGGAAATCGCGCACGGTCATAAACCATTCAGCACCTCAATGTCCACGTCCCACGAAGCAAATGCTTTCTCACCCCACTGGGGGACTCCTCACAAGTGCAAACACATCAACCCCCCGAAGTGGGGGAAATGTTTTCACTCACGAGGGCCCCCTGCGGCAAGCTCAGATGCAAAAAGTGCAACACAATTGCAGAAGCTGCCAAGTAACTTCCAGAAGCACTGTCTGTGGCTACAATGCCCAAGAGGGAATACGCTTGTTGACATCACCATTGTTCATTGCAAGCAAATACCCAATCTGTGAATCATAAGAGACGTCCACAGTCACATTCTTTGCAATATGTTTGCGGGCTCCAGGCTGTCTTGGTTCAGACGGGTCCGTTCTTGGCAGGAGTACCAGCGGTGGCTCATTGGGCAAGTGATTCTTGTGTTGCAGGCAATGTTATTCTTGGTGATGTTTTCACAAAGAAAGGACACGGTTTGAGGTAATGGACACACAGTGTACACAATTTGTCGTCCGTCGAAAGTTGAGGGTGTTGTTCTGCAATTAGCGCTTGCTGAGATCCACCAAGGTCTGTGCTGTCAATTCTGACCCCTGGCTCAAACAAGCAGCACACTTTGCCACCAGAACTCAGTGCGGATCTGTTAACAAACAAAACAAATGCATGGGGGGCCAGACCACTGTGACACTGAAGTTTGTCAGCTGAAGAATTCCCACCCATAAAATGCCTTTTTCTGGTGTTCAATCCTGCAACCCAATGAACAACGAATTGGGGTGAATCGTTGTGGGGGGGGGGGGGGTTGACACATGGCTGAAGAGAAATTGAGTATGGACAAATAGAAGATTGTAGAGGAAGAGCAGATGTGTATGATGCAACAAATTCAACTAATTGGTCCAAAAATCTGTGACCTTCAGCACTCTGCACTGCTATTCAAGTCTTTATTGGAAACTCTCAGTGAGTGCGCATCCCCACCAGACATTCACCATCCAACTGCCATGCTCCTGTGATGCGGTGCTCAGGGCACAAATACACGTGAGGTTTGGGGGAAACCAATCCTATCCACCCACCCACACCACATTCAGTCCAGAGCTTTTTGTTGATTGTTGGCTTGTGAAGTCACATGAAGTGCACACCGTAGCAGTGGTATCTGCTGACGCCTCCGGTTTAGAGAAGGAATGCAGAAGTCCCGAACAGTGGGGGGGGGGGGGGCTGTCAGCCGACTGTCAGCAATTGCATGCGGTGGGGGTAAGATAGGCAAAAACTATCAGCTGCCAGAAAAGCACAAATCCCATTCAGGAGGGGTAGGGAATGCAAAAAACTCTCATCTGGGGGCAGTAGAAATGAGATTTGGCAGGTGGAGTTCAAGTCAAGGACAAACAAAAGCATACGTGTATCATCATGGTGAAATGGCTGAGGCCAGGAGGACGGGGGGGGGGGGGTCTGCTAACAGGTGAAGATCTGTGTGCAAGACTGAACTGTCTTAAGCGGAAGCAGGGTTGGAACTGTGATCCCAGATCTCATGGATGGTCAATGTGGTAACCAGACAGACGTCGTGGCTCATTAAAACCATACAATACAACAGGTTCTTTTCATTTAATGGAGACCTGATCCCTTTGCAGCAGCCAACTTCATGTCCTCAGGCTTGATGGTAGCGCGCTTTGCATGTGTAGCATGCACAGTACAACCTGGGGGTGGGCCACATTCTATTGTTGTATGTCACGAGCATGTTATGCCCACCAGCCCCATCCATACGAGTATTGAGGTCTTTTATTACGGTGTACTATCAACGGTATTCTATCGGTGTATGGTTGGCAACAACATGTTGCCTACAAAGGATGCAATCATCCAGATTACCACAAATTACCGATGTTCGAGCAATGCGTGGAAGATCTTGTTTGAACATAAATGCATTATGATCCAAAATTCGGCGATGTTGCCCATAGTGTCATCATGACAACATTTGACATTCAAACTATCAGCTATCGATGTCACCCTATTACCTCACCTCAATTGAATTGCATTGAAGAATGACACGTTAAAATCCCGTGTGTGCTCATCCTAACTTTAACTCTGCATTCAGTAAGAAAAAGTGCTTTTCCAATGCTTTAGGGTATACTTTAGTTGTATTAGAGGTGCTCTAAGCACACAGGCATTTTTATCTTAGTATTGGACCAACCAAAAGGGGTGATAACACATTTTGACCTATGGAACCAAACACCAAATTAGGATGTGGTGTGGACCCCTTTTTCCCCAAGCTATAGGCACTAAAACATCTTTTCCTGGGCTGCTGAGGCACTGATATACTGAAGGCAGAGCCTATGAATTTATCTATATTTTCTCATGAATTCTTAGCTATCCTAGTGGTATGCACCCTAGGGGGCTGGGGCACCTCTTTTTGAGAGGTCCTGGGTTCAATTCCCAGTCAGCCTAGCTAAGTAGGAATATCCCATGTGACATGGCAGTGTCCTCATTCGCCACATGCCATGCCACCTCAGCACCTATGGGACCCAAAAACAAAGAGTGCACATCTCAGGAGGGCACTGTGGATGAGAGTGAGCCCTTGGGGCAGTTTTCCAATCAGTTTTTCTCAAACATGTAAAATATTTCATCCTGAGTTGCAATGTTTACTAATTGCTGTGGTCTATTGTTGATAGTTTTCTTTATCTAACTCTTTGTGACTGCAGCCCTTCATGCTGTTGATCCTGTTCATCTTCTACTTGCTTATCTCTGGCTTGGGTGTAACCGCTGCATAGTGGCGGATCTTTCTTGTAACTGCGAAGCCTGTAGCCTTGATGCCCCAGGGGTCGTAACGCCCGACACTGCCCCTGATATCTCCGAACCCACATGACCCTCCTCAGACCCATATCCAGCCTCTGGGAGCGACATATGCGAAGCACTTGTGAGTCCAGTGAACTCCATGGTGGAATATGAATAGTCAGAAAACCCGGTCTACAAAAATGGAGCAGACATAGAATCTCAACGCGCATTCATCGCACATAATGACACAACGTGAAATCATTCGAAATAATTTAAATAAATCCGATCGGGAAATCACGAAAGACAAATGCGACTCGACGCGCGCTCACAGGCGACATCTGGCGGCGAATGAAAAACATGAAAACAAGCGGAAAATTTACTGCACTAATGTACATCTGAGAATCATTGAAATTCTGATCACATTGATGTATAATCTGCGTGCTGTCACTGCTGCCGTTACATTCCCCCTCTGAAAACATACGCCAGTATGTCAGGCTGGGTCAAGTGAAGTGAAAGAAACGCCTAAAGCGACCAAAAACCAACTAATCTGTGACAAATGTGAGAAATTGAGCTGAATTGAGCAAAATTGTGCTGAGATCTGTGCTTCGCGATGGCCATCGACTTGAATGAAACGCATAGGTACCTTAGGGCACACAGAAATAGCTTCGTTCAAGCTCGAAAATTCAAAAATTGAAAGTCTGAGTGAAGAATGTACATGCATGATCAAGATCCATGATCCATGATGAAATCAGGATCTGACATTTCACTGTCAGAAAACAGAAAACGAGTGTCGCCATGTCGTCGAGCGTCCAAAAAATAGGGTATCCCTTCATGGAGTCCAAGATATGTGAAACTGGTCGGTGTCATTTGCAATCATGAGACCAGATGCCAGATTATGGTACAAAATGTGACTAAATTGATACCAAAATCAGTGAATCGCACACGGATTGAGGGTGGCTAAGTCTGCAACAAGCCAATATAGGTCCAATTCATTCTTAATAGGCACTGTGTGTTGTGCTGAACGGAAATCCAGTTCTCATTCATAGCCAATCCAGGTCAAATCCTCATAATGATGATGAATCCCATGATGGAAATCCAATCATGTAAAAGTAATGATAGCCAAGAAAACCCAGTGCGTGCACTACACTGTCAGTATTGTCTCCAGGGCCTCATGTTTGATCCAGTAAGAGCCAGAAGAGGTAATTGACTCAATATAGTTCCAGAATGTAGAAGCATCAATGCTTGGTACCAGGAATTTGCCAAAATTGAGCTGATTCTGAGGGGGATTCCAACACAATCCACAGATGAACAGCGAGTCGACACAAGTAAGAACACCATCTTTGTCACTTGGTCTATATAAGCCCTTTGACAGCGGTCGATTGAAAAACAAACCAACAGTCTCAATGTAAGAGCTGATTGAAATGACATTCTCAGCAGATCCGTCAAACACATGAAATGCATGAGACTCAGTCATGTGCCAGAATCTCTGTAATGAGCACGAACTCGAACGAGTCCTTCCCAAGGCGAGTAGAGGGGTCCAGTCGACAGCAAAACACGAGAGTGTCGTCGTGGTTGAGGATAATGGCCTTTCAGAACTTCCGATGGAAATCATCTACAATGAAGCACATGATTCACATGATGACCATGATGAGAATGATGGATGGAATGACCAGGATGACCCCAGAATGTCCCATCATCTGTTCATCGAACCACATAGACGATGCGCCAGGACTGTTTTGTCCCAATGCCAAGGGTATATGTAGACCGTAAACCCTTTGGAGAGTTTCAGCGATGTAAATTCTGATCAGATCTTGTCTCGAATGGATTCTGCCACAATTGGAGCTTTTTCTTGTGCTTGTAAGTCTTCCTTGGTGACACAATCCTTGATCAGCGAGAGCTCGCGGTCAATCTCAGGGTGTTTCTTCAGGAACTTGCTGAAAGTGTCCGTATACCCATGGATAAAACTTGAAGCTGGCTCCCATTTGTCTTCTTCTGGACCAAATCCTTTCCATCTGCACAGAAAGTACCACTTGTTTCGAGCATTTTTCTTGTAATCAAGGATCTTCTCCAACTCGAAACTGCTGGTGACCATCTTCCTGTCGCTCAGGTACTTCGAAGTCCAATAGAGAGGCTTGAACCTTCCTTTGGGGCAGGGTACCTCGGCCTTCAAACGGTCTCGATGTACTTCTTGATGCCTGCCTGGCTCAATTTCAATGTTGAATGTAGTCTCACTTAGTTGACTCTTGACTTGGAATGGGCCATCCCACAAAGGTAACAATTTGTTGTCGTCCTTCAGGGTCTCGTCTGACTTACGAAGCCAAACTTGCTGGCCTTTCTCGAAGGGTTTTCCTTGCGTTCTCGACTTATTTTTGAAATTCAACCAATCTGCTTGACTCTCCACTTTGGCTTGGATCCACTTGGACTCTAAATCCTTGATCCTCTAAAATCATTGCGAGGCGTCGTAGCACTGCCTTGGATGATACATCACTGGTCCTGGACCCATCTTCTCAAGACCAAAAACAAGCTCATTCGGACTTAATCCAGTGTAATTCTTGGTCCGATGGTATCTTCTCAAGACACAGTAAATTGTCTCCAACCAATTGTAGTCTTTTTCAGTCGCCAGGAATTTTCTCAGAATGTTGATAAGAATTCTGACAGCGCGTTCAGCAGGGAGGGCTCGATGGTCGCAGACTCGGGCACGAAGATGATGAACTCCCAATAGAGCACACATGTTCTCCCACCAAGTCCCAATAAACTCCTTCCCACTGTCCGTCAGAATTTCACTGGGAACATCCCAGTTACTCATCAACTGACTTGCAGTCCACTTGGCAGCCATTTTAGAGGTGAGATGCTTCGTGTTGCAAGGGAAGACCTGGATGTAGCCACTGTGGCGGTCTTGAATTAACAAAACCCCATCGATGGGCTTCCTCGTGTAGAGACATTCCTCTTGGATTTGTCCCAACTCGAATACATCCGCCGTCACCTTGTCGAACAACCTCTCAGGAATTGGTAATCCCTTCAGTAGTCCTTCTGCCTTTTGATTCTTGGGGATGGTCGCCTGACATTGTTTGCATCCTTTGGCAACTCGCTCACAGGCACTCCTGAGGTCCCGTGTGTACACTCTGTGTCGTAGCTCCTGCTCCAGACACGAGAATGTGTGTGGGCTGTCTCATTCCGATGCCAGTGTTTGACATATTGGTCAATTAGACAATCAGGAACACAAATCCGTCCTTGCGAAAAATTTTTTGTCGCCTTGGATTTTGAAATCAGAAGTGTCTTCAGAGTCGTAAGGCTTGTCCCCTTTCAACTTGTGGTATACAGATCCAAAGAACCTGTCCTCCTTGTACATCTTCGTCCAATCCACATAGAGGAAGGAAGTTTCCTTATCCTTTTGTTGTGGAGGGAGCGTGGATTTCGCTTTGGATCTTGTCACTGGAAACACATTAAGGAGTGGCAGCGCCGACTGGGAGTCAGAGTTAACTCCTGCAGTCTCATCTGCCTTGGTAATCTCCTTGCATCTGACCAATTCCACCTTCATCCGATGTTTAATCGAACATTGGAGACAATGTTTCTTGATCAGTGCTTGTTTCTCCTTATCAAACTCGATCACTTCAGCTTTATCCGTCGCTGTCCCATGAAAACTCACTTCAGAGTAAGCCTCTGAGGCTGGGTAGGCCCAGCGACTCAGGGCGTCTGCCACTGTATTGTAGCGACCCGGAATGTAAGTCACATGGAGGTCAAATCTGCTGAGAGTTTCATGCCAACGGCCTCTCCTACCAGCTGGTCCACCAGGGGTATCCACATGTTCTGTCCTCCAGCTCTCCAGTGACTTGTGGTCAGTCAGTACTTCAACACGATGGCCCAAGATCCAACCTTCATAACGACGTAAGGCACAAAGGATTGCGTAGGCATCTTGTTCACTTGGGCTCCAATTTCGCTGTCTTGTTGTAAGCTTGCGAGACCAGAAAGCCAGAGGATGATGGTGACCTTCGTCATCGACTTGTTCGATCGTAGCACCAATGGCGTAACGACTGGCATCTGTACGAATATAAAAAGGTCTTCCATCCAACCACGGAGTCTTTAATGTAACCACATTTGCCAGTGCTTCCTTGAGACCAGTAAAGGCCTCTTCACATTCTGGCGTCCACTTGAGCTTGACTTGAGATCCCTTCTTTCCTTCTATTTTACCAACCTTGAGTAACTCTGTCAATGGACCAGAGAACTTGGCGTAGAGAGGAAGGAACTCGTGGTAATAATTGCAGCAGCCTAAAAAGGCACGAAGCTGCATGATGGTTTTAGGCCTTCCCCGGAGCTGCAGGGCAGCCATTTTCCCTGGGGCCGGTCTTCTCGTCCCATCTTCCAAGACAGAGCCACAAAATTCCACACTCTGGAGGAACATTTTGCCCTTCCTGGGTCCACACACGAGCTTCTCTTGTCGAAGGACTTCGAGAACTTTTCGGACTTGTTCTTCGTGCAACTTCAGGCACTCATCAAAGTTTTTTCCCAACGGCGTGGCAATCAGAAGGTCGTCAATGTAGATGCTGCAGAATTCTTGTAATGAAGCGGTACCCAGAACCCCATGGCTAGGTTACGGTCTCCGGTCCACTAACCCCATGCACGGAAGGGAAGACGCTCCGTTCCGTGCCGTAAAGCCCCACATCGGCAACGGATGCACCGCCAGCGGAGATTTGTGTATCAGAATATCAATCAACAGGGTTTTACTTTCACATTGTTTCCGTCAATTTTTACGCTTCCGTTCTGATATTCACTATTTTGACTGCTGGCGGTTGGATCGTGACTTTACCGTAACCGCCAGTTTAACTGTTTATAATGGAAATTCTAACGCAATCCGTCGCGAAGGCTCCAAAGCCTTCAGGAACTGCATGGACGCTTCCGCAATTTTCACATCTTACACTCGCAACCTTAATCCGAATTTTTCAGGATGTCGAAATCGGATTTTCGACTTCAACATCCCCGCACTTGATTTGACCTCTTTCGAGTGGACCTACGTGCTTCCCTATGCACGAATCAACTTTCCTTTTATCTTGCCCTCCATTTGACTCAGAGATATGGGCAAAACAAAGTTGATGCGTGAGGCCACTTGTAAGGGTCATATCTCGTGCCGCTTGCGAGGAATGACAATAAGGAAACGTGGGATGTATTCACAATACTCCCGACGTAATTTAGGAAGCTTTATATGCCTTGCGTTTCCACACGTGCGCGCTAGTGTAATGGATCATGGTCAAGAGGGTAGAGTTTGTGTTATAACTCTTTTGCCATGACATTGCGTGCGTTAAGATAACTTTCGAGTGTAGCGCGCAAGTGTTGGTGTTGCATAGGAACTCTCCTTGAGTTCCTATGAGCGATTGACACAAAGTTATGTCCTTGGAGGGGCATGACATATCGTGGTGGGAGCTACCTTTTTGGGCAATATGTGGTATGTGCCATGTGTTGTGTTGCGTGCCCATTTGGCGGGTCCATTGCTCCAAGCCGAACCCGCCAATGGACCTCATATTGTGTAAGCCCCTTCTCCATACTCCCCACAATCAATTGCAAGCCTAACCTTCGTGAAGGGAAGCTTGTGTGGTGATCCCGAAGCGATGCGTTGGGAGCAAGGTGTGTGTTTTGCAATTTTCCATATTTGCATGTGCCCACTTGGGAAGTAGCGTTCGTAACCTTTCAAGGCGCCCCAAGTGGAGCACATATGTGGGATCGAAGGTCATTGGTGTCAAGACATTGTGTTTAGAAGGATTAGTTAATTGCACGATCCAAGCCGAAGATATTATAATATAATTGTGCACCTTTCAATGCACTTTTGTGTGTCTTTGTGCCAATTTTGCCGTTTTTGGCCCGTCATGATGTCAAGTGGCAACCTTGTATTTCAACGTTGCGCTCAATTGACATCATGACCCAAGTATGATATGGAGGTACATACTTCGGTGCCCAACATATCTTGGATCCGGCGAATAACTCCTCTTAGGCTTGGCATACCGTGGCCGCCATGTTGGCGATTTGGGACTATCCCAAATCATGGGCTCACTTGGCGACCCTGCCATTCTCAATACCGGAGGAGTTGGGCGACGCCCAAAAGATATGTTGGACACATATGACTTGATACCAATCCTATGGCACACTCCGGTCCGAGTCGGGCATGTGCCTCACTTGCCCCAACCATGAGTGTGCACATTTTTGGCCATTTTGAGCAATTTTCCACTTTTGCTGCCCGCCGTGCACTATGTTCTAACCCTCGTGCACGCCGGACGCATGGACCAATGGACCATATATGACATGGGTGTTATGGGTAATGGTCCCCATGGTCCACACACCACGTGGGCGAAGCGGAGCCACCTTCGTTAAGGCGCTAGCCCAAAGTGAGTGTGGGCAATTTTGCCATTTTGGCATTTGTGGACCCAATTGGGATCATCACCACGCCAGGTGGCATGGAGATCTTTGAGAACCAAGGGCATGGGAGTCTCAGTTGGACTCCCGGTGGATCGCGTCTGGAACGGCGATTTCGATCTCCAAGCCGGCGTGGAGATATGCTATTGGGAGCACACTGAATTTTGGCTCATTTCAAGCAGCCAAAATGAGCCCAAATTTTGAGCCCCCAATTTCCCCCTTCTGTGTGGTCAATTGGCGGCCCCATTTCTCTATGCCCACAGGGAGCCTGGACCTAATTCCAAGTAGTACACTCAGATATAAGTCCTGGGTCCTCCCTCCTACCCTGTGAGCCATTGGCCTTACCTTGGCCGAGCGAGCCACGCGTGGGAGTGACGCCAATTTTGGTGATTTTGGCATCATGGCCCCACTTGACTCATCCGTGTTGCCCTGATGCCGGGACCTCAGAGGGAACCAGGTTGAGTGAGGACTCCAAGGAGTTCGTACTCGAAGGAAATAGGGTCAGTTGCCTCGTCCCTACCTCTGGCGGGTCCAGACGAGGGTTCAATTTTGGGGATTTTTGCGTTAATTTCAGTTTGGGCTGAAACAGCCCATTTTCAGCTACCAACTCCTGGGTGATAATGGCGGGGCCATATCTCTCGCTCAGAGAGGAGTTGAGACCTGCCGTTAAGGGAGCATAGGGAGTCACTGTCGGTTAGCCTTGGAGCCTCATGGTTCCCATAGACTCGCCTGTGGCTGTGCGGGACACCTCCCCCATTGGCAGGGTTTCAGGGTCCGGACTGAGCAGGGCATGGGTTGTGTTTGAGCCCCCGCCCCCACCAGCCACTGAGAGGGTCGGACCTGGGATTGGGATATGAGTTGGGACTGAGTGTCTATTGTCCCTTGATGCCCTTACCCCAGTCCAGTCTTAACCCCATGTGTACATATCCTGATGTGTTGCTGTACATACTTTCGTTCCCTCTTTGCAGAGTGGCAAGGATTCTGAAACGCTTTGTCACATGACACGAGCGTATTGATGCCCTTGTGAGCGTAGTGCCTTGCCTGCCTGCTCACCTGTGCGTGTCACCGCAGCGTCCCGTGGCCGGCCCCCCACGGGAACGCGTCAAAAGCGTTTCACCGTCGCGGGGTTACCCAGCCCTCGCGTGCCACTCGGGGCCACCAACCCCGAGCAGCGCGTCGCAGCAGCTCGCAGCGCAGCAGCTCGCAGCGCAGCGCAGCGGCTCGCAGCGCCGCCCAGCGACAGCGCCGAGTTCGTCACGGAGCCCGCAGCGCCGTGCAGAGCATCGCCCTGACCGCGCAGCGACCGTGGAAGAGGTGTACAGACCAGGACTCCTGCATCAGCCCCATCGGCCGACCCGGAGTCCCATCGGCCGACCAGCAAGGCCGCGTCAACCACCTCCACAACCACCGGCTGACCAGCACCAGCCGCACACCCAGCCCAGTGCTGCAGCACCCGCCTCAACAACCACCACCAGTTCGTTGAGTTGAACGAGTGCATACCAAGGATCTCAAGACCAACTACGCCCCCGCTGCCATGGTGAATTGGCAGGAAGCGGGTAGGCTGTGGCCGCGGCCCCACCCCCATGCGGCACGCCTGCTGCGTGGGTTGGTCTGGGACCAGCATTACCGCCACAGCCACCCCCAGTGTGAAGGCGGCATGCCCGGGAGCTTCGAGCTCCGCGAGGACATGGGGGAGGACCGGCTGCGGGCAGTGGAGGAGTGGCTGCGGGCGGAAGGCTACGAGTGGCGCTTCAGCCGCAAGCGCTGGCGGACCTGGACCCGGCCGGACAGGCCCGGCGAAGGGCTGCGCCCTGACGGGATCGAGGAGGACGAGGACCCCAACGCCTACCCGTCGGGCGCCTCGATCAACGTCTCCCTGTGGGACGTGATCGAGAAGAAGTTCCCGGAGCCGGGGAGCGAGCGCAGGCTGCAGGGCAGCAGCAGCGCGTCTCCGGCGAAGGAGAAGCGGTCCGCCGGGGACAAGAAGCGGGACCGGAAGTGGCGGGAGTACCAGGAGTCCCTGGCCGCCGAAGCCGCCCAAGGCGCCAAGGGCGGAACCCCAGCCCCCAGTCCCCAACGGGCCAATGGTGGTCACCACCCCGGCCACGCCACCCTTGGTGACTTCATGGCAGTCGCCAAGCAGACCCAGGCCAAGCCCCGTCGGCTGCTCCTGAGGCCCCAGCAGGCCCCAGCAGGCCCCAGCAGCGACGTGGAGTCGGCCCACCGTGGGAGGATGCCGGCCGACCAGGCCAGCTCCAGCAGCAGCGCCGCTCCCGCCCAAAGGGACGTGGCGCGCGCCTGTGAGCGCGTCTGTGGGGCGCCCTGCAACCTTCGGGTTGCCCGGCAACGGGCCACGCAGCAGAACGCTGCCGTGGAGGGCGCCGTCGGCATCGCCCATGAGGAGGCCACCGAGTGGGGCAGAGGCATGGACTACCACGCCTCGAAAGTGGCAGCCATCGCGGCCGGTCTCACGGCTGCGGCCGCCCATGAGGCAGTGGCTGCCCGGATCAGGGCAACCGACGAGGAAGCCCGCCGGACGCAGGAGGCCATTGCCTGCAAGGAGGCCGAGGTGAAGGCGCTGGAAGAGGCGCTTGCCCAAGAGAGGGCAAAGAAGGAGGCGGAGGAAAGGGCCCACGCCGAAGCAACGGCTAAGGCCCAGGAGGACGCCGCCAAGAAGGAAGCCATCGAGGCCGCGCGACGGAAGGTCGCTGAGGAGAAGGCCAAGACTGAGGCGGAGCTGGCAGCCTTGGAAGCGCACAAGGCGCGGCTGCAGCAGGCCCGGGAAGCCGAGGCGGCTCGCGCTCGGGAAGAAGCTGAAGCGCGAGCTGCCGCAACCACCGCCGCCGCAATGGAGGAGGCAGAGGCCAAACTCCGCCGCGAGACTCCCCCGGGAGGATCACGAGTGGAGACCCTTCGAAAGCTTTTCGAAGGGGACGCCTCCTCCAGGATGACACTGGATGAGGCGGACACGGGCAGCAGTGGGAGCAGTGGCACCACCGCCCATCGACGGAGGAAGGGCAAGGGGAAGACCCCCGACAGGCCGCGGAGGCCAGCGGGTGGACACCCCCATGACAGTGACCCCTTCTTCACCGCCAGTGACGGGGATGAACGAGGCCGCCGACATCGCCAAGTGGTGGCTTGGACGGGCGGAGGCGGCGGAGACGTCCCCATGGAACCGGAAGGTGAGGATGAGGATCTCCCTCCTCCCTACCGGAGCTCGGAGTCTTCCGTGACCGAGACGCCCAGGTGGGGCGACATGGACGAGGATGACGACATGGAGTTCGGCATCACGAGGAAGCGCCCATCCTCGGACCCACCGAGGCGACCCGGCGGAGACCCACCGGGACCCCCCGGCGGAGGACCATCAGGACCCCCTGGAGGATGCCCACCAAGTGGACCCCCTGGAGGCGGACCACCGGGCGGGGGAGGACCCCCTGGACCTGCGGACCCGGCGGAGGCCCTCCTGGAGGACCCCCTGGGGACCCCGACGACCCACCAGGGAACGGCGACCCGGATACCACCTGGTGGTGGATTGTCTACCTCCGCAGGAGAGTCCAGTTGCTCGAGCTGGAGGTAGACACGGGCAAGGGCGAGATGGCTCGCATCTCCACGGTCGCCGCGCGCGCGCAGAAGGAGCTGGACATCGCCAGGGCCGAGACCAAGTCGCTGACCAACGTCGTCAGCGGCCTGCAGGAGAGGCTGGACGCGCTGGAAGCCCGTGGGAGCGTCGGCAGCGACCACCCACCCCTGGAGTCTGGCTCGTCGGACGACGGCTGGGGACCCGGACCAGGTCCAGGCAGACCCCAAGCCCCCGGCGGAGCCCACAGGAGTCGCCCCAGCGCCAGTGCCCCCTCTCTCACCGCCCCCTCTCACCACAGCGCGGGCCGCCGCAACGAGCGCGTGCCGCCCGGCAGTGGCAGTGAGGAATGGCGCGATGAGTGGCTCAGCGCGGACTACCACAACCACCGTGCTCCACCGCGGACGCCTGTACGCCCCCGACGCCCGGCACCAGCCCCGGTGCCAATCCCCAGGGCTGGAGGACGTTATGGTGGACTCAGGGATGAGGTCCCCAGAGGAGACGTGGAGTGGGATGTCGGCGAAGGTGAGGATCTGGACCTGGACCTGGAGGAGTTCGACATCAGCCCGCCGCGTGGTGTACGACGGGAGGCCGCTGAACGCAGCCGCCAGCGCCGTGATGAGGATGCGTACGTGGAAGCAGTACGGCGTGAACATTTTGGTTCAGCATACGTGGAGGAACCGCGGCGTAGCCACAGGGGTTCCATGGAGGAGATGGACGTCGCGGCCGTGGGAGTCCGTGGGCGAGGCCGATGGGAACCTCGCTCGACCTCGCGGCCGGCGTTCATGGTCTCTAAGGCCGCGGACGCCGCCGTGTGGGAAGACTTGAAGGACATCAAGCCCCCCATGTACGACGGCAACCCCCTCAACCTCGACCGCTTCTTGGAGAAGCTGGACGATTGGGGGCTGAGCGTCACTGAAGACCTGCCTCCCGCGGATGCGGAGAGATATGTCTTCAGACGGTTCAGGTACCGCCTGCCGGAAGTGCTCGGCGAGCTATACTTCATGGCGACCAAGGAGGGGAAAATCAAGACCCTCAAGGAAGCCAAGAAGTGGCTCAACGAGCAGGAGCGGGTGGACGCTCCGCAGGTGGCTGCCAAGCGCTGGAAGTCCATCAAGCTTGAGCATGATGGACGGGAGATCCGCCTACGGGACTGGCGTGACTTCGGAGGGAAATACACCCTCTTCCGCCGCAATGTGGAGGATTGGAACGAGGGTGACGAGCAGGCTCGCCTGCTCTCCATGCTGCCGGAAGCATGGATCAAGAGGGTCACCAAGGAGGAATCCAAGCGGGCCAAGTCCAACCACACGGTCAAGATGATGCTCCCCAAAGAGTATCACTCGAACGTGGTGGCTTGGGCGAAGAAGAACGTGGCCCGGGATGTCAAACGGCACTCCCTGCGGAACGCTCTTCTCATCACCGTCTCGGGCGATCGCGAGAAGACCGCGATGTGGCGCCTTGACGAGTGTGAGTTGAGCGGCCAGACCATCCGTCTGCAGCCCATCCCGGCGCGGATGAGCTGCGACGAGATCCTGGAGTGGGTTGGCGAGGAAGTACTCAAAAAGTACCGAAACCTCCACCACACCCGCGGGTTGAGGCCCGGCGACCGCGACGTCAACTACGTTGGCGAGGGACCTGGCGGGAGAGATGCCATGGACCCAGCAGGAGCCGGCAGCGATGAGACTCTCGTCGACGATGACGACGACGATGAGCCCGCCGAGGTGGCCGTTTGTGCCTTCGTGGCCAGGAACCTGAGCGCGGGGAGCAAGCCGGGAAACTGGAAGCCCCTGCAGCAGGGTTGGAGGAAGCAGGAGAAGAGGGACCCTCGCCGCATTGGCGACCCTCCGCTGTCCTTTGGGGAGTTCATACGAGCTCACCCGCAGAACTGTTTCGTGTGTTATGGGAGGAAGAAAGGCTTCAACCATGACCACCGAACATGCCCTGTCCACAAGGCCGACACGGAGGCTTACAAGAAGGCGCACGGGTCGAAGAAGCGTGCGCCCGCGGGTATCCGGGAAGCCAAGATGGAGGTGGACAAGGACGAGCTGGCCAAGCTGATGTCGTCGGTGGGGACCGAGTTGGCCAAGGAGATCCAGGAGATCAAGCGGAACTGGGTCCCCAGGTCGGATAACAAGAACAAGGAGAACAACCAGAATGACCAGAACAAGGACAAGGACAAGAGCAAGGGTAAGAAAGGGGGAAGGAAGAAGGGCGTCAACGAGGTTGACGCGGAGGAGAACACCCCCTCTTCCACAACCGACGCCCCCTAGCGGAGCCCCTGCAGCCAAGGGCCCCAGCTAGGGCGGTCGCAGGATGGTGACGTGGGAAGCGCCGATCCATCCCAGTCGGGGGTCGAAAAGCACAAGGGGACTGCCGCGGGCGGAAGGCCCGGTCCGGCGCCCAGTCGCGGAGGCGGGGTGAGGGCAAGTGAAGGCACGAACCCTTGCACCCGTCCGTCCTTCGCGACCAAGAATGTGTTTAATGTACTACAGGATCTATCCGAGAGTATCAGAGGATCACCCGGACCGCAGCTGGATGCTGCAGATGGGCAGCCTGAGCCCATTGTCCACGACCTGCACCAGTCGCTTGTGGAGCTTCTGGAACGGCCGGAGATCCTGAGCTTGCACGCCGTGCGCCGTGTCGGTCGCGAGCGGCAGTTGCATCTTAAGGTCCGTGCCCTATGCGGGGAAGTGGAAAAGGTTTTCGACGTGTTGGTCGACACGGGAGCTCAAGTCAGCTTGGTCAAGGCTGGCCTACTTCCACCAGAGTGTCTGACCGACAGTCGGAAGCCTGTCAGGCTGAAGGTGGCGAACGGCCAGTACATGGTGGGGGGCACGAAGGAAGCGGCCATTGGGCTGCAGTTCGTGAACCATCGTGAGCTGAGCCGCCCAGACCTCGGCAAGGAAATCCTCCTGCACGGTCGCTTCTACCAGGTCGAGATGGACTGGGACATGATCGTCGGGTACGACTTCATGATGGACACGGACTCCGGCGTCCTCCCAGCCCAGGCCTCCATGACCCTGTACCAGGACGACCAGCTCTCGTGGCTTTCGTCACCTGAGCACCATGTGGAATGCCAATGGATCCACCCCGAACGCAATCAGCTCGAAGTGGCCGCGCTGGACACTGAGCCCACTGGGCCAGCAAACCAGGAGTACGGCGTAAGGCCGGAAGTGGCGAACCGAGTGGTCGCAGACCTGGGAGCGTCGGATCTGGCCCTGGATCCATTCTCTTCAGAAACC
The DNA here is from genome assembly GCA_964036045.1 of Eutreptiella sp. 'Long Island Sound 2002'. Lineage (NCBI taxonomy): Eukaryota > Euglenozoa > Euglenophyceae > Eutreptiales > Eutreptiaceae > Eutreptiella > Eutreptiella sp. 'Long Island Sound 2002'. The sequence continues at coordinate 6,672,142 of OZ038381.1, forward strand.
TCCGCCCATCTAAGGGTGTGTGAGAAGTACTGGAGCGCACAGGACTCCGTGTGGAAGAAGCACTGGGGTCCGCATCAGGGATTGATGTGGGTCCATTGCCCCCGTTGGGACATTCCAAGAGCGATAGCGAAGATTCGCAAGGACCGCTCCAAGGCAGTGCTGGTTGTTCCTATGGGATGCACCGAGGAGGAGAGTACCCGACATTGGGTAGCCTCATTGACCAACATGACCTTAAACAAGGTCGTCCTACCGGCTGGTGAGAGCGTCTATCAGGACGCTAAGGGACAGCCCATGCCACCCCAGAGATGGCCAACGGAATTCCACTATGTGGATGGGGGCCTTGATCAGGCCGACACCACAGACTTCGTGTGTGTCAACCGCATCATAGCGGAGCCTTGGAAGCAATGCCTTGCGGTTCCCCCTGTTGACATCGAAGAATCGGAATCGGAAGAGCCCCTCACTGAAGAGGAGTGGGATCTGGTTCAGGGGTATATGGATCAGCCCTTTCACGACTGGGGAAACCAGCGTGAGGGCAAGGGCCAGGACAAAGCCTGGTGGGAAGTGGACTCAATCGTCTCCGGTTCCTATGACGGGAATACCTTCGTACAGAGGGTGCTGGATCACATGTCCAGCCAAGACGAGCCGCCTGGCGGTAACCCACCCACCTACGGCGATCTGTTCCGAGGCAAGACCAGGGATGGCCCTTTGGGCCACCTGGGAAGACCACCTGAGCCGAAAGCGAGCGGGGTCGCTACCCCTCAAGTAAGCTCCGTGGTTCAAGTGCCCGGAAAAGCCAAGGCGGAGTCTGATGACTGCCCCAAGATCCAGGCGTTGAGGGCCAGGCTGAAGCAGAAGTATGGCGAGACCTTCTTCAGCGGAAAACCTGTGTTCCCCCCACCGGTGCGTGGACCGTATGGCGAGGCCAAGATACGACTGAAGCAGGACCCCCGTGTGTATCGGCACCGGGAGTTTGCCCTAAGGGGCGAGAGGAAAGAGGCCATGGAGAAGATCCTCCGTGACTTCATCCAGAGAGGCTGGCTTGAGCCGTGCCACTCCGAGTGGGCCTCCCCCTGCTTCGTCGTCCCCAAGAAGGTTGCCGGTGAGTGGCGGCTCGTGGTCGACTACCGCGGCCTGAACGCCCAAACGCAGCACGACAGCTATACGCTGCCCCTCATTGAGGATATGCTGCAAAAACAACACCGGCGGAGGATCTTCACGGTGATTGACCTGAAACATGGTTATCATCAGATGCCTCTCGCCGAGGAGTCCCGTGCCTGCACAGCCATGAGCACCCCACTTGGACCTCTCCAGTGGAAGGTGATGCCCATGGGCGTTACCAACGGCAATGCGGCTTTTCAGCGGATGCTGGAGAACCTGCTTGAGCCGGTGCGCGACTGTTCGGACCCCTTCGTGGACGACGTGATCATCGCGGCCGCGGACCCCAGCATGAGCTACGAGGAGCTTCTGGAGGCACACGAGAGGGACGTCACTCGAGTGCTGGACCTTCTGGTTCGGCACAAACTCACGGGCAGCAGTGACAAGGCCACCATTGCGGTAAGCGAGGTGGTCTTCGCTGGCCACGTAGTCGGGAACGGGCAGCGAAAGCCCATACCTGGCAAGGTGGCTGCGATCGAGCACTGGAGAAAGCCCAAAACGGTCTCTGAGCTATGGGCGTATCTGGGGTTCTGCAATTACTACTCGGGGTATATCAAGATGTATGCCGAGTATGCAGCCCCCATGACGACCATGCTCAAGGGCAACCGAGAGGAGACCGAGAAGGGGTCCAAGAAGGCTCTGGTCTGGACAGCTGAGTCCGACCGTGCCTTTGAGGGGATGAAGCAGGCGCTGCTATCCGCAGTGGGTCTGCACCTCGTGGATCCCGACCGAGGGTTCGTCCTGCGCACCGACGCTTCCGACTACGCCATTGGCGCTGTGTTGGAGCAAGTGCTTGACGACGGGAGGCACGTGCCCGTGGCCTTCTGGAGCCGAGTCCTGGCGGAAGGCCAGAGACGGACGTGGACGCCCCGTGAAAAGGAGGCGTATGCCATCGTCATGGCTCTCAGGAAATGGGCTGGGTACATAGCCCTCCATCCCGTCACCGTCTGCACCGACCATCAGAGTCTGCAGTCGTGGCACAAGGAGCACGTGGACACCCCCTCAGGTCCCGCCTCCCGACGGGCAAGATGGCATGAGACCTTGGCCACGTTCGACCTTACGGTTGTTTATATTCCTGGAAAAGATAACACCGTGGCGGACTGTCTCAGTAGGTGGGCCTATCCCGCCAGCAAGGGCATGCAGGATATCTCTGCCCATGGCGATGAGGCTGAGACCGCTGAAGCCAAGAGGATTATCGAAATGGAGCGCCTGATGGAGGAGGAGGGTGCTAAATGCTTCGTCGTCATGGCCGCAGATGCCCCCCTCGCGTCGAGGGTGAGCAGAGCGGTCAGAGTACTCGCCCCTGATGGAGCTGAGTCCGACAAGCACCTCTTCCCGGAGTCTTGCCTCCAGGACGACTGAACCGACGACTACGCCAAGTCTGAGGCCTTTGCGGCCGAGTATAGGGCTGTGACCGACCCTGATGACGGGCAGAAGTGGCCAAAGGGGCTGACTGAGGAAGATGGCAAGCTCTACCGGAATGGTAAGCTGCTAGTACCAGAGTCCCGGGTGCTCGAGCTGTGTGAAGCTTGGCACCACCACATGCTGCACCCAGGGGTCAAGAAGCAAGCTCTTGACATGCAGCGTCGGTTCGAGATCGACCATATCGTTCTCTACACCGCCATCAAGAAGGTCAGGAAGGGTTGCTCGGTCTGTCAGGCCTGCAACCCCGACAACCGGAACGTCAAGGGGGAACTCCAATGGACCCCGGTTCCTGACCAGCCCATGGAGAGCGTGGCCATGGACGTCTTCTCCATGCCCGAAGTGCATATTGGCAAGGAGACCTTTGACTGTGTGGTTCTCTGTGTGGACCGCCACAGCGGCTACGTTGTAGCCGTTCCGGCACGCAAAAAGGGGTTGCTTGCCAAGGCAGTGGCAGTCATGATGATTCGTCATTGGCTGACCGTCTTTGACATCCCCCGCACCATTTGCAGTGACCGAGGGCCCCAGTTGACTGGTGGCTGGTTCAAGGCTATGTGTTCCCTCATGGGAATACGTCATGCCAAGAGCGTCGCCTATCTTAGCCGGTCTAACGGCCGTGCTGAAGTGGCTGGACGGCAGCTGTTCGAGAAGCTGCGCAAGATCCACATCACCAATCCACGTCGGAACTGGTTTGAGGAGATGTGGCCTGCTCTGAAGGCCCATCATGACACCCCCACTCCGGGCGGTTTGTCCCCTCACCAGATTCTGTTCGGCAGGGACCCCCTGGGCAGGGGACTTCCCTTGTCTGGTGATGGCATGGCTATGGATGCCAAGGAGTTCTTCGCGCGGCAAGAGCAAACGACGCGGGACATCCGCCAGCAGCTCGAGAAGGAGCATGCTGAGCGTCAGAAGTCCGCCCCGAGCTCGACAGCGCAGAAGTTCAGGGTGGGAGACCCGGTGTGGGTGATCAGACCCCGCCCTATGGGCACCCACCGCACCAAGACCTGGTTCACACCCGGCGAGGTGGTGCGCAGGATTGGTGAGGACACCTACCGCATCAAGGTGGGTCACGGACAGTTCCGGGAGCGCCACGAGAGTCAACTCCGTGTGCGGGAACCCGACCTCCGTGGCCAACATGTGTCCCTGAGCTATGCCGCACATGAGGCCGATTCGGACGACGACTATGCTGAGCAGGATGACTACACAGTCGAGAAGATCCTGGCTCAGCGTCCGAAAGCCTCGGCACCCGGAGGTCTGGAGTTCAAGGTTCGTTGGCGAGGCTATGGGCCGTCCCACGACACCTGGGAACCTGTCTCCTCGTTCGTGCCGCGGGTCAATACTCCCTTCATGGAGTACATCCGCAAGCACAAGACCAAGATCCATGTTTCGGACTTGGCAGCACTCACCCGGGCGATTGCAGCCAGGGGTGCCTGATCAGCGCCCTGAGCTCTCCCCTGATGCGTTTTGAGCGCTTGTGAGGCCGACGAATCGTCCCTTACTTGCTTGCTCTCTTCCATCTGTCGGTGACAGAGTGGCCATATACCCCCCCTGCTGAATCCAGAGGAGGATGGCCCCTCTCTTCTTCTATTCGTCACTCCCCGCCCCCTGCTGATTCCTTTGGAAACCAGGTAGGGCGACTGACCTTCATATCTCTGAGCTCTTGGGGCCTTGAAGCCCATACGACGTTGCGCAACGGATGCCGCTGTCATCGGCATTGCGATTTTTGGTGTGTGGTCTGGTCCCATGGCATTTGCGGGATCCAGACCAGTCGACGTGTGTCTGCAGACTATATATGGCCTGGACTCAGGCGTTTTCCTGTCCACCCTCCTGCATTTGGCTTATCCTGACCGTGGCGTGGTTTGGCACTCTGTCCAGAGTGTGTTTACACGCCTATTTACCCCGCTTGTTGTGCTTTTCTGCCCTCCAGGATATGTGCATCTGTATGTTAAGTGTCATCAGCCCATCGCTGAGGGATGGACTGTTTTTCACCGCGAATCGGGATACGGAGGCGCCCTGAGTCGCCGTTTACATGTTTTTTACATATGGTCCAGCCTGGACCAGTACCGCAGAACATATTCTACTGTTTGAGTGCCCGTGATACCGTGTTGCCCTATTCGCTGTGATGTGGAGATCCTGATGGCGCCAGGCGGGAAGCCCAGTTGCCTGACTACACTCCCAGCGGTCCGCCACTGTCAGTCCCAGTGTGAGCCTACCGATTCGCAGACGCACTTGCATTCGGATGGCGGCCTCCGGTGCTCCTGACCTCGGTCAGTCTGCCTGGGAAACTGGTGGTTTGAGGAGTCGACGCCTCCGCCCACACTGCATGAGGACTCCCTCATGTATGGCCTTCGTGGCAGTAGGGCGAGGGAAAAGACGGCCTTGATGCCCGATCCCTTAAGGAGGAGCTCCCTTAAGATCTGGGGTTCTTAAGGAGTTCGACTATGGCACTCTGCACTCGCGTCGTATGGATATGGACATGGTGCGCCCGAGGAAGGACCCGTGGGGACTCTCCCCAGTCGGCGGGCCTTGGGAAGCTTGGGGTAGCCTGATGGATCTTTGTGGTCGCTCTCGACTTGTGGGACCACCTCGGTCGTCGTGTGTCGCCTATGTTGGCCGTGTATGCCACTGCCACTGTGGTGGTGACCGTAGCAGCCGGCACCCGGTGCGCCTGGTATGGGTTAACGGGTCCTTTGGATGCCGAACAATCGCCGCCAGGACCCGGGACTTGATACTTGATACTATACATGTGCTACGAGCTTATACTGCATTATACCTATCTTACTGTGACTCACTGAAGTGAGGATGTGACACCCCACCCCCCTTCAGGATATGGTCCTGGGTACCCGCTGCCATGCGTGGGTGTTATCGAGCCCCCCCCAGGGTTTGCTCTAAGGAGGGGGGTGAAGCGGTACCCAGAACCCCATGGCTAGGTTACGGTCTCCGGTCCACTAACTCCATGCACGGAAGGGAAGACGCTCCGTTCCGTGCCGTAAAGCCCCACATCGGCAACCGATGCACCGCCAGCGGAGATTTGTGTATCAGAATATCAGGAATCAACAGGGTTTTACTTTCACATTGTTTCCGTCAATTTTTACGCTTCCGTTCTGATATTCACTATTTTGACTGCTGGCGGTTGGATCGCGACTTTACCGTAACCGCCAGTTTAACTGTTTATAATGGAAATTTTAACGCAATCCGTCACGAAGGCTCCAAAGCCTTCAGGAACTGCATGGACGCTTCCGCAATTTTCACATCTTACACTCGCAACCTTAATCCGAATTTTTCAGGATGTCGAAATCGGATTTTGGACTTCGACACCCCCGCACTTGATTTGACCTCTTTCGAGTGGACCTACGTGCTTCCCTATGCACGAATCAACTTTCCTTTTATCTTGCCCTCCATTTGACTCAGAGATATGGGCAAAACAAAGTTGATTCGTGAGGCCACTTGTAAGGGTCATATCTCGTGCCGCTTGCGAGGATTGACAATAAGGAAACGTGGGATGTATTCACAATACTGCCGACGTAATTTAGAAAGCTTTATATGCCTTGGGTTTCCACACGTTCGCGCTAGTGTAATGGATCATGGTCAAGAGGGTAGAGTTTGTGTTATAACTCTTTTGCCATGACATTGCGTGCGTTAAGATAACTTTCGAGTGTAGCGCGCAAGTGTTGGTGTTGCATAGGAACTCTCCTTGAGTTCCTATGAGCGATTGACACAAAGTTATGTCCTAGGAGGGGCATGACATATCGTGGTGGGAGCTATCTTTTTGGGCAATATGTGGTATGTGCCATGTGTTGTGTTGCGTGCCCATTTGGCGGGTCCATTGCTCCAAGCCGAACCCGCCAATGGACCTCATATTGTGTAAGCCCCTTCTCCATGCTCCCCACGATCACTTGCAAGCCTAACCTTTGTGAAGGGAAGCTTGTGTGGTGATCCCGAAGCGATGCGTTGGGAGCAAGGTGTGTGTTTTGCAATTTTCCATATTTTCATGTGCCCACTTGGGAAGTAGCGTTCGTAACCTTTCAAGGCGCCCCAAGTGGAGCACATATGTGGGATCGAAGGTCATTGGTGTCAACACATTGTGTTTAGAAGGATTAGTTAATTGCACGATCCAAGCCGAAGATATTATAATATAATTGTGCACCTTTCAATGCACTTTTGTGTGTCTTTGTGCCAATTTTGCCGTTTTTGGCCCGTCATGATGTCAAGTGGTGACCTTGTATTTCAACGTTGCGCTCAACTGACATCATGACCAAAGTATGATATGGAGGTACATACTTCGGTGCCCAACATATCTTTGACCCGGCGAATAACTCCTCTTAGGCTTGGCATACCGTGGCCGCCATGTTGGCGATTTGGGACTATCCCAAATCATGGGCTCACTTGGCGACCCTGCCATTCTCAATACCGGAGGAGTTGGGCGACGCCCAAAAGCTATGTTGGACACATATGACTTGATACCAATCCTATGGCACACTCCGGTCCGAGTCGGGCATGTGCCTCACTTGCCCCAACCATGAGTGTGCGCATTTTTGGCCATTTTGAGCAATTTTCCACTTTTGCTGCCCGCCGTGCACTATGTTCTAACCCTCGTGCACGCCGGACGCATGGACCAATGGACCATATATGACATGGGTGTTATGGGTAATGGTCCCCATGGTCCACACACCACGTGGGCGAAGCGGAGCCACCTTCGTTAAGGCGCTAGCCCAAAGTGAGTGTGGGCAATTTTGCCATTTTGGCATTTGTGGACCCAATTGGGATCATCACCACGCCAGGTGGCATGGAGATCTTTGAGAACCAAGGGCATGGGAGTCTCAGTTGGACTCCCGGTGGATCGCGTATGGAACGGCGATTTCGATCTCCAAGCCGGCGTGGAGATATGCTATTGGGAGCACACTGAATTTTGGCTCATTTCAAGCAGCCAAAATGACCCCATTTTGGGACCCCAATTTCCCCCTTCTGTGTGGTCAATTGGCGGCCCCATTTCTCTATGCCCACAGGGAGCCTGGACCTAATTCCAAGTAGTACACTCAGATATAAGTCCTAGGTCCTGCCTCCTACCCTGTGAGCCATTGGCCTTACCTTGGCCGAGCGAGCCAAGCGTGGGAGTGACGCCAATTTTGGTGATTTTGGCATCATGGCCCCACTTGACTCATCCGTGTTGCCCTGATGCCGGGACCTCAGAGGGAACCAGGTTGGGTGAGGACTCCAAGGAGTTCGTACTCGAAGGAAATAGGGTCAGTTGCCTCGTCCCTACCTCTGGCGGGTCCCGACGAGGGTTCAATTCTGGGGATTGTTGAGTTAATTTCAGTTTGGGCTGAAACAGCCCATTTTCAGCTACCAAGTCCTGGGTGATAATGGCGGGGCCATATCTCTGGCTCAGAGAGGAGTTGGGACCTGCCGTTAAGGGAGCATAGGGAGCCACTGTCGGTCAGCCTTGGAGCTACATGGTTTTCAGAAACTCGCCTGTGGCTGTGCGGGACACCTCCCCCATTGGCAGGGTTTCAGGGTCCGGACTGAGCAGGGCATGGGTTGTGTTTGAGCCCCCGCCCCCACCAGCCACTGAGAGGGTCGGACCTGGGATTGGGATATGAGTTGGGACTGAGTGTCTATTGTCCCTTGATGCCCTTACCCCAGTCCAGTCTTAACCCCATGTGTACATATCCTGATGTGTTGCTGTACATACTTTCGTTCCCTCTTTGCAGAGTGGCAAGGATTCTGAAACGCTTTGTCACATGACACGAGCGTATTGATGCCCTTGTGAGCGTAGTGCCTTGCCTGCCTGCTCACCTGTGCGTGTCACCGCAGCGTCCCGTGGCCGGCCCCCCACGGGAACGCGTCAGTAAATCCAGAGACTTGTGCTTCTGAAATAAAATAGTCTCCATCATCTTCTGAAACATCGACGGCGCATTCTTCAGACCCATCGGCAGTATAGTCCACTGGACAGTGCCAAAGGGCGTGCACATTGCCGTCAAATGCCTATCCTCCTTTCGAAGTGGCAGCTGATGAAAGCCATGGCGCAAATCCAACACGGTAAAGAGCTTACCTTTGGCTCTCGCGGCGATCTCCTTCTCGATTAAAGGAAGGGGATGCGCGTCAGGTACTGTGGCGGCATTCAGGGCTCTGTAATCCACCACTAGACGCCAAGCATCTATGCTGGATTGGTCAGCAGGTGGGGGTTTTGGCACAGTAAATGGTGCTGAACACCACTCAGAACTCATGCAGCCCTCCAACCAACCGAACTCATAGAGATTGCGCTCAATGATCTTTCGCAGGGCATCTGCTTTGGTGCCGTGTAGATAGAATGGACGTTGTTTGTGCACCTTTGAGCCTTGGATTATCTCAATCTTGGCTTCCCCATTTTCACAACGAATTGGGGGATTTTTCCACAACTTCCCACTCAGCACGTCATCTTTATAATCTTCGAACACTGCGTCCCTTCTTGCAGATATCTTGTCTCCGTCGACCTGATTCCCACATTTAATCACCGACATTATGTCCACCAATTTGCGAATTGTTGGTCGTGGTCTCATATTCTTGGCCACTTCATTCCAAACTTCTTCGTCGCATTGTTTGCGGATGAAGCTCACCTGAGCTCGCTCCTCCGTGGGATCCCACCAATGAAGGGGGTCCACGAATGTCTTGAAGGGATGGTCGGACGAATTCAGCTGCATTCCTGTCAATTCAGGCGAGATTCTTGGAGATTTGTCATCATTCTTGCTTGAAATCTTGACATTTTTGGCTTGATTCTAGTCTGATGGGGACGAATTGTAATGGATGGAGGCGTTCTCTTGAGCGACGCCGATTGTCCTTCCCTCCTTCCGCGACGATAGGTCGGGATTTCGCTCTCGATCGTCTTCATCCACCTCGATTTCGTCGATTCTTGAGGAATTTGAGATGACCTACTCTGTTACCATTTCACTGTCATCTTGCCAATAATCTCCCAGATTCCCGTCAACTGAGCACGCCAACGTGCTCCACGAACGCTGTGGCAAAGGCTTGCCATTGTCTTCGCAATACAGCTTCACTCCCTTGTGAGGTAGGTCGACAATGTCAATCGAAATGTCCATAATGTCCTTGAACCAAGATTTTCTTGGACGATCGGGGACAATTAACATCGCCTTTGCGCCGGATTGCTTCAGCTTCTGCACCACACGAGGAAAAAGGTCGAAGGGCGGATTGATCCGAAGTGGTTCAGACCAGTCCTCACTCCAGGCATCGTCGTAGAACTTCCGAAATCTTTTATTCTTCTTGTTTGCAAAGGCATCAACTTGAGGACGAAAATTGTGGTTCCTTTCGAAATAATCCACCAGAATGTCCCGCCATTTGTCGACTACACGATAGCAAACTGACTTCCACTTCTTGCAGTTCAATGATTCCGCCTTTCCTTCGTTGAATTCTTCTTGATTCCCTGTCCATTCCTGCCCATCTTGCTGAATATGCAGCTTATTTCGCTCCTTGAATTGGTGGATACTCTGGGTATATGGGTGCAGATAATACAGGTCAGACGGGTCGCTGGTCGACGGATCCTGGAGGAAGCATGTCCTGTGTCCCATGGACGACACACGGTGAGCGTGAAGCCAAGGTTGACCCAAGAGTAAATCATACTTTATGCTGGCTTCATAGAATTTTCCAGAAAACCACTCCTCCGTGACCGTCTCCTCCACGCTCCAAACAGATTGCTTCACCAATCTGACCGCCAATTCTGCCTCTCTGTCGCCACCGTCAAGGCGATGTCCGCTGACTCCCTCCAGCTGGACAGGTGTCGAGGACATCTTCGCCTCGTCCTCCTGCAGAAAGCCTTTCCCACCAGATTGACCTCTGAACCATTGTCAATCACACATTTGGCAAGTTTAACCTTACCATCTGTTGTCCTGACCTGGATCCAGCAGACAAGCTGGCGCTGCTTGCCCCGCCGGACAGCGCTGAGGACCCAGGCAGGGTACAGGAGGCCGGAGGAACGCGCCAGCAGATCCCAGCAGCGTCCATCCACCGCCCCAACTACCCTCATGGGTTCCGTCTCCTGCCACTCAACCCCAGTGTTGGGAATTGGGTCAAGTTGGCTTCCCTATTGCCATTCTTCTTCGACGTTCGGCTGTACGTCCTGTACTTGTCCTTCGTCAACCCATTCCTCTCCTGCTTCAACGGCATTGACTCCTTTTCCACGTCCACCACCACCAAATGACATTCCACCACCACCTTTCTTACCTCCTTGGCCTTTGTTGTTGGAGGTGTTGGAATTGGGGTTGGATTCGTTGGGTCTGCCCTTGCCTCGACCTCCAGTATCTTTGTTGTTGCCGAAGGTCTTGTTTGCTGGCGTCTCCGTATACAGGGGGTTGCCATTCACCTTGGAATCATCTTGATTCCCGGACTTTCCTTGTCCCTTGCCACCCTTTTCGCCAGATTTACCACCAGATTTTCCACCAGCATCGGTCCATCTTGAGCCACTTGGATCTCCGCCTTGCTGCGAGTAATCTTTTGGTGTCCAGTCTCTGTTCTTTCCTTTGGACCAACAGACAGTTAAAACCCTCCCCGACGAAGATTCTCCTCCTTCAGTACCCAGATTGAACCCAATAGGACTTGTAAATCCAGTAGGGGGGATACCAGAATTTCCAGTAAAAGCTGGATGTGAACCAGTAGAAGCTGGGGGTGGCGGAGAATGTGGAACGCCGTAAGGCGTGGATGCAGGTGCAGCTGAGGAGGTGGGTGCTGGGTGGCTTGCCATTGTAGGCGCTGGTCCAGTGAGCCCAGTAGTGCTCAGATTTTGTACCAGATTTGTAAGCTTCTCCAGCTTCTGCTCCATCTCCTTCCACTTGCTGTCGTCATCCCTCTTTTTCTCCTTGGCGGCCTTCTTCAGCTCCTTCACCCTGTCTCCCAGCGACGAAATCTGGCGTCGACAGGAGCAGTCCTTTGCACAATTGCCACAGGACGGGCATCTTGTCCCTTTTCCCTTGCTTCTTACCTCGTCGACCCAAGTGTCCACACTGGAGGCAGAGCTGGGGAGTTTGGACAATTGCTCCCTGGAGAGGTGAGAATGTGTCGAATCACACCTCATCTCGTCGACCTCTCCGTCGTTCGGACCCCAGGCGCCCGACGGACCAGCGTGCGGATGCACATTCTGGCCTCTTTCCTCGGCGATGATGGCCATCTGCACCATCACGGCAGCCTGGTGGTCGAACTGGTCCATCAGCCCCTCCCAGTCCTCTTGTTCCTGCAATGTGGCGTCGAATCGCAACCGGCCGCTGTCCCTGATGAACTGACACGACGCCCTGAACCAGTCCCTCAGGCGGCCACGATAGCCCACCTCCGCCAGCAGCCAATTCTGGCGGTGCAGGAATTCTTGGTTCCAGATTTCCTGGAATTGGTTTTCCCAATATTCACCAGAAAACTCATCCATTCCAGTATGGGATGGCTCTCCTTCGCTGCTGCTGTCTTCAAGATCAGGCAAGGCGTGAGAGCTGGAACCAGATTCACTCGAGGAGGGAGATTCTCGACCGGGTTTAAGGTTGGGTGGGGCGTTCACACAACAATCAGCACAAGTATGAACTCCATGCCAATGCCTATGGCCACAGTAAGGACACTCAGAAGGATGATCTTTGGTTCGCTGGGGAGATGCCACGAATGTAACCTCAGGGGGAACACGCAGTGACCCAGAACGAGTAATAGCCCCACTAAAGTCCGATGATCTAAGGGTGTCCGGGGAGATTCCAGAAGCAGAATCATGATTTCCTCTGCTACCATGTAACCGCTGCATAGTGGCGGATCTTTCTTGTAACTGCGAAGCCTGTAGCCTTGATGCCCCAGGGGTCGTAACGCCCGACACTGCCCCTGATATCTCCGAACCCACATGACCCTCTTCAGACCCATATCCAGCCTCTGGGAGCGACATATGCGAAGCACTTGTAAGTCCAGTGAACTCCATGGTGGAATATGAATAGTCAGAAAACCCGGTCTACAAAAATTGAGCAGACATAGAATCTCAATGCGCATTCATCGCACATAATGACACAACGTGAAATCATTCGAAATAATTTAAATAAATCCGATTGGGAAATCACGAAAGACAAATGCGACTCGACGCGCGCTCACAGGCGACATCTGGCGGCGAACGGAAAACATGAAAACAAGCGGAAAGTTTACTGCACTAATGTACATCTGAGAATCATTAAAATTCTGATCACATTGATGTATAATCTGCGTGCTGTCACTGCTGCCGGTACATTGGGATATCCTGGATTTGTTGTATTTCAGCAATAAAACATTTTCGTCATCAAAAACAAGCAACAGGAAACCTTACACCAGCAGCAAGCAGCAGGAGAGGCACAACAAACACACAGTGTTGAAATCACTATAAAACCTTCTGGTAGCAGAGCCAGACTGTCTCTGCGTACCGGCAGCAACCCCGTGCCGTACATCCAGTGCGCCGAGATCAGTCATATATAAGCAACAAGGGGGAACGAATATGGACACCAAGAAAGAGGACACCGACGTGAAGACGGCGCCTCGTGCACCAGCAATGCCAGCACCTGGTGAACCTGGACCTGGACCTAGCGCTGTACCTTCGGAGCCCTTACATGGGCCAGTGGACGTGGCGGAGGATTCGATGGAAGGACTTCAGTCGGCCTTCCGGGCCCTCTCAGTCGAGGAGGTGGACACCCATCCTGTGAAGAGAAAGAGAGAGAGAGAGAAGGATGCTGGAGAAAGCATAGCAGACGAAGGAGCAGACCAAGGGCACGACCCGACAAATGATCCTACCTTCGAGGGCGCACCAAGCGCTTCTGGCCTCCACGCATCACCCTCTCCTATAACCACCACACTCCCAACTCCAGACCCAGCCGCTGCAACATCCACACCCATAACCAACCCGCCTATGGCTGAGGGCACAGGCTTTACTGGTATGCCTACCTACCCTGCCTATGGTGTGAACCCACCTACCACTCCGTTTCCTGAGGCAACTACTACCAGTGAGCCGGTGACCTCCAGTTCTGGGCCGCGATGGTATGCGGCTGACCATCACCATCCTCTACCCGCTACAGGAGCCTATGTGGATGTTCCTGGGTATGCAACCTTGAGTGGGTTGAGGAGAGGACCTGAGTCATGCGGGAGCAGGAGTAGAGGATCGGGGAGATCCTTCAACAGGTCCCTGACGCGGTCGGAGATCAACAAGGTGCTCCGAGGAGCCACCTCTAAAATTGTTGGCAACCTCACTCAACAGATTCGAGATAAACTGGAGCCCCTGATACCGCCCCAAGCGTCACCTACCACGGTGGGAATGGTACAGGCCAACCACCTGGTGGCAGGGCTGACAAACACCCTGGGGAGCCTGAGGAGCCGACTGATGCCAACCCCTGCAGCGATACCTAGAAGCCCTTTCGTGCCGAGGACGGCCCAGCCACTGTAAAGGCGAGGACAAGCCTGAATGCCCGTGTCTTCTCTTGGTTTACAATTTCTTATCTTTATTGCTATTTTTTTTCACTTTGTTTAGTGTTCAGTACTTGGTTGTACTGACATTTGTATGTTACATAAACCCATATATTATGCTGTTGGCGTTGCGGTGCAGATGCCGCTTTTTGGGCACTGCAGGGCACGCGTGCGCACTGATTTGTGCATTGTTTTCTTTCTGAGCCCTGATTTTTATTATAAAAAGATCTGATTTTGTAGGATTTAGCGTGTGTTAATGTATGTAATGCATTGCTGAATGTCTATTGTTTGTATAGTGTGCAATGGGATCGTTTGATCTCAGTATGGACACACTGACGGATCTGTGAATACAGTGAAAGAGTTCAAGATTTCAATCAGTCTTGGGTTTGTATTGTATTCGTTCGTTGCCGTGTCCGCTTGGGTTTTCAGTGACGAGATGGTGCACGGCGGTCAGGAAGTCGCGCGATCGCAGCAGAAGAATATAAAAAATCACGAAAAAGACGCACAACCAGCAAAAATAAAGCGCAAAATCGATTTTTCCGACCTCAGAAACCCCCAAAAACATTTTACGCCGCTGTTTGGCGAGGTCGCAAAATTTAGGACACTCACAGAAAAAGCAGAACAACAGAGTCGCGACGGCGACGAAGTTGAGCGTTGCATGCCCCAAAACACCTAGCAAAGTGCGTGCCCTAGGCGCTAGGGACTTGTGCGCGCTCCAACAACAAAGAAGAAGATTAGAGGCGAGGGTAGGGCCAAAACGATGGCCTTCGACCAGGGAGTGGTTGTCATGGGGGGCTAACGGTCCTGTCCTGCGGTGCAAAGCGGGGCAACCATGACAACCGCTCTTACACACCAACCCCCCTTTTTTTGTAGCGCAAAAGAGACGCCAAGACGGGAAAGCGGAACGTTGCGTGCCCCAAATCACTTAGCAAAGTGCATGCAATAGGAGTAGGGGACTTGTGCGCGCCCCAACACCAACCAAAGAGTGAGTGGCATATGCCGCCATGCATGCATTAAGACACGCTTACTCTTGGGCGTCGCATAAAACAAAGAGTCCAAGACAAAGGGAATAAGTAGCGTGGGAGTCCCAATGTACAACGAGTAAGTACCTTGTACCGACTTGCATGCATTAAGACACGCTTACTCCTGGGCGTCGCAAAAAACAAAGAGTCCACAAACCGTGCCTCCCGCCCCCTAACACGCCGTATAGATAAAGAAAAACGCATCACGAGCGGCGCGTAAACACCGAAGAAATGGGTAACTAACACGCCACACCCTCCGACTTGCACGCTTCCTCTTCCTTTGTCCTTCTCCATGTACCTCCCCACCCACCTTTGAGCCCATTAAGACACGCTTACTCTTGGGCGTCGCAAAAAACAAAGAGTCCAAGACATAAAGAATAAGTAGCATACCATGAATGCATTAAACGAACACGCCTACTCTTGGGCGTCGCAAAATACAAAGAGTCCGCAAACCAACGGTTAAGTAGCATATGCCGCCATGCAAGCATTAAGACACGCTTACTCTTGGGCGTCGCAAACAACAAAGAGTCCAAGACATGAAGAATAAGTTGCATAGCATGAATGCATTAAACAAACACGCCTACTCTTGGGCGTCGCAAAATGCAAAGAGTCCGCAAACCAACGCGTAAATAGCATACACCGCCATGCATGCATTAAGACACGCTTACTCTTGGGCGTCGCCAAAATCAAAGAGTCCAAAACGGGAAGAATAAATCAGACGCCATAGGAAGCAATGTGTAAAGAAAAATGTTTCCGCAAAAACAAAGAGTCCGCAACGACGCGGCCACGGTATGGCACACGCGGCCACGCACCCACACCCACACCGCACACACCACGCAACACGCCGAGCACGCGCACCGGTGAACAGGGGCCGGGAGGCCCAGGACACCGCACACGCAACACCGCACACCGGACACCACACACACCGCAACACACCGGAACACCGGAGAACACGAACCAAGTGTCCCAGGACACCACACGCACAACACAACACGCACCACACGAGCGCAAAATGGGCCAAACGGCACACGCAACACCACGCGCAGAGCGTGCACACCGGTGAACAGGAGCCGGGAGGCCCAGGACACCGTACACACAACACCACACACAGAGCGTGCACACCGGTGAACACGAGCCAAAAGGCCCAGGACACCGCACACGCACCACCACACACAGAGCGTGCACACCGGTGAACGGGAGCCGGGAGGCCCAGGACGCCGTACACGCACCACCACACACAAAGCGTGCACACCGGTGAACAGGAGCCGAGAGGCCCAGGACACCGCACACGCACACAGAGCGTGCACACGGGTGAACAGGAGCCGGGAGGCCCAGGACACTGTACACGCAACACCACACGCAGGGCGTGCGCACCGGTGAACAGGAGCCGGGAGGCCCAGGACACCGTACACACAGCACCGAACGCAGAGCGTGCACACCGGTGAACAGGAGCCGGGAGGCCCAGGACACCGTACACGCAACACCACACGCAGAGCGTGCACACCGGTGAACAGGAGCCGGGGGGCCCAGGACACCGTACACGCAGAGCATGCACACCGGTGAACAGGAGCCGGGAGGCCCAGGACACCGTACACGCAACACCACACACAGAGCGTACACACCGGTGAACAGGAGCCGGGAGGCCCAGGACACCGTACACACAACACCACACGCAGGGCGTGCGCACCGGTGAACAGGAGCCAGGGAGCCCAGGACACCGTACACGCAACACCACACACAGGGCGTGCACACCGGTGAACAGGAGCCGGGAGGCCCAGGACGCCGTACACGCAACACCACACACAGAGCGTGCGCACCGGTGAACAGGAGCCGGGAGGCCCAGGACACCGTACACACAACACCACACACAGGGCGTGCGCACCGGTGAACAGGAGCCGGGAGACCCAGGACACCGTACGCGCAACACCACGCACAGGGCGTGCACACCGGTGAACAGGAGCCGGGAGGCCCAGGACACCGTACACACGACACCACGCGCAGGGCGTGCGCACCGGCGAACAGGAGCCGGGGAGCCCAGGACACCGTACACGCAACACCACACACAGGGCGTGCACACCGGCGAACAGGAGCCGGGAGGCCCAGGACGCCGTACACGCAACACCACACACAGAGCGTGCACACCGGTGAACAGGAGCCAGGAGACCCAGGACGCCCTACACGCAACACCACACGCAGAGCGTGCGCACCGGTGAACAGGAGCGGGGAGGCCCAGGACACCGTACACACACCACCACACGCAGGGCGTGCGCGCCGGTGAACAGGAGCCGGGAGGCCCAGGACACCGTACGCGCAACACCACGCACAGAGCGTGCACACCGGTGAACAGGAGCGGGGAGGCCCAGGACACCGTACACTCAACACCACACACAGAACGTGCACACCGGTGAACAGGAGCCGGGAGGCCCAGGACGCCGTACACGCGACACCACACGCAGGGCGTGCACACCGGTGAACAGGAGCCGGGGGGCCCAGGACACCGTACACACAACACCACACACGAAGCGTGCACACCGGTGAACAGGAGCCAAGCGGCGCGGCACACCACACGAGCAACCCGCCCCCAAAACGAACCCAGCCCACGCCGCCCTGCAGGAAAGAAACACCATGTCAGACCGCTAAGACCAACCGACCGGCCAAGGCCAACCCAGCGGGTACGAAGAGGGTGGGCAGGCAGGGCAGGCCGGCGAAGAGGGACACAGGGAGAAGGCGGGGAAAGCGAGAGGAGGGGTCCCAACCCCCCCCCCCAACGTGCACACACCCCACTGCCGATCGCCGGGCCACAGCCGGGCGCCAACAGGGCCCGCCATGGAGCCAAACGGGCCCGCCAGAGAGAGGGTGTGTCCCCGCGCCTGCGCGGCAGCACGCCCGGGCAAGGAGCGCGCGCCACACACAGGCCGAGCAGGGCACACACGCAGCACCGCACGCCAGCACGCACCACGGCACAAAAACACGACACCACCACGGCAAACACCCACACCCGACCACGAACGAGCCGCCAAGAACAAGTCCAAGCCCCGCAGTCCCCACAGCGCGACAGCCGCCGTCCGGATGGACGTGTGTGCGCCCGGCAGTGAACCCAGCCCCTGCCGGCTACGAACCAGCCGCCGTCCGGATGGACGTGTGTGCGCCCGGCAGTGAACCCAGCCCCTGCCGGCTACGAAACAGCCGCCGTCCGGATGGACGTGTGTGCGCCCGGCGGTGAACCCACCCCCTGCCGGCTACGAAACAGCCGCCGTCCGGACGGACGTGTGTGCGCCCGGCAGTGAACCCAGCCCCTGCCGGCTACGAAACAGCCGCCGTCCGGAGGGACGTGTGTGCGCCCGGCAGTGAACCCAGCCCCTGCCGGCTACGGAGCAGCCGCCATCCGGAGGGACGCGTGAGCACCCGGCGCCACCTGCCGGACGGGCTACCGGACCACCGGGCCCGCGCCACCCGGAGGGGTGAGTGCTCAGTTATCGCAAACCACACGCCAAACGGTACCACACCCAACACCACCCGCAGAGACGCACCATCACCACCACCATGCACCCCCACCCGCCACCACACACCCAGGGCCCGTCATCAGGGCCACCCGCCGACACCACAACCACCAAGCAGTCCAGCCACAACCACCACCACCACCCGCCACCGGCCGCCCACAACATCACCAACGACACCCTCCCCCCCGGCAGCACTCGCGACGCCGTCGCCAAGCACACCACCATCCGCCCCGCACCACACCTGCCACACCCCCACACTCCACACCACCCAGACCGGAAACCGCCAACACCACCGTCCCACCCTTACCACCTGCAGCACCGTCACCATCGACGTCGCCAGCGGCACCACCATCACGCCCGACTGCACCGCGCGAACGACACGCCCACAACCAGCACCCAACCCCAAACACCCACACCGACACCACCCACGCCGACCAGACCCCACAACACCCACGCAACGCACACACCGGCCACGCTCCACCGGACAACACAAACCACCACACGCACGGCAACAGCGCACCCGCCACCCGCAGACCCCCCGCAACCCGTGCCACGTACACACCAACATGCACACCCGCACCCGACCACGCCCACCAAGCGCCCGGCGCACCGACCGCCACGCGCACAGGCAACCGCCCAACGCCGGCACCAACTCCGCGGGCAGACAGGCAGACAAACCACCCCGTCAGCATCACCAACAGCACCATCACCCAAGCCACCACCTGCCGCACCAACGCCACCATCGCCCGTTGCACCAACGGCAAACCCGCCTCCGGCCCCCCACCATCCGTTCCCAACGCGTCACCTACGGCACACACCGGCCTCACCGTCACCCAGTGCATCGCCTACGTCACCCTCGCCATCGGCACCACCGACGACACCACCGCCCACAGCACCCCCGGCAACACCCTACGTAGGGACAGTACCAGCGGCGCGGCCAGCCGGCACACCACCTGCAACACCCACATCAACATCGCCACCACCCAGAACATCACCCACAGCGCCCTCACCATCGACGTCACCGGCAGCACCCTCAACGCCGGCACCACCAGTCGCGCCACCACCCACTGCACCACTTACAGCGACCACCGGAGCCGCAGGCCCCCCCAGCGCCCGCCCCGTCACCTATGACACCAACAGCGTCACCAACCCCGTCGCCGCCCGGCGCGTCACCCGAAGCAACCACGTCAACAACACAGACCTGTTTCGACGCCTACAGCACCCCCCCGTAGGCGTCGACAGCATCTCCTCCACCCATTGCATCGCCCACGGTGCCCCAGCCCAACCCACTGCGCCTTCGGCGCACACAAACCCGACACCCACACAAACCAACCACGCCCACACTACCCACCACCCCATCAGCCCACGCCACGAACACACCCACACGCACGCCCACGCCCGGCCACGCCACCCAGACACTAACAAGGAGCCGCAGCCACCCACGCAAGCGCCACGCCACCACTGCCGCCAACCACCCGCCATCAGCCCCCCCCGGACCGGCGCCCTGGGAACCGGGAGCCGACACCGGCACACACCCACACCCACGCACAGCACCCAAGCCACCCCCCCCCAAAAAAAAAAAAACAAAGCCAAACAAGCCAGCGAAAAGAGAGGAGTAAGGGACAGGCAGAGGAAGGGGCCACGGGGGGAGCAGAGGGCAAACACGCAAGCCCACACACGCGCGCCCCCCCCCCCCCAAGCCAACCCGACCCCGCATGTCCCGCACCCTCCCAGGAACCGCAAAGCCCAAGACCACCCCCCAGGCACCACCACAACAGACCACCATGAGGAGCCGCCGAGGACGACACACGACACACCGCCGCCAAACACACGGTCGACACCGACACAAGCCCCACCCCCACAACCCGCCGCACCCACCGCTGCGGCGCCCCAACACACAATAGTGCCCCCATGGATGCGGTACACCCCAAAAACCCCCTTCAGCCAGCCGACCAGAGGCCACCACGGGACGCACCAAGGGGACGCCGCGGAATATCCACCCACAGTGCGGCCCCGACACCCGCTACCCGCCGGCAACCTACCACGGGCCCACCCCACACCCGAGCAAATAGCCCCCCCCCGCCCGTGGAAACGATACACCCCAGCCACACACCGCCACTCACCACCCGCGGGCACCGCACCGGGGCCACAACACGCCCAAGCAGCCGCAACCCACCGACCCGCGGACCCCGCAAACGCAATACCCCACACCACCAGGCCCACCCAACGGCGGGCTGACACCCCCAAGCACCACACGACCACACCCCCCTGGTTGCGACACTCCAGTCCCGCACACCCCGCCCCAGGGGACCCCAGGCCCCACGCCACACCGACCCCACACAGGCCACGCACTGAAACACGCCAGGAGGACGATCAAGAGACCACGCGGGGCTGCCCCACACCGCCAGAGGACAAACCACGGGCGACAGCCCACCCCACCAGACCTGGACATGGTGCCCCCCCCCCCAACGGGAAGGCCACCACACAGCACAACACCACCATACCGCACCGCACCCCCCTCCCCCACCCGGGGGCACGGGACACCACAGCCCACCAACACAGGAACGAAGCCGCGCCCCGCCGGCTCCGCACCCCACCCCACCGGCACCACCCCTGGAAACCCCGCACACCTCGCGCCAGCTCAGCACCCACCACCGGCCACAACCCGAACCGCACACAGGGGCAACACCACCGGCCAGGACAGCCACCAGCGTGCAGCCACACACCACAACCACGCCAAACGGCGCGCCTCCCCCGGCGCACGACCCCGCACCGACCGCCGCACGTGCCCCGAACACCAGCATCACACGCCCACCGTGCCATGAAGCAGCACCCCAGCACGTGAACACGCACGATGACCCCATGGCCCTGGACATTGACAGCCTGCTAGAACTGGAACTCCAACACACGGAGGACACGGAGCATCATATGGACCTCACCCCGCCGGAGCTCCAGCCCACAGCAAGCAGCCCCGCGGACCCCAACCCGCAAAATGCCCCCCCGCGGCCCCCCCCCCGCGAGAGCGCGCCCTGGACGCACCTGTCCAACGCCCTGCGGCGCCACCACCCGACCCACGAAGCCAGCAACGGGCCCGCCGAGTACCAGGCGTCACTCGAGCACGACCTGCCCGACGTCACGAGGCCGGGACTCCACGGGTACACCACCGCCCCCCCCCCCTAGGCACCCCCACACAAGAATGGGAGGACGAGTACGCCGTCGACGTCACCGACATGACGGCATACATGGAAAGCGTGGAGGACCCGGAGCAAGACACCGTCCTCAGCCTCCTCGCCTACCACAGCTGGAGATGGGGCCACCAGGTCACCCTCCACCGACCGCAGGACGGGCCCCACCAGTGGTCCCCAGAGCAAACGGCGAAGTGGGACATCGTCCTCCAACTCACCCCCGAGGGCTTCTACACCCTCACGCACAGCGGAATACCCGACGCCGCACCCAATGCACAGGCGCTGCCGCTGGCCCAGCCCCAGGAGAACGACGCAGACGCACCCCCACCGGAGGAATGTAATTGGGACCCCCCCACAGCCACCACCGAACGCATGCCGCACCGGCTCACCAAACGTCACCTCCCCCACGACTACCATGCCACCAACGACTCGCGGGGACGCCGCACACTGCCCCTACAGTGGGCATCACCCGAAGGCACCTTCACGTGGGGGGAAATCCTCCCCGGCGCCGTGGCGCTCACGTACCTGTGGCTCCGGGACGCGGAGACACACGCGCAGCCCCCCGGCACACACCTCCTCCTCACCCTGGAGGGAGAGGCCCCCGTCGAAAACGTCCACACAGCGGAAGGAGAGGACTACGTGACGGCGAACGCAGGCACCGCAGTATGGCTACACGCTCACGAGCACACCACACCCCCCACCGTAGTACCGGGGTCACACCCCTGGCACGTGGTCATCGTGCGACTGCCCACAGGAGCAGACACAGGAAGCGCCCAACAGGGATGGGCGGACAGGTGGGCACACGTGTGCCCCTCCCTGCACGAAGGGCTGCACAGACCCTCCCTCACCAGTCACACCCTCGAGCCGGCCCCCACCACGGCCGGATCCCACACCGGGGCGGCCCCCCCCACCGGAGTCTGGGCCTACACGCGCACCCTCCACCGCGAGGCAGCGGAAGCCCTCAAGACCGCAATCTCCAACCACCAGGGCCTCGTGCACACCCCCCACGATAATACACAAAAGGGCTACACCCTATGGTGGCACCACCCCGCACCAGAAGGGGGCCTGCAACCACCGGCAGACCAACCTGGCATCGGCCCAGACCTCACGGCGATCGCCCGCGCCGTCGCCGCCATGGCCCAGCAAGTTGGGGCGCCACCCCAGTGGGCACCGTCCATCATCAAGGACACGGCGGCACGCCACAACCCAGCTTTCGCACACTTCCGGGGACGCCCCATTCATCCCACCCTACCGGACCTCGACCTCCCCGCCCACGATGCGTGGGCAGTCCACATCCTCGTGCCCCACGACACCGCGCCCAAAACAGGGGACGCGACGGCACGCATCACCAAACAACTCCCCAATACCAGAATCCCTAAAAGCCAGAACAGTCACAGAAGACGAGGAGGACGATGAACTCACCGAACCGCTTAATGTTTATGGAGGTCACGAAGAACGCTCGAGTGAAGGCTCACGAAGTGATGCTCAGGAGGGAAACGACTCGTGTTCCAGCTCGGAAGATGAGAGAAATGGCAAGGAAGATTCAAGGAACGATTCGGAAAATGCCTCATTGCCCAGTCTCCAAGACAGCTCAACAAGTACCAACTCGAGCACTCAATTTCCATCAAAAACTACGAACCACCCCAAAGCGTCCATCGATTCCACCAACCTCCCAGCACCTCATCAATTCGATATGAAAGATCCAAAAGTACTTCTACGCCTCAAGACACTGCTCAACGACCGTCCACGCTATCAACAAGCAATGACGAAGGCATGGTCAAGAACAGCCTCTGACTTCAACATCAAGTCAACAACACAGCTCAATGCCAAAGCAGCCATAAAATGGATCAATGAATTTGAAAACATTCGCCGAAAAGAACCAGGTTTGATTAAATAATCACTCGCTGGAGCAAGTGGATCTACATTGGACCGGGTTAACTAACTGGTTTGAGTTTATTTCACGAAGCTGTTGCCCTTGCCTGTGTGCGCCCTTGTTGTTTTCATTCTGTTTTCTCACTTTAGTATTCCAAAACCACTGCACCAATACACCTATGCATAAAAGAATGGTGGCCCACTTGGAGAACGCTGCACTGCAGCGCAGGACCAGTTTGACGTTCTGTTTTCCTTTTTTACATATGGGAAGTGCCATAATTGAGGTCGCCTAGCCATTGGTACCTTAAGGTAGTGGAAACACCTAGGCCCGATATATGAGCATGTAGATATGTCTAAGTAGGGCAGAACTTCGGACCGTTGGCCGCATTTGTGAATGTTTTTGGCCCTCGTGGCCATGTCTCAAAAAACAACTCCCCAATACCGCACTCCACTACGACATACCAACGCCCAACGTCATCGTCACCCACAACACGGGTCGCGACCAGTACTACCTCCAGGCCACGCATGAGCGCCCCCCCATCACCGTATACACCTTCACCACCTACCCTGGCCTCCAGCCCCCGCAACACCAACCGCGCCCGGCATGGAAGCATCCCCTACACGTCGCCCCGACCCCACGCAAAAGGCCCACCCACCACGCGCCCCCTCCCGCCGACAGCACCGCCCTCCACACCGCCCGCAGACGGGCCGCGGCACACCACCAAAGCCACCTGCTCCCACGCATTAACGCTGGACCCGGCACCGTCACCGAGGCCACCCACAAAAGCACCTTGAACCTACTGGCTCGCAAGCTACGCCCCAAAATGGCACTGGAGGACACGCTCTGGATATACTATGGCGAAGGCCGCACGGCACGGGTGGCGGACCTCCGCAACATCATCCCCCGCCACATCCAGCGAGCGGTAGGGCCCTTCACCGTGTACGCGGTACCGCACCCCATAACAGCCCCATGCACCCACTGCAACCCTCGGTGCGCGCTACCATGCGCAGGCGCTCTGCAGCAACCCCTGCCCACCCCTACCTACAGGGGGGGCATATACCTCGGCACGGTACCCGGGGACCCACACCCCTACCTCCTGCCCGCAGCGGACCGCCACCACGCCATACCGCTACACCTTGTCGAGCACCTGGCGGTGGGACCATCCCCCTTCCAGAAGCGCCTTCCCCACACCCCATCCGACGGACGCCCGCCAGATGAGCCGACGCACGCCACACCTGGACCCAAACGCGCCATCGCACTCCTCACCCTAAAGGCGGAAGCCGCCATCCCCCGAGGCCTGGAGGGGGAAAACCACCTCATGGTGGAAGGGCTGACGGAACACGTCCTGATCGCAGCCATGTACGCCACGGCGTCCGCATCCCGCCTCTGGGAGGACCGCCCCTCCCCACCTCTAGCCCAAGCAGCGCAGGACACCCCCGACACGGGCCCCACCGCCGAGGACATCCACCAAATCCTCAACATGCGAGCACCCCCGAAGACCCACCCTGCGGTCCGCCCCATCAAGCTCGTCAGCTGGGACGCCATGGACGCCCCCCCGACCACCACGGAGGTCCACATCCTCAAACACCGGGACACCTGGTGGACGGTGGAATGGGACGACCACGGCAAGGTCAGACGGGCAACGGCACACGCCCCCGACGGCGAAGTCCCGCCCCCACCACGCGGAGGAGACCGCTTGCGACTCGCCGCACTTATCCCCCACGCCCCAGAGGCAGCCTGGGAAGCGCTGCACTACGCCCTCTACTCGGCGCAGGGTGCGCCAGAAGGCCCCCTCCCCCCGAAACGCACGTCCCCGTGTTGTGCCAGTGTAGGGCAGGCAGAGGTAAGTCAGAGCCCCCCCCCCCCCCCCAGAGCCCAGAGCAACGGGTTGAGCCCAGCCCAGAGACCCCCCCCTGCGTGATTGACTGGTCCGGGGCCGGGCCAGGCGCGGCACTGCCGAGTGACCCGACGTGCCTCGCAGCCCAACCAGTCCACGCCCCACACCCACCGGCAGCGCGCGCGCCCCATACACACAGGTACGGCGGCATCTCCCTCCCGCGTGTGCCACCGCGGGGTACGGGGGCGGTCATCAGTCCGGTAGGCCTTGAGACCGGACAACCGAGCACCCACCGGACCAGTTGTGACGCGCAGGGAAGGGCAACGTCCGTGGTCCCGGAGGTCCGGATGAGGCCTTGACCCAACCCAACCCAACCCAACCCCCGGAACGCACCCCAGCGTGGACACGCCACGCCACCCGCTACACGGCCCACATGCGCTGCCACGGGGCAGGCACCGGGCACCGGCTCCTCACCTGGCCCACAGACCCGCCCGACGCCCTGCAGGAGGCCGAGGAAGTGCTTGGCCTCATGACCAAGCAAGTGTTCCAGCTGAAGGACCCCGTTCCCACGTCCAAGCCCGACGTCCCAGCCGCCCGCGAACACCCCGTGTTTGCACCGGGCCACGCACCCGTACAGCAGCCCCAGGGCGCACAACGGGGACAATCCGCTGCCCGGCGCCGCCAAGGTGCGCAGAAGCGCAAGGCCCCCAAACAGGCCAAACCCGCGCCAAAGCCAAGGGCCAAGCCGAAGAGCTGGACCAAAGAGGAAGCCGCTGCCCTGTATCCCGAATACGCCATCAACACCCGGGTGCAGCTGCGCTTCGAGTACCCCACGGCCGCGGGCCCCTCCAAGTGGATATGGGCCGCAGGGGAGGTCAAGCACCGGTACCTCGTCACCGGGGACCACCAGGGGTTCAAGATCCACGTCAAGTGGGACCCGGCCACCCCCAACGACAAGAAGCTGGGGCGCACCATCGAACTCTGGCGAGACCAAGCCGGTCGTGAGATGGTCCCCATGCAGCTGTGCACCCCCGACACGGAGCACCTCACCGGCACCGAGTACACGGGCGAAGTCCACAATGCATGGGCCCTACCCCAGCTCCAGAAGCGGAACCGCAGGGCACCCGCAGCTCAGGGCGTCATCGACCTCCTCGACGCCTGACGGGGCCAGGGCCGGACACGGCCCGCCCCCCCAACTACCGGTCCCCAGAAACCGGCGCCTGCGGAAGCCCACGCCCGCATCAACGTCCTCAACGAGCCCGCGTCACCTACGACCCCACCAAGGCCGCCACACTGCAAGCCATGCCCGGGCCGCACTGCCAAGGCGCAGACCTCCTGGGGTTCCTGGAGCAAGCCCTCCGCAGAGCGGACCAACCCGAACCAGCACCGATCCTGGACCCGGAGGGGAACAAATATCACGCCCACTGGGAACGGGGGGTACCCCTCTACCACAAGACGTCGGTCACGGTACATGCCCACCCCGACCTCGGAGTGGATGGTCGCCTCGGGGCGTACGAGTGCGTGGGGCCCGGATGGCAGCTAAACTTGCTACTCACGCACGTCCCGTTCGGGGAGGAGACCAAGGACTTCCTGGACACCCTGAGCCTGGCGTACCGCCGACTCTCCCTCCTGGCACCCACCATCATCATAGGCGACCTAAACGCCGCCCCCACCAACGACGACCGCACCGGCCCACCCACAGCCACCGACACAGCTGTCCGGGACGCCATGCACCAACTGGGCCTCACCGACCTCACGGCAGGACTCACCAGCACACCCTCCCAGTACCCCCACCAAGCCGGCACCCACCCATCCCGCATCGACACGTGCTACGGGGACCCAACCACGGTGCGCGTCCACGAAGCAGCCTACGGGGACCTCCCGCCAACAGTCACGGGCCACCGGCCCCTCTACATCGACCTCATCATCCCCAACCTACCCCCACCCGCGGCCACCCTGCCAGACGACACCCTCCCACCCACACTGCAGTTCCCGGCCGAGGACGACCACGGCGCCTGGCACAGGTATAACAGGGCCCTACACGCCATCCTGCGCCGCCCGGGTGCACCAACACTCGCCACCGCCATGCGCCGGGCGGCACAAGCATGCGGCATGGAGCGTGACACAAACCACACGGGAGCACCACCAGACCTCACCCTCCAGCAACTCGTCCATGACATCTGGACCACGAAAGGGGAACTCGCCACCCTGCTACGCCCCAGCACACCGGAGGCACGAGACCGGGACGCCCACCTCCGTGCGCTCCTCACCACCCGCCGCCACCAACTCCAGGAATGGCACGCCCACCGCATAGCGGCCGCAGCCCAAGAACGCGAAAGATACGGCAGAAACGACACGCCGTACAAGTCCCTACGGTAGGTCAGCCGCATCCTGGAGGACACGGGGCGCCGTACCATCCACGCGATACGCACCCCCGAAGGAGGCCTCACCAATGACCCCGACGCTGTCCTCCAGGCAGTCCTGGACAGCTTCCAGGCAAAACACGGGGACGCCCTCCCCGAGCTCGACCCCCACACCAGAAACACCATCCGGGAGCATGTGCCCAGGGTCTTCAACCGGGAACAGCGACGCGCCATCGAACACGACCCCTTCAGCATCTCAGAACTGCAACGCGCCCTAGACCGCCTGAAGAAGGGGGTCGTGCCCGGCATCGACGGTTTGCCGGCCGAAGCGTACCAACGCCTCACCCTGCCCATCAAACGCCGCCTGGCAGCCCGCCTGTGGGACATCGTCACGGGCGCCACGCCCATCCCCCCTGAGTGGGCCAACCTGGTCCACCCCCTCTACAAAAAGGGGGACTGGGCGCGACCGGGGAACTGGCGGCCCATAGTCTGCGCCACCACCGAGGTCAAGCTGGTGTGGACGCTCATCCTAGGCCGTATCGCGCCAGTGGTCTTCGCCCACGTGCCCGCCAGCATGTGGGGAGCCATGGCCGGCAGGTCCCCCCACGAGGCCATCTTCCTCCAGGACACCGCACTGGACATGAACCCCTACGAGATGATCATCGCCTCCCTCGATGTCCAAGGCGCGTTCCCCCACGCCCCACACCGGCTCCTCACGGAGGTATGGGATGCCATGGGCCTCCCATTCCTATCCTTCATGACCGGGTACATCCAGACCCGACTCTACGCCGTCATCACAGCCGCAGGCCTCACCCCCTGGACTGGCACAGACAGCGGGGTCCCCCAGGGAGGCGCCGAAGGCCCCTTCCTCTACCTCCTCGTCACCCTGCCACTGGCATTCGAGCTAGCACGGGTATACCCGGGGTACGCCCCATACCCGCTACGGTCCCCCCTCATCAACTTCGCGGACGACAACCTCCTAACTACGGCCACCCGCCACCGCAACCCTGAGAACGCAGGGCTACCAACGACCACCGACCAAGCGTCCGCCATTCTCCAACTCACCACAACCTACCTGGACGCCCACCAGCTCCTAGTGCACCCCCGCAAATCGGTTGGACTGGCCGACGCCAAGACCCCCACCCCCCACATCAGGAAAGGCGAACCCCTACACCTGGAAGACACCACAGTCCACCTGGGAGTCACACAGGCCACGCGGCACCACCACATCACACTCCCAAGCAAGCTAGAAGAGCGCCTCGCCCGGCTACCCCAAATTGCCAGGGGGGACCTCCTGTCTACGCAGGGCCTGGCGTACTTCATGGAAGCAGTGCTCAACGCGGCCATCGGGTACCAAGCCCTGCACCTCCCGCGCCCCCAAGACGCACTACGCCACGCTCGACAGCAAGTGACAAAGGCATGGGCGCAACACGGCGGCTGGCCCACGTCTTTCCCCAAGGAGGCCATGATGGCCCACTGGCGCTACTACGGAGACAATACGGGCGCCCTGGTCGGCATGGCCTATGCCAAACACGCAGCACACCTCCTACACAGGGTAACACACAACCACCAACCAGAAGTTCGCGAGGCGGCAGCCATACGCATAAAAGAAGCGCAAATGGCCCGCAACACCTGCCCCCGGTGGATACTGTCGCAACACGGCGTCTCCACAGCCGTGGGCACTGGCATCTGGGCCCAGCTACAACTCCTCCTACCGCACCACACACACGCCATCCTGACAAACCACCACTGCGATCAACAGGGGCCACTCGTGGCCACACACACCGACATCCACCGACGCCCAGCAGGCGAGGTGGACACCCTGCGCCTCGTAGGGGCCACCATCACCATGGTGTACATCACCCCAACACAGATGAAGATCATGGCCCAATTCGACGCCCACCACGCCCCGTTCCTTTCCGACCCACAATGGCCAGCACGCCACGTCTTCCAAGCGTACCTCCGCGCATGTGCTACAAAGGCAGGGCGCGACATGCCGGGGCCCAAGGACATCGACACGGCGCACACAGCCTTCCAGCGCCAGCACCCCCGGCCCCGCCCGAGCGAGCACGAGACCCCCAACGGCGACGGCACGACGCAGGGGGAGCCCACCCCGTCAGCCGAAGGCTGGACACCACCCACCATCCTGCTACTAGCACCAAACGGCCACAAACATGCTACCCGCACTGTCCAGCGACACCATGCCCCCTGGTCCATCCCCAAACACAATGCACCGGAGACCGATGTACCACCAGTCAGACACAGTGACCAGGGCATACCACGCAAGTGCTGGCACTGCGGCCCGGCAGCCCTCGACACTCCGTGGCCCCTGCTGCACCTCATCTCCACCCACTACCGCACCCCCACCGCCGCCGCCACCGCCGACCAGCAGGCATGGCTCTCCCCCCGGTTTCACACGGTACCCCCAGACCACCCGGCGCACCTAGCCTGGACCCGAACACCCACGGCGACATGGACGTTCACCAACGAGCGGGCAGACCCGGACAGCGTAGCCATGGAGTACGACCGCTGCGACCCACACCGCGCAGGACCTCAGGAGGCACCCATGCGCCCCCTACAGCACAAATGCCCCACCCTCCGCGGCGACAAAGACGACAAGGAGCGGCGACAGACCATCACGTGCCAGAAGTTCAACCCCAACACGGGATACCTCTTCCACCTGATGTACGCGTATATCACCCAGGGACGCCCAGACAGGGGCCTCCTCCGCCTCACCCCACGAGCCCAGGCCATCATCACCCAGGGGATAGGCGTCTATGCAGCGCCACTACTGCAACCCACGCAAATCACCGCCAGAACCGCCCAGGGGAACCCCATCTACATCTATCACCCCACAGCAATCGCCCGCCTACCCATACCCAGCGACACCGACATCATCTACTTCACTGACGCATCCGGAACCCAGCAACGCACCCCCACGGTCGGTTGCGCCTCCGTGTGCATCACCCGGCACGCGGACGGCCTCCACGTGGAACACCACACCGGGGCCACCATCTTTGGGGCGTCCTCCCACGGCGAACTGCGCACCATGGCAGACGCCGTCACCGCCACACCGCCACCGATGACGATCCGGCCCCGCAACATCTGGGTAGTCGTGGACGCCACGGTCGACATCCACCTCACCAGGCGCCTTGCGGACCTGCCCCTCCACAAAGCACTCGAATCCGGCCTCACCACACAAGCGTTGGGACTATGGATGGCCTTCAAGGGCATGCACCCCCAGGACGCCCTACACATCATCAAGCAGGAGTCACACCGCTACGCATACGGCAATGGACGCGCAGACACGCAGGCCAAACACCAGAACACCAACCACACCCCAGGGCTCGAACGCGTGCGACTGGACACCCCACACCACAGCCACCTGCAGCACCTGCCCCCGATACTCCCGGCCACACAGCCCCCCCAATGGATGCCCGAGGACACGCCGTACACGGATCGAGACAAGCAGTACCACTACCCCACACCCATCCAGCAACTGGCCACCAGACTGGGCCACCCAGCGAACACCGAACTCCTCCGACGCCTCGAAGACTCCGTCCACACCCCCCTCTACTACTCCGCCCTGCGCCCGGATAGCCTCCCAGCACACCTACAAAAGCCCCGACTCCAACTCGCCCTCGAACAACTTCCCCTCCTCACCCGATACCACCGATGGTATACGCGCCGCTCGATCCACGTCCCCGCAGGACACACCAAATGCATCTGCAGCCACGCGGAAGAAGAAACATGGGACCACTTCAAGGCGTGCCCCCCGTACAGAGGACTGGACACCCTCACAGACTGGAACCCAACCCACACCATCGCACAGCACGCCGGATGGCTGGCGCAGTCCCCGGCGACCCAGCAACTCACCACCGTCCTCAAGCAGACTGAGGTGCTCGAGGCAGTCCGCAGGGGGCTCGTCCCCACTGCCGTCTACACCTTGCTGCGCACCCACGCGGACGACCCCCAGGCTACGGCGGCGCACATGCAGCAGACGGCCGTTGCCAAGACGGCGGAGCAGCTCACATACCGCACCCACAAATACCTGCAGCATGCGGCAACCCTGCCCCCAACAGACCAAGCCCACCTCGTCAAACTCCTGTTCTACCAACCATGAGAACCTACCCCGTGACATACCAACACGGAACCCCCACCACGTCTACACACCGTCCACCGAGCATAGCACTGGCACAGCACACACGGGCGCCACAGGCACCGCACACGCTCCCACCAGCATGCGCGCGCCACCAGCCCCCATCCCCCCACGCCGCCGTCCGTCCACAGGTACCACCAACCTCCAGCAACCGCGTGTCCCCTCTGCGTTCGCCAGCGGCTACCACAGACAGCCCTGCCCTGCAACCCAGACCACTGGGTCTGCCTGGGAGCCGCGCACCGCCTCACCCACTGCCCCCACTGCGGGGACCTCAACCCCCGCCACCGCGAACGGCCCGCGGCCCCAGCCGCACCCCCCCCCGCCAGCCACCCCAGCTTCTTCGGGTTCCTCACCGACACCCTCCGGGACCAACTGGGAGGCTACTACGTGGCGGACGCGGCGGACCACACATGGACCATAGCCGTGGCCACGGGCAACACACCCCTGCCCCCCCACAGCCCACCCCTACGCCACAGCGGAGGCGGCTTGAACGTGGCGGCCCGCCACATCCTCCTCGCCCTGTACCTCCACCACCGAGACCTACACCTCCCAGACCCACAACTCCCGGCCCCCCAAGCAGCAGCCCTGACGCCGGAAGCGTGGGCCGACACGGCACCAGAGGAGATAGCAGCCTACCTCCGAATCACTTGCCGCCGGTTCAAACACGCTTTCGGCCGACGGAAGGGAACACCTTACCCACTCAGCGCACTCCTCTACCCGGCACACCACCCCCAACCCTTACAACAGAAGCCCCCGGAGGGCTGGGCGTCTTTTCGGGACGCCGACCTGGCCGCCCCCGACGAGGCCACCGCCACGCGGATGGGCCTCACGGACCAGGAAACCTACGTCAGAGGCCTCAAGACGAGCCTCCAAGAGGCAGACCGCTGGCACGCCCGCTCCCCGTCGCCCCCACAGGGACAGGGGAGTTCACCCGCCCCCGACACCCACCAGGCCAAGAAGACCAAGACAGGTCAGGGGGCCCGCCAACGCGCCCGCCAGCAGGACGCGACGCCCCGGCCAAGGCTCGGGTCCAGCCACACCGCACCGCCCCACACAAAGACCCCCGGGGCACACCAACAACACCGCCACCGCCAGCGCCCACCACCACCACCGTACCGCAGCACCCAAACCCTGCAGCCCAGTCAGCCACCACCGCTCACACACGTCCACACCATGCCAGGACCACCGTACGCGCAGAGCCAGGGGACATGGCACCACCAACACCACCACCACGCCCCCGTCCCTCCCAACCCCTACCCTCTAATGCCCCCATGCTACAGCGACCCCCACCAGCTACATCCCCACCACGCCCCAGCACAACCAGGCCCCGCGAACCACCCACCCCACATAGCGCACATCACCGCACCACACCATCACGTATTCCACCACCACCAGCCCCTGCCAGCACACCCACCAACGCCGGGGTACCACACACAACCGGCACACCCTCCACACCACCACCACGCGGTCCAGCACCACCCGCCGCCCCCGCTACACGGGCCCACGACATACGAGCCACGGTACACCCCCATGGACCCGCGAGGAGCCGCGCACGCACACCAGCAACACCAGGGCCTAGTAGGAGCGCCCCACCACCACCAACAGCCCCCCCACCCACACCCCATACCAGCGAGCACCATCCACCAGCAGCCACCCATCACGTACGGACCACAGCCCCACCCGGGGGCTCATGCGGCCGCCTCCCACCCGCACCCCGGCACCAAAACCAGTCAAGAACCACAAGGGCCACACGGCGCACACACGCAACACCCACACGACCCACAGGGACGCTCGGACCCCCAGCCAGCACAACACCCACCCCCGCCCCCCCCACCCCACCACCACCAGCAGCCCCCCCACCCACACCCCATACCAGCGAGCACCATCCACCAGCAGCCACCGATTACATACGGACCATGGCCCCACCCGGACGCCCATGCGGCCGCCTCCCACCCACACCCCGGCACCACAACCAGTCAAGAACCGCAAGGGCCGCACGGCGCTCACACGCAACACCCACACGACCCACAGGGACGCCCAGACCCCCAGCCAGCACAACACCCACCCCCGCCCCCCACCACCACCAACAGCGCCACCCCCACACCACCCCCCCCCGCCCCCCCCCCGAGACCAGGCCACGGACACAACACGCGGCAGCCAGCACCAGCCAATTGACGTCGATACCCCCGCCGACACACGCCACCGCGAATCCCCCCTCCCGCGACCGCCACAAGAGACCCCATCACCGGACCCCACGCGCGACAACGACGACCACCCCCCCAACCCACACCACCCCCCCCATCACACCCCGCACCACCAGTCGCCGCACCAGCCGAACCCTACGCCCTACACAACCCCGCAGCGGTACGGCAGCACCTCCGGGGACTCGGGGAACAGGACGTCGTGCTGTACCTCCGCACCTCCGGCACCAGCACCCCCATCCGGGCGGCCACCCTGGTCTAGGCGGCCACCCTGGGGGAAGGTGTCAGAGACTTCCTCTTCGACGCCTTCCTCCACGTCGCCCGGCACGAGCGCCCCCCACGCGCCACCCAAGACGGCAAGAGCCCGCCCCCCACGGGGAGCCGGATCTGGGTGCCCCCCATCGACTTGGGGCGACACCTGGTCGGACACCCCGTGCCGGAGCGGGACAGCACCCAGCACCTACCGCGAGCCCAACATGGCCCACCCCCCACCCGACGCCACCCCTGACAGCACCAAAGAGTGGGAGCGGGAAACATGGGTAGCCCGGATGGCCTCCCTGAGCAACTTCCGGCACCACGTCCCGGGGGACATCCCCACCCCCGACGAGCAGCAGCCAGCCCCCTCCACGTACATGACCCTCATGTACAATCTACACTACACCCTCTCCACCACCACCTACGACGCACCCACAGACCACTGGGTGGTACACGGCACCGACTCCCTCCTCCCCGCCGACTACACCCCCCCCCCCAGGCCCCGACACGTACGCCAGGGGGGACGACCCGGACGACCCCCACATCTCGGGCACATGGGAACTCGAATCCCCGGACACGCTGCTCTCCATCCGCAACGGCTACCAGGCCCTTGGTAGGGCGATGTATTGCCTCGCCAAGTGGACCCAACGGACCTGGGGAATCCCCACGGACTGATGGGTGTGGGTGGTCACGCTGCGCCCCCAGCAGAGGGAAGCCCCCCCAAACCGCAGAGGACCCACCCCCCCACGCCCCACCACCCTACAACTATGCCCGTACATGGTGGCAGCCCGCCTCATGACGCTGCTATGGACGGGCCCCCACACCCCCACCCAAAACTACCCCCACCTCACAGAGGAGGACATGCCCGGCATCCAGCGATGCTTCTTCCAGACCCTCGACTACCTCCAGCAAACACACCCGCACGTCCTGGAGCAGATATGGCCACCCCCCGGGTAACCCACGTGCCCGCGCAGCCGAGACAACGCTGCCACGCCAGCACCAGCACGCACGGATCACCAGGGAAAACGCGCGCACACGCCCGGTGCCCGAACCTGCACCCTCGTTCTCGCTACTTACAGGACCCAGCATCATACGCCCGCCCCCGAGGCCCAGGACCCTCCGCCGTCTCCCACAGCCCTCTCCTCCGCCTCTGACTCCACAACCTCCACCACCACGACCACCTCATCCACCACCAGCACCACGTCCTCATCCAGCACTCCACCCCCCAGGCCGCGGGGGACACCTCCCAAACGGGCCTCCAAGCCCGCCCCCACCGCGAGCAGCCCCGCCGCCGCCAAGGCCCACGCCCCGACGAAGCCCACACCCACGACCCAGCCGACGCCCAAGACCGCCGCCAAACGGCCACCCAAACCCAAGGGTCAACCCGCAGCCAAGCCCAAACCCAAGCCCAAACCCGGCGCCACGACGGCAGCGCGAGCCTGGCCCCCCGAGGACGTCCTCTACGACATCCGGCCCCAGCCGTCCCAGGCCGGAAGGCAGCAGCGCCCAGCGCGGCGCCCCCCCACCGTCACCGACGCCACCGCCACCACCTTCATGGCGGAGCGCGCCGCGGCCGAAGCGCGACGCACCTCGTCCCGCCACCTCCCAAAGCCCGCACCCCAGGCCCACGGACCGCTCCCGACCAAGCCAGAACAACACCAGGGTCCACCAGCAGCGTCCCAGCCCCCCTACCGGCCCTCGATGACAGCCCACATGCAACGCATGCCCCACTACCGCCGCCGCCGCGAATCCCCGCCCAACCCCGAGGCGGAGACCGTACGCGCACACCCGCGGGTCCACATCCGCGTGCACCCCCACTCCCCACGCACCCCCACGGAACAGGACTACGAGGAATCCCCCAGGCCAGCCACCGCCGCCGGTCCCCACGACCACGTCACACGCACCCACGCCCACTCCTCCGCCCAAGACCGCAGGCCCGCCCAGGAACAGTGGTGGCAGCGCTGGACCCACACGCAGCTCTGGGAGCTGCGGAAGTGGGCCCGGGGAGAGCCCTCCCTCGAGGGCCTGGTCCATCGGCCCCGCAAGGGGTCGGTGG
This sequence comes from Eutreptiella sp. 'Long Island Sound 2002', assembly GCA_964036045.1. Taxonomy (NCBI): domain Eukaryota; phylum Euglenozoa; class Euglenophyceae; order Eutreptiales; family Eutreptiaceae; genus Eutreptiella; species Eutreptiella sp. 'Long Island Sound 2002'. The sequence continues at coordinate 6,708,597 of OZ038381.1, forward strand.
AGAACTGCCGCCTCCGGCCGGCGGGGGGGTGGATGCCGCAGGCCGCATGGGAAGCCATGCTGGCCGATGCGCTCCACCCCCTGGGAGTCCACCCCCGCAGCCTCCCCGCGCCCCAGGACCACCCGTATGTCCTCAGGCGCCTGCGGGAGACCCTCCAGGAAACGCAGCGAGACGGCATCCGCCTGTGGGACATCACCCAAAGCCCAGCCCCGCACGCACACACCCCCTCACCATCCCACAAGCGTCGGCGCACCGACACCGGCGACACCCACAGCACCCCAGGAGCCCTGCGCGCCACACAACACGACGCGCCTGACCCCCCGGCCAGCGGCGCCGCCATCTAACCCCGTTACCCAGCAAACCACCACCACGGGGCGCCACGCCAGCCCCCGCCAAGAAGTCACCAAACGAACCGGACGCCGAAGGAAGCCAACACACACGACAACGAGCACCACTACGCCCAAAGGCGCCGAACCCAGGCCCGCTACCGTGGGCTCCTCACCACCCTCAGCACGACACACACGTCGCTGGCGTCACTCCTCCGCCGTGCCCCCTCCCACGCCACCGCCCCCCCCCCCCCCCCTCCCGCCGCACGTCCCCACGCCGCCCAGCACCCAGCCCCACACACTGCGCCACAGCATCGCCCTAGTCCGGCTCCTCCACCATCGCGCCACTTGGCACCTCACAGTAGACCGCCGTCCTGTGGTCCCGCTCCCCCCGGCACCGCTCCCGGGGCCGCACCCGGCCCACGTCGTGTTCGCCCCCACGTCGCGGGCCGCGGACATCCTCCCGCTCCTCGCCGCCACCCCTCCCGGGCATCGCATACTGCTTGCCGCCAACCCCTCGGTCCTCAGTGAGGTCCTCATCGGGCATGCCGACGCCCTGCACGTGCGCCCGCTGCTGCCCAACCTGCACGCTGCGTACGCCCCCGGCACGCCCGTCGACCCCTCCGTGTGGGACTCCCAGTGAGGCCACCGGCCACCGGCCGGCCCGCACGCACCACCCCGCACTCGCCTCGGGCGCACGACCCCGTGGACGCCGCTACCCACACGCCCGGCCCCGCGCAACCGCCTAACCGAGCCAGAACCCAAGCACAAATCAAACCCGAGCCACACCCCGAAACCGCTAACCCTTGACTCCTAACCAAGCCCGCCGAGGGAACACCGAAACCACAGCCCACACCCACAGCCCACACAGCCGCCTAACCAGTCAGCTCCAGAAGCAAAGAGACACCTCACCAAACCCACCCTGACCCAAGCCAAACCGAGCTGAAGCCCCAACACAAATCAAACCCGAGCCACACCCCGAAACCGTCAACCCTTGACTCCTAACCAGGCCCGCTGAGGGAAATACGTAGACACAGCCCACAGCCACGGCCCACACAGCCGCCTAACCAGCCAGCACCAGAAGCAAAGAGACACCTAACCAAACCCACCCTGACCCATACCCGTGTACATCAGGACGCGCGAGCCGCACCCCTGGGGCGCGACCGCCGCCACAGCAGCGACAACACACGCCAGAGGACACAACGCTATTGCACCGCCGCACCAGCTGCCCGTGCCTGTGCCTGCAGTGTACGCGCGCCCCTGTTTTTCTCTTTTTTGTTTTTTCTTTTTTTTTTCCCAAAAAAAAAAAACAAGTAAAAAAAAAACGAAAATTAGGGGGGGAGGAAGAGGGACACAACCACCCATGGCACACGCGCACCGCACACAGCACGCACACCGGTGAACAGGAGCCCAGTGGCCCAGGACAGCGCACATGCAACACAACACACCGAGCGAGCACACCGGTGAACAGGAGCCGGCTGGCCCAGGACACCGCAGACGCACCACAGCAAACCGCGCGGGCACACCGGTGAACAGGAGCCCAGCGGCCCAGGACACAGCACACACGTAGGGCGGCCGAGGGACAGGAAAGAACCAATACCCCATGGGTCGGACGCACTGGGGCGACCCAGCCGACCCACCGGGCCAGTGGCAGGAGCGGTACTCCAAGGCCACTGGTCTGAGCCCGGCCAGGCTGCATCGGAGACCATGGCAAACGTCACCCGGAGCCATGGAAGCAACCGGTGACAGGCGAGCCGGTACACAGTCCAGGAGGGGGTCACCTGCCAAGCAGAGTGGCCCCGCAACTCAAGCCACAAGGGTGAGGCGGTCGTACCGTAGACAAGCGGGAGCAATACCCCTTGTGGCGAGAGATACTCCACACGGCTGGGCAGCCTGCCAGAGCTGCCGCCCAAAGGAGGGGGCATGTGGCCCTACCCATGGACACATGTGGGGACACCCTCCCACCTGGGACACATGGACCGGGTGGCCCCGACAATGCCTTCCCAAGCACATGCGGGAGCGGCTCAAGAGGCACCTGACATAGGGCAGTGGGAGGGACAGGACGTCCCCTTGGTAAGACCTTCTTCCTGCAATGTCAAAGGAGGCATCCCGAGCTCCCGAAGATACCTACCTACCTACCTCCCAACTCCAGACCCAGCCGCTGCAACATCCACACCCATAACCAACCCGCCTATGGCTGAGGGCACAGGCTTTACTGGTATGCCTACCTACCCTGCCTATGGTGTGAACCCACCTACCACTCCGTTTCCTGAGGCAACTACTACCAGTGAGCCGGTGACCTCCAGTTCTGGGCCGCGATGGTATGCGGCTGACCATCACCATCCTCTACCCACTACAGGAGCCTATGTGGATGTTCCTGGGTATGCAACCTTGAGTGGGTTGAGGACAGGACCTGAGTCATGCGGGAGCAGGAGTAGAGGATCGGGGAGATCCTTCAACAGGTCCCTGACGCGGTCGGAGATCAACAAGGTGCTCCGAGGAGCCACCTCTAAAATTGTTGGCAACCTCACTCAACAGATTCGAGATAAACTGGAGCCCCTGATACCGCCCCAAGCGTCACCTACCACGGTGGGAATGGTACAGGCCAACCACCTGGTGGCAGGGCTGACAAACACCCTGGGGAGCCCGAGGAGCCGACTGATGCCAACCCCTGGAGCGATACCTAGAAGCCCTTTCGTGCCGAGGACAGCCCAGGCACTGTAAAGGTGAGGACAAGCCTGAATGCCCGTGTCTTCTCGTGGTTTACAATTTCTTATCTTTATTGCTATTTTTTTATTACTTTGTATAGTGTTCAGTACTTGGTTGTACTGACATTTGTATGTTACATAAACCCATATATTATGCTGTTGGCGTTGCGGTGCAGATGCCGCTTTTTGGGCACTGCAGGGCACGCGTGCGCACTGATTTGTGCATTGTTTTCTTTCTGAGCACTGATTTTTATTATAAAAAGATCTGATTTTGTAGGATTTAGCGTGTGTTAATGTATGTAATGCATTGCTGAATGTCTATTGTTTGTATAGTGTGCAATGGGATCGTTTGATCTCAGTATGGACACACTGACGGATCTGTGAATACAGTGAAAGAGTTCAAGATTTCAATCAGTCTTGGGTTTGTATTGTATTCGTTCGTTGCCGTGTCCGCTTGGGTTTTCAGTGACGAGATTTTGAAAAGGAACGCACACGAGTTCAAAATTGGAGGATTTTGAAAAGTAGATCAAACGTCCCAAAAGATCGTCACGACCGCCAAACCCAAGGTTACTGCAGATCACATCCCATGGCTATAAAGGCGCCTTCAAGACCAGCCCCTTCACCGCCGCCAAGACCATCGCAGCCACTGCCGTCCCTTTCGTTGCAAGAGTTCGAAAAAGAGGAACTTCGGTTGAGAAATGAGCTCAGGTACACTGCCGACTTCTCCCGCGCACGACTCTTTGCAAACTGGGGACATAAATTTCAAAAACTCTTCCGTCAACTGTTTTCCAACCAGCCCCCTTGCGAAGTGAAGGAATTCAAGGATGACGACGCGCAGTCCATTGAGGAAGTGCGCAGGTCCACAATCGAGATACGAAGAATGCTGAGTGACTTTGGAAAAAGGGTATGTGCCTTCGAGCAAGAACTGAGCCGTCATCAGTCATAAGCAAGCGGCATGGAACAAATGGGGCATAGAAGACAGCGCAAGTTTGAGAACGCAAGTCTCTCTCATTGTTTTCTAGCTTCCGAAAAAGTGAAGTGGGCACCAAGGCAGAACGAAGTCAAGGTGGAGAATGCAACGAGAACCGAAGTCTCAGAGAAACAAGCTTTGCGAGGCCAAAGGGAGGAGTTGCAACGTGGGAATTCCAAGAACGTGTGGAGTCGAAGTCATCAAGAACGAGACCAAGCAAATGAACGTAACCTACCAGGAACCGCGAATCAAACAAGCAGGTACCCGAACACGGAAAGTGCGAGTAAAAGGTGGCGCGGCCAAAGAGCAGGACGTGCTGTGCAGCGGCGCCATGCAGCCGTTAAGCTGCTCGAGCTTTTTGAGACAATGGTGGGACCTAAAAGGTGGACTTGGCTGTATCAGGGCAAGAGATCCAGTTCAGAAGTGGCAGCGTGCCCACCACGCGAGACGTGGGGCCAGGCTGTAAAACCACGAAGATGCGAGGACACGAATAATCCTTTCTCGTAAGGATTTGGCGCTGACAGCGCTGTGTTCTTGTTCTTTGCACCCTTGGACGCTTCTAGAAGCGCGCTATTTTGAGCAAGTGTGGCGGCCCTTGGGAGCCCTTTGTGGCTCCTTGTGTATCTGGAGTGCTGACAGCGCTCAACTTTGACAGCTTTTGGCGCTGCGAGCGCCTTCTTATGCTTTGTGTGAACAACTGTGCTTTGCACAGTGTACAGCCTTTTGGGCTGCATATATGCAGGGATCTCATTTATATTCGCTGGCATGTACAGTTTCAGTATGTCAAAGAGGTCTTTTTTGGCCTCTTCGTGGGCGCCGAGCGCCTTGTTTGCTGGCACTGACATGTGCCTTTGCTTTCTTTTTCGTTGTAGATGCTATTTTGAATCTGCAATGAGCAGTGGTGGGGTACACCCTGCTTGACACTTTGAGTGAACTCTGGTTTACTCAGTTTTTCAATTCTGTTTTGCTTTGCACCTGCCTGCTTGTGAGCAGAGTGTCTTTTTTGTTTTCACCTGCTTTTGTTTTCAAAGAAAAGAAGAGGAGTTTTTTTTATTTTAGTATTTTAATACTAATTTTTTGGGCAGTAGCCATGGCACTGCTAGTCTTGTGCCATGGCACTTGACATTGGAATACCCCAGTTCAGGATATGGGTATAGGTATAAAGGTCTTGATGACTACTGCCCCAATGCTGATTGTAGGGGCACGTTTTGCTGTGACAGAAAACCCTTTGTAGGGGTTTAACTATCTATTGGCACCATGGTATTCCACTGGTTAGATAGTAGCCTTTTTACCTGGAATGGGTAGAAAGAGCCAGAGCACAACGCATCTACATGTGTATACTATTGTAGGTTTATAGCCTGCAGGTTTCATTATTTCTGTGCGGTCAGAGCCACCCTTGGGGGGGTAGTTCTGAGCCTGGGGGGGGGAGTGTAAAACCTTGCAGGCTCATTTTGGAGGCAAAACGGTTTTACACCCACCCAAAGCAGTTCTCTTTGACCCTCCCAAACCGTCTTGCCTCACCTTTGGGTTGTTTTGGTTCAGCCACTCTGGGGCGGGCCCTGTGTGGGCTGGGGGGGGGAGTGTAAAGGTGAGGACAAGCCTGAATGCCCGTGTCTTCTCTTGGTTTACAATTTATTATGTTTATTGCTATTTTTTTCACTTTGTATAGTGTTCAGTACCTGGTTGTCCTGACATTTGTATGTTACATAAACCCACATATTATGCTGTTGGCGTTGCGGTGCAGATGCCGCTTTTTGGGCACTGCAGGGCACGCGTGCGCACTGATTTGTGCATTGTTTTCTTTCTGAGCACTGATTTTTATTATAAGAAGATCTGATTTTGTAGGATTTAGCGTGTGTTAATGTATGTAATGCATTGCTGAATGTCTATTGTTTGTATAGTGTGCAGGAGAACCCCGAGAACCCAAGTGGGAAGAAGAAGAAGAAGAAGAGGAAGAGCCGACGCCCTGGGGGACGCAGGTCTCAGGAGGCTAAGGCTATTGCCACCTCCAAGATCGTGGTGAACCCGCCTGAGTTCACAGGCAAGAACCTCAGCGAGTTCGCTGAGAATTTCGGCCGGTTTCTCCGATTGACCGGCCAAACCCACGCTAGTGGACGGGTCAAGTGCGATCTGCTCCTGCAGTGTTGCAAGACCAAGTACCTGGAGAAGCAGGTCAAACAGATCGTGACTAAGTCCGCCACCTTTGCCGGTGTGTTGGTTGCCTTGAGAGGCAGTACCCGACCTATGAAACCGACCTCTTCATCAGGGCCGAGATCCAGAACCTGCCCATGCTGCCCAACAACCCCAAACCTGGCAGGGTCTCTGAGCTATTGGCTGACCTCGATCACTTGGCTGGACGATTGACGCCCGGTTCCTACAGCAGCGACGACCTGCTTTTCTGGTTGGTGGCTAAGCTCCCTCGGGAGCTGTCGGACGAGTGCAGTTCAACGGCAGAGCGCAAGGCTAGAGCCCTCCACTACGAGGATCTATGTGTACTACTCCTGGAGCTGGCGCTGGAGAAAGAAAGCGACCAGCACCTGAACAACTACCGTCCTGGAGGTGGAGGCTCTGGAAGTCATGGCAAAGGGTACCAAGGATCCAGACCTGGGCAGGGGACTACCCCCAAACACGCCCGTATCATGGAAAACGTCAAGGAGCTCTTCTGGTGTGATGCCAGAGACGAGCAGGGCCACCTGCAGCACGCCCTTGACTGCGAGCAGCGAGACTGCTTCGTAGTCCAAGGGAAGCAGCAGGAGACCAACACCGGCGCCAAGGCGAAGCTGCCGGATCACTACAGGTTTACCATCACCTGTGCCTTCTGTGGGAAGAGGAAGCACTACGAGGATGAGTGCTACCACAAGCAGCGCCTGTCGGCGAAGCTGAAGTCTGAGGATCCTGGCAAAGGCTCTGGCAAAGGTGGAGGCAAAGGCAAAGGCAACGACTCCGGCAAGTGCAAGTCGAAAGGACGTGGACAAGGGCAAGACAAAAGTCAAGGGGGACGGGGAGGAGGCGCCAACCGCCAGCCAGACAAGGACAACAAGAACACGGACAAGAACGGAGGCAACCCCAACCCTAATCCACGGGGGAACTCCGAGCCCTCTGGAGGGCAGTCTGGTCCTACCAAACGCTCACAAACGCAGGCCCAGCGAGAACAAGGGGCCAAGCGGGAGCACGAAGGTGGTGATGACGGCAACGCTAAGAAGAGAAGCTGTTTCATGAGGATGGCCCGCAAATTGCGGAACAAGGGGTTCGAGGTGACCTGTCCCGCGGAGTTCTGACAGGGACGCTCCGGTGGCGCCCAGGACCTGGTGTTTGGGTACGTATCCGAATAGGGGGACGTGAATACCTGGTGGTATTGGATACTGGCGCCACCATATCTATAGTGGCCAAGAAAATTTTACCTTGTGGGAGCCTGAAGAACACCATGACCACCGCGGCTATACGAATGGGGGATAGACATGTGGTGCACAGCTGCGGAGACTGTGAAGTGGAGGTACCTATGGGCTCCCGGACTATCGCCCATCGGTTCTATGTGATGGACACTGAGGCCTTCGACTTTGTATTGGGGACTGACTTCTTCGTGCAGCGCTCCCAGATACAATCCCTGACGCTGCAAGCGCCCTACCTCCTCTACGTGGACCACGGCAGTGGCAGAGAGTCTGTGCCACTCGAGCAGTCGGAACATACCTCGAGTTACCTGAGACTATCGAAGGAGGAGCCCTCGAACATGATGGCGGCCTCCAGAACTGAGGACTATCAACTATTGGGGGAAGTGCTAGACCAAGGTCTGAAGGAGTTGGGTTACTCTAGAGAAGACCTGAGGGTGGAGTTGTTCGTCAGCGACAAGCAGCATGTACTGGACCTCTACTGCAGCAAGGGGAAGAACTGCAGCTACAAATTTTATTGGCCCTCTTTCGGGATGGTCTACGGGAACCCCAGGTTCAGTGAACTGGGGAAGGTCCTGACCAAGGTGGCCTTGGAACATTCCCGTATGGTCCTGTGTTCCCCCGATGGCGGAGCCCATGGGGGCAACGAGTACTGGTGAAACCTCCTGGACAGGCCGACTATCAGCTCTGTTCGGTAACCTGATGAGGCCATCTACGTGCCTCTGGGGCGTAAGACGCCTATTGGGAAACCCGGATGGGGGAGTATGCTCAGCGTGGTGGACGGAGGTCTTGCCTCCATCCCCTGGGAGGATCTGGACTCGACTCTGGCCGAGGCTATACAACGAGAAAGCGATGGACTCACCTTGGGTGACTTGAAGGATCGACTACGACCTCAAGATGCTATTGAGACTATACCCGGAGCAGATGAATACGTCGTGACTAACACCAACGCCCCCAACTCCCCCTGCCATGTACCTGTTCCTGATGGAGTCTCTCAGTGTGGACTATCCGAGCTACCTAGCTCTATCCACTCAGATGACGAAACTGAGCACGATGCCTTCTTCGTGCAGACCTTTGTGGAGGAAGTGGAGAACGCCGAGTACGTTGCCCCACTGAAACCCCTACTCTCCATGAGGGTGAAAGACCCCGTGGACGAAGAGCTGGACCCTCGATCCAGGCTAAGGGAGTATGTGGACTCCAAGAGGAAGTTGGTGGCGAAAAAGCTATGCTACGCTAAGCCTACCCGCAGCTCATGGCCACTGAAGCAAGGACGTATGGCAGATCTATCCCACTTGAAGGAGGACCTCAAACAGAAGATCACCACCTGGCAAAGGGAATGCAAGTTTGGGTGAAATGCAATTTCGGTTGCAATTTTGAAATTGCATGCTGTGGTGCACGGCACACCTTTTCTTTGGAATTTGAAGGTCCAAAACCAGTTCCACCGCACGTTGAGGAGAAATTTGGAAGGGGCGCTGCCTACGCGGGGCATGGAGCAGTGTAGCAGCGGGGATAACTCGGGTCACCACACGTTTGAGTAGGTTTTTGGCCCGGGGACTACTTCCGAAAAAATCCACAAGTTCCTTTGTAAGAGCCCGGTGAAGCCGGTTCGGACCCCCGTGGCCATCTTGGGGTCATTTGGGGTGTGTATCTATGCGCCGGCAAGCCGCCATTGGCTGATATCATACTCTCCCATCCACCTGACCTAACCTGATGTGATAGTGTGATAGGTTTGGCCATTCCGGCTCTGAGCGGCCATATTCAGAACCGAGGCACCGCCAGCGGAGAGTTATATATCGGAATATCAGGAATCAACAGGGTTTTATTATCATAATGTTTCCGTAATTTTTCAGCCTTTCGTTCTGATGGTCAATGTATCGGCGACTGTCAGTTGGCTCGCGATTTTGCGTTAACCGATTGGTTAACTGTTATTTCCAGATATTTTGGCGGATACTCCGTTGAAGGGTCAGATTTCATCAGCAAAGGGTTCGTTGCTTCCGCAATTTTCTAAATAAGCACTCGAAATTTTATTCTGAATTTTTCGCGATGTCGAAATCGGATTTTCCACTTCGACATCGCCGCACTTGATTTGGACTTCCTCGAGTGGTCATACTCCTTTCCCTATGCCCGAATCAGGTTTCCCTTATACTTGCCACCCAATTGACTTGGAGATATAAGGGAAACAAAAGTGAATCGTGGGACCACTTTGAAGGACCATATCTACGCGCGAGTGTGAGGAAAGAGAATAAGGAAGGTTGGGTTGCAAACGCCTTGGTCTCAACTTAATTTAGGAAGCATCAAACGCCTTTGGTGTGTACACATGCCCGATATAGCAAGGGATAATGGTCAAGAGGGTATAAAGTGATATATAACTCTTGGACCGTGCAACCGAACATTTTATTGTGACTTTCGAGTGTACCGCATGAGTGTTGGGGTTGCATAGCAACTTTCCTTGGGTTCCTACGTATTTTTAACGTGAAGTTATGTCAATCGAGGGACATGGCATATCATGGTGGGAGCCATATTTTGAGGGTATGTGTTGTATGCATGGTATATGTTTGATATGCTCACGCTCATGTTATATATCTTCGTGTGGCCGAAGAGATGGGGAGCCATACGTGACAAGGGCCTTGCCCATGTCCCAATTGTGGAATTCAAAGCGCTAGACCAAGTCTACCGCGTATGTATTGCTCATGGTATGTTTGACAAAGAGATCCGTGGGTGCACTCCCATTTTCATGGGGCATGTAGATATTAGTGGCGAAGGTATCTCCATGCGCCCGATTGGGGATCCAAGTGGGGGAATTGTTCGCATATGGTTCCAATCATTTGTGTATTGAACCATGAGCGGATATCATGGGTGAGCATAGAGATATACTATCATGACAACTTTGTATTTGGTCATATTTTCATGTTTTTGACCTCAATTTTTGCTCATTTTTGCGTTTTGTGTACTTACCTGGTCAGCAAACAGCAAGAAGCCTATGGAGAGTCGAACCAAGGTATGTTGTTCATATGTTGGCATATGCTTTGGAGTTGAACACCACCATATGCCGGATCGCGTACTCCATTTGTCTTGGCGCACGAAGGATCACAAGAATTGGTCTCAAGATCATGGGCTGACTTGGGCAGTGCGTGGCGCCCATATCCGAAGGGGTTTCGAAGGTAAAATGGGGATGTACATGGGCATTGGCCTTTGGTCTCTATCCTCCATGAATACAAGACTTCGATTCCATGCATGCTTTGAGCCTTCGGATAAGTGGTAACCTCAATTTTGAGCATTTATTTGATATATGGCCAATATGGTGTGAATTGGCAGTTTTTTGGCATGTTATGAGTTCAAACTCATAGGTCATTTCTCTAAGCCCATTCGACTCCAAGTCCAACCAAGGTTATGTCAGGGTAGGGCATGGTCCTGAGTGCCACTCTAGGCCATGACACGCCACCTCCCCTATTGGGCTAGGATTTGGAGGCTTGGGAGTGAACACATTTTTGGGGTTTGTGTAGTGACATGTGACACATGGCATTCAGCCATCTCATTTGACCGGGTTCAGGGCAATATGTTGGTGAGTCAAGGGAAGGTCTTGAGTCCAGGGAATGAGGGGTTTATGGTTGTGAATGTGTATGTTTACCTCTTTCCCCAACTTTGCCTTATTTGTGTTCATATGCCAATTTCAGGGCTTTCTTCCTTGGTGCAATTCTTGTACATGCCCGCCATCGTGAGACAATCGATGTGCTGAACGAAAGCCCGCAGCCTGATTTGGATTGTGAATTGGGTTATTGCTGTATTTGTGGGATCTGGTTGCCATTCAGGGTTGAAGGAGGATTTTATTTTCTATATTTTTGGATTTGGAACCTTGGATTTTGAGCAATGCAATCGTTGATCAGGAGCAAATCGGCAGGGGTTACAGGCGGAAGGGGCACAGCGGGGGCCGGTCCTGGTAGGGACCTTCTTTATGGTAGCAGAGGCTTACCTGCTGCCCCTACCTACCGCCGACCCGGGGACTTGGGCCCTCATGAGCCCTGCCCAAGTACGCCCCGGGTGCGTATTGTGGACTCGGTGGAGACCACACCGGAGATTGGAGCCATAGAAGGACCGAGACGTTCAAGAGCATGGCGAACTCCGGAAGTTGAAGCCCGAAGAGAAGAACGACATTCGGGAAGAGGAGGACGTGACATGGAGGACCTGGTCTCCATGTGCGAGCGGCGCTGCCGAAAGGCATGCAACCTCCGCTCCGCCGCGGAGGACTCTGATGAGGCCTGCCATTCAGGCAGCAGTGGAGGACGGGCCCGGCGCTACCGGAAGCGCGGGTCACCCAAGTCCGCGGCAAGGGACGCCGGGGCTATGGACACGGACCCCAGCCCGGTCAGGCTGTGGGAATCCGAAGGGCACTCCGAGGGCTATCGGACAGCCTACGAGCCACCTTCGGAGCCAGAGATGTCCGCGCCGATCGCCAGGGCGCATACGGCCCCCGAGCCCGCCCTGCAGCACGACGCCGAGGGCTTGGAGAGGCCAGCCAGGGCCCGGACGGCACCTGTGCCCCGGCACACGGGACCAGAGACGGACGCCATAGGCGATACGCCTATGGGCGATGAGTCCGAGGTGCCGGGTACCGCGGGATGTGCTGAATCCGGCGGAAAGCACGCTGCGTGCCACTGCGAGCACGTGTCCTTCCTCATGGGCAAGTACCGGAAGATGGGGATGGACGCCATCGTGCATCACCTTGACCGCCTGGACAACGCCAAGGACGCTCTAGAGGAGGACGTCGCGGGGATCCTGGACGACCAGTCGGCCGCGGAGAACCACATGGAAGAGCTGCGAGCGGATCACGCCCGGTACCGGGAGAATCTGGAGCTGGCCCTGCAGAAGCAGCAGCAAGTGGTGGACAGCCTCCTCCACTTAGTGGAGGACATGTCGGGACGCCTGAAAAGGCTAGAGGAGCGACAGCCCCTCGCCTCGGGTCCGGAGCTCCCGGCAAAGCCGGCCGCGGTAGAGCTGGTGGAGCGGGTTAAGACCCTCAGGAGCGCCATGGAGAAACCCATGGGCGGCCCTGCAGAGGCACCATACGCGCCTCCGCGTGTTGACCCGGGTGCGCTGCCGTTTGTTCCCATGTTCAGCGAATCCACAATGCTCGGGGAACACACGGCACCGGCTGGGTCCATGCGGGAAGGGCACGTAACCACGGACCCGAGGAGCCTGACGGTGCAGATGTCCCATGCCGCCCAGGATGTACCGATCACGACGAATATGGTGGTTTATGCGGAAGAGAAGATCGAGAACCACACCATGCAGGGGCGAACCATGGGAAGCGCCGACGGACATGGTCGAGGTCATCCAGGCGGAAACCTGTGGGCGAAGGACCCCAATACGGGGATATGGACGGCCGATGGAGCAAATCCTTCCCGCATTCCAAACACCATGGGTTCAGGCCCAACTGGACCGCACTCCATGGAGAGGGTCGTGAAAAAAGTCACCGATCCCTCCTCAGGGAGTGTGAAACGGTTTGATTATACCCGACGTGTAAGTGGATTTCGGTTGATTCAGGGCATTAAGCGTCGAGATCCGGCCAAAACTCCACCCCTGCCGAAAGATTCCCTTATCATCCGTGACTGGACAAACGATTATGCGCGTGATTCCATGTTTAAAGAGGTCTTTGAGAATCTCAAATCCAAAGATGCTCACAAAGATGGAATTTTTTCTGAATATTCGTTGGATGGGGGGAAGCTGTGGATGGAGGGTAAATTGTGCGTACCAGACGCCCTGGCCCCCCGAGTGTTAAACTGGTGGCACAAATGGGAGTCCCCCCACGCACATGGCCGTAGATTATGGTCGATGATTAAACATAGGTTGTTCGGCTCAAGGCTATATACTCATTGTATGAAAGTAGCCGCCGGATGTGCCCAATGTGCTGTCGCGACGCCACCCAGCGCGAAGAAGCACGGCCATCTGAGGCCACATCCTATTCCGGAGCGCCTCTTTAACAGAGTCACCAGTGATTTTTTCTATCTTGGTGAACTCGACGACGAAGAGTGCCATTGGACCAACAAAAAGGTCAATGGAGTGCTCCTTATACAATGCCGTCATTCTGGCTACATTCAGGTGTTGCCTTGCAACATCGAGTCAATGACTGGCAAGGCTGCCGCCAAATGGTGCGCGCAGACCTGGATGGGAGGTTGGGACGTCCCATCCGAGGTGGTCACGGACTCAGGCAAAGAGTACACCTCCGAATGGTGGAAGGAACTCTGTGCTCGCCTTGGAATCCACCACCTGCGATGCGAAATCCACTCACATCGAGCGCTGCCTGGCGAAAGAGCCGGCCGCTCTATAATAAATATGCTTCGTAAGGAGCTCGCCAGTGAGAAGGACTTCCATTGGCTTGAAGTTCTCTTCGCATTGCTTCGCCGTTACCACAACACGCCTTTGTATCATGGCCTTTCTCCAAATGAAATTGTTTTTGGACGAAAGAAGTGTTGGTGGAACATGCCGTTGAATAATCCTCGCCCTTGCAAAGATGCTTCGTTATTCTTGGACGAAATCCAACGAGCAGAAAAAACTGTCTCGAAATTAATCGATAAGCATCAAGCTGACTGGCTTTGGGTCCAGAATCAAGGCCGAAAAAACCCCCACAATTTTGAAGTCGATGATCGAGTTTGGCTTCGAAAATCCGAAACTACCCTGGACGGAGATGATAAGCTTCTTCCCTTGTGGGAGGGGCCATTCGCTGTTACAGCGCGTTTAGGTGAGAACAGGTGGAGGATTCGTGTGGATGTCAGCAGGGAAATTGACGTTTCGGGCGATCGCCTCAAGAGAGAGATCCCCTCCCCCAAGGATCGGGTTAAACCCCTTTTTTGGACTTCGAAATTTTTGTCCGATCGGGTCATCGAAGGGGGGAAGTACGAACTCAAGAGGATTTTAGAAGCAAGACGTGACGCCAAGGGCGAATGGGAATTTCTATGTGAGTGGAGGGGCTTTGATTCCAGTCACAACAACTGGGAACCAGCCCATTCTTTTGTCCATGGGTACACCAAGGGGTTCATCGACTTCCTCAAGAAGCACCCCGAAATTGGCGTACTCCTGACAGACTGTCTGTCGAAACCAGACAGACAGGTGGAGAGCGACGGAAAAAGACCTGTGGTGAATCGAGATCCAGCCTTTTACGGCCCTCAGCAGCCACATTCCAGGGCTGATCCGTCGATCTCCCCTCCTGCGGTCAGGCCAGCCCAGGAGCCAAATGAAGACCAAGCTTCGAGTTCGGCCGCTGATTTGCAGCGCCCAAGCCGTACGAGGGCCCGACCAGACAGGTTGGTGGTCACATGTATTCGTGCTTGGCCGAATTCAGGGAGACCCGTCGTGACTTGAGTCGCCGACGCCATAATCTGGGTAACAGTCGTCTAGTCCAGGGCGTCATGGCACTCGTCGCTAGGGCTCAAGGGTGTAGGTTTGAAACCCTTGCATGTCCAACTCCTACAAAAGCTCCAGCCTCGCCCCGTCGACCACTTATTCCAATGCGAGTGTTCTGCCGACTTGAAAAAACCACATTCTGCTCAATCCACTGTTCATTTTTCCTGATTACATCATGATGTGGAGAACTGCGAATGTTTGATAATTTGACGTCAATCAACTTTTCTTTGGTCTCCGTTCGGCAAACAAGGCGTAGATACGCTGCCGAAAGCCACGGAGTGTGCTGCCGTGTCCAGAAAAAACCAAACTCAGGCTTAATTCAGGCAGATTCGGGGTAATCTTGTCTCTGTTGGTCTGTGCATCTTTGGAATTTGGCTACTCGTGCAGATGGAAGCAAATGTACATAGTAACAACGCCGGCCGGCGACATTCACCCCTACAGGCACCCCCTGTAGTACTGGCTGCACTAGATGCGACGCCAGGAACTCAGATCTTACCTTCATTTGCCGTGATGCTGAAGTCAAAGTCCAGATTCAGATCCAGATTCCTTGAATTTACCTTGAATTCCTCAGGTTTGTCCATCATTCTGCCCCTGTTGCACAAAACCCCGACGTCAATTGTTCAGACAACCTTCACATAGGAGCTCTAGGGACTTCTAACAGCAACCTTTGAGGTCCGTAAGCTTCGTTGTATTTTTGGCACACGCCAATGTGAGCTCAATCCGACCTGAAACTGTCGAAAATGGTGAATCCAAGTGTCTTGTGGGACTCAATCCAAAGATGGGCCTTGTCCAAGTCGATTGACACCACCGCCACTGTAAATAAAGGACTATTCGGTGTCTCTCAGTTATATACTGTCAGTAAAGCGCCTTCAGCGAACCTTCGGCGCGTTACATGCCAAGGATCCAGGGCTATCATGTCCCATCATGATGCATCATCACATGATCCACATTTTCATGGAATCTGTTGGATGCTCGCGAACCAACGTGCCGGAAAGCACAATTGAGCTGAATAAACGACAATATATATTAACTCTAGTCTAAACGAAAGTGTTAGTAGTTTCAGTTCTAGACATTCCGCTTCATTTCACATTCATCTTAGGGAATTTGCTGATTTTAGGACATTTTAGGTTGATTTCCTTGTCATCTCCTCTCATTCCTCGAAGATCTGTGCCTAACTAAGTGAACAGAAAAACATCCCTACCTTCTGTGGTTCACTTAGGGCCTGTAGACTACATTTGTATTTGTTTGCCCTCTCTGTGATTGTTTCATCTCCTTCATCTCTGCTCATTTGATTCTCAATCTTGCTGAATCTTGTGATCATCCACCAGATGCGCCAAATCTGAAGCACATGCTGCACTTTTCAGAACGAGAAAAGCGGGAATAACACGATGTAGAGTACGTGAAGGACACCGTAGCGTGCCCGCGACAGCTAAACTGTGCCAGAGCGCCGAGATGTCACTCCATTTCTTGATTCTCCCACTCAATCCACCAATAATCTACCTCATTCTCAACCAGTGCATGGTTTGGTATCGATTCTCGATACGTTTACATGCTTTTTAGCCCTTAACCTAATGTTTTACTGCACGGAGGACTGTTCGTCACTCCTCATTCTGTCTCATTTCAGGTTCATCCATCCTGATTCAGTGCCAATTCAGCCCAAATCAGGTAAGATCAAGCAGATTTCGCCCCATCAAGGATACATTTCTATTTTTTTCTGGGACTTACCCGCACTACGTTCTTCGTTGACGTAGCGACACACCCCAGTGTGTTTTTGGAGGGGGAGTGTAAGTGCGGCTAACCCCCATCTGCTCAGATTTTCACTGATCTGCCCCAGATTGGCTACATTTTGACCATTTTCTCTGCTTCGGCGGAATCGCCGCCCCGCAGCTCAGTCTCAGGATCAGACCTATATATTTCTGATGTGCCGGATCTGATTCCGCGGTCCATTCATCGTAAATCCGTCGCGTTCCGATCATTTACCTGGAATCGCCAATTGCCGCTGATGCGCGCCCGAAGCCAAATCAGCCAAATATTTTTTCACAATCGGATTTATATAAATCTTTTCAGACAGATATGGACACTCAGATGTACTTAGGATAATCCGCGTCAATTTTCTTCATAGACTGGGATTTTTTGCCGGATAACAATCAGCATGGATCTTGCTTCCGTTGTTGCTGCTCTCGCCTCCGTTGGTGTCCGTGTATCCGGTTCTGCCCCCAACAGCAGCGTTCAGGTCGACTCCTCGCGTGCCTGCCCCACTGGTCTTGCCGGCCCTGAGCCCTCCGGCACCTTCCACGACCCAGGGCAGCACTTTCACCCACCCCCCCTCTAGGGGGCCTGCAGCCGACGGTTAGTTGGGGGGGGGGGGGGGTAGTTGGCGTCCAAACCTGAGGAGTCGGCCCCTCCACGCATTTATATATTGTGGTGCGAATGAAATTCATTGCTTCCAAGGTAACGCACATCCCCATGTCATTGTGAGGCGACATGTGACCGCTGAGCCACATGACCTCTGTATGGTGTGTTTTAGTGGGTAAGAGGTTCACATGCCTTGAACGCCCAGCCGCCGGGGGCATATCCAAGAAACTACCCATTCCCAAGGGGGGTCTCGTCGCAAAGGGTCCACATGCCAACTCCCCCCACGCCAGTGCCACTGTTCCGGTTGCCGCCTGCCCCACTTTTGAGCGCATTTTGTCTGAACACTGCACCGCAAGCCTCAGCATCGTGGATCTGGTGGGTAGCACAGTGGTAGATGGCATGTCTGCTGTTTGGAGTGGGTTGTACCCCCCCCCCACCCCCAGGGAAGTATCAGAACGGCCGTACCCCGTAGGAGGAGGGGGGTACCCCTCCCTGGACCCCCCTGCAGACCCCCTAGACCCCCCCCGCCCCGTCCTCTTCCAATGTTTCAGGCTGACAGCCAAAATTTTGCTTTGGCGCCTTTTGCGCCAAGACGATTTAAGCTGAAAACATTTCCTGCCTTCGGCGGGGACCACAGGAGCACCATACGTGCACCATAGGACGAGGGGTGTGACATACAACATTGTTGCCTGCCCAAGGAAGGCAGAGGGACGGAACGAGGCAGAGCGGCCCCCCGCCCTACAGGCCCCCCCCGGCCGCACAAACGGGGGGAACGGCGCACGGGCCGCCCCCTCCCCCCCCAGCCCGCCCCCCGGCACACGAACGCCACGGACCCGCCCCACGGGGGGCGCACAGCCCCAAGCCAGGTAGGGGGACGGCCCCCCACCACCCCCGCGGCAGACAGCCCCCACAGGGCGTGCAGGCCAAGGGGACAGTGTTGGGCCCCCACACCCACACGCCCGCGCCCGCAGCACGTGGGTAGCGGACCCCAACAGCCCGCCCAGTGGGCGGGCAGTCGGGGGAGGGGGAGGGCCTGACCCCAGACGCCCCTCGCAACAGTGGAAGGCTCCCCCCCCGGGGACGCCCTTCCGCCACCCCCACAGCCCCAAGCCAAGTAGGGGGGAACCGGGACCGGACCGCCCCCCCCCAAGCGCGCCAGACGGAGCAAGGGACCGGGGCAGGACACGCGGAGGGGCACGGACCACGTGGAACGGCCCTACCAGCGCCCGGTGCCGGGACCGCGCGAGGTGCGCACGCCACACCACCCAAGGGGGGGGGGAGCGGACGCCGCGGGAGCGCGAGCGCACACACACGCAAAGGGCACGCGGGGACTACCAGAAGGGCAACCGGACCGAGCTCGCGGAACGCACAGACCGCGTGGAATGGTGTACCAGCGAGCGAAGGTAAGAGACACCCGGACGGGACGGCCCGCCACACGCAGCGCGGGACACGCGGGGCGGGAAGGGGGAAGCGGGAGAGACACAACACCAGGTACCGGCCCGAACCCCCCGAACCGGCCGCGAGCGCCGCGCACACACAGACGGGGCACTGCACCCGCGGAGGCAGTAGTGGCGCACTGCGCCACGCCCCAACCCCTAGGTCAGGCAGCCTCCGCGCCAGCCCAAGGGGGTCCCATTGGCGACAAGCCAGTAGCACGGGCCCGGCGGCGCCGGCGCCCCGGGCGACCGTGCATTAGGGGGGCGACGCGGTGGGTAAGCGCCCGCAGCCACGGCTGCGAATTGATGCACTGACCGGGGAGTGGCGAGACGGGGAAGCCGGGGAGGGGCGGGGCTCCGAGCCCTGTGAACCCGGGGGACTCCGCCACCAGGTAGGAGGTGCGTCTTGGAGGGCCCCCCACTAGGACCCGGTGGGGAGGATATCACCTGGCCAGACCAGGTGGCCCCCCGGGGCCGAAAGGCATCTACCACCCGCAAAATCAAACCTCAAACCTCAAACCTCACGTGTATTTGTGCCCTGAGCACCGCATCACAGAAGCATGGCAGTTGGATGGTGAATGTCTGGTGGAGATGCGCACTCACTGAGAGTTTCCAATAAAGACTTAAATGGCAGTGCAGAGTGCTGAAGTTCACAGAATTTTGGACCAATTAGTTGAATTCGTTGCATGATACACATCTGCTCTTCCTCTACAATCTTCTATTTGTCCATACTCAATTTCTCTTCAGCCATGTGTCAACCCCCCCCCCCCCCCCACAACGATTCACCCTGATTTGTTGTTCAGTGGGTCGCAGGATTGAACACCAGAAAAAGGCATTTTATGGGTGGGAATTCTTCAGCTGACATACTTCAGTGTCACAGTGGTCTGGCCCCCCATGCATTTGTTTTGTTTGTTAACAGATCCGCACTGAGTTCTGGTGGCAAAGTGTGCTGCTTGTTTGAGCCAGGGGTCAGAATTGACAGCACAGACCTTGGTGGATCTCAGCAAGGGCTAATTGCAGAAGGACACGCTCACCTTTCGACGGACGACAAATTGTGTACACTGTGTGTCCATTACCTCAAACCGTGTCCTTTCTTTGCGAAAACATCACCAAGAATAACATTGCCTGCAACACCAGAATCACTTGCCCAATCAACCACCGCTGTTACTCCTGCCAAGAACAAACCCGACTGAACCAAGACAGCCTGGAGCCCGCAAACATATTGCAAAGAATGTGACTGTGGACGTCTCTTATGATTCACAGATTGGGTATTTGCTTGCAATGATCAATGGTGATGTCAACAAGCGTATTCCCTCTTGGGCATGGTAGCCACAGACAGTGCTTCTGGAAATTACTTGGCAGCTTTTGCAATTGTGTTGCACTTTTTGCATCTGAGCTTGTAGAGGACGATCCACCCTACTCATATACACCAATTTTTCATGAAATGGACACATCTACCCCAAACTATGAGGCGCGCATGTAGATATAGCTGAAATCTGCATGCTGCCACAAATGGGGTCTGCTACACTAAAGGAGGGAGGGTATACCTTCGGCGCATGGGTGCTCTCACTAGGCCTTTTTGTCACGCCAACGGTGCTCATCTTTGTACTCGAACAATGCTTGCTCAATACCATGCGGCAAGGTTGGTTTGCGGCCCGGGGTGCTTGGACCGTTCCGCAACCTTGTCATTCGTGCCCGGACAGCAGATTTAGTTGTATGATGCCGGGACACTTGATGAATCGTGATTTGACCAATCATTCGAGCAACGGCACGATCAACGTTGCTCATCCTACGATCTTTCTCTTGCAAATACCTCAATGGCAAGTTTTCTCCAACTCTTCAACCTCACTAGCAGAAAACAGCAGTCCCTCTGAACTGCTTGACTGCTCCCTACTCAAACCCACACTACTCTCCATTTCATCCAGTAGAGTAGCCACCAAAGGATCTTTTTGAGCCAACCAGAGACTCGTGGAATCTGTCCACTTGAAGGGCAAAGAAAACTGTCCTTCATCAAGACCAAGGTGGCTGTTTTCCATGGACACCCTTGGGGAAAACAAGAAAACCGTAGTGAAAAGCACGAGGTACCACCAGTGCCCAAGGCAGAAAAAGAGCCCAACCGTGAAAACCCACAGGATCGTCCCTCCTACCTAGCCTGGCTCCGTAGCTACCTGTAGAACCACGATTTACAAGATTTGGTGCTATGCAGCGCTCAAACGAGCCGTCACTGTGACCTGCGGCGCCATTTGGCAAATGCCGCATTTAAGGGAAAACCCCGCGACTTAGATTACCCCGCCTGTTGGACTGGTGCGCGCAGATGCGGCGCGGAAATCTGGCGCGCTGCGCTGAGCACCAGTCCCCCCAAATGCAAAAACGGCGGTACGACGGGATTCGAACTCCCGTACATGTCCCTCCTGCACTTAATACGCATGTGTTTACCCATTAGATCGCCCGATTTCACTGCTGGCGATGCGGGAGCACTCCATAGGGATTTGGTCCCTCCGAAAATTTGTTTTTAAAAAAAGGCGTTCGCCGGCGAGCGCCGGCGAGTTACGAATGTTACAAACGCATCGTCGAGGTCCATATATGCTTTCGAGTGACCCTAGGGGTTAAGCTTTGATGAAAACTCCACCCACAAGGGTCAGATTGTGGCCAATGGAGGCCATGATGACCAATGATGGTCACAATGGTGACAATGTTGAACAGGGTAGAGGTGAACCTACCTTGAAGGAGGTGTGTATAACACCTCAACCGAATCGAAATGCATCATATACAACCTGTTTGGGCCCAGAGGGTTGTTTATGGGCCTTGTTGGGTTCCTTAGGGCCCCATGGGGTCTTGTTGAGCCTCTGGTAAAGAAGTAGAAAGGCACACAAGCAACCAAACCTGTAGTCCAAAACACTAATATGAAAGTGGCAAGGAAGGAGCCATACTATTGAAGTCAAGGACCATTGGTGTGGTGCCAAAGGTACCAAAAGAACCATCCAATGGGGTGTACAAGGGCAATGAAGGGTCCATGGGCAAGGGTGGCAAAGGCATACTTGGTTGCATAGGACTTGGGAGCACAATGGTCAACAAAGGCATACCACCCATGGACATATTAAACAAAGAGGTCCCCAAAGGATCCATATATGAATTATCCAATTGCATGGGAGGAAGTGAAGATGAGGGTAGGATGGAAGGCATGGTGAGAGCTTGAAGGAGGGGACCATTGGGAAGCAATGGCACAGAAGTGGATGGGGTGGAAGTGGCTTGTGGAATAGAAGTAGCTGGTGTCGAAGTGGAGGTAGTGGGAGTGCGACGTGTGTAGGTTCGCCTAGGTGCCCGTGGCACATTGGCCTTCTTCCAAGCCGTCCACTCAACTTGAGCTTCCTTGAATTTAATGTTAAATTCTTCCTAGAATTCTCTCATGTCCCTTCCCAATGCCAAAGAGGATTCCCTTGCCAAAGCCCTTTGCTCCTTTTCATCCCTTTCCTTTTGTTGAGCTTGAAATTGTTCAAAAAAATCATCCCCCGACAAGCAACCTCCAAAGACCTTGACCCGTGCAACCGGTCCAAGGCTCCTTTTTTTTTCCTTGAGTTCCAACGGAAGCTCAAACAAGGCCAGGTCGAGTTTGCGCTTTGAAGCCCGCTGAGCCCGAGGTTGCTTCTTTTGGAGGGGGTCGGGTTGCACCAAAGCCATTAGTGGCTCCATAGCATTAATGGGCCAAAGGCCCGTGGCGCGAAACCCGTTGATAAGGTTAGACGGGGTGAATGACTCCACGTACGCACGTGATGAAATGCCAACATAGTTGGCCCACGTGGTAGAGGAGTAGGAGGACTCATGCACCCGTTTGAGGGCGGCACACCGCTTTTGGTAGGGTGAGTGACACGTTTTGTCAGTCACACACATGAAATGGGTTGCGTGAGGGGGAATGACATATATAAAAATGCCCTTGGCACGAGCCTTGGCAATGGTTGCCGAGGTGTACCGAGAGCTATGCCCATTAGTGAAGAGAAGGAGGGGATCGGACGGTGAACAACCGGTTTCTTTTACAACCACGGTTGTCAACCATTCCAAGAAGATGTCTTGATCAACCCAACCATTTTCACTACCAATGAAGTAGGCATCACCCACTTTTTCACTAGCAATGTTGCAAGGCCAAGAGCAATTGTTGGGAAGAATATAAGTGGGGGGGCCCGCGCGTCCATTTGCAAACCCCCATCCCACAACCGTAACCCACGTGCGATCAAGGTGAAAGGAGCGACGAGCTTCACGGGCCCCACGAGGTGCAATGCCTTTGAGCGTCTTGACATTGTATGAAATAAAGTCTCCAAGCTCATCTAGCATTGCAACACGACTCGCTTGAAGCCCTTGAGGAAAATTTGTGTGAACAAATTGTTCTAGCTCCTTAAAAAAGCCCTTGACCAAATCGGGATCCTGCGCCTTAAGGCGCGAGGATTCCGTTGCTTGGGTGTCCCGGCAGGAAAGAATGGGGTGGCGCCGCAAGAATCTATCCCATCCTCGGTTTTAAAAACCAACCCTTGGTTTTGAGCAACAATGGCTGCAAACTGGCGAACTTGAAAAGATGACTTGGTGTCATTTTTCCGCCAATGCAAAAGTGCCCAATCACGGATTTTTTCCTCCGCTTTGGGAGAAAGTATCGCTTGTGCTTCCGAACGGTTTGAGGTATCCGTTGGAAGCACGTATTTGCCCACCCGCCAATCCTTTAGTCTTAGAAATAAGGTTGACCGTGCCACTTGATACTTCAATGCGGCATCTTCAGCCAACATCCCTCCAGGTAGGCCAAGGTCATGCTTGAGGACCGCAGCAATGGCCTTCAACATGGGAGCCTCCCTCCGGGTTGGATACAACACGGAATGAGGATGCTCATGTTTCCAAGTCGCCAAATTGGGATTCTTGGAAGACTTGGTTGGGTTGAGCTCCAAATGGCTAGGCATGGTGGCTACAAATCTACACAATTGCAAAATCGGGCATCTCCCTCCCAAGCATCATGACAGGCGATGCCACAGTTTTGCAGATGCGAAAATGACCAAAGTGCACTTGACACCAAAGCACCCCAACTATTAGTTAAACCCGTAACACTTGCCTCACCCGGTGCCCAAACACCCAAACTGCAACGTGCAAACTTCACATTTGGGCAATGGCCAAATTTGGCCCATCATGTCCAAAGGACATGCCATGCCTAGGGCACATGATGAATGACCAAAGTATCACTTCAAGGTAACAAACCCCCAACAAGTATAGCACGACACCAACACAAAGACTACCCAAAGCGTGAATTAGACAGCACTAGAGGGCTGTAGGCTGCCCAACGCAAAAAACGCAACGTCCAACGCAAACAGTGGCACAAAGTTTTTCAAATGCGTTTAAGTACAACTCAGTCCAAATTAGTGGGGTTGGGGTAAAAAGGTGCCCTCAAAGGGTAGGAAAGTTCGACAAATTTTCGACGTAAAATCGTCTCTTCGACGAAGTTCTAGATAGTGCACCTGGTAAACAGACACTCAAAAAAGACGTTCCCAGCCTCTCGGCGTCTCATCTTCCAGGAATTTCGAGAAAATCTCAAAACTTTGCGCGCCGCGCGTCAGTCCAAGTTAGCGGGGTTTTCCCTTAGCGCATCCCCTGAGGGCGGTGACGGTATGCAGACTGCGGCCCTAGCAGACTGCGAAAGACTGCGCACGAACAGGCGACACGCGCATTTACGACAACCGAAAAAACGACTGCAACTGATCTACTGCAACTGATCTTCTGCTAAAAGGCGACAAGGATGTTTTGAACCGTTCTGCAGCCCAAATTTATAAAATAATTGCATTATTTTATCGCCAGATAAGGGAACGATACCTTACTGGTAAATCCACTCCCTCCTACTCATTTTCAACTCCCTCCTACTCATTTTCAACTCCCCCCTGCTCATTTTCAACTCCCTCCAAGTCAAAATCCACTCCCTCCTACTCATTTTCAACTCCCCCCTGCTCATTTTCAACTCCCTCCAAGTGAAAATGTATATAGGGAGTAGAAATTGAGTAGGAGGGAGTGGATATTCGCTTGGAGGGAGTGGATTTTCACTCGGAGGGAGTGGAAACTGAGCAGGAGGGAGGTGAAATTGAGTAGGAAGGAGTGGATATTCACTTGGAGGGAGTTGAAATTGAGGGGAAGGGAGTGTATTTTCACTTGGAGGGAGTATACAGCAATATATATATATATATGTATATATGTATATATATCTACATACATACATACATACATACATCTACATATATATATACATACATATATATATATATATATATATATATATGTATATATGTATATATGTATACATATATAGATATATATATATATATATATATACATATATATATATATAGTCATAGTCATAGTCATAACCACTTATCATGCCGTCTACTGGAGTTACCGGGCATCTCGCACCGACAGGTGGTTCCTGCCTTGCTCGATCCCGTGGGTCCCAGGGCTGCCTGAGGTGGCCCACAGCATGACGGAGGACCCAGAGGACCGGGGATACCGGCCAACCAGGCTTTGGGGGCAGTGGCGACTGCAGAGCATTAGCATTAGCAACGGCGACGGACGCTGGTCCGTTTGTTCGCCGGGGGTAAGGGGCAAGGCATGGCAGAGCAGCAGCACTGCAACAAGCAAGCACAATGCCTAGGGGGGCAGCACTGCAGCAACCAAGAAACAAAGCAGCAAGCATGGGCACAAGACGAGATTGAAGATGGTGATGCAACCCACGTGCTGGCCCGTTTGCCTTGGGGCCTGCTGCCGGCCCAGCGCTGTCCCATCCGTAGTCACCAGGGTATTCACCGGTCAAGTAATCAAATACATAGCTGTCCGCAGTGTCGGGGCCCAACCACTTCTTGCGGTCAAGACCATACCAGCCAGACAAATCCACCTTGGGGGTGGCCTCCTGCTTCTTCCCAGCAGCTAGCAGCTGCTAACATGGCAACTGATGGCGTGGACTGCACGTCAATCTCAAGGGTCAACTTGTTCACCGCAAACAAATCAGCAATGTGGAAGGCCCTGTTCTCAACAGGGCCCTGGCAGGTGACGGCAGCCTGCTCATAGTAGCCGAACTTGGAGAGCATCGCCAAACGGCCGCTCCTGATCTCCTTCACCTTCAGCTCCGCAGCCACATCAGGGTCGTCGGCCAAACCCAGAGGGTTAAATCACTTGCCACTAGGGTACACTAGTTCAAGGTCTCGTCCACCGAATGGACCACCGTTCACACGGTAAGCCTCGATGGCACCCATCAGGACAAGCTGGTAGGCCAACGCGGCAAGGATGGACTGGGCGCGCACCAACGCGGGGGCACCCATGTAGTTCAAGCCATAAGACTTGAAGATCACGGCAGCAGCCTTGAACCACACACCTTTGCTGGCACCATTGTCGATAGAGGTGTACTTCTGCAGCAGGTCGCAGGTCAGGCACCAGAGAGTACCCAACATAGCCCAGCGTTCGTGCAGCACCTCAGCCTTGCAGAGGCGCTTGTTGGCCGTAGGGTCTGCTGCAGGCCCAGCACTGTCCCAACCGTAGTCACCAGGGTACTCACCGGTCAAGTAGTCTGGGACGCCGCTGCCTGCAGTGTTAGGGCCCAACCACTTCTTGCAGTCAGGGCCATACCAGCCAGACAAATCCACCTTGGGGCGGCGGCCGTCTACTTCCCAGCAGCTGCGAACATGGCAACAGATGGCGTGTACTGGGTGGCAATCTCAAGGGTCAACCTGTTCACCGCAAATGGAGCAGCAATGTGGGAGGCCCAGTTCTCAACAGGGCCCTGGCCGGTGACGGCAGCTTGCACATAGTAGCCGAACTTGGAGAGCATCGCCAAACGGCCGCTCCTGATCTCCTTCACCTTCAGCTCGGCAGCCACATCAGGGTCGTCGGCCAAACCCAGAGGGTTAAATCACTTGCCACTAGGGTACACCAGATCAAGGTCACGTCCACCGAATGGACCACCGTTCACACGTTAAGCCTCGATGGCACCCATCAGGACAACCTGGCAGGCCAACACGGCAAGGATGGACTGGGCGCGCACCAACGCGGGGGGACCCATGTAGTTCAAGCCATAAGACTCGAAGACCATGGCACCAGCCTTGAACCACACACCTTTACTGGCACCATTGTCGATAGCAGCAGCTCAGGGGTCAGGCACCAGAGTATGCCCAGCGGCCGAGCAGCACCTCAGGCCAGTTTATTACTACAGGCACTACGCGTGACACTATACGAGGCACACCCTGCCCTGCCCCACTCGTCACCCCTGCACCTGGCCGTGCGGCGTCCTACCTCCTGGCACTCTGTCCCCGCCCCTCCGTCCTTCTCCTGCCCCCTCTGTCTGCGCACGCACTGTGCGTGCAATGTGCGATGCAAACCCGTCCTCCCGCCCCTCCCTCTCCCTCTCCGCACCCGTTGTTTGGGCACCTGTGTTGCTGTTGCCCTCCCCTTCTCCTGCCCTCTGGTTGCCCTGCTGCTGCCCCCTCCGGTGGTTCTCGTGCATTACGCGAAGCACTACGCATGACAAGTTGCGAAGCACGTCGCACGACACGCACCTTGGCCACCTGTTAAACACCTTGAAAGCCTAGAACCATGCAGACGCAACGAATTGCACTACAGCGTACCAGGCCAACGGCTCTGGGGTCAAGCAGCCCATAGTGCCCTACATAGCCCAACGAGCGTGGATCTACTCGGCCTCACGGTATGCGGCGAAGGTGGTAGGGTCTGCGGTCAAACCGGCGGTGTCCCAACCGAAGTCACTAGGGTACTCACCAGTACGGAAGTCAGGGGTGGAGGCACCAGCCTTGTACCACACACCTTTGCTGGCGCCATTGCCAATAGCACTGTACTGCTGCAGCAGCTCGGAGGTCTGGCACCAGTGTGTACCCAACATAGCCCAGCGGCCGTGCAGCACCTCAGGCCAGTTCATTACTACAGGCACTACGCGTGACACCATATGAGGCACACCCTGCCCTGCCCCACCCTTCACCCCTGCACCTGGCCGTGCGGTGTCCCACCTCCTGGCGCTCCGTCCCCGCCCCTCCGTCCTTCTCCTGCCCCCTCTGTTCTCGCACGCACTGTGCAAGCAATGTGCGTAGCTTAACCCGTCCCCTCGCCCCTGCCTCTCCCTCTCCGCGCCCGTTGTTTGGGCACCTATGTTGCTAATGCCCTCACCTTCTCCCGCCTTCTGGTTGCCCTGCTTCTGCCCCCTCCGGTGGTTCTCGCGCACTATGCGAAGCACGACGCATGACAGGTTGCGAAGCACGTCGCACGACACGCACCTTGGCCACCTGTTAAACACTGTTAAACACTCAGAAGGCCTGGAACCACGCAGACGCATCGAATTGCACACCTGCGTACTTGGCCAACAACTCAGGGGTCAAGCAGCCCAAAGTGCCAAACATAGCCCAACATGCGTGGATCAACTCGGCCTCACGGTATGCGGCGAAGTCCCAACCGTAGTCACCAGGGTACTCACCAGTGAGGTAGTCAGGGGTGGAGGCATCAGAGATTGGCCCTACCACTTGTGGCGCTCTGGGCCATTCCAGGCAGCGGTGGCGTACATGGCCATAGGGGTAGGAGCGAAAGGGTAACATTGGCGCTAGTCATACCTTTCACGGCGAATGGGTCGGCGATGTGGGAGGCCCAGCTCTCAACGGGACCCTCACCAGTCGCGATGGCCTGCACGTAGTAGCCAAACACAGAGAATATAGCCAAACGGCCGTTCTTGATCTCCTTCAACTTCAGCTCAGCGAAAGTGTCAGGGTGGTCACCCAAAACCAGAGGGTCGAAGGCTTCACCAGGGTGCAGCAGATACAGATCCACGCGCAGAGGACTACCCTTCACACGGTAGGCCTCAATGGCACCCTTCAGGACAAACTGGCGGGCCGCGATACCAAGGACGGACTGGGCGTGCACCAGGTTGGAGCTGCCAAGGTAGCCCAGACCGCCCTCAGGGAAGATATGAGCACCAGCCATGAACCACACAGGCTGATCGATTTGCACACCAGCGTACTTGGCCAACAACCCATGGGCCAAGCAGCCCAAAGTGCCCAACATAGCCCATCGAGCGTGGGTCAACTCGGCCTCATGGTACGCGGCGGCGAAGGTGGTAGGGTCAGCAGCCAAACCGGCGGCGTCTCATCCGTAGTCTCCAGGGTACTCACCAGTGAGGTAGTCAGGGGAGGAGGCATCAGAGAATGGGCCCTACCACTTGTTGCGCTCAGGGCCATACCAGGCTGCGGTGGCGAACGTTGCCACCGGGAAAGGAGCGAGCAGGGCAACATTGGCGCTGGCCATATCTTTCACGGCGAATGGGTCGGCGATGTGGGGGGCCCAGCTCTCAACAGGACCTTCTCCAGTCGCGATGGCCTGCACGTAGTAGCCGAACGTAAAGAACACAGCCAAACAGCCGGTCTTGATCTCCTTCACCTTCAGCTCAGCGAAAGCCTCAGGGTCGTCAGCCAAAACCACAGGGTCGAAGGCCTCACCAGGGTGGAGCAGATGCAGATTCTCGTGCAGCGGACCACCCTGCACACAATAGGCCCGCCAGCAAGGATGGAGTGGGCGTGCACCAGGCTGGAGCTGCCAAGGTAGTCCAGACCGCTCTCAGGGAAGATATGAGCACCAGCCTTGAACCACACAGGCTGATCGATTTGCACACCAGCGTACCTGGCCAACAACTCAGGGGTCAAGCAGCCCAAAGTGCCCAACATAGCCCAACGAGCGTGGGTCAATTCGGCCTCATGGTACACGGCGGCGAAGGTGGTAGGGTCAGCAGCCAAACCGGCAGCGTCCCAACCGTTGTCATCAGGGTACTCACCAGTGAGGCAGCCAGGGGAGGAGGCATCAGAAATGGGCCCAACCACTTGCTGCGCTCAGGGCCATACCATGCAGCGGTGGCGAACATGGCCATGGGAGAAAAAGCGAACAGGCAGGCAGGGTAACATTGGCGCTGGTCATACCTTTCACGGCAAATGGGAGGGCGATGTGGGGGGCCCAGCTCTCAACAGGACCCTCTCCTGTCGCGATGGCCTGCACGTAGTAGCCGAACACAGAGAATATAACCAAGCAGCCGTTCTTGATCTCCTTCACCTCCAGCTCAGCGAAAGTGTCAGGTTCGTCAGCCAAAACCAAAGGGTCGAAGGCTTCAACAGGGTAGAGGAGATACTGACGTGCAAGATGCACAACACTACGCGAGGACACTACGCACAATACTTGACGAGGCATACTCTGCCCTGCTCCACCCTTCACCTTTCTGCCCCTGCGCTCGGCTGCGCGGGGTCCTGCCTCCTGGCGCCCTGACCCCACCCCTCCGTCCGTCTCCTGCCCCCCCTGTCCATGCACGCACTTTGCAGCACTGCGCAGAGCAATTCGCGAGGCAACCCGTCCCCCTCTCTTGCTCCTTGGCTGCCCTACTCTCGCCCTCCCCTGCTCTGTTTCACGCGTGTCTCTATGCAGGGCACTACGCACGCAATTTGCAAGCATTTCGCACGGCACGCACCTGCACCTTGCCCACCAGTTATACTCTGGGCGCCGGACTGCACGTGCTGCCAAAGAAGCATCACGCTACGGCTGCCCGCCGCTGCCACAGCCCCCGCAGGAGCCGCTGCCGCGGGTGGCCGATCCAAATGCCGCGGGGGGCGCGGCCCTAGCAGGCCCCGGCTGCCCCCCGGCCAGGGTTTCACTGTACCCCCCGCGGCGCCTGGTCGCCGGGGGGGATCCATCAAAAGTTCCTGTAAGAGATCGAAAATATATATATATATATATATATATATATATATGTATGTATGTATGTGTGTGTGTAGATGTGTGTGTATGTATGCGTATATATATATATATATATATATCTACATATCTACATCTATATATATATATATATATATATATATATATATATAGATGTACATACATGTATTTGTATATATATATATATGTATATATTTCACTTGGAGGGAGTAGAAATTGAGTAGAAGGGAGTGGATATTCACTTGGAGGGAGTTGAAATTGAGGGGGAGGGAGTCGATTTGCGCACAGCGCTAAACGCGTTCAAAACAGCGAAGTAAAGGGCAACGCTGGCCAATCACACATCTGTCAGTAATTAATAATAAGTGACAGAGTGATCAGAAGGTGAAACTCGAACTAATTAGAACAACAACATAAAATTCATACCTTTCTGTCAGTTGCGGTGGTTTTTTCAGTTACGCGTGTCGCATGTTCGTGCGCAGTCTTTCGCAGTCTGCTAGGGCCGCAGTCTGCATACCGTCACCGCCCTGAGGGCGCTCTGTTGCCAGCGGGAAATCTGGCGATTTTTACCACCAAATCTGGATTTTTTTTACATCAATCGAGAGCCTGGCTCTCAATCTGTAGATCTATTCAGAAAAATCCTGCAGATCCCAAAAAAATCTTGAGAAATCGACGCGACTGTGACCCACGGGCGGAAAACGCTCGGAGTTCGGCAAATCACCCTACACGTGCTCTCCAGAAGAGCACATGGTCGCGATTTACTGTTGCTATTTAGTTTTTTTTTGCCCCGTCAATGTAAGTTACACTTTCCTGGTGCTTGCACTGCAGTTTTTCTCCTGTTTGGATTTCTGTCGTTTGATCCTCTTTATTTGTCACACAGCTGTGGAGGGGCGACTAGCCCGAAACATGTCCAAACCAGAGTTTGAATTGTGGGATTGCGCCGTGCGCTACGTCCGGTAGAGATCTTTGAAGGTTTCCCAAGTGCAAAATCAGGAGGTGAAACTATTCGCGGTCACAAACATTTTGAGAAGCTGATGACTGAATACCAATGACATTAGGTTGCGCTAAACTGGGGAAGCTGCAGAAAATGTGATCGTGTTAGTGTGTGCACATGCCGCCTTCATGCAATAATTCATTCATATTCGAAAGCAGCCTGGGGTGGTGGTAAGAATGGCATCTTGGGGGCCCAATTCGGGACATTGGTTTAGTTTTGCACCCCCTACCGTTGTGGGGGGCGAGCCAACGACGGGTAATTTTCAATGCCACAATCCAGCAGTCGGGGTGAGGACAACTTTTGCCTGCCGGTAAGGAAGGGCCACCGCTTTGTGCTTCGCCCTCCTACTCTCCTGCTCCCTCCTCCCGTTTGGCACCCAGGTGTGAAAGCTCAGGCACTTCGCTGGTCACATGTGAGGCAGCTCACTAGTGCTCAGTGCCGTGCCTTCGCCTTCCCTCCATGCCCTGTTGTATGGCAGTGCCTGGATCGGGGTGTTCCCTTCCTAACTTGTCTTGGCACATTTCAGCATGCGTTTCTCTCTTGCTGGCTTACTTTCGCTGGTTTTGACTTTGGAGTTTTTGGTGGTCGGCAATATTGCTGCTGAGCTTTCTTCATTTTCTAGGATATTTCTCAACACCGGAGGAATTCTCCAGGACTGCCATATTTTTTCTAACTGCTGACCAATCAATGACACGGGGAATCCTCCTCCTCCTACAACACAGGGCAAAACAAAGTTGCAAAAGCTCGGCATGGTTGGTTCATTCGCCAACTCGGACACTTTTTGGTTCGTTGGTGCCCGAGTTTCATCGCAAATCGTATGCTATTCTTGCCAGGAAAATGTCGGGCCCTGACGAAACTCAAGAAAAGAAGGAAACCACAGAGGCGCCAGTGAAGTGGAAAAGAAAAGACCACCTTGCGACCGATGGATCTGACCGATCAGCACGATTGTTGAAGCTATCAAAGTGCCCGGATGATCTCACGGAATTTCAAGTTGTGGAACATTACAACGGCTTAGGTGATGATTCTATTATTGACGTTGCATTTTACTACGTTGGGTATTTCCCCCTCCTATTTCGAAGTTTGCCGACCGTGCGCGACGGTGAAGTGTCGTTCTCGACTTCCTTGCCTTTCGTTTAGCGCGGATCGATTTGCAACCGTGGAGTTTGCCAAGGCCGAGTATCTTCCGTTGGCAATCCAACTACGCTGGCCCCGCTTGCGTGGGTCCACAGGAGTCGTTGCAATGCCCAAGAGGTGCACAATTTTTTTTGTTGTGTCCCTGCGGATTCTTCTTGACCCTTTTCCCCAAAGGTTTGGCCAATTTATTCTTTTCCCGCCGTGAATATGTCTTGTGAAGCGATGGTGTTTTCAAGGGGCTAGTTGTATTTGGGAGGGAAGCATGGCACAAAACCAAAAGAAGAACCTCCGCATGTCTCACTTTTGGCCATGGTCGGGCATAGTGAGAGGGCTCTCCTTGAACCGAGCCATTTAGAACCGAGCCGCCATGCATCTATTTCCTTTGCAAGTGTTTGCCAAGCGTGGAGAAGTGCAAACACTTCAAACGATTGGTGGCGAAATGGGTGTTCACCACGTTTTCTCTCTCCAAAAATGCCCCGGATGCTAGCGATTTCGCAACTTCGCTTCGATACGATCCCTAAGGCATGTACTACGGACTTCTCGATGCATGCACGCAAATTGTGCCACATTGGTCTCTTGGGTTTATGACTCTCCCCTCTTGCCCTCAATCCTCCTGGTTGTCGGATATTTGCTAGACATGATAAGTGGGAAAAGTACATAATGGTCACAGATTGGTATGAGGGATGCATGGTCACATCGCCTAAGTTTGCATTGCTCCTCGCAGTTACATACCAGCATCCCTCCACCCCAAACCCGCAGCTTGACTTTGCCGTGTAGGACATGTGGGTTGACCCTTCTCCTCCAATAGCCGGGACCGGGAGAACTGGCGGCCGACTTGTTGGGCAAGACCCGGCTTGACGTCCCGCATTTTTCATCAAATGATGATGTCCAGTTTACGGGTTGTGATCAATGCACTGCGCGGTGCAGGCCACCACCACGTGCCGGGCAAGCCACTAGGATCTATTGTACGGTTTGCTGGCCAACCCTTTGATGAGGGGAAGCAATATTGAATTGAATGGAGGGTGGTTTTAGCAAGCAACATGGCTTTGTGGGTGATTGACGGCACCACAGACTTCAACAGCGTGTTGCGTGACAGAAAGAGGCGTTCTTTTTTTTTTGTCAGAGGCAAACCATTTTGGAACGGAACGGTTCATTGATAAAGCCCCTCCCCCTTTGAGGAACAATTGACGTAGACCAGCTTTGGGCCAAAATCCCCCCCCCCCCCCCGGCTCCGCACCACCACTATGCCGTGCCGAACCACTTGCTCAAGAGAATGCAAGATGCAATGGTGGACTTGGGCACATGTGTGAGGGTGGGTTGTTAACAATGCTGGGATGCAAACAAGGTCAAATAGCAATCCGTTCCACTCTTTGATGACCCCGACCCACCTCATCCAGTTTTGTTGGCACGCACACCTGTCCCATCTAGTTTGATGCATTTTGGATTTTGGCAAGTTTATGTGGATGTTGTGTGGGCAATAGCTATTTTGGGGGGGAAGATGAATTGTAACTTTTGCACCTTTTGCATTTTGTTGCCATTGGTTTGTGTGCTTTGTAGTGACATGTTAATTTCATGTTTAGTTGCTTTTTACCAAAAGCTTCGGTATGCATCAAGAATTTTGTTGTGCCTTTCGTTGTGCATCAAGTTTCCATTGTGGTGAACAAGATTGTTTTTCGCATGAAGAAGTCCTTATTGTTGTATGAATCAAGAATTTTGTTGTGTAGTTTTAAGAACATGCTTCATTTGTTTTATCAAGAACATTTCGTCTATTTTCCCCCTTTGCACCGTTTTCTTGGTGAGCCAAATTCACCATTGTCAATGATGTGCATTTGCTTTGCTGTGTGCCAGTCTCATCTCTTGCATGTGCATTGTGGCTCTACTTTGGAAGGTTCATGGAAGAATTGGTGAGATTGGGGGCTTCTGTGGTAGTATTTGACGAGCGCCGCGGTTTTTGGTGGATTTTTTTATCCAATCCATTTCGGTAGGGTAGGTCGGTTGGGGGTTTTTCGGCTCCATTTTCGATCCTTGTATTTTTTGGGGTTTGGAGGGGGTGCTCTCCACCACCCCGATCTAGGGCGGATCTAGTTGCCTAGTCTCCAATGCCCTGAAAAGTTTGGAAGGTCATGGATCCCAATTCACACACCATACATGTCCCAATGCACCAATCAATAGGTTTGTATGGCAACCCTTTGATGGGTAGTGCCTTGTGCGCAGTATTGCTTATGCGTGCTATGCCCCTATTTTTGCCCTTTTGGAGCCACAAGTTATGCCACAATGCTCCGTGCAAATGTGTTCCACATTGGGGAACAAAGGTGGGGGGAGGCGGCTTGTGTGCCATGCCATACGGGGACCATTGTTGGGGCATCAAGGCGTGGAGCCATGGACTTCGGCCTACACCATTGTGGTTGTGTCTACAAGAGAAGCAAGTCTATGTGTGGGACAAAGCTGTGTATATGTTTGCTGCTTCCCTTGAATGTGCTCCAAGAAATCCATAAGCTCTCTCTGAAGAGGTGGCAAAGGAGACTTAGAGCATTTGGCCCCATTTGTTTGTTTTTCCCAAAAGATGTGAGTGGGCTTTCTCTCAGATTATTCTTGATTCTCTTTTAACACGAATATGTCAATGTGAAGTGGCATATGGTTTGCACGGATGTTTGTCACCGCATTATGGACAAATTCCCAATTCATGTTGTCGCTTAAATCAATGCAAACTCTATGGGATCAATGTATCACCTTTTGCGATCTTTTCTGGTTGAAGATTTGGTCATTTTGCATTGTCGCAAGAAGAAGGGCATGCATTGAACATGCAGAGGCAATGAACGCAATGCATGTCGTTATGGTTGCCTATTGCCTTGACGCTCTCCCCTAACCCAACTGAACGGCTACGGGGTTCAAGAGACCACGATAGCAGGCCCGAGAGCTGCTCGCTCACCCGAGTCCTTGCCGGTCACTGTCAGCCCTACACATGATTGTCTAGGGTGCTTGCAACGATTACTGGAACAAGAGAACAATCGACTTTTGGTGAAACCTAGGTGAAACAGCAACGCATGCTTGCTTCGCTTTTCAAGACTAAAGAGATGAACAAAAGCGAATCGGCACAAATGAACGAACAAAAACATCTCAAAGAGATGCAAAAATTAAATGAGTGCAAAAAAAAAAAGCAAGGAAAAGCAAGCATTGTGTTGTTTTGCTTTGAGTGTTTGGGAAGGACGAACAAAACACTTCAACAATCGCAATGCAAAATACAAAACTATTTCATGAAAAAGCAATAAAACAATGGAGGTGAAGAATGCAAGCCCAGAGTTCACCGAAACCCTAGTTTGGAGTGACCTTTTGGGATAACTTAGGACTGTCATTATTCTTGTGCTGGGGTCTGTTTGGATTGTACGACTTCACCCTGCACCATCAGTGCTACATACCTTTCACTCGCTGATGTGAATGCTTGAATCAACGCAATTTTGTGAATTTAAGACCCAAACACTTGAGTGGAATCGATACTGCATTGCTTCAACGACTTTTCGCACAACACTTGCACTCTCTTATCGGTTACACTACAGGTACATAAATTCTTGTTGAGAAAGTCTTTTTCCCTTGCATTGCTGCATTGTGTGGGTAAACGTGAGAAGGTTTTTGTACCTGCACCCCATAACCAAACCTAATCACAGGGCACAAGGCACAGGGCACAAGGCGCAAGGCACAGCACACTTGCAGATCCACATGCTGGGCAGGCCCCGCCACCCCACCCCCAAAGATACATGCATTGTGTCCACACCACCTGGCAATCCACGCACAGCCTCAGTGTCTGGTGATGCCCCTGTGAGCAGGCTGGCCAGGTGCCCCTGTGTATTGCGTTGCAACCTGTACGCCCCTACAGCCATGGTCAGCACATCTCAGAATCTCCCCATTCTTTTCAGGGAGCTGGCCGAAGAACGGAAATGTGAAATCATTCTGTCCAATTTGCCGCAGAAAGCGTTGGATCTGGACGATTTCAGGACGCATTACACAAACATTTTGGGGCGGAGTGCAGTGGTCCATGCTTACATGTTGCATCGGAAGTGGTGCTTCGTGCAATTTCTGACTCCGGAACTTGCTTCAAAGGCTCTGGAGTTGCCCAGGCCACCCATTGGGTTGAAGGAGATCTTGGTGAAACCGAACCGCCCACCACAGGTCCTTTGCGTTCCACACGTCCAACCAACTGGAATGCATTGCCTCAGATTTGTTTTTGAAAGAACGCTCCCCCAAGTACGCGACCACCCAAGCTCAGCTCATGCTGCCGCTTGACCTGGCCATAAAGCCCAGAACTGTGCAGCCCAAACCTCTAGCCCCAGCCAGGGAGGAAAGGGAGCAGCACAATGGGCCGGCGGAACATTCAATGGCCAGATGAACACGAAAGGAGCTGAGATGGCACAGTGGCGAGTCCACACCTGACCTTTTGAGGCACCTCCTTTTCAGCCCCCCGTCACTGTCGCCCTCACCGAGGGAACACAGGAGTCTCATGTGGGGCCCTTTTGGCTCCATCTGCTGTCCTTGAGTTTCTGGAGACCTGTGACGGGATGTGAGCTGACGGCTTATCTGCCCCTTTCTGCCCCTCCAACCATTCAAACTGTTCTTTGAAGGCAATGGGGGGTCCCTGGTTCCGCATCCCCCCCCCCCCTTCCGAAGCTGCCAAAGTTCTCGGATCCGATGTTCAGCAATTTTCAGATTTTCGCTGGGACCCTGGGCGCCGATGACAGAGGCGTACCAGCTGGACCCCCCCCCCCGGGACCCCCAAAGCTCTCCCACACAGTCGGGTGTCTATATTGAAACGCCCCCGCCCCCCCGCCCCCTCGTTTGCAGGCACGTCGGTGATTGCACCCGATGGTGGTCAGCATGTCTGCATGCTGTTCCAGTTCGGTGACCGCACAATGTTGACAGGTAATGACAAAGTTCATAGGGCGTGGATCAAGTCACGGTATGTCACGGTACGTCACAGTAATGAACATTAAGGGTGTTCATGGTCATTCCGCGCAAATATCCCAATCAAGTGGCAGAGTGTGGCACAGTGGCAGAGTGTGGCAAGGGTCCTATTTTATTCCTGCATTGGCACTGCTCTGCCACACTGCTGTTGCCGCGTCGGAAAACAGGTTTTTGTTTGCCCGGGTCATGGTATGTCACAGTGCATGATCCGCCCCCACAGCAACAGCCTGCTAGCCTACCCGACGCTGCATGTACGTCATTCAAGGAACAGGATACTCAACATGTTTGGAATGGGATTTCCCCCACCATGTGCCCAAGACCGAGAAAAAGTTTTTGAACAGCCCCCTGCACCAACGCCCCACCCCCCCTCCTCGGACTCCTTTGCTCATGCTGTAAGGGCTCCAGTGCTTGTGTGCTACATCACCCAGCCACCCCCTCAGAAATCCCTGCAGATACCCCCCAAGGGAGTTCGGCAGTTGCAGGACAGCCCAGCCACTCGGTGAAATTCCCCAACAAACTGCCACTCAAGGCGTTGTTGTGTTGCTGAGTTGCCTGAAAAAGGAACAGCAGTCCCAAAGGGTGTAGAACGTATGGCTGGTGGGGTCACGGACAGTGCCCCCATCCCCACCCCCAAACGTTATCAAATGGCAGAGTGTATCAGGAACAGCAGGGAGAATTGCCACAGGTGCTCTGAACAGGGAAAGAAACCAAAGCCCCTCTGCAGCCAGCTCATGGGCTCTGTATGGCGTCCAGAATATGCGCGTGGGTAGACGGGAGAAGGTTTCTGTAACTACACCCCGTAACCAAACCCAATCACAAGGCACAAGGCACAAGCACAGCAATGTTATCTTTTCTCCCATTTTCCCCCGGTTCCCCCCATCTTCCCCCATTCCCCCCCATTTGCCCCCATTTTCCTGGTTTCTCATTTTTCTTCGGGAACCTTAAGAGGAACTTTAGTGGCAGCCCGCGGGATATTCGTGGTCCTGTAATGCTTATCCACACCCAGCAGCATGCATGCACACATGATGACACGCTGTCCATTGCTCGTGCATACACAGCAGCATGCACCCATACAGGGCTACACACCTACACAGCCATTTTTCATGCACCAGGAGCACAAGCAGCGGCAAGGACCACCGCAAGGAGAAGGGGAGGGAAAGGGCAAAAGCAAAGGCAGGGGCTTTGATGGGAGAAGAGGCAGTGGGCAAGAAACACAGGGTAGGGTTGATGAGGGGCAGGTCTAGAGGCAAACAATAGCAGGTTTCGGGTTCCTTGGGTGCAAGTGCAGACAACAGAGAGAGAGAGAGAGAGTGTGTGTGTGTGTGTGTGAGAGAGAGAGAGAGAGAGAGAGAGAGAGAGAGGAAGAGACAGACAGAGAGAGAGGAAGACAGACAGATAGAGAGAGGAAGAGAGAGAGAGAGAGGGAGGAAGAGAGAGAGAGAGAGGGAGAGAGGGAGAGAGAGAGAGAATTGGCAAACTCTTGCCGACGGTCAAATGGCAATCGGATCCGACAGACTTTCTCCGCTTCCCCCAGGCACGCGCAGAGTGTGAACTGGTCTTGACGTCGTGTCTCGTGTCCGATGAGCAGCTTCTGAGCCATTTCAAGCCATTGGGGCTGTATCCCATTGTAGGTATCACGGTGACGGGAAAAGGCTCGCATTCAGGGAAGTGCCGTGGATATTAGAGGTGGTGTCAATGGGCTGGAGTGCGGTGGTGCCCATCGTCTCGACGTGACAGATTGCTCGCCGGATGGTCCTTGATATTCGTGTCAAATCCACCATCCAAACCTTTGAACGGCAGAAACTGTGCCTTTGTTCAAATGCATGGTGGCCTGCAAGATGACAAGATGCAATTACGAGTACGCAGCGGCCTGCAAGGCTCCATCCGATCATCGTGGCCTTGGCCGACCATGCTGGAGATAAAGGCGCATATGTCATTTGTGATGTGCAGGACGGCTGATGTCCGGTCCCTGACAGGGCTATTCTGGGCTGGAGAGGATACGCCTTCAGGGAGGGAGGGCACAATGATGGTTCGCTGGAGTGTGGAGACCGCCCCAGCGCTCTACCGCTACTCCTGCGGGTGCATACGTCCGAAATGCACACCACGCTGCCCTGAACCTTGACACCTCAACGGACCTTCGTGGGCCCGGGGATTTATGCTCCCACTTCACTGGAAACCGGAATGACAGTGGAAGCCCCTCTTTGACATGCTTTTAGGAATCGCCCGCATATACAAACGAGATCTGACCCTCATCGAGTTCCGCACCCCAGAGTTAAAGGACAAGGCCGCGGGGTTCACAAGGCCGCTGCTGGGGGGCCTTGAGGTGTGCGTCCCTTGCCGACACATTTGAAGGACAAGGAGGGAAAAGTAAGCGCGGTGCATGCGGTGCACCATGGTGCACGCGTAGTGCGTATGTTTCTCACGTGTGCAGAGAACCTTTAATCCCCCCTTGTGCTTTTTCTCTGCACCTCGCCACCATTTCCCTCGTAGCTAACATTGTGACCATCGAAATGCAAAACGAATCGATACGGTTGCATCGTGGGATTGAGCCCCCCAAGAAGCAACATTCCGAAACGCGAAAAGAGTGCATTGAGCATAGCGAATCAGCTTCACAGGCTTGGGCACCCTGTGGGGCACTACGCTCTTCGGTCTTAGCCGCCGTACCGGAGAGTTCTGGTTCTTCTTCTTCCTCTTCCTACGGCCCTCCCCTGGCAGGGGTGTGGGCGGCTACAACCACCATTGGTCAGGAGGATGGAGTGGAGGCCTCCGTTGTTGTATGCTTACCCCTTAGGCCACCGCGTCCCTGCCACCTTGAAAATACGTGAAGAATCCACAGAAGGGTTAGTAGAAACGCAAGTGCGGTGCACGCGCAGTGTGTACGTCTCCCTCAAAGGGTTACATGGGTGAAGCCGTGCTGATGCCCCCGGACGGCGTTTCCATGGCATCCGAAGTGCAATCACCAGTCACACCAATTTCGTCATGGGGCAAGCAATGGCTCCATTCAGTTGTGAAGCAGACACGATGACTGTGGGCCTCCAGAAAGCGGACCTTGTTGAGCAGAGCCGCCCGCAAGACCTCCCGGACCCAGTTCGCTCGGAGGCACATGACCGACATCAGTTGCTTCAGCTGTTTTCCCACGTGCGAAGAGGGGGGGTGGGGCTGGAAGGGGAAACCGCTGGAGCCCCTGCCATGTGGGGCCAGGGCCCAGAAATCGGGGGAACGTTAGCGCACCGGGCGCGCGCCGGGCATCTTTTGTGACCCGTGCCCCACCGGTGGACTGTTGCCGTTGATATGTTGGGCAACATTATATGGTTCGCCCCTTGGCCCCCGGGACATCAGCAGATGTTTTGATTTGGGATGGGTATGGACTTTCTCGTACCCGAGGTGATTTCTTTGATTTCGAAGTTGGGGGCCATGATGGTGCTTATAAAGGCTGGATTCATATCATTGTGCCATTCATTGGAAGAAAGAATGGCACTTTGACAGCCCGCCAACAATGTTACAATGACGTGCACGGGTGGTATAGGGCACGCATTGAGCAGCTGTTTGCTCGGTTGTGGCACGCAAGATGAGGCAGAGGATGAGGCAGAAGTGTGTGTGTTGTGTTGCCAGAAGCGCTCCACCGTCGCAGTTTGTGATGAGTGTAAGGAGTGCTATTGTACTGAATGTATTGACACCCACACTTGTGGGACCAATGTCGTTTGTTAAGTACAATACAAATGACAGTTGGAGTTGCTGAATTCACAGATATTGCTTTATTATGCAACGTGCTTTGTAGGGAAGGTGTGCAGTGCAACGTGGTCTACTTGGGGGGCTTCTCCATGAGAGGGGAAATCTGGGGCTGAAGTCGGGATAGTTAATCGAAAAGTAGCGCGCAGGGCGCGCGCCGGGCAAACATTCCCCCATCAGCGAAGGACTTTGGTGGTGGGTCGACCACATGTGCGGCCACACCGCCCGGCCCCTCCCACACTGACACTGTTGACTGTACCGCCACGCTGCCCGGTCCCACCCACACCTGATTGTGCCCCCCCCCCCCCATTGCCAATGGGTGCCGCCGCCTGCGGAGGGAAAGGGTTCAGGGACAGGGCAAGAGTAATTGAAAGTATGTTAGCGCGCCGGGCAAAGGATTCCTTATTTTCCCAGTTGTCCCCCTTTTCCCCCAATTTTTGTCCCCGTGTTGGGGAACCCCGAGAAGGCAGGGGTGATGTAGCCATTCCGCCCACACGTGGGCTCCCGAGACGGCAGGGATTAGGCAGCCTGGGCTGGAGGAGGGAGTGATGTTTGGGGGTAAAGCGTCGGGATAGATGGCCGAAACAGTGACTTGGATGCCAGGCGCGTGCCGGGCAAACGTATCCTCAGTGGCGAGAGGCCAACAGGTGCCGCCAGCTGCAGACAGCAATACCACCAGGCGTCATGCCACCCCCCCCCCATTTTCAGTGAGGTACCAACAGTCCATCCGGCACGCCCCAGTGGTCAAGCAGCGTCGTTGGACTCCCACGTCGTTGACCAACTCGTGGTGCAACAAGAGCGGCCCATTCTCCAGGCAGTTTGGGGCTGGTTGTGGATCCCACTGCGCCAAAACGGGCTCGAAGCGGGTCCAAAGCGCATGTCTCAGCATCCCAAGTTGTCTGGGGCCCATGTTAGGGCAAACGCTGCTTCGCCCGTGTGGGGCCCCCTGTGGGCCTGGGCCTTGTTAGCCCCGTGCGCTCGCTCAGGGGCAGCCAGTGGTGACTGGGGTCCCGGGCGTTCGTTCTGGTGGCTCTTGTGGGCAGAAGCCAGGGAAAGTGCCGTCGGGGTTGGGTGTTCAGCCACGCAGCCCAACGTGCGGCTTGATCTGAGTTTGGCGCTGTGTCGAGCCAGACGGCGCATGTGCTGAGCTATTTTGGGGGCATTTCTGGTTCCCCCGCGGCACTGCCTGAGCCCTCTTGCAGAGCACTTTGAAGCACCCGGGCGCGCGGAAGATTGGGTTGTGCACGAAGGAGGGGGGGGGAAAGGCCTGGAAAGGGGCTCGAATGACACATCCCTCCCCCCCAGAGTTTTGCTTAACAACTCAGCATCTCCTTGGGGGGGGGTCTGACCCCCCCCCCCCCCCCCACAGCCCCCCCCCCCCTGAAGTGATTGGGCAAATTTTTCTCCGGGTCTTCGGCCAATAAAAAAATTTCTCTGGCGCCCTTCGGCGCAAGTCAGTTTAGGCCAAAAAATTTTGGCGCCTTTAACAACTCAGGGTCTCCTGAGGGGGGGGGGGTCCCCCCCACAGCCCCCCTGGATCCCCCCCCCCCTTTAAGAAAACTCTGCCCCCCCCCCCCCCCCCGCCCCGCCCCAGAGGTGCTGTGAGGAGCACTAGAGCGGGGGCTGCAGCTAGAGCGTGGTCAGTGGGAGTGTCTGGCCCCCCAAGGAGCATCCCATCCGCCCACGGTGCGCGGGACTTCCAGTCTCGCTCTGCACTGTTGGGGATGCCGCCTGCCGGTGCGTAGCGGTGTGCCTCGCCCAGGCATCCGACTGGGCGAGGCAGTCGAGGCGGTCGCCGCT
This sequence comes from Eutreptiella sp. 'Long Island Sound 2002', assembly GCA_964036045.1. Taxonomy (NCBI): domain Eukaryota; phylum Euglenozoa; class Euglenophyceae; order Eutreptiales; family Eutreptiaceae; genus Eutreptiella; species Eutreptiella sp. 'Long Island Sound 2002'. The sequence continues at coordinate 6,751,534 of OZ038381.1, forward strand.
CGACTGCCTCACGGGAAGGGCAAGGGCTCGCAAGACATCCGCTGGCAGCCCCCGGACCAGACCCAAGGGGGGAGTATCAGACGCGGTGCGCGCGCGGTGCGGGTACTGGGGTTGTTCTGTAGACCCTTTCATCCAGAGCCAATCAGGGGGAATGGTAACGCCTCAGAGCCCAGCAGGTACCATCTACAACTCCCCTCCCCGTAGACCATATCCTGGAGAAGTTGTTCAAATACCTGACGCGGTGCGCACACGGTGCGCGCGCGGTGCGGATACTCCCCCAAGGACCGACCGCCACCCAAAGGCTCTGCCAGCCTCTGAAGTCCCGCGGATTGCACTTCTGACGTGCGATGGCCGAGGGATTGCTCTGGGCTCCAACGACGCCCCGGGCCCTGTACACCGGGGGCTGCTCCTGTGACCGTACTCACTGCGTTGCGATGTGGTTGCAGTTTCGGGGCGGCGTAAGCAGCCGTCCACATACGGACGTCGAACGACGGACCGGTCGCGGTTCGGTATGCGTCGTGTGGACTCGTGTGTATCCCATGCCAACCCTCGGGAAAGCAGCGCATGGAGTAGCACCGCGTGTGCGCACGTGTGCACGTGTGTGCCCCCGGAATTCTTCGTTGAAGATCCGCCACCGAACACTTCAAAGAACACAGAAGATAAGACCTCAATTATTGGATTTGAAGACGAAATGAATAGAGACCTCGAGGACATCGACGCGCACACAAAATGCTCAAAAGTGCCACGGAAAATAAATGCGAGCCCCGAAATTTTGGGAAATTGCGGGATGATTCCGAGCTGTGCATTATGCAGCACGTCCCCCCGTTGTGCAGTGCAGTGCAGTGCAGTGCATGGCGCATGCTTTTGATGCGATGCGATGCGGGCGGCCATCCCCCTCCTTTGCTCAGGTGTCATTGAAGCCGTTCCGGACGCAGGAGGAGTCCGACAAATGTGAAATCGTGATCCACTCCTCCACCATCCAAAGGCGACAGATCCTGGACCACTATGCAGAGCTTGGGCACAACTGCATCGTGAAGATTGTGCATTCACCGGTATCCTTTGGGGTCGCGGTGACTATGAGAGATCATTTCGGCCGGCAAGGGTGGCAGTGGCAGTGTGTACGTACCCCCCCCCCCTTGTATAAGCTACGCCCTTGTCCAAGCTACAGTAGGCGTAGGGACCGTAATAATTGCGTACGTATTTTAATTACGTACGAAATGTAGTGTGGCCACATAAGACATGGGTGTGTCGTCACATTTGCCAATTTCAGCACATGTGGCCCCCTGCTGGTGCACCAGGAATCTTTTTTTTAAGTCTGATGCATCCCATAGGTCCTGAATTGCCAATTTCAGCACATGTGGCCTGTGCACGTGTGTGTCGGCAGTTGTATGTGTTGCGCGCAAGCCACGCTCTTGTCCCAGCTACAGTAGGCGTAGGGACCGTAGTAATTGTGTACATTGGCGTAGCTTATACAAGGGGGGGGGGGGTAGTGGGTGTGGCAGTGGTAACATCGGGTGGCAGTGGTCAAGCCACTGCAGTGGTGCCGTTGGTGGCGGTGATTGTGTCCGGCAGAGCTGTGGTTGCAGGCACACGGGGTGTGGAATCCGCTGCGTTTGATCTGTGCTGCGTGCGCTCTGTAGGATGGGGGTATGCATTTCGTTGAGTTCTTCGACGAAGACCTTGCGCGGAAGGCCGTCAAGATGCCACGCCCTGGTATTGTTGCTTTACAATCAGGGGGTTGTTTAGGGGACAAGTACTCTTTTTTTAGTTAGAAAACCTGGTCTTGGCCTATCTGTGTGGCATTTTGTCTCCAACTGCCGTCGGTTACCCACCAACTGCCGTCGGTTACTCTCCAACAGCCGTCCGTTACCCTCCATCCGCCATCGGTTACCTTCCAACCGCCCTCCAACCGCCGTCGGTTGCACTCCAACCGCCGTGGGTTGCCCCTTCAGTGCCATTGGTTGGAGCGGTGCAGATTTTGCTGACCACCGGACACACCAGCTTTTTTTTTTTAATTAAAAAACCCCCTGTTTACAATAGGGATATGTCGTGAGGCTATGTTGCTCCGATTGTGGCTGTGCTGGGAGCTAGCATGTGCCCAGTGACTGCAGTGTCTTCATGCTCGTGCCTGTGTTTGTGTTCCACCCGGATGGCGTGTACGGCTGCCATCTTGACCTCATGGGACTTAAGCATGGTTTCGAGTCGGGCTTGGGAGGCCCAGCAGGCAGACATGCATTGTGGATGGAACCGCCAGAAGACTGGCTGCATTGAACCGAGCCGCCCAGCAAGCGTTTCAGGCGGCACGTGGAGGCACACAACCGTGGCACATTGTTTTTTGTGTCTCTTGCCCTCCAGCGGGTGCCCTCACACGAGGGGGGGGGGGGGGCAGCTCCCCACACGCAGAACAAAGCGTTGGCTGTTGGCCATCATTCAGGAGAATGGGGCTGAGGGGAAAGAGGCCAGGGACCCCCAGGCCACCGGAGGCGTTCCCGGGGGTGCGGAAGGACCCATTTGGCGTTGGCCGGCGCCGTGTGTGTGGCAGCCCCCTGGGCCGTGTCGGGGGGGGGGGTGGGGGGCGGAAGGGGGGAGCAGGTTTGCCGGTTGGGTGGTTGTGGGTTGATGCGTTTGGTTGTGGTTTGTGGAGGCGTGCCTTGGGGCGGGTGATGGGTCGTGGAGAGTGTGGACGTGGGGAGGGAAGGATGCCGCAGGGGATGCCGCGCCCTCTGGCCCCCCCGGAGGACCCCCTGCGGCGCTGTCGCAGCCTCGCTCAGCCGCCTGTTGGGGTGCTGCAGGGGATGCCGCGCCCCGTGGCGGGGAGGACCACCGCGACGCCGGGTGGGGGGGAGGAAAGGTTGGGCCGCACGCACACGGAAACGCGGCGAGGCGTGTGGTGGCGGACCTGAGTTGTGCGGGGCGGAGTGGGCAGCAAAAACCGTAAACGGGGCGTCAGAAACCGCAGCGGCCGACAGAACGCAGCGACCCGACGCAACATGCGAAGGGACGAACGGGTGACTGTCCAGGGCCCCGTAAAGAAACAGCCACACGACGGAATGTCACACAGGGGGAGGGGGGGGGGGTGGATCCCGGTGGCGTCTGCCTGCTTTCCACCAGCGCGGACCGGCGGACCATTCGGCCAGTCCCGGGTCGTCACAACGTCGGGGCGGCTCTGGTGCGGGCGCCCGTCCGCACAGGGCCAGGGGGTTCCGGACCACCAACCTCCTTCCATTTCCTGGGCGATCCCCCCCCCCTTTTTGGGGCTGTTGGTCCACGACGGGAACAACCCACGGGTCGTGGGCGTGCCCGGCGGGCGACGCCCCAACCCCCCAGCGTCGCAGCGACTGCCTCACGGCGGCCGGGCAGCGCTCCCCCAGGGCGGCGGCAGCACCTGCCGGCACCCCTGCCGTCCGGCATGCGTTGCCCCCTGTCGCGCGTGGCGCCGCCGCCTCGGCCCGCCTCCTTCGCCACGGTCTCTGGCGTCTCTCGCTCGCAGAGGGTGCCCTTGTGAAGCTCAATCGGGGGCTGCAGGACGACATGCGGTGCCAGTTGGTGATTCAGTCGGGCACCATCGACGAGACGGTATGCTGTGTGGGGGGGGTGAGGACGGTGGCAGGGATGCATTGGAATGGGGGGGGGGGGGAGGTGGCACAAGGCCTCGGTGGTTGGCTCTGTTAGCCTGCGGCGGCGCCTATTGGCCTCTCGCCCTTCAGCCGTCTGCTATGACAAGCAGGCGTCCGCACTACTGCGGGCATCCGCACTGCCGCGGGCATCCACCTGCCCTGGGGGGGAATCCAGAAGGATAGGAGGGGGGGGGGATCCCCCCCCTCTCCAGGGCGGGCAACCAACACCATGGCCTCGTGCCAAACCCCCCCTTCCAGGGCGCCCTGCCTATGGCCCAGTAACTGTCCCCGTGACGGCAAGTGCCAGCCTCAATGGCATTTGTAACCGACAGTAACCGCCCTCAACCGCTTTGGCAACCTCCTCCAACCACCTAAGTACGTCCCCTTCTATAATGCGTCCCTGGACGGCTGGCGTGCCACAAACATTCCGGTATAAGACTCAGTCCAAGGGGTGTTGGGGGATGCAGCTGTGCGGTGGAGGGGCCGTTTGGCCCCAAACATCTGCCGTGACCGAGCCCTTTTGACAGGGCAACGCCGAGGGCTTGTGCAGGCTTGAAAAATTTGGGGGGGGGTTCAAACCGGCCAAAACAAAGGATTTCGAGAAGATTTGTCCCCCGCGACGCAGACCTCCACACGGTCAGCGTCGTGGGGAGTGTTTGGATGTTTACATGTTGGGGCACCCATACCCCCACCACCGAGCCCCCTCTCGAGGGGTAGGGGGGGGGCAGGGCTCCTTTTAACAACTCGGCACAACTTGACCACCACAACCCGCCGCCGATGGAGAAACAGACGTGGTGGGGGCAAGACAGCGGCTTGGCGGACCTTCGGGAGAAGATGGACATGCGGTGAAGAACGAACGGGTGACTGTCCAGGGCCCCGTAAAGAAACCACCGATGGACTATATGTCACTCAGGGGGTCTTGGGGGGTCCCACACCACCCACCCAACCCCCCTGGACCCCCCCCCCCTGCCCCTTAAAAGGCCCGTGGGGGGTGTGCGTGCCCCCCCCCCCCTTTCGTTCGCGGCCCTGCCGTGCACCGTGTTCTGCGGAACGCCTCCAAGGGCCAGTTTGTGCCGTCGGCCTCGCAACCCCCTGCCCCTCCCCCTCCATGTCCGCAGCACAACCACGGGCCACACTGTTATACACCCGCCTCCAGAAGCGCCACCCCCCCCCCCCATGTCCGCAGCACAACCACGGCCCACACTGTTATACACCCGCCTCTAGAAGCCCCCCCCCCCATGTCCGCAGCACAACCACGGCCCACACTGTTGCACACCCGCCTCCAGAAGCCCCCCTCCCCCCCCCATGTCCGCAGCACAACCACGGGCCACACTGTTATACACCCGCCTCTAGAAGCCACCCCCCCCCCCCCATGTCCGCAGCACAACCACGGGCCACACTGTTGTACACCCGCCTCCAGAAGCCACCCCCCCCCCCATGTCCGCAGCACAACCACGGGCCACACTGTTATACACCCGCCTCTAGAAGCCCCTCCCCCCCCCATGTCCGCAGCACAACCACGGGCCACACTGTTATACACCCGCCTCTAGAAGCCCCTCCCCCCCCCATGTCCGCAGCACAACCACGGGCCACACTGTTGTACACCCGCCTCCAGAAGCCACCCCCCCCCCCATGTCCGCAGCACAACCACGGGCCACACTGTTATACACCCGCCTCCAGAAGCGCCCCTCCCCCCCCATGTCCGCAGCACAACCACGGGCCACACTGTTGTACACCCGCCTCCAGAAGCCACCCCCCCCTCCGGGGGCTGGGATGAGGCCCCCCGTCGTTGTTGGGGAACGAGCGAGGCGACCCCCCCCCCCCTCTCTCAGGCGGGGCCGGGGTTGGTGGCTGCTCCTTTGTGCGGCCCTGGCAGGCACGGCACCACATGCCCCGCCACGCGCCCCTGGGCCCTGCCCGGGCTCATGCGGTAGACCCACTACCAAAGCTTCTCCCTGATTTCCGGGCCCTGGGCCCAGGGATGTATTGGAAGGGGGGGGAGGTACCCCCCCCTCCCCTCCTCCAAGGCGCCCAGCCTATGCCCAGCCGCTGTCCCCCTGATGCCAGGTGCCGGCTTGAACGGCATTTGTAACCGAGAGTAACCGCCCCCAACCGCTTTGGCAACCCCCTCCAACCGCCTGCCTACCCGCCTCTGGGGTCTCGTCTGAGGTCCCTTCCCTTCCAATGCATCCCTGCCCGGCTCCGCATGGCAAGGCCTCCAGCAGTTTCCCCTTCCAGCCTCCCCACCCCCCCCTTCGCGGGTTGGAAAACGTCCAAAGCAACTGATGTCTGTCATGCGCCTCCGAGCGCACCGGGTCCGGGAGGTCTTGCGGGCGGCTCTGCTCGACAGGGTCCGCTTTCTGGAGGCCCCCATCCGCACGGACCGACCTCCACCGCCGCGTCACACACACCCGCGCCCGGCGCACGGGTTTGGGCGTGCCGAAGGCGCCGGAGGGGCATGTGGCGTCCCCCCCCCCCCCGTGTGTCTGCCCTCCGCATCGCAGGCCATCATCGATCACTACGGTCAACTGGGGCCCGAGGCGTTGGTTGGGATGTACGTGGGCAAAGACAAGGTATGTCCAGTGCCCGTGCGCCCCCTGTCGTCGGTGCGGTTGGCGATCCCCGGGGCTGTGCGTCGCTGTCTCCTGCTGCGCCGGATACTTGGTCACCCCCCCCCCCCCCGCGCTCGCCGCAAACGGTGCAGAGCGCAGAAGGAGGAGAAGGAAAGGACAACAGGGAAAGAACCGTGGTGGTTGTTAGAAGCCTTCGTCAGGGAAATCATCCCGCAGATGCACACCCCCAGCGCGCACAAGTCAGTGCTGGAGTCGGCAAACCCCCCCGCATGGACTCGGAGGGTGCATCTGGATGCACCCGGTCAATGGCACGGGCAACAGCCCCGTCTCCGGGACGGCCGACCCCCGGAGTAGTCAAACAGGACAAGTCATCCGGGGGCTCCGTTGACACAACCAAAACACGTTCGGACCCACAGAGGGTCGGCATGAGCAGTGGCGAGAGGCCAATGGGCGCCGCCAAAGGCACACAATCAGATACCGAGGCCTTGTGCCAACCCCCCCCCCCCCAAATGCAAGGCCACACTGGCTGCACGTACACCACCTCACGGCACGCACAGACGATGGAAACAGCACCCCCCCATCCACCCCCCACACCCCCCGCACACCGCCCGGGTCCATGCAAACCGCCACCCCCACCCCTCCCCCCACACGACACGCATGCCGCACTCACCGCGCACACCCACGTCCTCATTTGTCTGGAGACCCGTGACAATCCGCAGCCTCGCCCCATCCATCACTAAAGCAGGCCCGCCCCCCAGGGCTCCTTTTCACAACTCGGCACCCCTTGGGGGGGGGGGGGGGGACGGCGTGGGGGCGTGCCCCCCCCACCCCCACTCCCCTGGACCCACACCCCGAGCCCCTTAAAAGATTGGGCCCAATTCTCCTCCGGGCCTTTGCCCGATCAAAAGTTTTCTCTGGCGCCTTCGGCACCGATTGGTTTGAACCAGAAATTTTCTTCGGCGCCTCTAAAAAGTCAGCACCACCGCACGGGGGGGGGGGGGGGGCTGGACCCTCCCCCATCCCCCCTCGACCCCCCCCCCAACCCCCCCGGACCCACCCACCCCACCTGCCCCCCCTCGACCCACCCCCCACCCATCCCCCCTGGACCCCCCCCCCCCCCTGGGACCCCACCCCCCCCTTAAAAGGAGCCCTGGCGGCCCTGCTTCACCAATCCCTGCCCTGCATCCAGCCCCATCCAGCACCCCCTCAGCGTGCACCACGCCCCTCGTTGGCCCACCCATCACAGCCCCTATTCATCACCCTCATCCCCCCCCCCCTCCCCCCCTCTGCCCAGCCTCCGGTCCGCCATCCCCAGCCTCTGCCCATCCACCGCCGCGCCGTGCCCCGCCCTCGCGTGCCTGTCACGAGCCCCGGCCTCTGCCTCTTCGTCGCTCACCGCGTGCCTCTCGGCCGCCGCGCGCAGCCCCACCCCGACGGTCGTCGCGCAGGCCACGTATTTTGTGGAGTTCGCGACGGTGGAGCTGCGGGACAAGGCGCTTTACTTGGGAGGCCCGGTGGTGGATGGCGAAGAGGTCCCCGTCCGGATCAATAAGACACGAGAGGAGCAACAGCAGGTGCGGATGTGCACCGGAATGTGCTGGCGGCGGGGGGGGGGGGGGGGGAGGGGGGTCACGGTTTCCTGTATAGGCCCCTCCCCGAAGGAATACTGGGCTATTGCACGTGGGCATGGTACGCGGTCATCACACAAGCACAGAGACAAATGTGGCTCGTCAGGGCAGCACGGCAGAATCAGCCAATACCCCCCCCCCCCCACGATTGCTGATGTCTGACTGACAGCTGCTGACTGTGACTGTCTGACTAATGTAGTCAGACATGATGTTCTGTTTTCTGTTTCAGACACAGTGTGTGTCTTGAGGTTTAACCAGGTTTGGCATAGAGAATAAAGATGCACTTATGCCTGACTGTGGAGTGCATTACCTCTGGTTTGCATTTGTCTGTTTCTTAATTAGGTCCCCCCCCCCCCCCCCCACGTGTGACATTCCGTCGGGTGGCTGTTTCTTTACGGGGCCCTGGACAGTCCCCCGGTCTGCCCTTCGCGTGTTGTGGCTGGCAATGGCGTGGGGGCGGGGGGGTCTAGTCCCCGAAGGAACGCTGGGCTATTGCACGTGGGCACAAGAGGCGGTCAGCACACAAGTGCAGAGGGGAATGTGGGTCGTCAGGGGCCTAACAGACTGTAGGCACCTTCTTCTGTCAAAAGAGAGACACACGGATGCCAGTGGACTGGCCAGTGTCCCTCACAAACGGCAACACAGTGCAGCGGTACGTCGCTGACCGCCGCTAAGCGTCCCCTATCGGACCTGCTGCTGTCAAACATTCCCTGAGTTCACTCTTGACAAGCCTTTCCCTCACTCTTGTGAACTGCATGTGCTGCCTGTTGTGCTGACGTCGTCTCCAACAACACAACACACGTGACAGCTCACACGTCACCATTCGGGGGGGGGGGGGGGCTTGCTGCATTCTTGGGCCCGCCCCCCCCGAAACATCTTGTGCTCTTACTCCATCCTGCGCTGAGGGTTGCCCGGGTGTTTGAAGGCTGTGCAGCTGTGCTGTGCCATGTTCAGCGCCGCATACAGCGCGCCGCCCCGCCTTTGTAGTGATGGGCCCGGGAGTACCCCATGGCACTGGAGACGCCTCCATGAACACCCCCTGCACACCTCACCACAGCGCGGGTGGCGTCCCCATGAGTACCCCACAGCAGTGGAGGGGTGCCCCCATGACAGGGATGCATTAGACCGGCGGTGCACCACAGGAGGAGCGGGGGTTTACCCCCCCCCTCCCCTTCCAATGCTTGAGGCTGACAGCCAAAATTATGCTTTGGCGCCTTCGGTGCCAAGAGGATCTGCGCCTCAAAATTCCCGGCCCGCCTTTGGCGGGGACCATAGGGGGACCCTGGGAGATAGGGGGTCCCAGCCAAACCCCCCTCCCCCCCCCCCCCCCTCAGACCCCCCCCCCCTTCTAATGCACCCCTGCCCCATGACTGCCCCCATGTACCAAAGGGAAGTCTGAGGGCGGGCGGTGGCTTGACAATGGGCCGCCAAGCCGCCCCGAGGGAGTTCTTGTTTTCGGCGATGTTTCTCGCAGGGTTTGTGGCTCTGTCATGAGAGCTCGTCTCGAGGGGGGGGGGATCAAGATCAGGGCGCTCTACCCCCCCCCCCCCTCAGGAAAATGATCCTTCAATGCACACCCCAGCGCGCACAAGTCAGTGCTGGAGTCGGCAAACCCCCGCATGGACTCGGAGTGTGCATGTGGATGCACCTGGTCAATGGCACGGGCAACAGCCTGTCTCTGGGACGGTTGACCCCCGGAGTAGTCAAACAGGACAAGTCATCCGGGGGCTCCGTTGACACAACCAAAACACGTTCGGGCCCACAGAGGGTCAGAATGAGCAGTGGCGAGAGGCCAATAGGCGCCGCCAAAGGCAAACAATCAGATACCGAGGCCTTGTGCCAACCCCCCCCCCCCCCCCCCGCCCCCCTGAGGTAATCTTCACTCGGCTGGTAGGAAAATTGGCTTATGGCGGGGGGGGGGGTCGTTCGAGCCCATTTCCCGGACACCCCCCCCCCTTTTTGAGCTCCCGTGACGGGGACCCCCCGACGAGCTGACGGTGACCCCCAAAAGGGCTGACAGGGGAGGTTGGGGGGGGGGGGGGGTCCCTGAGGCACCCCAACATACATGACTCAAAATGGATGCCCCACGATGCGCTGATCATTTTGAGGTATGTATCATGGGGGGAAATTTTTTTTTGAAAAAACAATCTTCCGGATCGCTTTGCGGCGCAGTTGGTGAGTCATCATCAGAGGTTTTAGACTGGCCTCTTGGAACCGGCCTGTCACGAGAGCCCCTTTCCTACACCCCCCCCCCCCCTCCCTCTGGGGGGGCTCGATGACCCCCCCCCCCCCCCCGCGCAAGCCAATTTCCCCCATCTTCTCCAGACTGAGAGCGCCAGCGCCAGGGCGTGTTGCAGAGGGGGTGCGGGGCTGTCAGGCCCCTGACCTGCAGGGGCCCTTTCCCGACAGAGTGCGATCTCGACGGGGGGAGCGTCATGCAGCCCCTGCCACGTACGCACACCCGGAAGTACCCCCCGGCACAGTCCCCCGGCCTCGATCGCGCGCGCCCCACCCCCTGTCGCTGTGCGCAATCGGAATCCCCCCCCCCCCCGCCCCCTCTTCTTCCGGATGCCGCGCCTTCCGATGCAGTCCCCTTCGATGACCGCGAGGGTCGTAAGGCGCATTCTCGCGGCTGCGGCGTGAGGCCGTCGGGGTACGGGGCTCCAGCCGCTTCGTAACCGCCGCAGTTTGCCCCCATCGGAAAATGGGCTAAATCGGGGGAAATCAGTTCGGCGGCCATTCGTCGTTGGTAACAAAGCCTCGTTTCATGTGTTCGACGGTTTGATGTTGAGAAAGGCGGCCATCGACCCCAGCGCACACGAAAGTTTGGAAGCATGAACAAAAAGGGAACTGAATACATTTGATGAGATTGCGCTGATGTTTGATGATGCCGTCGTCATCGTCGTTGTCATTTGGACGGCCCTGTGGCACCAATCCGGGCTCCAATTCAGAGAGGGGGGCGCCCGCGAATTGCGAGAGGTCGCAAGCCGTTTCAGGCAGTTGTGCCAGCAACCGCTCCGACAACCGCCCGCCCGCCGCCGGCGCCCACCCCTGCCCGCCCCGCCTCCACCGAGAGCCTCCTCCGTCGTCGTCGGTCTGTGCCGCGGGCGTGCGCGGCGCATGGCCGATGCCCTCCACGCGCCGTTGTGCAGTGCTCGCTGGTCTGGAAGGAAGTGCCCGGGGCCCTTGACGAGGCGCTGGTCCGCTCCCATTACGCAAACATGACCCAAGGTCCCGCCCCTCCGCCGTCCCGGGGCGGCCCTTGCTTTGACCACAAACCCGACCCCCGAACCCGCCGGACCGCCGGACGCGGTGGCGCCCGCGCGCCCGGCGCGGCCCCGCAGGCCCGCGCCGACTCCGGTTGCCCCTGACCCGTGGATTCCCGGGCCGTTGCCCGTGCGGCGTGGCCCGTGCCTGCCCCCCCCCCCCCCCGGCGGTCTTTGTGCACTTGTGGTTGTGCTTTTGCGTTGTGCACTGCCGACGTCCCCGGCGACACATGTCGTGTTCCGGTTGCCTCGCGGGTCGTGTGACGGAAGTGCAGTTTCCGGTGCACGAATGGGGGCATCGGGTGCGGGCAGGGCCTCCGTCAAGCCCCGGATTGCTTTCTTCTGTGCCCCTTGGGATAGGGATGATGGACGGCGCCCCGCTGGCGAGTGACCGACGGAGGCATCAAAGTGTAGGGGCATCGCCGCGGGGTCGCCTCCCAGCCTCCCCCACTGAACGACACGCGGCGAGGCGCCGGGCGAGTCGTTGCGCCTTCCCAGGGGCCCGGTCCCGCCCTCGGGAGTGCAGGACGTACCTCGGGCCTCGTGCAGCTTTTCGAAGCCCTCACCGTCCCACTGCATGTACCTTGCCGCAGCAAAAGGGAACACAACGGTCAATACGTGTGTCGATGGTCAAAGTGTGCAACCACGAACGTGGCTCGCTGTTCATGCCAAGGCCAAGACTCTGCTACGCCTCCACAGCTCAGGCCAGCCGGCTTGGTAGCGTGGTTCCTCACAGAGAGCTGTGTTGTTCCTACACAGTCCCAGTTCCTGCCTAGTCCCCACCCTATTGCACTTGCTGCACTGAATGTGTGTCTCTCGTTGTGTACCTCCCGTGTTTTGTAGACATGCCAGACAACAGTTTCCCCCCCTTACGTCTGCCTTGTTTGCGCTAAGGGTGGCCCAAAACTGTTTGTTGCAACGACACTAATAAGGCAGCTGCTTCAGGCCAACAGACTTGCAATCCACCGCCATCAACGTCCGGACCAGGCCTTTGCTGAGTGGCTGGTTGATACTATACCGGGGGGGGGGGGGGGGGTGGGTCAGAGGCCAAAAAAAAGTTTGTGTACCTAAAATCGACCTCCAAGTTCGGGCCCCTTTGATAAATTTCATTTTTTTCCTGAGGAAAAATTTTCTGATGTGGGTGGGTGGGTGGGTCAGCCAAAATCCCGGGGGGCCAATTTGACCCCCCCCCCCCCCCCCAGTATCACTAAGCAAAGGCCTGGTCCGGACAGAGTTGTGCGACCCCATGGCCCAGGCCTCAGCCACAGACTCTTTTCTCATCAATGCTGCTGATCTCACAGGGGCAGTGGGGGTCGGATGCCAGGTCCACACCAGACCTCGCCGGAAGCCCCCTCTGCCCGGGCCCTGGGGGTGCGCAGGTGTTCTGGGACACTTGGTTCGCCAAGGAGCCGCAGCCCTTTGACTGGATCCTGCCGCCCGATCTCGTGGCCGCCCGACCCAAGAAGGCCCGGCAGCAGTAGTCTGAAGTGCGAGGGCGGCGTCCGCCACCCATGCACCAGGCGGTGAGAAGTGTGGCGCCTACGGCCCTTCAGCAAGCAGTGGGGGAAACCCGCCTGTGGGATATGGTGTATGCGTTGTTGAGCTAGAACCTGAAGCCCATGTGCCTCGTATTGAACTTGTTGTTGTGAATGAACACTACGGAGCGCCGCGTTGGGCAGGACAGGGCACTTCATCAATGTGGTGTGTTGCTCATGTGACTCTTGTTGAATTGGTTGTTGCAAACCAATCAACCAAGTTTCTGAAACCCCGCGGTGCCTGCGGCATGCGAAAAAGCGTTCTCTATTGCTGAGTGTGGCGGACACCCTGCCCCCGGGGGATGGGTGGGGGGCTGGATCGGAGGCCAAAACAACCCCCTCCACCCCTGTGCCGCTCCATGATGCCGGTGCCCAGGGGTCATCCAGAAGGTGGTCCTTGACCGCAAGGGCCAGCTCTGCTTCGTGGAATTCGACAGTCCCGAGGCCGCTAGGGACGCGCTGGCGTTGCCGTGGCCCGTCGTTGCCGACCAGCGGATCGTGGTCAAGCCCAGCCGCTCCCTTGAGGAAGCGAAGAAGTGTGTCCGGGCGAGGGCTGTGGGGGTCCGGGGTCCACCGGGAGGGCTGCATTGGGTTTGTCGCGCTGCTCTCGGCATCTTTCATCCGGAGGCAATCCAAAGGAAGCTTCCCATTGTCACGTACGGATGCCGCGTGTTGGGCACATTGGGAGGGGGCCCGAACACGGGACGCAGCATGGCTTTGCCGGGGGTGCCAAACGCATTCCCCAAGATGTGACTCAAGCATCTCAAGAGACGTTGTTTTTGGTTTATGTACGCGCCAACTGTGAGACACGGTCCCTCTCTGTCGGTCTCATTCTCCTCCCTCCCCCCCCACCCCCCTGCCTCTCTGTCTCTCTCTCTCTCTCCCCCTTCCGGGCTGGGCTTGCTTCTCCTTGAACCAAGCCCCCAAGAACCGAGAGCCCTGACCGCTGCTGCACCAAATTGAACTTTGCAGTGTACACGGTCCAAAAAGCACATTCCGGATGATGAGTGGCGAGACGAGTAGTCATCACATTTTTCAAATTCGACCATCGATCCGTCGAAAGTTCTTAATGCTGCTGAAGCGTTTCTCATCGGGCTTTCATTCCAAAAGCCCACAACTGTGCGGTACTGTGCGGTGGGGAATGCCTCTCTGCACGGTGTGCCAAACACCTGAAGGGCGCTCTGGGGACTGCTGCGGGACACTTTGGGTTGTTGAGGCTTGAATGGGATGAAGAAGAGGTGTCGTGGAGGGCCGCTGGGGGGTCGATGCAGTGGCACGGGGAGGGAGAGCCCTGGAGGAGGCTGGAGATGGATGTAGACCGCCAGCAGAGACTGAAGTGCCTGCTTGTGGAGGGTGGTTGACAGGTGTTGAGCCAAGGAAGCGTGAAGGCGCCAGGGAAGCGGAGGGAAACGCGAGGGCAGCCCTGGGCGGACCTGTCTGGCAGCTGGGGATGGCGGGCCAGTGAGGTGGGGTTGTGGAGGGTTGGTGTGGCGTGGCGGGTGTACGGGGCCCAGGGGGGTCGCTGAGAGTGCTGGAGGGTTGTGCCGCAGCGGGCAGGGGGTTTTTTAGGGGACAAGTTTTTTTTGGGGGGGTAAAAAACCTGGTCTTGGCCAAGTAGCACTTTGTCTCCAACCGCCGTCGGTTACCCTCCAACTGCCGTCGGTTACTCTCCAACCGCCGTTGGTTACTCTCCGACCGCCGTCAGTTACCTTCCAACCACCGTCTGTTACCCCTGAAGTGCCATCGGTTGGAGTGGTGCAGATGTGGCTGACCACCGGACACACCAGCTTTTTTTGTTTTAATTAAAAAGCCCCCTGGTGCCGCAGGGAGGTTTGGCATATGGAGCCTTTCGGTGCCTGCCTGCCTCGTGCCGGGAGCGGGCGCGTCCTGTGGGTCCTCAGGTGCAAGATGGTCCTGAAGACGGGTGAGCTCACCGAAGAGGACATCAAGAAGCTGTTTGCAGACTTGGGGTCGTGCGCTGTGGTTGGTGTGTGTGTGTGCACGGGGCGTCAGATGCAGCACTGCATGCCGCGAGCACCACCGGCCGTGAAAGCCCCCATACGCACACAACACCTGGGGCAGCACAGCGATGACGGGCTCGTAGGACTAATGCCGTGGAGCTGGCCCGGCGGAAGCCACGGAGCCAACCCCCCATCTCTGGTCCTGGGGCAGCGAGCCAGGCTCTGGCCTAAAGTGCATAGCGCACTGGTCGAGGCGCAACACAGGGACGCACCCCTGGCCTGCGCCGTGGGCCCGCACTAATGAGGAGCGACCCGACCCGAGGACGCCGGTGTGGCCTATACAGGCTCAACCGGGAGACCGGGTAACGCTGGTGATCCCCCCCCCCCCAAACACACAGACAATAACTGCGCCCCAAGGCCGCGGCCACATCAGGCCCCAGTCGCCCAACGGCCTCTTGATCTCGGAGCCAGTGCCTATGCACCCTGAGGCCACCATCCGATGCAGGCCCCCCCTGAGGCGGGGGACCGTGGGGAGCAGCAATGGGTCGGGGCTAGGGACAGGGCAGGAAGCGCTGTATCGGTGTGCTAGTCAGCCTCCCAGCGGGGCCTTCGGACTCGAACTCATGATCCAGCTGATCAGTCAGCATCCCAATCAACAACCCTCACCCCCCCCCCCCCCCGGTTTGGCTGCTTGGGCACCCCCCCCCCCCGGCCCCCCCGAGGCATTTGCCAACATCCATCCCACATGATCAGCGCCACAGGACCCCCTGAAGTGCTCAACCACGATCAGGGGCCTACCGTACCGCCCCGCGCCTTCGGCGCAAGTCAGTTTGGGCCAAAACATTTCTTCGGCACCTTCGGCGCCTCCAACAACTCAGGGTCTCCTGAGGCGGGGGGGTCCCCCCCACAGCCCCCCCATCCCCTTAAGGAAACCTCTGACAGAGGCGCACACACAGGCACATTGCACAGACACACACGCACCTTCCTGCTTCACGTGCGGTGTGCATCGGCATTCCCAGGGCCCCCCGGGGGCGTGCTCCAGATCAGGGGCGGGTCGCACACCTCCGCTCCCCACTGCCCTCCATCGCTTTGGGGGCCCTGTGTCCGGCCCCGTCGTCAGGGGGGCCGGCCTGCCTCAAGTGCGCCCCCCCCCCTCCGCCCCCCCCCCCCTTCTGTCCCCGACGTCGTCTCAGGCACCCACACCACACCTTCGCCTCCCGGCATTGTGTCCTCTCATCGCCCCGGGCCCGTCCGTCGGTGCTGCGCCAGCGCAAGTTCACTTGCGGTTTGACAGAAAGCCGGTCCACGGGTCCAAGGGGGCGTTGGGGCACGAGTCCTGCCCGGCCCAGGGCTTAGTGGCGACCCTGACCCATACCCCCAGGGGGGGGGGCAGCGAAAGGCGCCTATGACATGTCACTGAAGAGCTTTTTTCTTCGACGTTTGCTTTGCACTTCTGCTTTGTGCTGAACAGTACCGGTCATGCACACGCATCTGTATCCCATAGCCCGGGGGGGGGGGGGGCAGAGGCCAAAACAAAGTTTGTGTACCTGACATCGACCTCTGATTTCGGGCCCCTTCGATCAATATCATTTTTTTCCGGAGGAAAAAGTTTCTGATGTGGGTGGGGGGGAGGGTCAGGTGAAGGGACCCAGGCTGCCACCCCCCCCCCCCCTCCCCCGCGCGGTAGCGGTAAGCCGCGGCCTGGTCCCAGGGATGCATTAGAAGGGGAGGGACCCCAGAGGCGGCCTCAGAAGCGGTTAGACGGGCGGTTGGAGGAGGTTGCCAAAGCGGTTGGGGGCAGTTACTGTCGGTTACAAATGCCATTGAGGCCGGCGCTTGGCGTCAGGGGGACAGTGGCTGGGCATAGGCTGGGCGCCTTGGCAGGGGGGAAGGGGGGTGCCTCCCCCCCCTTCCAATGCATCCGTGCCTGGTCCTGCCTCTGCCACCAACCAGCAACTGTACACAAACCACCGCACATCTGCTCCTGAGGCACACGCCTGCACAAGCTCAAGTTGTTCTCGGTGCCGGGAGGGGGGGTTCAGGGATGCATTGGATGGGAAGGCACCTCAGAGGTGGCCCCAGCAGCGGTGACGCAGGCGGTTGAGGGGGTTGTCAAAGCGGTTGGGGGCGGTTACTGTCGGTTACAAATGCCATTGAGGCTGGCACTTGGTGTGAGGGGGGCAGTGGCTGGGCTGAGGGTGGGCGCCCTGGAGGGGGGAGGGGGGGCTACCCCCCCCGCCCCTTTCCAACGCATCCCTTGGGGGGGGGGGATTGTGGAACGGGCGACATTTCGACTGGCCACATTTGGTGCAACAAAAGCGTGTCAAGTGCTGCCGCGGTGTTGTGATGTCCGTCGCCGTGTTTCCGGAGGCCATGTTCAGCGCTCGTGGCATGCGCCGTCGTGCATGCCAATGGCAGGCAGCATCCCCAAGCCCCCAGGGAATACCACCAAAACCCTTCGGAAGCGTCCCAGAAGGAACAGCAACCAACCGAAGGCGCACAGGAAACACCGGCCGCAGTCCACGGCCTATGCCTCCTGTGCCACACTCCGGGGATGTTGTACCCCTTGCCCCCTCTTGTCAGCCCCCGCGGGGGGGGGGCGTCACTTGGGGGGCGTACCGTGCGCTGTGCGAAAAGTTGGCTGTTCTCCACCACCGGGAGTTCGGTAAGTTCAGAAGATTGAAAGGACGTCATTGAATGGCTGCTGCAGTGGACGGGGCTATAGGGGGCAGAATTTAGGTCCCTGGGACCCATGGCAAGCATCAGATGTTTGAATTTTTGAGTTTTGAATTGATTGTGTATGATTCCTCAGGTGAGTGGTTTTCAGGGTTGTTACCTGGATAATCACTGTTATAATTGGCGCTGTGCCCGCGCTGTGCGAAAACGCCGCCTTGGCCCATGAACAATAAGAAATCAACAGGAAATCGCAGGCGCCGAAGGCACCGAAGAAAGAGTTTAGTTGGGTATACTCGAGTTCAGGTTAGTGTTGTGTGGGGTGCGTCGCCGGGGCCTTCTCTTCCATGAGGGACTGGGGCCGACGCGCGGCCTGGGCAAGGGCCAGGGGACTCTGGCCCGTGGGGGGGGGGGGGGGGCGGCCGTTCCTCCGCGTCCGCCCTCCGCCCCCTTGCCCTCCCCCCCGGGCCCTTCTCGCGCCCCTTGCGCCGCCGCCCCGCCCCCTTTGCCCCTGCCGCGTCCTCCAGACATCAAGATCTTCCCCAAACTGACCCTTGTGGAGTTCATGACCCGCAACCTGCTTCTCAAGGCGCTGGAAATGAAAGGTACCGCCCCCCAGCGATGCTTCAGAAGGGAAGGGGCCTCAGAGGCGGCCCCAGAGGCGGTTAGGCAGGCGGTTGGAGGAGGTTGCCAAAGCGGTTGGGGGCGGTTACTGTCGGTTACAAATGCCACTGAGGCTGGCACGTGCCGTTCGGGGACAGTGGCTGGGCATAGGCTGGGCGCCCTGGAGGGGGGTATGGGGGGGGGGGGTACCTCCCCGTCTTCCAATGCACCCCTGCTGCCCCCCCCATATGGCCCCGGGGCCGCACGTCCGGCGGCCATCTCTGCGAACCTCCAGCCCGGCGCCTTTGGGGAGCCCAACCGGAGGCTCAGGCTCTTTTTGGCGGAGCGCGGCCGCCGTCGGTTACCTGGGCCGATGTCCGTCGCCCGCGCGGTAGCGGTAGCGCAGTCCAGCGCGATTGGCAAAAGGAGATGAGACCTCTGGACCGCTGTTGCGCCCACCAGCGCATGTGTTGGCGGGTTGCCGCCCGCTCACGGGGCGCTGCCGCAGGGTTTGGCTGCCAGATGCGCCTTTGGTGGGGGGGCCGTGGACGCGGCCCCCTCTCCCCAGGGATGCATTGGAAGGGAAGGGACCTCGGAGGCGGCCCCAGCAGCGGTTAGGCAGGCGGTTGGAGGAGGTTGCCAAAGCGGTTGGGGGCGGTTACTGTCGGTTACAAATGCCATTGAGGCCGGCGCTTGGCGCCAGGAGGGCAGTGACATAGGCAGGGCGCCCTGGAAAAGTGTTAACCCCCCCCCCCCCCTGCTTCCAATGCATCGCTGCCTCTCCCCCCTCCCCTTTTCGTGTGGGCACTTCTGCCCCGTGGTCAATCTCTTGGCGCATCTCCGGTCCATCGTCACCGACGTTGTCAGGCTCGCCGTCCGACAAACTCATGTGAATCCACGCTGGCAACCACGGGCGTTGCTGGGTTTGGATTTCACTTGAGCGGGAACAGGTGTGTTCCCGCTCAATCAGCGAATTTCTTCTATTTACCAGTTTGCACGGAATTGGCACCAGGCCTCCCGGTTCGGGGCAGGCAGATCGTTGAAGTGCATCTGACCTTGTAAAGCTAAGGCAACCTGAGAATTGCTCTGCGGGGAGGGGGGGGGGTGGTGACATGGACGCCCGCCGAAGGAGGGGGGGGGGTTGGAGAAATGGGGTTCCGTGTCGGGCCCTTTGTTTTGTGTAAGAACGGATGTTGGTGCCAGAGGCGCAGGAACACAAATTTTGGCCCGAAAAAGTTTTTTCCACCAATATTTCCCCCCCCCCCCCCCCCCACATTTGAGTAGTCAAAATGATCAGCGCGACGTGGGTATCATTTTGAGCCATAGATGTTGGGTTGACCCCCCCCCCCCGGCACGGCAGGTCGGGCACCCCCGCCCTGAACCCCCCCTCCTGTCACGGCGGCCAAGGAGGGAGGGGGGGGTTGGGAAAATGGGCTTCCGTGTCAGCCCCCCCCCCTCCGCAGAGCAATTTTCTTCCCGCCTAATTTCTCAAGAGCAGAGCAGAGGGGCTGCAATGTTGGTGGAAGAGCCGTTGTTGCAGTGGGGCCTACGTGCCTCCCATGGCCATTGGCAAAGCGCTGTGCTTTTCTTTGCCCTGGGACGGGCGGTGCGGCAGTCTAACACCTGTCAACGCGTCTTAGCCCCGGTCGTTAACGGCCGAGAAGTGCTGATGCGGGAAGACAGAGATCGCCACGAAATCCGAAAGTGCTCCATGACTCTCTTCAATTGTCCGGCCTCCACGACGGAGGACGCCATCATGGCGCATTATGTGAAGGTGATTGTCGATGATGTGCAGGGCATGGGCCATGGGCAGGGATGTATTCGACCGGCCGTATGCCGTAGGAGGAGGGGGGGTAACACCCCCGACCCCCTGGACCCCCCTCCTCCCTTCAAATGTTTGAGGCCGACAGCGAAAATTTTCCTTCGGCCGCTTCGGTGCCAAGAGGATTGAAATAAAAAGATTTTCGGCCCCCCTTCGGCAGGGACCATAGGCAAACCCAGGGAGGAAGGGCGTCCCAGCCCCCCCCCTCCCCCCTTCAGACTGCCCCCCCTCATCCCTGGCCACAGGTTCAGAGAGCCGCGTGTGGCACATGCATGTGCCTGACCCAACACGTGTGCACCCGGCCTCCCTCTCACATGCAGTACGCACCCCATCCCCCCCCCCCCCCACCCACGTGCACATACACCGCCTTCTCGCATGCGTGCCCCTCGCACATGCGGCTGCTCACCGAGGCACGTTGTAGATGAGAAAATCTCAAGGAGCCCCCCAGTCGACCCCCTGCCCCCCACCCCCGGCCGCCCTGGGTGTAATGCACCCTCTCACCATCATCCGCACCGGTCCAGAGCGGCTCAAAATTGAAACTGAACCATTTTGTGGTGCCTTTGGTGCCCATATGTGTGCACCCATGTTGCAGGTGGTTTGGGTGGTGTTGTTGTTGTTGCTGCTGCATTGTGATGATGAGTGTCTTACTGATGCCAGTGCCATCCTTTGCAAGTGGTGTAGTTGTTGTGAGTTGTTGTTGCATTGTGATGATGAGTTTCTTACTGATGCCAGTGCCATCCTTAAGCTCATCATGGTCATCATCGTCGTCGTCGTCGTCGTCGTTGTTGTCGTTGTCGTTGTCGTTGTCATTGTCGTTGTCGTTGTTGTTGTTGTCGTCGTCGTCATCATCATCATCATCATCAGATTTCTCTTCAGGGCCTGATTGGCATTGATGACATCGTGTGTATGACATGGCATGTGATCCATGCAACTGTGTTTGTCTTGTGGCTGCCCTGCCCTACAGTGCAAGTGCTGTTTCCAAGGAGGAGGGTCAACGCCCCCCCCCCCCCCTTGGGGATGCTCCATTTGCGGTGCACTGGGACAGAAACCTACCAACATTAGGAGTGTAGGGTCTTTTGGCTACTGAATTTTGTGCTCTATGTTCTATCTGCGACTGGACAATGTCGAATTTTGCACTTGGATATTGTTTCTATATAAGAGCATTTGCAAATGAAACTCGTCTTTGTGGGGCCCGGGCAGGCCGCATGACTTGCTTGTGTTTGGGGACAAAGGTGGTGAGACACCTCATTGCATTTTGCCAACACAGACTGAGAGTTGGAAGAGTGGTGCACACCAAAAACAACAAAAGTGCCATCCACTTTACGTCAACGATATGGAACCTCATGCGGAGACTTTCAGGAAAGATTCATCAAAAAGAAGAGGATAGACACCAAGGATTGGTGGTGGGCACATTTGGGTCGACGTAAGATTTGCACTGCCAAGGCTGATGCCCATATTGCCGAAGGCAATGTGGTTGAGAAGGCTGCATTCCAGGCCATCCACAAAGCTCCGGTCAAATTGAGGCAAAAGTTGAAAACAATGTCTACTTGTTCTTATCATTTTGATCCCCGATAGAGAATCACCTCGAAGAGAGGTTGTTAGATCAAGCGCAGACACGGGCGTCGTATACCCCCCCTTTTTGGGGGTCATTGGTGTAGCATACCCCAAGGCATGATATTGGATGTCCAACCCCTTGTAAAATCATTATTTTGCCCAATAAGACCATCCCCCAATGGATTTTTGGATTTTGAGGCCTCTATCCCCTAAAACTGGATATCACTTTTTTGAGGGGGTGGGGGGGTGGGGGTGGGGTCAAAAGTTTTCGCTCAGAAGGCTCCAAGCAGTGGGGAAGTACAATGCTAACGCATAACTGCTGGTCGAATTTTAAACAGCCGATAAAAGTTTTTTGGTCGGCGGTTCGAATCCTGGTCGGCTGACTCTTGGCGGCAGCGGCGGCGCCAAAACTCAACCTACTGGGGTTCGAACCGCTGATGCCACATACTCCGAATGGCTGCTTTACCACTCGGCCACTGCTGGATCTGCCATGATATGGTCTCCCCACTGCTTGGGGCCGCATCTGCCACTGACAAAAAACCCAAACTGTGTGTTTCTGTCTGGTTGACTGTTGGCGTGCCTCAAGGACTGATTGGCTGACTGTCAACCTCTCTTCGAGGTGCACTCCCGAAGGCAATAGAATTTTTAGAAAAGTTGGATAAACTGCCGTGCAGTGGGTTTCTCTTCCCCACCCATCCACTAGGTAGCCTCCCCCCCGTCCCCAACCCTGCACGCACCCACCCACCCACCCATCCACCCCTTCAGCCCCTCCATCCCCTACCCCCCGCCCCCACCATCCCCCACCCCAAACTCACCCACCCACCCATCCCCCACCTCGATAGCCCCCCCCCATCCCTCACCCCCCCCCCCCGCAAGCAAAACGGAGCGGTCACTCGGGTGGTGTGCCCTCTGTGCCCCCCCGTTTACGCGGGCAGTAGCACCGCCACCCAGGCCCCGAGCCCGGGCAGGCTCCAGGGCAGGGCAGCGCTCAGCGCGCCCTGGAGCCCCTCCTCCTGCCGTCCCTCAGCGCCGTGGGCGGATGGTCCAGTCCACGACAACACCACCAGTGCCTAGAGCAGTCAGGAGGTGTGGACCCCCCCAGTCGAGCGCCCAGGGAGCGCGCCCCCGTGCCTCATGCAGTCGTGGGGCCGCTGGCCGCATGTCAATGACCGGGAGGCGGCGTGTCCAGTCCGAACACTCCCCCGGCGGGCTCAGCGTCAGGCTCCCATGGCCTCCCTGCCGGGGCCTGGAGCACCAGGCATCACACAACCCCCCACACGCCCCCCCCCCCCCGACGCGCCTCCACCACAAGCAGCCAGGGCCCGGTGGTGGCGGACCCTGGTTCACACCCGACGACCACACGAACAGCCGGGACGCCACTACAAGCGGCGACACGGACGGACCAAGCCGCAGCGGGGGAAACCAGAAACACTGGAGCGGCACCGGCGCCAGCGGGCAGGGCCAGGCGCGGCGCAGCCGTGTGACCCGTCATGCCCTGCGAGCGCCACCAGCATGCACGCCCCGCCCTCCTGCCCCGCGCGCGCCACACACACAGGCACGGCGGCGTGTGTGCCACCACGGGGTACGGGGGCGGTCAACAGTCCGGCAGGCCTTGGGACCGGACAACCGCGATTCGCCTAGCCCAGTCGTGTCGGCACAAAGGCGAGTGCTGACCATGGGCCAGGGCGTCCGGCACAGGCCTTGACCCAAACCAAACCAAACCCCCGCAAGCAGCCACCCACCCATCCACCCCGGCAGCCCCCCATCCCCCACCCCAAACCCACCCAGCAGACGCCGTTTGGGCTGGTGGGCCCGTACAAGCTCCTCCACGGCGGGGCCCAGGGCGATAGTATGGGGGTCGGAGGATTCAAGGAGCTCAGCAACGTTCGGACCAGAGTCAACACCGTCATCGTGTCCCAGGGCCTACGCCCGGAGTCCGGCCGTCCGGGAGGACTCAACCCCCGGTCCTGGTGCCCGACCCACCCAGCCGAGCCGGCCGAACTCGTCTTAGAGGTCTCCAGCAACGACAACCGCCGGATCTTCTGGTTCACGGACGCCGGCCTGCAGCATGTGCTGTGCGTCAGCCAAGTGACCTGTCTCGCGGGCAGCGGCGCCGTCAACAACTCGAAGCTCAAGGCGTATTGCCTGGAGGCGAAGCCGGACGCCATAGCGTATGGGAAGGCGACAGTCGACATGACCGTGGGCACTATCAAGGCGGAATCGGGAGGTCTGGAGATGGTCAAGGTCCCCATCGTCATGGGGGAGGCCCCTCGATCGGCGTTCACGAAGTACAGCGACGCGCTGAAGCACCTGCTCTAGGCACTGCCGCGCACAGAGCCGACCTACGCCCCGGTGCTGCGGGTGGTGGCGGCGTTCGCCTTGGCCAAGGGAGACTTTGTGTTTGACGCCGTGCCGGTGCCCGCGGATAGCATGCTCCAGTTCCAGTGCCTGTCAGATGCCATTCACAGGCGTGCCCTGGGCCGCGCACCCCCTACCGCCAAGGCGTGCAGCAGCCCTTCGTCGCCCTAGCACCTCGTGCCGCGGCCACCATGTGCCTTGTCAAGTTCGCGGCCGTCGCTCTGGCGAAGTGGGATGAGAGCGATGCGTACTTCCGCGTAGTCCGGAGCCAAACCACCCAGGTGATGCAGCTGGCGGCTCCTGCTTGGGACTTCGGATCCTGTTCCGTGCAGTTCTATGGCAGGCAGCTGATCTGCCCGTTGATGTCCGACGGGTTTCCAGAGCCGGTCGCGCCCCAGGAGGGGCACAACCAGGGGTGCCGTATGGCGGGCGAAGGGTTCAACTCCACCCAGGCCGTCGTAAGCGCGGCCTTACCGAAGCCGGACGACGTGAGCATCCCGTCCCCCAGGTGCCCCCTGCCCGCGTCCCACATCTGCTTCAGCGACGACAGGCTGTTCGTGCGACCGTCGTTGCAGCGGGCAGAAGAGTCCATTTCCCACTGCCTGTCAGCGTCCCGAGCCATGGCCCGCATCCCCAACATGCTGAAACTCGAATTTTTCGCTTTCCGCCTGGTCGATGGGGAAGTCACTGCGGGGCGTCACACGGTCGGACTGACGGGCAAACCCACGGACGCCGGGTCCCCCGAAATTGTGGGCATCCCCATCCTCCACCACGTCTCTCCAGCCAAGCGCTTGGGCAAGCTCCTCAACAAAACCCGGCGGGTAGTGGAGGCGCTGCAGGCTGACGACCCCCCCCCGGCGCCCTTACTACGCCTCCGGTCCCTTCACTCTTTTGCCGCCGCGTCCATCGACTTCGTTCTCTCCGGGGTACTCCTCCGTCCGGTTCACCTGGCGGCGCTGCAGGCGCGCGTCAACAGTGCGTACCGCCGGGCCCTCGGCGCCCCCAAGTGGACACCTGCCGACTTCATGTACTGTACACGAGAAGCGGGTGGCGTCGGCGCCCCGCTCCTGAGCTTGCGCAACACCGTCCGGTTGGCGCTGTCTTACGCCCAGGCCGCGGCGTCTCGCAACCCCCTCGTCAAGTACGCCGCCCTCGCCCTCGCGCGGCTCCAATACCCGGTGTGCGAAGCCATCGCCCTGCAGCAGCGCTTGCAGCCGCTGGGCATCACCCTCCACGCCCTTCCGGACGCCTCCGTCGACGCGGCCGCCGTTCACCTCACGGGGAACCTCGACCAGGTCCCTCCCGACGTGCCCTTGTACTTCAGTGCGGATGGGTCCCGTTCCGACGCCGCGATCGGCGCTGGGTTCGTCTTCTGGCATCCAGCGACCGGCGTCCTCCAACGCGGCTCGTGTGCCGTTGCGACGTGTGGGGTCGCGTCCGAAGATGCGGAGTGGCTGGCTGTAGTGCTCGCCCTGCGGCAGGTTGAGGGCCGCCCGAACCCCCTGGTGCGAGTAGGCGACGCAGCGGGCACCTCTTTCGCGGGCTGGACCAGAGGCCCCCCGGATCACTCGCTCTGGGCCCTTGCCTTCCGCTCGCTGGTGCCCTGGCTGTCCACCATCTCCGTCGACGAATTTTGGACTCCGGCTCAGCACCGGGGCCTCACATCCGGCCCCATCCCCAGCCTCAACGCTAGGGCCCACGACATGGCCTCTGGCAGTCTACGCCTGGCGGCACCGTGGACCGTGCCCCCCTGTGCTGGGCTGACCGACTGCATCGTCCTCATGCACCGTGGAGCGCTCATGCTGCAGCTCCCAGCTGCTCTCGACGCCGCGTACAAGGTGGAAGTTGATCGGCGCTTCCGGCAGCGCTTCGGCCCAGCCGTGGGCCCCTGGTCAGGCACCGCCCTGGAGCAGATGTTCCTAGCGGGCAGCGTGTCCGGCCGACAGGCCTTGCAGGCCACCCGGAACCGCCTTTACACGTGGGCGGCACGCCCACCAGACTTTGGCGCAGCCTTGTGTCCGCTCTGCGGGTTGGCGTTCGCCGATTCGCCACGGCACGAAGCCTGGGAGTGCATCCCCCAGCTCATGTCCCTGCTGCTGCAGACCTGGGCTGCTTGACGCGTTTCAGCAGCCACCGGCCATGTCCCCGGCCCTGCCGCGGTCCTTCTCCAGGGCGCTGCTACTCCGGCCACTGCGCATGCTGGGCCTTCACGCCCCCCGCCTGGGGCACCGCCATGCGGTGCGATACGTCGGGTACATCGTGACGGCCCTCAACAGCCGCAGCTCGTACGTCTCGGCAGTCCTCAGAGCCGAGCTCGGGGGCAGCGAGAGGGCGTGTCAACCATACTCGGATGCTCACAAGCTGGGCCTGGTTGGAGGCCTGGGGACTGGACCTCTGGGTCCTACCGAGACTAGCAGTGTCCGACACTCCCGTCCAGATGCGGATGCACCGGAGGCCGTTGAGTGGGACCATAGTGGTAGCGTCCGATGGAGCTACCGGAGTCCAAGCAGTGGCGTATGCAGCAGTACTCGCTGACGAAGAGGGCGTCTTCGCTGACCCGTGGTCCTCGGTACGGGTGGCAGATCCGTATCCCTGGGCTGTAGAGTGGCTGGGCCGATATCTAGGATTGTGGGCCCTTCGCAACATGAACCTCCCTGGCGTCGTCAAAGTGTGGGCAGCGGCAGACGGGGCACACGCGGCCACAGAAGGAGAGGATATGGTGTGGTCCGCCAGCCCTCTAGTAGACCGCATCAGGGTCCGGTACGCGCAGCAACTGCATGCAGGCCCAGCAAAGGAGGTGTATGTGCCAGCCGAAGGCCCGCGCCACGGTGCTCGGGCCCAGGAAGCCCGCCGATTGCCTGACCTGCAGCGCGAGGCGCACGTCCTCGCAACGTGAGCCGTTCCCCACGCGCAGACCGGCACCATCCCCTTTGCCACAGAGGTGGGAGAGCTGGGCGTCCTGGTTCGCCAATAGCTCCCCTACCTGAGGCACACGCGCGCCGTGGAAGCGCAATATGAGGTCTTGGCACCCCCGGCGCCAACACTAGATGCCCTCCTGGTCCTGGACAACTCCGTTGCGCTGCTCTGGGAGACCATGGTGCCGGAAGCCGACCTTTCCAAGGATGCACTGAATGTAGCCACCTGGGTACGGGCCGCTGTGGGCCTACGAGTCGAAAGTATGGAGGCCTTTCACTGCCCTTTTTGCAGCATGGCGTGCGGGGGATGGGGTCAACACATCTTGCATGCCTGCAGGAAACCGGTCCTGGCCCTGCAGGCGGCCTTTCGAGCCGTGGTATTCTCTGTGGCAGGGGCCGACGGCCCGCTCCTTTGGCACTCCACCAGAACGGCAACTCTGGAGAGACCAGGGGCCAGCCTGCACCTCTCGCTGCACTCGGAGGCCGCTTCTTCGTGGCCTCCTGCATCGACACGAGAGGGGGGGGGGGGGGCTGTTGCCAGGGTGGATGGGTGGCTTGGTGGGTTTGGTGAGGTGAGGTGAGGTGAGACGCTCCCGGCTCAGAGGCCCACGAAGGCTCGGGATCGGCTCTGCCATCAATGTAGTCCGTGGGCGGCTGACAGGGCGAAGGTCGCTGGCTGGGTTGCCCGGCCGACAGGGCTATCTCGTCTCACTTACATCGCGCTCTGTCCGCTGCTACGTGCAGTCCTTGAGGGCCGCGCGACGCACACCTGTTGCCACCTTGCACGCTCGGCGGGATGGACCGCGCTGGCCTTTGTCCCAAATAATTGATTGCGAGTGGGGCTCATCCTTGTTCGGCAGCGCTAGGGACAAGGCGAGGGATCTACACAGGTCGTCCTCTGGGATTTGTAGCAAAAAAATGTCTCCCATGCGGTGACACGTGTGACCAGCCAAGGGCTGCGGTGGGCTGGTGTGCCATCTGTGGATGTGGACCCCCTCCAGAACAGGCAGTGCCGCATTGTCCACCGCAAGCACACGGAGACAGCATGCTGCCGACGGGTCCATCTGCAGGCCAGGCGGCGCCAGCGGCTGCACCCCCATGTTGGCTCCAACCCATAGACACGTCGACTCACGAGGGTACAGGTGCACCGCAGCTGCCAAGCACGCCGCCTGATGCCAAGAGAGGCCGAAGGGCCAGCCCCGGACCGCCGCGTCTGTGACCCTCCAGCACAGGTCCCAGCACTCTGATCGAGCGTAGAGCGCCAGGGTTTCCGGATACTCCTTGACCGCGGCTTTCCTGACTGATGGTGCGAGCCAGGCCGTCGCTTCCGGGCAGGACGTCGCCACTATCCCCGACTAGGTGACCACTACTCCCCCGGCGTGGGTCCTCATTGCGCCCACCACGCACACGTGCGGGAGTTCCATTGCGTGTGGTGCTCCGCCCCCTGCTTCGGGTGGGGAGACCACATGTTGCGTGACTGTGTGGTCATCGTGGCGGTGGCGCTCATGGGCTTCCGGGCGGTCGCGCGCGCGTGCGTGAGGGTTGCAGCGTGCACTAGACCAACACCATGGGCGCCCGCGCGTACGACCGCCTTGGAAGGATCGAGTTGTGGCGTGTCGTGTAGGACAAGGACATCCTCGTCCAAGCTGAGTCCGTGGTGTGGGGTGTAGCGGTCACCCAGTTAGGGCTCTTGTGGGCCCATGACTCGCTGACTCTCACCGTCAGCCGCTACGCGGGGCTTGTAGCCGCCTATTTGCGTGCGGTGGAGGCTTGGACCTCCCTCCCTCCGGCGGCGCGGTGGGTGCGGCTACTCCACTAGGGTGGCCCGTATTGGCCCATGGGCCTTGCGCGGCCGCTCGCCACATCGGCAACCCTTCTACGGTCCGCCATGGGGAGGGCGCCGTTGCCATGGTTGGTCTGCGCCCTCATGTGGTCGGCCAGGTACTCCCGGTGTCCGTACTCACGCCTCATGACCGGGGTGTGTCGCCGGATGTCGTTGCGCGTGGGGGAAACGCCCGCGCGGCACATGGCAGCGCTGGAGGTGGTCCTAGTATCGGGGGCCACCGAGCGGGCGCTGCTCCAGGGCCACACCCTCAAGCCCCTGGGGTGGGCGCCGGAGGGCCTGTTGAAGACCCTCAAAGCCTTGTTCCCTGCGGGCGGTCGGGTGGTGGGCGAGACTCTGGAGGAGCCCAATGGCTTGCCGGACTGTGGCGTGGACCTGGACGTGGCCGTGGAACCCGGGGCCGATGAGGACGACGAGTACCTCCTCAGCTGACTCGCCCGCACGCCTGACCCTCCAGCCTAGAACCTCCCATTTCCCAGCCCCTGAGGCCAGCAGCGCTCCCGGTCGGGCGCCGCCCGCCCTGAGCGGGGATCGCTGGCGCCCCCGTGCGGTCCCCAATGTAAACCGTGCCGCCGAGGGCGCAGGGCCGCCCCGTGGGCCTTGACCCCACCCCCATGGCCACGATGTGCCACAGAGAGTGGGATCCAAGGCTCACAGACACTTGCTAGCCCATAGCACAAGAGACGCACACGCGACAAGTCGTAGCAATAAAGCATCAATGAAGCATCTAGCGCTCAGTGCCCGTGCGGGGAGGGACGAGGGCTGCCCGTGCGGCCTTCGCGCATGTAGAGCAACCAAGGTGGGCAAGCCATACCACTGTGGGGCTCAAGGGGGAGCGCCGGCCGGTGTTAGTGCGCTAGGCGGGTGAAGCGGTGGTTGGGAGTGCGGGGGGTTAGTGCATCTACAGGGCGGGCGACCCGGGACAAGGGCGTCGCAGGTAGTGCGGGCCAGGGAGAAGCCAACGGGGACAAGGGAAACCACCAGCTGCGCGCCGACACGACGGCGGGGTGGTGCGATGGCCGCGGCGCGGAAGCGCGCCCCGGCAGGATGTTTGGGCAAGGCACGGCGCATCTGTGGACCCCGGCTTTTAGCTCAGTGAGGGGGGGAATTACTAAGCTATGATTTAGCTCTATTCGTGGTGTGTTTGCGCGTGTGTGTGCGATGTGTATGCATGCTTTTTCTGCCTTTAGAGCAATCTTTTGCATTTGATTCTGCGTCTATCGCCAAAGTGCCTTCCACCAAGGGGGGGGGGGGCACGGGCTGGCCCAGTCTGGCGACGACGGTCGGAGCGGCCCGGAGTGCCAAGGGGACGCCCTGCGCAACCTGCGGGGCGAGGCTCCGTGCAACCTAGGGCTACCGCTGCCCGAGGGGACGGAGGGAGAGGCCTACTGAGGGCCTGGGAGTGCATCATATGACGTGGCCAGCCAATATACAGAGTCGTTAGGGAAGCCATCCAGCCCCTCCCAAGGCGTCCTGTGAGCCTTAAGATCGGCCCCCAAATCCAAATCCAAATCCTGCTCCCCCCATCCCCCACCCCGCACCCAGCCCCACCATCCGCCACCTCAAACGCACCCACCCACCCATCCACCCCGGCAGCCCCCCCATCCCCCACCGCAAACCCACCCACCCACCCATCCACCCCGGCAGCCCCCCCATCCCCCACCGCAAACCCACCCACCCACCCATCCACCCACCCCGGCAGCCCCCCCCATCCCCCACGCCCGCACCCACCCACTCCACCGCGTTGTCCATCCCCCACACCACCCCATCCTATCTGTCCATCTGCACATGCCCTCCTTGGGGCATGTCCGTACGTATCGCTGCATCTGCACTCCGGTCGCACTTCGGCGGGTGTACGCCGTCTCGTGTCAGGCACCTGCACGCGCCTCACGCCCGTCCGCGTGACTCCACAGGCCCTTGAGGCGTCGTGCGTCGTGGGGGTCACACTTCTCAAAGGACAGGGTCGTGCACTCGTCGAATTCCAGACGGAGGTGTGGCCCGCACTCCAGCCCCTGGCCCTTGTGCCTGTCCTCCACTTCTCCTGCAGCGTCTTGTGCGCGCCACCCGGTCTCAGTTGGGGGGGGGGGGGGGCAGGGGTGGCACAGGCAGCTTTCGGAGGTTTGAGGCGCGGAGTGTCTGGCGTTCAACGGTTGGAGGGCAGTTGGGGGCCTGGAGGGGGGGTTGGTGCGGAAGTGCCCCTTGCCCCCCCCCCCCCCTCTGAAGCAACGGGCTGTAGGCGCGGTGTGGACAATGGGAGGGGGAAGGGACAATGGGATAGGCACGGTGCCGGCATCCCTCTCCCTCGGCAGGGGCAGGCGGGTTTTCAATTGCCGGGGCGCGGGGAGAGGGGATGCCATCACGGCTGAGTGAGCACGGTGGGTGGTAACAGGCGTGTTCCCCTTTTGAGGAGGGAATCCTCCGCATGGCAACAGCCGGGGGAAAGTTATTTGTACTGCGTGAGAGTGGGACGGTGGTCCCCCTGCTCAACACGTGCTGCTTCTGCCCCTCGGCGTCCCTCCCACGCCGCCGCCGGCACCCCACAAAGTGGGCGAGGGGCGGAGGGGGAGGTCGATAGAGCTCCCAAGAGGCGCGCGTGTGCCATGGCCGTGTTGCCATCCGGTGTGCGTGCGTGCGGGAACCACTGCTCTGCCTCCGCTGCATCCTCCTTCAGAACGGCCCCCCGAGACTCTGGGAGACGGAGTCCGGGCGTGCGAAGGGTGCAGCTCCCCTGGTCCTGTGACGAGGGTCATCCCCCCCCCCCCCTCCTCCACCCCCGCCCCCAAAAGGGACTCCATTGACCGGACCCCCTTACATCCCCCTTCCCCCCCCGGTGGGTGGGTGGTGGCCCGGAGGCAGGGCTTTTCTTGAAGGGAGGGGGGGGTCCGCGACCCGAATATCACACCCACCCGCGTTTCCAACCGCCAGGGACTGCCCCCCAACCGATTTTACAGCCTGCCCCAACCGCCTTGTAACTGCTCTGAGTTTGCCCCCAGAGCGCCCTCCCCTTCAAGCAAACCCCTGCCCGGAGGGGGCCGTGCGCTTCAGCAGCAGTGGAACTGGTGCGCTGTTTCTTTTTTGGAGTACCTGTGGACCGAAGGAGTACATGGGCTGTGGTTGTTCCATGTGTTGTGTGGGGTATGCGTTGGGGGCTGGGGGTGGGCCCCAGTAGTGGCCAGGGGGCCTGGGTTCATGTAGCCGTGGGAGGTTTGTGGTGGGGCAGCCGGACGAGGGGGTCATCATTGATCCCCGAACCGTTTCTGTGGCGCGGATTCATACGATGAAGGCACCCGGTCGGGGGAGCCCCCGGCCCCGGGTGCCCCCCCCCCCCCCCCGCTGCCCACCCTCCCATGGGAAAGGAAGGGGCTGCATGGGAGGTCAGGGTAGGCCGGACCGGTGGATCAAGGGCATGAGGGGGTGAGAGGCCAGCCTGCGGAGGGAGAGGGTTCAGGGTAAGTGGCGAGAGGCTGGTGGCCGCCTTCCGCTTCAGACAGCGCCGCACGCAGGCGGCACGCCCCCCGCCGCCCCCGCGGCATGGCCCGATGCCGCGCATGCCACATGCGCTTTGGTGCTCCGCACCTCACCACCGAGAAAACAAAAACCCATGTACCGCGTGTTGGCAGTGGTTGCGATTGGCCGGCTGCGGCACGCCATGCAACGTGCTGCAGCCTACGAGCCACCATCTCCATGTGCATTTGTAGCCGGCGTTATGGAACTGGTCTTGTTAAGTGGGCCCCCGGCCAACAGGGGGGCATTGCTATGCCTGCCACCGCCCCCCTGCCCCCCCCAACCGATTACGATACAGAATGGATATCGCAATAATACATCGGAATACATACACGTAATACCGCAGCCCCCCCCACAAAAAGGGGGGGTTTGATGCAACTGCTTCAGAGGCCCCCCGACTCGACCCACAACATCAGAGCGACCCCCCCCCCCCCCGCACCACCCTCCTTTCCATAACGTTGTCTGTCCGTGTCTACGCCGTGCCACTGATGTCTGCAATCAACGAACAGCGCCGACATGCGGCAGAGAAAAGAGCCCGCAGACTGCACCGGGTCTGGGCCCTCTGCCACAAGCGACCAGGCCGTCCTGTCCATGGACCACGGTGCTCAGGCACCCCTTGGCCTCGGGCGCCATTTCCCGCATCAGATGTGGGGATGAGCGCACCGTATTGGAGACGACTTCGTGTGAGGCGTCGCCGGTGCCGGCGTGGGAGGGACGCTGAGGGGCGCAGGCAAGGCTTGCGAGCAGAGGGACGGTGGTCCCACTCTCGCCTACACACGATGGACAAGCAATGCAGACCAAACCTCCTGACAATCCAAACCAATACGCACACCTGGCAGTCCTGGCTGGGACGCTGAGCCTGTATGCCCGCCAGTCCCCGTGCCTCTGCAGGCGCCCACAGACTGCTCTCGCGCCCTCACCCCAAAACACTGGCTCTGCCGCTGAGCCGCAGTACATTCAACGGAGAATGGGATGGAATGTAGAACTGGAAGGGGGGGGGGAGGTCTGGGGGAATGGGTCTCTTTGATGCAAGCCGCCGTTGTGCCCATTTTTGGTGCGGAGGTGTGCAATGCCGTTGGGTAACAGTGAGGCTCAGTAGTCTACCATTTGGAGCAACAGGGGCTGGACGACCAGTGCCAGGATTTTGAGGTATGGGGCAGTGAGGGTGGAAATGGCACACCCGCGTGACCACAGCGGAGCGCTTGTGAGGACGCAGCCCTTTGCTGCCATGGCCATGGGCTTAAAGGTTGCAAGCAGAGGGAGGAAGTTCACCTATGACTTTTGGATCATTTGATGGCCCTGTTTACATATTTGGTGCTCTGATGCGTCCTAGTCTCTGGTGCCATGCACCAGATCCCCCCCCCCCCCCCAGGGCTGACTGGACATATGCCTTTGGACGGTTGGCTAGTGTAGCGCTGTCAGCTACCTGACTCCCCCTTCGGAAGCCAGGCTTCTCATCCCCTCCATTCGAGGTCTACACGGGGGACGTTAGGGTACGCCCGGAAAAGCTACAAGGAATGGCCTGGAAAAAGGTGCACTTTGTACCTTTGAACGACATTTATTGTAGGGTCATCGTTCAGTCCAAGCGCCAATAAAAAGGAGTGGCGGGGGGAAGTAGGGGGGTTGGGCCAGGGAGGTCCGTCTGGGGCAAGGGGGGGAGGGGGGGCAAATGTCTCTGCCTCACAATTGTCGATGGCACATGATGCGCTGATTCCAAAAATAGCATTTTCCTTTTTTTTTTTGCTGATTTTTGGGTCTAGGTCACCCCTGAGGCCAGGGGTCAGTCTCAGTAGGATTTTGGGGGTCCCGTCAGTTGAGCCCTTTTGGGGGGGGGGTCTAGCTGGGGGGCTCTATTGACCCCCCCCCCCCTCACCCAACCAAAACACGTTTGGGCCCACAGAGGGTCAGAATGAGCAGTGGCGAGAGGCCAATAGGCGCCGCCAAAGGCAAACAATCAGATACCGAGGCCTTGTACCAAACCCCCCCCACCCCCCAATGGAAAGCCCCGTTGCCCCAGGTCGTTTGTGACAACCATGGCCTCAGGCTGTTTGTTATGAGAGAGATGGGGGGACAGGGCTCCATCAGCACATTGGGAGTCCCCGTGAATGGCTGACAATTTCGAGGGCAGGCACGCGGGGGCAACAAAACAAAAAGGCTTTGGGCAGAAAAGTCAGCCGCGCACTTCTTGCGGCACCTTCAGTCCCAACCTTAGGTCCAACCACCCTCGAAGTGCCCCTTCCCGAGGGTTTGGGCCGCACACCATCCGGGAAGCCGGGCTGGAGCAGGGGGTTTTTCAGGGGACAAGTATTATTTTTTCCAGTTAAAAAACCTGGTATTGGCCTAGTAGCATTTTGTCTCCAACCGCTGTCGGTTACCCTCCAACCGCCGTCGGTTACCCTCCAACCGCCGTCAGTTGCACTCCAACTGCCGTCGGTTCCCCTCCAACCGCCGTCGGTTACCCCTGAAGTGCCATCGGTTGGAGCTGTGCAGATTTTGCTGACCACCGGACACACCAGCTTTTTTTTGGGGGGGTTAAAAAACCCCCTGGGCTGGAGCCACGGAATTCAGATATGTTCAGAGAAAACCGCCAAAGAGCTGTTGCCCACCCCTCTCCGGACACCCCTACCCTTCTCGCCGTCGGGGTCTACCGCACTGAGTCACCCCCCATGCAGCGCACCGTTGCTCTCCAAGTGGGTTGGCACTCAGGGGCGCCCTGTGCCAGTGGGGCTCGGCCATACGCCGCAGGCCATGCATTTCCGCCGGTAGCTGCCCAGTGCCGCCCTGTTCCCCGTGGCGCCCTCGCAGGACTGGGCCTGGAAGGCCGGCATGGCGCCGGTGCCGCGCATTGACGGGACCGCGCTGCAGAAGCTGTGGCAGATCCGGAACAAGAGAGGGGGCAAGGGCTCGCAGGTGTGGCGCTGGTGCTCGGGGGTGCATTCGAAGCGACGGGGGCTCGGCGCGCTGTGCCAGAGTTGCACAGGAAAGTGGTGGGATGGGGTGCAACAAGGTTGGGAGCAGTTACTTTCGGTTTCTAGGCGGGTGCAGTTGGGGAAGGGGAGAGAGCGGCCTGGTCACGTGTGACCAGGCTGGCTCCCCCGGGGCTTCCGAGAGACTCCGGTTGGTGGTGAGGTCAGAGCATGTGACTCTTGCACCAATGGACCCCAGTTCGAATCCCAAGGTTGGGGTTCCACGTGACCGGCGTTGGGACTAAGGCCGGGCCTCCATACACTCTTGATGAGAGTTCGCGCCCATGGTTTGGCACCAATGATTGGAGACGGGCCCGGGGAGACGTGCCGCGGCATTCCTCCCCCCTCCCCGGTTCCAATGCATCCCTGGCCGGCTGCAGGCTGGGCCCTGGCACACGCCATGTTGTGAAGCAGAGGAGTGCCCTGAGCGGATGCCTGGAAGGAGAGGGGTCCAGAGCAAGGGTTTCAGGAGCGGCTGGGAAGGTGGTTGGAGCGGGTTGGCGAAACGGATCGGAGCCGTTGCTGTCGGTTAGGAATGACGTTGGAGGTGGGCAGCTGGGGAAGCGGAGAGAGCAGCTGGGTCGCAGGCTCGGCCCACAAATGGGGGATGGGGTGTCTGGCCCCTTCCTAATACATCCCTGGCTCTGGGGGGCCGCCCTGCCTTGCCACCAACCACCTCTCTGGGCTCTGTGGGATGTGGACATGGGCTGCCGGAAGTCATTCCCGGACCAAACTTGACTGGGAGATCCAGCTCCATCTTAGTCTGCTAGTTACTTCATAAACCCTGTCTTCTAAATTGTCCAGAAATGGTGTGTCCTGGCCCAGAGCCAGGCAACTGCAACCCCGTCACCCCAAGCGATGGCACGCACAAAAATGGAAACAATCAAAAATCTGTCTGTTCTAGGCCATTTCCAGCCCAGCCACCTCTGACCCATTTTTGCTTGCGCCGTTGTTTAAACAAGCAAACAGCCTAGATCTTTAAGAACAGGCCCTTCCATTGGGAGCAAGGGATGGGGAGGGTCTGCCAAAGGAAGTCCTTTAGGGGGTCCTTCACGGTCCTTCACAAGGACCTTTCTCGGCGGTCTCGTCAAGGAAGCCTTGCACGGGGCTGTTTGAGGGGGTTCTTCAGGGGGTCCTTCAACGGGATTGTTTAGGAGGGTCCTCACCAAGCCGGTGGAACCAATAAGGTTTTCTGACCCTCTTGAAGGGGGTCACGTAGTCCTTTCCGTCCGAAGTCCTTTCATGGGGTCTTTTAGAGGGGTGATTTTCAAGGGTTCCGGGGGTCGTTCCCAAGGGTGCTTTAGGGGGGTCCTCACCGACCTCGTCTACAACATGGTCTAGGTTACATCATGTGATGTTCCCTTCCCCACCAGCTCGATCCCAATACTCCGTCTTGATTGCATTGTTTTGGGCAGGGGGCTGCCATGCCAAAAAAGTATGACCAACCGATTCTCTGCAAGGATACCGTGCCGGCAGTGGCATGACTTCACAAATGTCATAGGTCACACAGTGCCATGGCTCCATGATGCTGTAGTTGTGAGGGTGCATACCGTACTCCCCCCCAAGAAGCCCCCTCATGGAGACGGGGATCGAAGTCCAAGGCATCGACCCCCAGTGGCAGCGAAGTGTCTCGGGGTCCCCAAGGCCTGAAAGTGGGGGACAAAATCCGGAGTGGTCCACAAGTGGGCAGATTGGCTACGCCGGCCTTGCCGTGTGGGGGGTCGCAAACCTCTTAGAGCGGGGGACAAAATCAGAAGTGGCCCACCAGTGGGACACTTGGCTGTGTCACCCCTGCTGTCTATGGGGTCGCCAACGCCTCAGAGCGGGGGACAAAATCAGCAGTGGCCCACATGTGGGGGGATTAGCTACGTCATCCCTGCCGTCTGGGGGCTCCCACGCCTTAGAGTGGGGGACAAAATCAGATATGGCCCACCAATGGGCGGATTGGCTACATACCCCCTGCTGTTTGGGGGATCCCCAAAGCCTCAGAGCGGGGGACAAAATCAGGAGTGGCCTACAAGTGGGGTGAATAGGCACATAACCCAGCCAACTGGGGGTCCCCAACGCTTCAGAGTGCGGGACAAGATGAACAGTGGCCCATAAGTGGACGGTTTGGATACATAACCCTTGCCGTCTGGGGGGTCCCCCAAAGGTTCAGAGCGGGGGACAAAATCAGAAGTGGCCCACAAGTGGGCGGATTGGCTACGCCACCCCTGTTGTCTGGGGCTCCCTAATGCCCCAGAGCAGTCTATGCCGGCTGGTCTCTGCCAGCCGGCCAGCAGTCTGTGCCACCTCCGAGTAGAGCAAATCTTTGCTTGTTGTCATTGTGCAATGCAGGAGCGGCGAAGTCAGCGGCATGCCGAGAAGCTTGCCCAGCAAGAGGCTGCAAAACAAGTGCGGAAGGAGAAGGTGAAGGAGATGAAGAGGAAGAAGAAGGAGCAGGAGAACGCGAATACAGAGGGGAACGAGAAGGTAGGGAAGAAGAAGAAGAGGGAGAGGGATGAGGATATGGAATTGGGGGAGAAAAAGAAAGCGAAGAAGACCAAGCGCGGGGATGTAGCAGGGGAGCTGAAGGAGGGCTGCGTGGAAGAGGGCGTCGCAGAGCTCCCGACAAAGAAGAATAAGAAGAGGACTGCAGAGCAAGAGGAGGGAGAGGAGCCTGCGAAGCTGAAGAGGAAAACGAAGAAGAAGGGGATGAGTGAGGAGTAGTACGCCCTGACCTGACCAACTGACAGTGTGCACATGGCCCCCTTGGTTGCCCCAGGGGTGTTGGACCGCTCAGCAGTATCGCCCACACGCCTTCAATGCGTCCTGAACATGGCCCACTTGGAGCTTGGGGCCTCGCAAAGGTTGGTGTTTAAGGATGGGTGGCGCTGTAGTTGGGTTTACTGCAGATGCCACCTGTATCCCCACCATTTGCCCCGTTTCTTCACAAGGCCATTTCCAAACTGGGGATCATTAATTCGGTTAGACTTGTTTTGCTGGTGGGGGGAAGGGCACCTCACCTTTTGCACTTTCCAACACCTCTTGTCCATGATGCATCAGATGTACGCTGATCAGAAAATGTGCGTGACAGTGGCTGGATCCCAATTGTGCTCTGTGTCAGGCATCCAACTCATCCAAAGCCTCCTGTGCAGCACCTGCTGACTGGGAGCCCTTTGCACAGCCAGAAGCAGGAACCCCCCTCCCTCCCCGCCGAATACTCAATACCGGATCAGCAGATCCGGTGCCAGGACCATACGGCCATACACATGGTCACATACACATGGGGTCTGTACACTGGAGGATTGCACTTCGGGGGGCTGCACACTGAGGGACTGTGCACTGTGGGCCACACAGAGTGGCGCTGATAGGGCAGGATTTTCCCACACAAAATGAGCGCCAGGTGCCCAACCAAGCACATACCCCTCCCCCTGAGGACCCTTGACTAGCCCTCAGGACCCTCAGATTGACAATCCAAAGACTGTGTAAGTGGTTGTGTTGATCCGTGGGGTCCAAAGTGGCAGAAGGCCTCACTCCCAAGCATCTGGGCCGTTTGCATGGGTATGTCGGTGGAGCACACCCGAGCAGTGGCTGCAGCCACGGCCCAGGCCACTGCGGGAGGGGCAGGCTGGGGAGTGAATGAGCAAGGGCATTGTAGGTCATTGGAGGGGGGAGGGTTCCACACTGCATTTCTTCCAGCATAGCAGATGAACAAGAATGGTACATGGCTGCCCCACCTTTTTGCAGCACCGGTTTCCATTGCAACACTACACTCTTGCTCCTCATTCTAACCATCACACGTGTATTGGTGAAAACTTTAAAGTACCTCTTTAGAGGCAACCTTTTGAGGGGAATCGGGCATACTCTGATACGAACAAACGTCGAATGTGGCCATCTGTTACCCTGCTGTTACTATGTTATTGAATTCTGAACTGTTCCAGCTAAGCAGCACTTGTTTTAATCTGGGAGACACCACAAAGGAGGGTGTTTGCGAAATGGTTGTGGGCCCATCATCGACCCTATCCTGCGTCGTAACCCAATATGAGCATTTCTGGCTATCCCCAACTCCATCCAGGTTACCTAGTTGACCACCTGATGTTCCCCATTGTGTGTGCGAAGTCTTCACCGAGTGGTTGCGATGACTTTGTGTCTCTTGGTTGAGATTCTTGGGACCCTTTAGCCCCACCCTCCAGCACCACCACCAACACCTCTTGCTCGAACAATGATGCCACAGGTAGTGATAATTAATTTCCATTGAAGAGTTGTTCCCAACACACACCATTGGGTTGTGAGTATCATGACCCAACACATTCCAACCCATGCACACATCCTAGTGAATCGGTGGTGCCGCATGGAATCTAGCTTTTTTGCAATGCCATGTTCAGAGGCTCCAGCGCCATCACCTTGGAGGTTTTCTTGGGCCATGGGTAGAAAGCCCTACGTCAAGTGTGCAAGAGTTCAACAACTGGCTCGGAAGTCTATGATGAGATTTTTGGATACTATAGTGCGCAAGTGGAACATTCATTTGCATGCTTCGGCCTGTGGCGGGGACCTCAGCATAGTGTGCACGTAGGGGGGCCCATATTGCGACTATTTGGGCATCTTGCCATACTAGAAACCCACACTTTGTGGTACTAGGGGCATCATTGTTGTTTGACAACAAGTATTTTGGTGCTTCTTTTGCATTGGATATAGCATTTTTGGGTTTTCGCCCAAGTTTTT
The DNA here is from genome assembly GCA_964036045.1 of Eutreptiella sp. 'Long Island Sound 2002'. Lineage (NCBI taxonomy): Eukaryota > Euglenozoa > Euglenophyceae > Eutreptiales > Eutreptiaceae > Eutreptiella > Eutreptiella sp. 'Long Island Sound 2002'. The sequence goes on from OZ038381.1 coordinate 6,791,056, forward strand.
TTTTCCATTTTCACCTATTTTCACTGGCCGCATGTTGTACTCTCTAGGTTGATTTCTCCCCACCATGGCAGCCCTCAATGTGGGCACTTTGCATCAGCCTCTGTTGATTCGCATCTGTGTGGGGTTCAACTATAATTCAAGATCAACATGCAGATGACAAACATGCAAATGAAGATAAACCATTAGACAAAGAGCAATTGTAGAATCTAAGGTGGGCAAATGTGCATCGTGTGCAGTCTTACTTTAATCATGTTCTTGCCGATACTCAATGGGTAGACAGACTTTCCTTTGTCCCTTGTGACATTGGCGCATGTTCTTCTTTGAGATCCTCAAGGTCTTCAAAGATCCAAGGGACATTACTTCATGGCGTCTTTTGGGACGGGAAGGTAGTATGCAACCATCTTGAGCTAGGGTTGCTGGGGTGGCCTAACGTTGAGGGTGTTTGGAAGGAGTCGGCATGGGGGCTCTTATGGGGGAATCTAGTCTAAAAGCAGCGCACAGTGTGTGCTCAGTGCAAAGATTCCCCCTGTGAAAGGTTGTAGGTCTGCTTCATGGCTGTAGGCGGTGGATGCTTGGCGGTGCAGTGTTGCTACCGCTCACCTCGGGAGGGGCATGGCAGTTTCATGGGTGATAGTGGAGTGCTTATCCAGTGCGGGGGTGGGGACAAGTAGTCCAACCACACACGCGCGGGGAGCCTGAGCATGCAGCCATGGATGCTGTGTGCCTGCGTGCACTTGATGCTTGTCATATTTTGAGAGATACTCGGCCACCATTCAGATGGAGACAAGCTGTGAATCAGCATGTGCACAGGGGGAGGAGGTCAGAAAGCTGTGCATCGCCCAGGGATATAAGATTGACATAACTATTTGGGTTGAGGGGTGGTGGGTTGGGGGTGGCGGGGCTGACAATGAGATGACGAAAAAATGCGAAAAAAGCTGGCTCTGTGGTGAACCGTTTGATTGACATGCTCGTTTGCATGAGGGCAGGCCAGTATACCAACATCAGCTACCTGCGTTGCATCGGACCGGTGTCCTAATTGCAGTTGTCATCGTCATCAGGTGGCTCGATGGGGGCGGACTTGGGATTAAACACAGTTATCTCCATTCCTGCCGTGCAAAGAATGCCAGAACCACGAATGAGACAACAAGGCAGGTCCTTTGTGCAATGTCGCCCAAGGCTGCCGTTTGGGTGCCAGTTGTAAGCGCATGCATGGTGTGTGCTACAGCATGGTGCAGCCTGTTCCCATACCTCTGCTGCATGACCCATGGGCGCTATATATGTTGATGGTCACTCGCAGACCACCACTTCCATCCATTAGGTCTGTCCAAAAAGACCAGCTCGCAATGCAAGGGGCCAACAGGTGTGGGACTGATGCAAAGTAACACCCAAGACTGATGCTCCTACTGATGACCCAGGGCTGCAGCAGGTGTCAGTGGATGGTTGAAGTGCGTTTGACAGCTCTCACACAGCGTAGGCATAGAATGCCAGTTGTTCGTCACCATGCACGCATTGTGTGCCTTGTACCTGATGATGCTCACACTTGTTAGGGTATCTGATTTGGTCAAGGGAAGAAACATCTCGCATTTATTTTTTGGATCCCTGGCTCAAGTTATGATTATCGTCATCATTCTCAAGAAAACATAACTGTTGGTTTGATATCTGTCTTGTCCCGAACCCAAATAACAAATCAACACTGTCAGTTACCTTGCCTTACCTTACCTGACACATTACACCTTGCTGCCCAGCACAGGTGCTACGAGCAGCATGTCAAGACCAAAACCGAAGATGACCTCAAAGAGCGTGTCACACAGTGGTGTTTGGTGGGCACACATTTGATGAGAAATACCATTGGGTAATCAATGATTCCAAAGCTATCCACAAAAAGTGATCCAAAGCTAATATGCAAGTGCCGGGCAATGATCTCACTGCACATATGAAGTGAGGGAAGACGACACCCATGTGGGGTACCTGTCAGCTCTGCGTGTGCGCAAACACACCTGCATGAGGGCAACGACTGCTTGCCCTAGCTCTCCACCTTCAATCCCGTCCCCAGGTTTGTGGCGAAGCCACACTTTTCTTGCGCTTTTCCAATCCATGTTGTGGGACCTGGGTGGGTGGTGGTGGGGGTTGGCCGGACGCTTACCACCACCTCCCGGGCGTCTGGCCACATGTTACTAGCCCACACTGCAGGGCTTGGGCCTGACATGGCCATTGGAAGGAGTGCTTTGATAGTGGCCTAACCCCCCTTCAACCTTTTTCCCCACCCTCTGCAGGTGAGTGATCAGTGAGGTGGCGATGAATCATTTTTCGGTATGAGTCCCTGTTTTAGAACATATGCGTGGCATAATTGATGCTCTCTACATTGGTCTGGTTGTTGAGAATCTGCTGAGCCCTCCAATTTTCTTCGTCAGTATGGTTTGTCTGGTTGTCAGTTGTTGGTGTGTGTGCACGCGCATGTGTGTGATAGATCTGAAAGTCGCCACAGCACTGCTTGTTATGCAGTGCTGCGCTTGTTCCGAATTTTTGTATGCAGTTGTACCACAGCACACTGAGTCATTTTGGTTGCTATTTTTCTTCGGCAAATTCATCCATTTGCCTGCATGCTCAAGATTTGATAATGAGTCTGAGGGTTTACGGTTGTTTCCACAGTTTTTTTTCCTTTCATTTGGGTTTATTTGAGGTTTAGCTGCTTCTGTGGTTGCCTGGTCCAGCCAGGCAAGTGACAGCATAAGGGAGCAATAAGGGCTCCAAGAAGAATTGGGGTTGGTTTTGATGTACAATGTGCAAACAATGTGCAAATTGTCCAATTCTTCCCAAGTCTTCACACCTTACACACACTCCAAGCACAGCTTATTTTCACACCGGATAACATGATTGGAACATGATACCTCCTGAACTATATTGCACAGGCAACAACATTTTGGTTGTGTTTATCATCCAATTTTTTTTTTGCACCATGATGCTCTTACATCTGGACTTTAATGTAATGTAGGGAACATGCAATGCATTTTACATGGAACAAAGGGCAGGCAAATTGTGCAGAATGAGACAGCTGACTCAAGTATATCTCATTTCATCAATAAAGTCACCCACACTTCTTGTTCCCAAATGTATGGCACACAATGACACCCATCTATTAGCCCAAATCTACAGAAAATGCTCCATCTAGACAACCCAAAGAAAAAAAGATTAAACTCACTTGACCACTGCAAAAGTGTTCTATAAGCCAGCAATGGCCCATTTTATTGTCCCAACTGCTGAGGCCCACAGCTGTTGCTACAAGCTGTTGTGCTATCAAAGTAATCTGCACGTTGAATGCCATTATAATTGCTATCCACGGCTTTGATTTCGCCGAGACGAAACCACAGCTTAGCTAACAGCTTTGAATCCAGTGCTCTGCAAGAATTATTTCATCTACCTCATCAATTTCAACCCCAAAACAAAGTGTGAAAAAGCCGAAATACACGTCAACCAAGAATGAGCATTGTGCCATCGTAGAGCAAGATGAGGGAACAGCGGTGCAGCTCATGCAGCAGTCAATCATATTGGCACACGCGTGCATAGCACCTTATACTTTTCATGTGTTAAGTGCGCTTTGACTTGCCCTATCGTTGTTGCCAAATGGCTTATTGCAATATTAGAAAGATAAAAAGGTAGACGACCCCTTTGGTAACTTGCTTACAATCTAAAATAAATTGGCATATTCTCCAAAATGGAAAAAGGGTGTCAAAACGTGAGTGTTCCTTGCACGTACATCGTGTGTGTATGTAAACATGTATTCACATATTTTGGGACTGGGTTTGGTAGCACACGAGCAAAATAAGGTTCTCTTGAAAATGTGATAACAAAGGATCAAGCAAACGACAAACAAAGCGAAGCAACAATCAAGAGCAACAATCCCACATTGAGGCAATGCACTCCTCAGTCCGGCATAAGTGCATCTGTATTCTCTATGCCGTACCTGGTTGAATTTCGGGTCATTCATATCCACACCAAGAGGCCCCCGTGCCTCGTATCCATTGTGTCGCCCCATGCATGGGCGAGGCTCACCTCCGCCTACATGCCTATAAAGAGATAAGGGAAGCAACAAAGAGAAACATATAACAATTGGGATACATGAACACCAATATTATGCATATACTATTTGTATGCATGTATGGAGAACATGCATGAATGAAAGAATGCATGCTTCGACCAAATCATTTCACTCGTATGCTTAACCAATCACCAAACTCAGCACGCATGACACGGAACATTGCTAATAATGCGCATTGAATGAATGTACATGAATGAGATGCGCACATCACTGAAATACCGCTTTAAAATCTACATTCAAGCATCAAATAATTCTATTGATAAAAAGACATTCCGAAATTGATAAATCAGGACGATAATTCCACAAAGTCCCATCAGCATTGAATGTTTCTTGAAGAACTGAGACGTCGGCGATGGCGACGGCGACAGGCCAGCCGTCCCAACAATAATGGACCAACGACATTATCTACAGACAAGAATTAGAAGACAGCATCGCAGATGTAAGCAGAGTGCCTTCAACACTGTACCTGCAGTTTTCATAACTCCCCCCCAGACGACGCACCAAAGATAAGGATGTCTTAGGGGGCGCTCTGGTCAGGGGCACAGGGGTGTGCAAACCCTAAGCACTGTGCCTGGGCAAACACCAAGGCAGACTAGAACACAACATGACAGTTGGATCAAATTCCTCCGCATAACAAGCTCCTGAGCCTCCCACCACGCCAATGGCAATCAAAGCAATTCACCTAAAGTTCTGTATTTCTCGCAGACTCTGAGAATCTTCCGACTCACATCCCAAGGGGTTCAGAACACAAGTCTCCAGACACGTGGTCCTCCTTGAAATATCAGGAATCCTCTTCCTTGGAGGTCCTGCAACTAAAAGTCTTAGGCAAGCCGACAACCAACGGCAGCAGCTACCAGTACATTTGCAGAGGGAATAACTGGAATCAGAAAATTCAGCGGGGTCATGCCCCAGTAGGAAGCTCTGGCGAAACTCTTAGGCATAGGGGTACCCGGCGGCTGCAAGCACTGCAAAGCGACTGTCTTTTTAAATCTGCTTTGCAAAGAAACATCATCATGTAAGGACTCTGCATTCTGGAGACCTCAGAAGGGTTACAAAGTCCAGTAAGCCTTTGGATATATGGCATCTGCAGAATGAACACAGACGTCCCTGTCACAGAGGCAAAGACCAATGAGGCACAACCTGGAGACAGTCGTGCAGGTCTTCTTTGAAGTAACAGAAAAATAACCGTGTCATTGTATTCCAACTGAGCTTCCACTTTCCAGGAACATGCAGCAATCCGCACTCAATTGATCAGTCAAGCTGAATGAAACTTCACCCTTTACGTCCCCAGGGTGAACATGCAGCACCCTGGAGCAAGCATGCTCTGAGACTGGCTCTCGGCCAACACACCTGACATCAGCCGGGACAAGATAGAACAGAAGTCAAATACAGACAAAAGTATGCATACAGTGCATGAAGCAGCTGATATGCTACTATCAACTCGGACAGCGGTCACTTTGAGGAAGCGCACCAATTGAACATTCAACCATCCACTCCACATCACGTGACGCACATGAATTACTCCTCATGAGCAAATTCATACATTTTCTGAGACGCAAGTCATACACCGAAGGAGGACTACTAACCTTGAAGAGGCTGGGTTTGCTCCTGATACAATACCCACAGTCACAATTCTGACATCAGTATGCCGATCCACTATCAGAACTTAACCCCGTTTACATTTGTACACAAATTACACAAACGCTAGACTCATACAACACAACCTGGCCGCACGGCCTGGCAAACACCAATCAGGGCCTTTAACTTGGAAAGCTAAATTGCAAACAATAGACTACAAAGCAACACTCAAAGAAATCCGAAACTTGGCCTAGGCAGACGAAGCCAGTAATGCATCTATAATACCGCATTGTCTCACCAACTAACTCTAAGAGGTTGCTCAGTGTCATACATTCAGAGGCCCTAGAGGTCAGCTCAGGTTCACATTACTACGCATCATGCAAATTCTATAGGCCATCAGAGCCACCAAAGGACAGCACAACGTCCGGCCTCGCAGGCATCGTGCTCGCACTGAAGTGAAGCCAGAGCCAAGACTGTAGCTGAAAAGCTCAGACATGAGAATTACTACCACTGTCCAGAGATAGCTCAGCAGGTGCGGGGATGTCAACCCACACTAAAATGAACCTCTCTTAGCAAAACCCAAGGGGAAACCATTGAACAGTGAATCATTGTCGTCTGCGAAACCAGGCATAGGCAAATGCCTCAAGGCCAATTCCTGGAACACCGTACACGACGGGCATAAACAAAACAAGGCGCGTGGTACACTCTATGAACATCCCCTCACAGTACATCTAGTACATATTCGTGTTAAATGACAAGCAAACCACATCCTGCTCTCAATAGACTTAGACATCAGCACTACCAACACAGTTAGTAGAAACACGTGGACTGGCATAGCTCATACCAAAGAAACAGAAGGTATCACAGGGGGTAGGCGACCGAAACAAGCTGAAAACAGCACTTTGGATACATGACATAATGGCCATACACCCCCCAGGTGCAGTGGTGATCAATCACTGATGGGCAAAGGGTATTTTTCTCAGTAGCTGTTTGTTGTGCTGTTCTGGACTCCCCAACTTGACTACCCTTGCTCCTCCCTTCCTTCGTCATCCCGGACCTTCAGCAGGGTCTCAGGGTAATGACAGCAGCTAGGGCTTAGTCAGGTGTGTTACGTACCTCATGGGTCATTTTTGTCGCACAGACTGGTTATATTCAGCCCTTAGCTTCGGGTATGACAGGGGATTTCGAGGGTCATTAAACGCACAGTGGTCTCAGACATGTACTCACACCTCCTACGCCTATGATAACTGGCAACTCAGAGGTTCTGATGGATTTAACGTGAGAAGGTTACCTAGTTCGCCGAGTGACTAGGACAGTCGTAACAAACTTACAATCCTGGCTATGTCAACCATGTCCAGATGTAATTATTCGTCAAGTGGCCAGAATAGTCACTACGGACTTACACTTCTGGCTATCTCGACAGTGTCTAGACGTAATCCCCACACCCTGCATCCTCAGAGGTCTCCACGACTTGAGTTGTGCACTTCCGGGTACGGACGGGGTTACTGTAAAATTGTTGTCATGCTCATGGCATCGGGGAGTCCCCTGGTATCGGTATCCCACAGTAGTAATCACATACGACGGCTGCTGCAAGAAAAGAGGTAGACTTTTGACATGGGTTTCTGCGGGTGTCCTCCGTCACCAACTAGAGGTGATAGCTAAACATGGATGATCGTCGGGGCACCTCAGCGGACACGATACCGAAAGGAGATTAGTGTTTGGTTAACCTGAACAAACAAGGCAGGACTTCAACAAGAAATCAGGCTGTGTCTGTGGCCACCGGTTGAAGAAGGTGGTGGTGTCCTGTCCAAGACGGTGTCTTGACTACTAAGTACAAAACAAAGTCTCACTGACAGTCACTTCAGTGGAACCGTGGCAGACAATTCAGGACTGTCCTGTACACGTCACTTACCTCGAATACGGAGAAACATACGCTCAGGGTGTCACGAAGTACCAGCGAAGAATCAAACATTGGCGAGAGCAATGACTAGGAAATGAACTAGGAAGAAGGAAACTGCTCTGCAAGGTAGACGGGGTAAATCTCCAGCTAACAGAAACAGAAGTCCAGTTGTACATGTGGTCTGGGCCAACTACCGTGATGAAAACATGCAGACAAACAAAGCTGCACACCCCACTGTCCTCAACAGGGACAAGTCGGCACCCTCGCAGTGGGCGAAGAGAAAACAGTGCGTATGAAATTGACGCCTTTTCCGAAGAGAGAAGACTGTGGGCCATTCTGCCCGTAAAATCCACACGTACTAAGCACAATACCTTGTGGTAGAATCATGGGCTTCAGGTCGTCAGGCCTGGGACATCCAAACTGGGTACCAATGTGCAGCAACTGCCACTTCTCACAGGCCCGCCAAACTCCAGTCTTTTGGGATGAGGCACTCACAGTGGTGCTGTACTGAAAATACACACTGAATAGCGAACAAGAGTACAGCAGAAGACATGTTGGCCTGGGCGTTATCAACCAGGCAACGCGTAGTACTAAGGTCCTTCAGGCATCCAACAGGAGGTACAGCCTGGACATTGATTCAGAACAAGGAATCCTAGACACAGTCACCATAAATCAGGTTCAGACAACAGTCGATCCCCTAAGCGGACAAAACAGCAGCAGTTTCCCCCCCGCATTCTGAAAGAGATGAGGGAGCTATCCTGAAGCCAGCGCTTTGGACCAATCCGGGCTGCGCTTCTGTCGCTTTGCTGGTCATAGGTTTACCAACGCCCCTGCCATTGGCCATCGAAACAACGTTACACGCAAAGCAGTACAAGAAAGCACAGCACAAAAACATGGCATACTGGACCCCTGTAAATGCACGTTATGCGCACTTCTGCCTATTCTGTAGTACCAGTAGACCTAAGGCCATGCCGACCATAACTTATTCACCTGAAACTAAGAGTAAATGAGCACAATGTAGATCACACTCTTCTGGAACCCTGTAAGCATTATCCAGAGTAGGCTCTCGCTCATACAGGGTACTCTGTGACAGGAAACAAAGAGGTAACTGAGCAAGAAGAAAAGTTGGTCACTTCCGTCTATGTCAAAAACAACACAAAATAATGGCTAGACGGAACTCCCACCTCCATACAGGAAGGGTCCACTTGCCAAACGTGGATGAAAAAAACAAAAAAGGAACAGGACAGTAGTCCATACATAATACACATGACAGGATAACATACCTGCAGGCTCAAGCTGAGCCACAACGAGACAAGCGTAAGCTATAACCAGTCAACTACACCCAAAATACTGTAGACTCCACCGAAATCGGAGAGGCGCTGGTTTACTCACGCGGTACCAGCAACTTGAGGTGAAGTTTCCCAAACACGTATTGAGTTCGGGGGGCTGTGCCATGAGGCCTAGCTGTGAGACACACGACCACAGGCAGTGAGCATAGCCACAGGGGTACCCAGCAGGGAAAGGCACTGACCGCTGGTGCCGTCTCTGTCAGTCAAACGGGGGTTCTCTACTCCTCCCTCACTGATCACAATAGCCTGCTTGTAATAACACGACGAGAAGAACATTGCCAAACGGCTGATCTTAGTCTCCTTAACCTTCAGTTCAGCGAAGGTGTCAGGGTCGTCAGTCAATCTCAGCGGGTCGTAAGTCTCATCCGGGCCAGCCTGGTTGGCATCACAGGCGTCACTGTCACCCCTCAGGATCACTAGGCACGCCAGATTGCGGGAGCATCAGCATACACTGCACCCCAGCGCAGAAAACTCTGAAGAGCTTACTTCACTGCAACACTGGCAAGTTTTCCAAAGCCTTACAGCATTACGCGGTCCTGCTTGAGGTAGGTAGGTAGGTGCACTCGGTCGTGGAGAGGCGCCCCATGGTTCCCCCTGGCGTCACCCCTGTGACGAACAGGAAGAGGGTTCGCGCGTGAAGAGGGGACGTGGCTTACTTCCTGCTAGACCTGTCCGTTGGCCTCCAACAAAGCGGCCCCGGGCGACACCGAGAGGGCTGATCGCCGCCGGCGTGACGTGCTTGTCTCGCCGGGAGGGTGTGCCCCCGTGCTTGCGCACGTCCCCTCCTTAGGGCGGAACCATAGAGGTTCACCGGACTTCCTGGCGTATCCCGTTCCCAAGGCATGCATGCACGTTCTTGGTACTAGGGTTCCGAGGTGCTTGGGTGTGGCACGCTCCGCCTGGAGTCCCAAAGCAGCGCAGGCCTTAGGATGCAACCTTACCCCCGGGCTCCGGATCTCTTTTGGCCGGGTCAGCTGCATGGCACGGGCTGCCTCAGTGCCCGGGCTGTGGACACTGGGTTTCCTACTGTTGTGTGGCGTTTGTGTTTGGTTCCTGGTTGCGATTGGGTGTGGGTTTAGGTAACCCTGCCAGTCCTGGCTGGGGTCTTGGGCGGGTGTGTTTGGGTACGGTTTGTGGTGTCGTCCCTCTTCTGCCGGCTGGAGTTTGTGGTGTTTGTGGTTGGGCTTAGGTTTCCGCTTGCTTTTGGGACGTGCGTGGTTGCGTGCGCGCTCCGCCTGCGCCCCGCCGTTTCCGGTTACGGTGTGCGGTGCGGGCGTGCGTGCTGGGGTTTGGGTTCGGCTGCGCCCCGCCACTCCTTAGGGGGTGTTGGGGTGTGTGTGTGCTCGTGCGCCCGTCCCGCGAGGTCTCCTGCACCTCCTGTTTGGGGGTGTTGTGCGGGGGTGCGTGTTTTTGCGCGCCCCGCTTGTTCCCCGCCTTTTCCGGCCGCGGTGTGCTGTGTGGGTGTGCGTGCTGAGCCCGGGTCTCGGCTGTGCCCCGCCCTTTTTGGTTGGGTTGTCGGGGTGTGATTTGGTGTTTTTTTTCTTTTGCGTTTCTTGCTTTGGCTTTGTGGTGTCGGTCGCTGGCTGTCCCTGTCCCAGGCCTTGTGGTCCCTGTCCCCCCATCCCCTTTCTGTCGGGCTGGGTTGCTGGCTCTTTTTTTTTTTCGCGTGGCGTGTGTCTGCGTGTTTTGCGTGTCCCTTTTTTCCGTGGGCCGCCGTTCCTGGCTTGGTGTTGCCGGTTTTGGCCGGGTGGTCCCCCTGTGCCCCTTTGGGGGTCCTGTCTTCGGTGCCTTCTGAGTGGGGGGTTTGGCCGCCTCTTGTGGTGTTTTGCGGGCGGTTTGGTGGCTGTGGGCCGTTTTCTCGCCCCCCCCCCTCCCCCCTTGTTTTTTTTTGGGGGGGGGTGGTCTGCCTGTTCCTCCCTCTGCCTTCCCTGGGCTGGCGCATGCACTGGTCCGCTTTCAGTGTGGTCTTCCGGGTTGCCGTTGGCGGATGCGTTCTGCTTGGCCGCGTCCCGGCCCCATGGGTCGGCTGGGTTATGTACACGTTGGGCTCGGCGCCCCTTCCTGCCGGATCAGGTCTTGGCTCTGCCTGCTGGGCGGCTACGCCAGGCGGCTTCGTGCGGCTCTGGGTTAGGGGGCCTGGGTTGTCCGTGTCCTTTCTTCTCCGCGGTGCCGGTTTTAACCTTCTGAATGGTCCGCCACCGTTGTTGCCGGGTGCGCGGTGGCCCCGTGTGTGGCCTGTGGTGCCGGTGTGTGGCGTCCTGGTGCGGCGCCTTCTGGGGTGTGCGGTGGCTTGCTTTGGTTAGTCCTTCAGGTTAGGGTCAGCCGTGCCGTGTTGTGCCGCTCTGTGCCGCGTTGAGTCGCGTCGTGCTGTGGCGTGTTGCGCTTTGGGGTGCGTTGTCGTGGCGCGTTGCACTGTGGCGTGCTGCGGTGCGGTGTGCCGTGCTATCTCGTGTTGTGCCGTGGTGGGTCGGTGGAGGTCAGCCTGGCCTGTGCCGTGGTGCGGAGTGGGTCGGAGTGTGGCCGGCTGGTGGCCGAGGGGTGCGGTTAGGTGTGGGTGGCACGCTGGGTCTGTGCTGTGGGGGCTTGGGTGTGCCGCTCGGGCTGGTGGGTTGGGTAGGTGTCCGTGGGGTTGCCCTCCCTGTGGGCCTGCGCCTTGGTCCCGTGTCCTCTGGGGGTCCCGGTCCCTAGCCCTCGTTTCAGTGGCCGTGCCTTCGTCTCCTTCCGGTGCCTGTGAGGTGGCCCTTGTGGCGGCCGGGGTCGTCGCCTGGCGGTGAGGGCGTGGTGGTGCGCCGCGCGGCGGTGCTCCCTCCCCTCCCCCGCCGCTCCAGGATCTCGAGCACAGACCTGCCCTCCCCCCCGGCCCCCGCCCACCTCGCCTGGTGGTCTGCCCCCGCTTTGCAGGAGCTCCGCCGCTGGGTGAAGTGGGCCGGGGGAGCGGGTAGGCAAGAAGGGGTGCACATGGTGCACACTTTCGAGGAGGTGCGCACCTGCACCCCCGCCGACCCCACCAAGGCCGCCCCGGAGGCCATCATGCCGCAAGCGGCATGGGAGGCCCTCCTCCGTGATGCGGTCCAGGGCCTCCGCCCCCCCTACATCCCCCAAGCCCTCCGCCAATGGCTCCAGGCCACCCACCCCTAGGCCCGGGCCATCGGCGCCCCCCCCCCCCACCCCACCACCACCACACCAGGAAAGGGAAGGGCACGGGCAAGGGGAGGGCAAGGGACAACAAGGGACACTCAGGCAAGGGGCCACGGAGGGGAAGGCGCCCATAGAGAGAGGGCACTGGAAGAGACACAACCTGGGGGCAGGAAACCACCCAAGGACCAGGAAGGGACAGGAGCGGGGACCGAGGCACAGAGGAAGAGGGCACCACGGCAGGCGCCGCGACCCACACCCAGGAAAGGCATACCACGACGGAGGGACCAGCGCCGGGACGTGGACCGGCGGTGGTGGCGGGGGTGGCGGTGCCTGGGGGAGCGGGAGCGGCGGTGGCGGGGGCTGCGGGTGGAGGACGGGTACGGGCGGAGAGGGGAACGGGAGGGGGAGGTGTACATGGGGCGGCGATGGCGGGAGTGGTGGTGGCGGGGGCTGGGGGTGGTGGATGGGTATGGGCGGCGGGGGGAGGGGGGAGCCCGGTGGGGCCTGGGGGGGGAGGGGGAGGTGGACATGGGGCGGCGGTGGCGTGCCTGGCGGCATCGGGGGGAGCGGGAGCGGTGGGGGCGGGGGCTGGGGGTGGGGGTCGCGTACGGGCGGAGGGGGGAGCGAGAAGTCTGGTGGAGCCCGTGGGGGGAGGAGGAGGGGGACATGGGGCGGCGGTGGCGCGCGTGGTGGCGCCCAGGGGAGCGGGAGCGGCGGGTGCGGGGTCCCGGGGGGTCGTGGTGGCGCCTTGGGGAGCGGGAGCGGCGCGACTGGGTGGTTGAGGCGCGGTGGCGGTGTGGGGAGTGTGGGCGCCGGGGACGAGTGTGCCGTGCGGGGGGGGAGCGGGAGCGCCGCCGTTTGCGGGATTGGGCCCCATCGCTCGAGTCGGGCCAGTCCCGAGGTGTCGGCGGGTCCTGAAGGGCCTCGCGTGGTGCTGCCTGGTACTGGGGGGGGGGGGGTCCCCCGCCCCCCATGGATCCGCCACGTAGGGGTGCGGTGGTGGCAGCGGCTGGTGGTACGGGTCGAGTGACTGTCCCCGGCGGGGGGCCCCTTCGGCGTGGACGTGGTGGCCGGGGGGATACGGTGGCTGGTACGGGGGGGGTGGCCCCTGGTGGTAGGTGGGGTATGCGGGTGGAGCGCTCGGTGGCTGCCATCCCATACGTTGGTGCTGTTAGTGCACGGGGGGTTGTGGCCCGGTGGGGTAGGGTGGTGGGCAGTGGTAGTGGTGGTGTTGTTGGTGGTGTTGGTGGGGCCGCTGGTGATGGTGGCGTTGGTAGTGGTGGGGTTGGTGTTGCGGGTATGGCCCTAGGACCCCTTGTTGGTATTCCGGTCCCCCTTGTGGGGGTGGGGGGTCGAGCATCGTGCGCAGCCCCTGGGGCTGTACCGTTTGGTGGGCAGGGGGGGCAGGTCGGGGGCCGGGCTTCACGGTGATTGTGGTCGAGGGGTCCCACGTCCCTGGGTCGGTCTGGCCGGCGGTGGTGGTGGTTTGTGGGGGGTGGATGACGGGGCGCTTGGAGATGGGGATGTTGACGAGGGTTTGGACGGGGTCGTTTTGGGTGGCTGCCTCTGCGTTGGCGGCGGCCGCTCTTGGGAGGGGGGCGCGGGTTGTGGTGGGTTGGGGGTCCTGGCTTGGGTTAGGGTTTGCGCTAGGGCGGTGTCGCTTTGGTTTGTGTCATTGCGTTTCTGGTGTTGTGTGTGCTTGTTTGGGCGCCTGCTTGGATTTGGGGAAAAGGAACAGGACAGTAGTCCATACATAATACACATGACAGGATAACATACCTGCAGGCTCAAGCTGACCCACAACGAGACAAGCGTAAGCTATAACCAGTCAACTACACCCGAAGTTTTGTAGACTCCACCTAAATCGGAGAGGCGCTGGTTTACTCACACGGTACCAGCAACTCAAGGTGAAGTTGCCAAACCACGTATTGAGTTCGGGGCGCTGTGCCATGAGGCCTAGCTGTGAGACACACGACGACAGGCAGTGAGCATAGCCACAGGGGTACCCAGCAGGGAAAGGCACTGACCGCTGGTGCCGTATCTGTCAGTCAAACGGGGGTACTCTACTCCTCCCTCACTGATCACAATAGCCTGCTTGTAATAGCACGATGAGAAGAACATTGCCAAACGGCTGATCTTAGTCTCCTTAACCTTCAGTTCAGCGAAGGTGTCAGGGTCGTCAGTCAATCTCAACGGGTCGTAAGTCTCATCCGGGCCAGCCTGGTTGGCATCACAGGCGTCACTGTCACCCCTCAGGATCACTAGGCACGCCAGATTGCGGGAGCATCAGCATACACTGCACCCCAGCGCAGAAAACTCTGAAGAGCTTACTTCACTGCAACACTGGCAAGTTTTCCAAAGCCTTACAGCATTACGCGGTCCTGCTTGAAAGAGCATTGCGCTGCAGTGTAGCTGCAGTTAGTACCAGCACCACATCTATGCAAATGTGAACTTTCTAACGTTCCTACACATAAACTGCTACAGACAAACCATTCTGTGCCGTAACCTACTGGGCTATAGCGCGCTGCTGCCTCGGCAGTGTGACGAGCTGCATCATGCGTGGTATGCGTACAGTTGGCAATCTCAGACAGCATTACCCAACACAGTAGGTGGCAAGGCTAGACATTCAAGTAAGAGTAAATAAAGCAGAGTAGTTAGGCATACTAGAGGAGGGCTCAGGCCTCTAGGTCCTTCGAGCAGTATGTTTATAACAGAACTGCGTAAAATGCGTAAAGGAAAACACAAAAAGAAAAGTAGCATGGGTCTGGCCAGGGTGGCCAGGCTAAGGCTAGACACTCAGGATGTACCCTTACCGTCGGAAGAACACCGAATATTAAAGAGCAGAATGAATGTCGGGTTAGCGGGATGGCTACCTACCGACAAGGGCTGCAACCCAAAGCAAAGCAAACATGGTGGGCTGATCCTCCAAGGGCTATCAAGGCCCCCTCAACGACCGTTTCCCATCTCGGAGGTTGGATGTGTCTGTGAACAGACGAGTAAAACCAACCACAGATAGGCAAGACTAAAACACGTAGTAGCAAGGCCAGCTCGTAATGCAACCAAAACTGCGGTGTACCACCGCTGACCTAGGGACCACAAATAACCACAACAAACAAACACCCTGTCAACCCGATTGTTCAGGCGGCGACTGAAATTTAAGTAGACTGGACTGGAGATAGAGATGTTTGTTCGTACTTTACAGATGCTGGCGAAGAGGCCTTTGCCCTGGGAATACCACGGGAGGAAAAGGCTTTCAGGTGCTTTCCGGATGATGACAAAGGGGCCTTTGCCCTGGGAATACCACGGGAGCAAAAGGCTTTCAGGTGCTTTCCGGATGATGGCAAAGAGGCCTTTGCCCTGGGAATACCACGGCAGCAAAAGGCTTTCAGGTGCTGGTGTTTGAACACAGTAGGGTAGCTTTGTTGAGGCGCATCCTGTGACCAGTTTGCATTGATAACGTGAACAAGGACAATTGACACTCAATAGTGACAACTACGTCCATGTCAGCCAAGCTCAGTTCTGCTGAGCCACTGGTAACATGTAGGGGTCTGACACAGTTCTCAGGACCCGGTTAGCAAGCACACTCTTGCTGTTTTATGGATAGCGCCAAAGTGAAGCGCTGGAGTAGGACAGAGGGCCAGATTAGGTGCATGCATCGCAGCATGTATGCAGCCATGTGTGTGGTGCAAAAGCAAATTCTTCTCTTTTCCTTTTTGTTTTTCCTTTCCCCACCGCCCGGCGTCTAGGCTAAAACTGCCTGACGCAAAATCTTCTTTGGACCTGTCAAAATATGGTCAAACGAGATGAGGCAAAACGGCCAAACAAAATTTTCTGAACCAAAATCTGGTTCACGCAGTCATGGAAACCTGAATGTGTACCCACAGGGTTACCAAGTTCAGAACGCCGGTTCCCTGGGGTTATCAGAAATGTTCGTGAGGATGTATAGGCACCAAGGTCGGAGACGGAGAGAATTGGAAAGACTTGCACGGGGTTTCTGACTGAAACTAGAAGTGAGACTGCCACTCTCTCATTCATGTGCATGCATTCAGGTCCCGGCTGCTGCAGCCCGCGGCCACGGCGCCAGGCCCTGTAGGCACAGGAGAACTGAGTATGGCATCTCAATCGGAACCGCGTTAACCCAAGTTAGTAGCTCCATCTCAGTCACACGTGTAACACCTTCGTTCAACCCGAGTAAGTTGTCTGGCGCAGGCTTGGTATCCCTTTCGGGACTTGGATACGGACCATCAGGGCAAGGGCCGCAGACTCAATCCTGGAAGGGATGGTCAATGTGACAGGAATCCTCCAAGTTCGTGGCGTAAGCAACCCACAGTGATCAATGCCTCAACCAAGAAAGGAGAGAGAGCTAGCTTTCTGTTGGGGTGACTTGGACCCTGCATTCCCTCGGACGGATGGTGGGCAGGAGGCAAAATCTGTACGACATGATCCAAAGGGTCCACGGGTTGTCACCATGATGCTCACAGTGTTATTCAGACATCTGGTTCTCAATGGGCAATGTCAACACTTTGTGACCTCAAAACATCCTGGAACTCTGACCGAATACATTCCCTGAGCTCTTTCCTGGACATGGACTGGGGTTTCCGCAGCGCATGCATGGTACTGTTCCCTAGAAAATCTCTTCCTACAATTACAAGAAATTAAGAATGGGGGTAGATGTGACAGGGCAGATGGTTTGTGAGAGCAGTTGTCACAGTTGCCCCGCATTGCATCGCAGGACAGGACCAGTAGCTTCCCGTGACAACCACTCCCTGGCCGAAGGCCATCTGTTTTGTCCAAAACAAAAACCGGAAATCCAGAGTCTTACTGCTTCCCATACATCGCATTCGGGTGATTCCCTGATTCTCAGATGGTCACCAAATCCTGCGCTGCTCAACACCCGTAGCATGCCATTTGCCATGCGCGCACGCTCCGCGAACATGCACCAGTCGCTGCTATATACAACAAGAAATAAGGCTTGTCGTCCGGCGACGGCAGGGTATTTTCCTTTTCTTCAGACCAACATCCAACACCCCTGCACTACACTTGCAGTGCACTGAAATTTTCTGTGAGAGTAAACGAACCAAAACCAGGGCGACTACCCAGAAGAGTAGCAAACTGAGAATGAGAGTAACATTACCAACCGTATGTACAAAAACATGAAACGAAGTAAAATGGAGATCCCACCATTATGTTCAAATTATTCCAGTCCCAGTACCAATGATTCTTTCAGCCTCATGAATCAATCCCACTTACCCCACTGTTCTTCAGGGACCTCAGTATAAATGTTCCCATTCGTCCCGGACTCCGGTCGAACTTTTGACATATGCACTGGCCAGTCAAAGAATTTAATGGGAGTGTGCCCATAGGGCCAAAAGCTGTTGTATTTGGCAGCAGAGCACTGCTTTGCAGCGCTGAGGCTATATTCGGCGGCCTTTTGGCGCCAGAAGGACAGATCGCGCGCACGCATGGATTGCGTGTGAGTTCATGATACAGACAATGAACAGAGCCGATAAATACCGTTTTATATTGCGTCTGTTATTGTTTTTATTATTGTCTGTGATGCTGCAGTGCCTTCTCATGTATTACAG
Organism: Eutreptiella sp. 'Long Island Sound 2002'; assembly: GCA_964036045.1. NCBI lineage: Eukaryota > Euglenozoa > Euglenophyceae > Eutreptiales > Eutreptiaceae > Eutreptiella > Eutreptiella sp. 'Long Island Sound 2002'. The sequence continues at coordinate 6,808,702 of OZ038381.1, forward strand.
GCACTTTCAGCATATTTAATGAACTCGTCAGCAACTGGATCAATATTCAACTAAGCAGTTCGTCTTCGTGTGCCGCCATAGTTCTGTGAGGTTTGCTGTGAGTACAGTGCGACTCTTTAATTTTACGGTGAAGAGCAAGGTTTTGTAGCTTGGTCGAGAGAGCAGGGTTTTGCGGTGAGATCAACTAAGAAGTTTTGTGTGTTTGGCACTTTGCAGCATATTTCAAGAAGCAAAATAAAACCAGCTTTGGTCAAACGTTTATAATAACAAAGAAGACAAGAAGCAAGGTTTTATTACAGTTCATTAAATTGCCTGATGGACGAAGACGAGTCTGCGCTCGAGTTTGGGACGAATTCAGGGTATGTTGAGACCATACGGCAGTTGGCGAACGAGGGCAAACAGGAGGAGTTGAGCCGTGAGGTGCAGGCCTGGGTGCATGATGACTGGAGTTGGCTGCACGGAGGACTTACGCCGCACCAGGCACGTGAAAAGATTGTAGAGCAAGAGTTCAGCGAGCGGATGGTGCTGCTGGAGCGTTTGGTCATCTTGCTGCAGCCCTTTTTGCGACAGTGTGCGACGGCAGCTTTCTGGCAGGTCCAGGATTCGTTGTGCAGCGTGCAGCGCGACGTGTCAGCGCTGCAGAGCGACTCCAACGCGGTGCACGATGCTGTGGAGCAGTTGCGGCGCAAAGTGGAAGCGCTGCGCATGCCTGTGGTCCAGTCTCACGGAAATGAAGAACCTCAGTCTCCTGTTTGTGTTGCTCTGGCGCCAAGCGCCCCTGGGAGCAGCTCTTTGCCAAATCCATCGTTGGGGAGCGCTGATGCTACGCCGCAGTCCAGTCCCAAGGGCAAACGAGGACGACGTGCTGGGCAATCAGTGCACCGACGTCAGGCAGCACGGTCCTTGCTGGAGATATTGGACGGCATCGCGGCGCCAGCCAAAGGCGCTCGACACTCAAAGGTTTGAGGCGCTGTAGGCGCCATGTTGCTACCGGAGGCGCTGCATGCGCCAAGCCACGTGGGCCTGTCAGGCGCTGGGCACTTTGTTCAGTGCCAGGGTCAGTAACGAGAGCAGGGCGTCCACGGCAGGGCTGCTGCTCTCACAGTGAGCAGTGGCGCTGCCCAAAGGCGCCAGAGGCCTGTAAGCGTCCGTGGCACTGGAGCTGTCACTTCAGTGGGCAGTCCTGGTGTCCCAAGGCGCAAGATGCCTTATTTTTTTCTGCTCGGTGGCGGCCATGTGCCTTTGACACACATGTCGGGAGAGCTGATGTAGATTTACTAGCATCTCAAAACGACTTGGTGAACCAAGGCCGCAGCACGCTTCATTTTGTTTTCTACGTGCTTGTATATGGCCATCGATAGTTGTCTTTGCCTTTATTTTAATTGTAATGCCTTAGACTGTCTGTTTCGCGCCATTGGCCTTGTACAAATATTATAAATTCCCTCCTGGGCGCTACACTGTACGCGCCACGATATATGTGCAGTTTTTAGTGGGTATACACTGCTGTGTGAGTCCCACATAACACAGGTTTCTGTGTATGCATAAAGCATTTGCACTGCACGGCACACTGTGCACCATACAGCAGAGCACCATACACCAAGCACTCCACACCACTCCAGCCTGGTGCCTGAGGCAGCATTGTTTTTGCGCCTTTGTGTATGGTCACCCTCCCATGTTTATGGGTTATCAGCTTGTCTGCACACTCCTCTAAGGGTCGTGTGCAGAAACTTAGGAGTGGAGTGTAATGGGAGTGTGCCCATAAGGCCAAAAGCTGTTGTATTTGACAGCAGAGCACTGCTTTGCAGCGCTGAGGCTATATTCGGCGGCCTTTTGGCGCCAGAAGGACAGATCGCGCGCACGCATGGATTGCGTGTGAGTTCATGATACAGACAATGAACAGAGCCGATAAATACCGTTTTATATTGCGTCTGTTATTGTTTTTATTATTGTCCGTGATGCTGCAGTGCCTTCTCATGTATTACAGGCACTTTCAGCATATTTAATGAACTTGTCAGCAACTCGATCAATATTCAACTAAGCAGTTCGTCTTCGTGTGCCGCCATGGTTCTGTGAGGTTTGCTGTGAGTACAGTGCGACTCTTTAATTTTACGGTGAAGAGCAAGGTTTTGTAGCTTGGTCAAGAGAGCAGGGTTTTGCGGTGAGATCAGCTAAGAAGTTTTGTGTGTTCGGCACTTTGCAGCATATTTCAAGAATCAAAATAAAACCAGCTTTGGTCAAAATTTTATAATAAGAAAGAAGACAAGAAGCAAGGTTTTATTACAAGAATCAAGCCTAAGAGCAGTCCGCCTGAGAAGGAAGGGGTGCCTGCTCTCAGGGCACAGTCTTCAGCGTCAAGCTTGACGAAATCCTTTGACCCTCCTTCTAGGAAATGGCAGGTGCGGGTCCGGGCGCCGGACTCATTCGGCACGTTCCCAACGGAATCGCCAGTACTTACCTCATCCCAGGAGCGGTCCGCCTGTGAGCGGAGGGGTGCCTGCTCCTAGGGTACGGCCTTCAGCATCACAGTGGAACAAGTCCTGTGACCCTCCTTCCGAGAAACTGGAGGTGCGGGTCAGGGCGTGATTCCTCGTTCACCTTCTCACCATTGACAGCCAACGTGGTGGTCTCGCCAGGCTTCTGCCCAGAGAAGAAAATCACTGCACCAGCTACACGGAGTCGAAGGCGGTCGGGCAGATGTAGAGGTCAGGATAGGTCCTGCAGCAATCAGCCACTTCGTGCAACACCTGGCTGGGGCCAATGCAGCCCAACATGGGCAGTTTCCACGGAGTCCGGTAACAGTTGTCATGGTAACCAGCAGTGGAGTTGGCGACGCGAGCAGTGTTGTCGATGGGCACAAAGCTGCTGTCCTTAGCGGAGAACGTCCAGGCAAGGAGACACGCCTTGGCGGATCATGCTATCCACCTGCTTGTCCAACTGAGAATAGGTCAACGCAGGCAAGTACGAGAGTGCATGCTCTATCCTTAGCCATTTCGTTGTACACCGGTTCCGTAGTCCAAGGTTGCGTTCCCAAATGTCAACCCCAATCGTAATCTCCCATATGGTCATGAGTGATGTAGGAAAAGAGTATGGTATTGTTGGAGAACCCATTGGGGCCAAGAATCGTAGCTTGGCTTGTCATAACCCAAGGTCGGCTTTACCAATCATCGTGTGGGGATCCAAGAAACGAATGCATGACCAAACTCCGGGAATACGGGAGGCCACAAAAGGAATAAGGGATGGCGACATTGAAGGAGTACACAATGTGAATGAGAATAGGGGCATGGGTGCCCACTACTGACTTGTGTTTGTGCAACATATCAGATACACAAGAGAACTTCAGAACTAACAAACAAGCAAGCACAAAAGGTTGGGCTAAAACCAACTCGAAAATAGAAGGTTCGGCAAAAGTTCCCAAATGTTTCTCTCCTAGGGACAAAATTAAAAGCCAACATGAAACAAGGAGGTGGGGGAACCTTGGGACTAGTCTCCAAGGTGCGCGGGTGATACCACGGGTCCTGAGAGACTCTCAATCATCTCAAAGCCAACGATGAGGACCTGGTTGTTTCTTGTGCCCAAGCGTAAGCACATCTTGGGACTTGTCATGCGCCCAAGAGAAAGCGCTACACTCGCCGAGCACGAAGAAGCTGTGCAAGAAACAAAACCAACAATACAACCAAAACTCAAGCAAAGATCCCAAACCCGAAACGGAGTGTTCTGGTAAGGAAAGGAGTCGGCACAAGAAAGACCAAAATTTGGGATTCGACAAATCAAAGTTTCAAAAATGGGCAAACCAATGATTTGGCAAACCTCTGCTACCAGAAAGATAAAAAGGTAGACAACTCCTTTTGTAACTTGCTACCAATCTAAAATCAATTGGCATATTCTCCAAAATGGAAAAAGGGTGTCAAAACGTGAGTGTTCGTTGCACGTATATCGTGTGTGTATGTAAACATGTATTCATATATTTTGGGAGTGGGTTTGGTAGCACACGAGCAAAATAAGGTTCTCTTGAAAATGTGATAACAAAGGATCAAGCAAACGACAAACAAAGCGAAGCAGCAATCAAGAGCAACAATCCCACATTGAGGCAATGCACTCCTCAGTCCGGCATAAGTGCATCTGTATTCTCCATGCCGTACCTGGTTGAACCTCGAGTCATCCATATCCACACCGAGAGGCCCCCGTGCCTCGTATCCATTGTGTCGCCCCAAGCATGGGCGGGGCTCAGCTCCGCCAACATGCCTATAAAGAGATAAGGGAAGCAACAAAGAGAAACATATAACAATTGGGATACATGAACACCAATATTATGCATATACTATTTGTATGCAGGTGTGGAGAACATGCATGAATGAAAGAATGCATGCTTCGACCAAACCATTCCACTCGTATGCTTAACCAGTCACCAAACTCAGCACGCATGACACGGAACATTGCTAATAATGCACACTGAATGAATGTACATGAATGAGATGCGCACATCACTGAAATACCGCTTTAAAATCTACATTCAGGCATCAGATAATTCTACTGATAAAAAGATATTCCGAAATTGATAAATCAGGACGATAATTCCACAAAGTCTCATCAGCATTAAATGGTTCTTGAACAACTGAGATGTCGGTGATGGCGACGGCGACAGGCCAGCCATCCCAACAACGACAGAACACCGGCATTATCCACAGACAAGAATTAGAAGACAGCATCGCAGATGTAAGCAGAGTGCCCTAAACACTGTACCTGCAGTTTTGTAACTATATTTCTTGATTTCCGTTTGTTGTACATACATTTACGACACTATCACTGTTCAAGCACATCTGTCACTAGACAATGATGTTGCAATTGCTTACATGTTATGGAGTGCAAAAATGTTTACTACTGCCATTTACAATTACTAGCAAAGTAAGCATGTGGTTTTGCCAGCAACATTCTTTTTCGAAAAAATAGGGTGTCTGAAAAATGACCCCATCGGCCCTAACTAACTAAGTGCATTCACCATTGTAGTCCAGATTGTATAATTTGATTGGTGATTAGTACGGACCGGTTCATCGGGAAAACTGAGTATTTTGAATAGCATTCATTGTAAAATTCATTATTTTTTGGGAACCAATTGCCGAACTCGAGTTGTCTTCAAACGTACTAGATTCCCACACCTTGAGCCAAACCCAAAAGCTTGCATGGCAACATCTACATGAAATTGGTTGACAATTGTCATGCTTTTCATGGACAAAGAGGAGAGGAAACCTACCTCTGGTAATCACGGTCATGCTAGCAACATTATATTTCAAAAAGGTAGGGTGTCTGAAAAAAGACACCATCTGCCCTAATTAGTCGGAAAAAGTGCATTCACCATTGTAGTCCAGGTTGTAACCGGATCATCGGTAAAACTAGTTATTTTGAATACCATTCATTGTAGAACTCGTTCTTTTTTGGGAACCAATCGCCCAAAACGAGTTGTTTTCAAACATACTGGATTGCCACACCTTGAGCCAAGCCCAAAAGCTTTCGTAGCAACTTATACATCAAATTGATTGGCAATTGTCATGCTCTTCATGAACGACGAGGAGAGGAAACCTACCTCCGGTAATCACGTCCATGCAGCTGAAAAAGAAAGCAACAATTTTCACAAACATAGAAGCCATTGTCCTGTCCAAAAACTGAAACTGAAAGACAAAACCGCGCGTAAGAAAAAATCAATGCTCCTACGACACAACCTATGCAAATTTCAGAAAATCCTTCATACAAGACAAAGGGACCAAAAAGCCATCTATAGTTGCGCGGCAAAATCACCTAGCAAATTGTACAAACTGACAATTTGTAAATAGCAAAACATTACTTTCAAGAATCCAAAAATGTCCCGATCTTTCCGGCTGATTCCACAATTTGCTAGGTGAGACTGCTACCATAAAGAAGGTCCCTACCAGGACCGGCCCCTGCTTCGCCCCTTCCGCCTGTAACCCCTGCCGACTTGCTCCTGATCAACGATTGCATTTATCAAAATCCAGGGTCCAAAATCCAAAAATATAGAAAATAGAAAATACAATCCTCCTTCAACCCTGAATAGCAATCAGATCCCACAAATACAGCAATAGCCCAATCCACAATCCAATCCACACTGCGGGCTTCCGTTCAGCACACCGGTTGTCTCACGGCGGCGGGCATGTACAAGAATTGCACCAAAGAGGAAAGCCCTGAAATTGGCATATGAACACAAATAAAGCAAAGTTGGGGAAAGAGGTAAACATACACATTCACAGCCATAAACCCCTCATTCCCTGGGCTCAGGACCTTCCCTTGACTAACCAACATATTGCCCTGAACCGGGTCAAATGAGATGGCAGAATGCCATGTGTCAAAAGTCACCACACAAACCCCAAAAATGTGTTCTCTCCCAAGCCTCTAAATCCTAGCCCAATAGGGGGGGTGGCGTGTCATGGCCTAGAGTGGCACTCAGTACCATGCCCTACCCTGACATAATCTTGGTTGGACTTGGAGTCAAATGGGCTTGGAGAACTGCCCCATGAAGATGACCTCATAACCTAGCAAAATCAGGCAAATCACACCATAGTGCCCAAAATTTAATTATATACTCAAAAATGCATACGGCAAATATTCAAATACTCCATGCATGTGTCAAACCGGAAAGTAATATACAAGGGTGATATAGACCAAAGGTCCATGCCCAAGAATATCTCATCATTGGCTCCGAAACCCCTCCGGTCATGTACATGATATGCTTCACAAGTCAACTCATGAATTTGAGACCTAATTTTGTGAGGCCTCGTGTGCCACGCCAAAGTGACCATGTGATCCGGCATATGGTGAGGTACAACACCGAAGCATATGCCAACATATAAGCAACATACCATAGTTCACAGATCTCTAGGCACTTTACTGTTAGCCGACCAGTTGAGCACATAAAACACAAAAATGAGCATAAAATGAGGTCAAAAACATGAAAATATGTCCAAATACAAAGTTGTCATGATAGTATATCTCTATGCTCACCCATGATATCCGCTCATGGTTCAATACACCAGGGATGTAAGTGCGGCTAGCCCCATCTGCTCAGATTTTCAGACATTCTGCCCAGATTGGCTACATTTTGGTCATTTTCTTTGCTTCGGCGGAATTGCCGCCTCGCAGCTCAGTCACAGGATATTTCCTATATATTTCTGATATGCCGGATTTGATTCCGCGGTCCATTTCCCGTAAATCCGCCGCATTCCGCTATTTTAGCTGGAATCGCCATTTGCCGCTGACGCGCGCTCGCGGGCCAGATCGGCCAGACAATTTTACATAAATGGATTATTTAAATTCATTCGGACAGTTTTGGACACTCAGATGTATTTAGAATAATTCCCCTCAAATTTCTTCATAGACTGGGATTTTCTGCCGGACCACAATCAGCATGGACCTTGCTTCTGTTGTCGCTGCTCTCGCCTCCGTTGGTGTTCGTGTATCCGGTTCCAACCCCAATAACAACATCCAGGGAGACTCCTCGCGTGCCTGCCCCACTGGTCTTGCCGGCCCCGAGCCCTCTGGCACCCACAACGACCCAGGGCAGCACTTTCATGGTAGCAGAGGCTACCTGAATGTTGTTCCTTTGGTGTCCCAACCACAGCTAGCCCCTCAGTACGGCCCCGTAGACTCCGCCACCTCCGGAGACGTAACGATCACGCTCCCGTGGTGCTGTGCGAACGAGGCCTTGAGAGGAATGCCTTGCGCAAGCCCAAATTGCCCAAGAAGGACACAAATCAGCAGCTGTGGAGGCCCAGATTACAATCAAGATCCCAGTCGAAATTGGCCATCAAGCAGCTGGAATCTCCCAGCCTACGCTAATGGCAACGCTCCGGTGGAGCTTACGGACTTGGCAGGTACTAGTTCCCCGTACCAATGTTCACATTTTGTGACCATCGATGCCGACATTGACGACATTGAGATGGGTGGTCCAGGTGAGGTACCTACCTATAATCGACCAGCCTCATGGGCACAATGGGACAACCATTTGTCTTCGGAAGTGGCCCGTAACCTTGAGGCGCTTGAGGCCCTGTGTCTATTAGCCACGTCTAAGCTGATAGGACAAGAAAGAATCGCCTCTGATTTTTTATTCGAATATTTTTTCCTCCTTCAAGAAGAAATTAATACCAGGATGTGGTGGTGTTCTCAGGAAGATGAATCTTTTGCCATTTTCTTGCAGATCTGGGAGGCAAGCCCCTTCCCGAAGGAGAAGACCAAGGCACCGGTTGCCGGGCCCTCCGCCCCTCATCCCTCTGTTTCCATCCGTGACGATCTAGCCGCCGCGGTTGAGGAAGGAATTTTAGAGGCAGCTAGGCAGGCAAGCCTGGAAATTAGGACTGAAGGAGCTCCCCAAGTGGACTCCTGGCTGCGAACCACTGAGATTAGCGGTCCGACAGCCTGCTCAGGCCCTTCAGGACACGGTATGTACTGTCCTGCCGACTGCTCTTGCAGATCACAGCGAGACTCTGAGCTCCAATTGCTCAAAGATCAAATGAAACTCATCATTCAGACGCTGGGAATTAAAGATCTTTTCAAGACCCACATGAGGTCTGAGGGCGCATCATCGGTGGATCAGACAACAGAACCGTCGGAGGAGGCGACAGAAATTTTTTCGATTGCTCCTTCGGTGGACTCTAAGACCACCGATGCACGGATCAGCAGGACTAAGCTAAAGGAAAGGGTTACAATCTCTCGATCACAGAGTAGATCGGCGAAGGCTAGGACTGAGGTTCAGAATGCCAAAAGAACTGCCTCCCGTACTACCCTTCGTGCTGTTGATTCCAATGCAATTGCCCAGATGTTGCTCGCCCAGACCCTCGCCGGAGCTGGTGTGGCTAATGATGCCGCCAAGGTGTCTGCCATTACGGCCGGTGTTGGGCTGGATTCACTCCTAAATCCCACTTCATTGCGACTTCGTCAGGTTGCCAAGCAACCAAAGTATAATGGGAACCCCAGACGTTGGCCTCAGTTCCAACGGGAATTTAAACTGTGGGTTAAGACTCAAAAACTCCAGGATGATCAGTTCCTGATGGCGCTCTTGGACTGCCTTGAGGGAGCGCCGGCCAACACTTGGCTCAGAACCTGGAGTGATCGTGAAGATTCAAGTTCCCCCCTTACCTTTGATGAGGTGTGGGAACAGTTGGAGGTACGTGGATCCCGGCTGCCTGAGGACCATTACCACCAGATGTTGAAGAATTTTCCTTCGTTCTCGCGATTGATCTTGCATGAAGTGCAAGACAAGAGACAGCGCTTCTGGAATCTCGTAGAAGAATCTGAACATTCAGGCGAAAAATTTTCTAGTGCCGAGCTGAAAAATCTGATTTTTGACAAAATCCCCTCAGAAACCGCCGCCACCCTTCGGAATCGACAGTCCGAAGAAAAGGTCAAGACCTGGTGGGCGGAGATCGATGGCTTTGACGCCTCGGCCAACCGGTTTACCGTCAGGGAGGCACTTCAAAAGTGCTCCCCCACGTCGTTTACCAAGGTGAAATTCACTGAAAACACGTGGAAAATCAAGTTCAATGAACACGAGGATCGGGACTTGTTTGTCCAAGTCCTCAATAGGGGAGTAAGCTTCCATGGCAATCGTCTGAAGGCCAGGAACTGGGTGTTTTCGTTTACTCCGCAGGAACTGTGGGAAGAGGTTGAGAGGCTCGCTGACGCCGCCAATCAAAATTTCCATGAGGGTCTTGGGGGAAACAGGAATACCCAGCAAAACACCCAAAATGGGGCCCAAAAGGGCAACAAAAAGGTGAATGACACCCGGAATGTTCAGGATCATTGTAGCATCTGTCTTCTTCTAGGTTCTACGAACCGAGCCAAGACGCATTCTACTGCTAATCACCGATGGTCTGCTTACGATCACAAGGTGATTGGTGAAAATGTCAATAATTCGCAGAATTCAGACAGGAATGACAGACAGGTGCATGGTGCCAAGGGGGGAAAGGGTAATTCGACTCCCTCCGGTGGGAACAAAAATACTGGAGGCCCTGGCGGGTCCCAAGGCAAGGGAAATCGGACTCCATCCGGTTCCGGTGGACAGCCGAACGGCCAGACAGGTCCCAATGGCAACGCCGGAGGCGGAAATCGAAATCCAGGCCAAACCCCTCAATTCGGTACAAACAAAGGAAATGCTCCAGGATCACAGGGTAAAGGTAAGGGAAATCCTTCGGGAACCCCCTTCTCTGGTAAGGGCAGAGGGCGTGGCGACGGTGGTGGCCCATCATCCGGCGGCCGTGGCCGTGGACGTGGAAAGGGAAACCATCGTGTGGATCAGGTCTCAGGTGCAGACCAGGTGTCTGATGCGGATCGAGATTACGTCGAAAATGCTCTGAATCCAGCGGATGATCCGTTCCAAGATGAATGGATCGACGAAACAGGCTGTGTTCACAATGTTAACGCAGCCGCTGGAGGTCAGAACGCCTAGGGGAGCCACGAAAATCGCCCCTCCCCAGGCGATTTCAGGCATGATCCCCAAATTCCTGATCGACCATTACTTGATGTAGGGTGGCTTGTCTCCTCTCCCCTGGATCCGGCAGCGGATCCTTCGGTTGTAGTGGACGAGGTTGGTGTACAGTCCAAGCACAGGGCTCGTCAGTTTGTCACAAAGCTGTGGGTCTCTTATTGCAAGGGAAATTTCCACCTCCCCACTTGTTTGTGTGATAATGGATCAGAGGTAAATCTCCAATCCAATGCATTCTTACCCGACGACTGCGTGTTTGAATCGCCTCATCCTGTTACCCTCGAGGGAGTTTCTGGACACTCTCTCGCAGGTGGGCAACGCGGTTGTTATATATCAACCCATTTGGTCGCTCAAGACCTTTGGGAAGAGCAAAATGTGGAAGAAGTTGTCCTTAAGGATGACTACTTCTACCGTGCTGACATAAAGTATCACCTTTATTTGGGCCATCCTTGGCTTCGTAAGAACAGGGTAGCGCCCGTAGGTCATCGTCGTTGTTTTTTGCTGGAGTCAGGTCCCTTGGAGCGTCCTGAATTTCGTTTTGTGCACGCAGGGTTTAAAAGTGCAGAAAATTTTTGAAGCAAAAAGTGACACCAAAATTTGGTGAAGATGTCACCATTGCAGAGGTGAATGGGAGTGCCGATTACTCCCAAGAGTTAGAATGTCTTCGTAGGGACTCCCAGCCACGACGCCCTTCGCGCTGGCACTCTTCATCCTACAGAGTTGTCGACAAATGGCGCGACGCAATTTGTGAATACTTCCATGAACATCATTCCTTTTGGCCCCAGTATGATGCCTTTGCTAACCGTACGAACAAGCGCTTTGATAAGCACTTCAGCGACGCTTGGACCCACAAGTGGGACAAGAAGTTGTGGATTAACCCTCCGTTTCACTTAATCCAGCAGGTCATCCACAAAATTAAGCAAGATAAAACCCAGGCAATTTTAGTTGTGCCCTTGTGGGACGACAAGCCTTGGTTTCAAGAATTACAGGACATTTGTGTAGATTACATCGAACTTCCCAGGAAGATTAAGCTGTATGCCAGGGACGACACAGGTCCCCTGCCACAGCGGTCCTGGAGTTCGCTTGCATTCCTGGTGGATGGAAAGCTTTCTGACTCTAATTCTGCCGATTCTAGTACAGATTCCTGTGTTGGGTCTGAATCTGAGGTTGAGCGTGGTACTGATGATGAATCTATTTTTTCTGATTTTTGTTCGTCAGATACCCAAGGTGATTCAACGACCAATGGATCCGCCTCGTCTCCCTCTTCCCCAATACGGTCGACATCGAAAAGAATCTTCAGTGCACGGGCGAGGAAAAATCTCCAATCGCGCCGCAAATTCAGAGTTTTTTATGAAAAACCCCCTGTGGAAGCTTTCATGGATCCTTTCGAGGAGCTGGATCACGAGGAAAATCTCTGGGATTTCGACACAAGACCCACCTATCTTCAAGAGGCAGTTGATACGGACCTGTTTAGGGACATCCGTAAGAAGATTCTTCCTGCCAAAGCCGAAGAAGTCGCCAAAGTTTTTTCGACAGTAATTCCTGGCGATCAGGTGGACACTGAATTGTGTTCCAAGTCAAGAGAAAAGATTTTTGAGGAACGGAAGGACACAACCCTTTCAGGGAAGTTGATCAAAGACCCCCCTGTCCGTGGACAGTTCGGTGAAGCCTTCATCGAGCTTCGTGAAGGGTACAAGGCAAAGAAACAGCGCCCTTATGAAAATCATGGACATAAACATGAGATTCTCAGAAAAATCATCGAGAGAAATCTCAGGGAATTTGGTTGGCTTGAGGGTTGTATGACCAGCGAATGGTGTTGTTCACCCTTCACAGTCCCGAAGCCACCGCCTGCAGACCAGAACACCATTGATGGTTGGCGAATGGTGGTTGATTTTCGCAATCTCAACGCCGAAACAAAGGCGGATTCACACCCCCTGCCCCTCATTGAGGAGGAAATCGCCAAGAGGGCAAGAGGTCGTTTGTTCTCTGTGCTGGATCTCCGTCACGGCTTTCACCAAATGCCGTTGAGGAAGGACAGCAGACCTCTTACCTGTATGTGCACGCCATGTGGCCCAGTCCAATGGACCGTCATGCCCATGGGGCTGAAGAACGCCCCCTCATTTTTTCAAAGAATGATGGAGGATGTGCTGTTCACAACCCATCCTGAGCTTCGTGCCTTCGTGAGTGTGTACATAGATGACATAATCATCGCGACGGAGGGGGAGGGACTGACCGAAGCCGAGCTGGTGGCCTTACATGAGAAGCAGCTGAACCAAGTTTTGGATATTCTTGACGCCAATCAGCTGATTTGTGGGCCAAAGAAGGGAAAATTATTTTTAAAATCAGTCGAATTTTGTGGTTCTCTTCTAGAGAATGGCACTCGACGACCCAGTCCAGGGAAGCTCGTCGCTATTCAGAAGTGGAAGCGCCCTGAGACGATCACGGAGTTGAGAGGATTCCTGGGTTGTTGCAATTTTTACCACACTTTTGTGCCGAATTATGCCAAATTTGCTGCCCCCCTCACTGAATTATTGAAGGTAGGGAGAGATGCGGGCAAGGCAGGTTCAAAGGTTCGTGTCAAGTGGACTGACGAGTGCGAGGAGGCCTTCCATCACTTGAAGGCAGCCCTCTGCGAAGTCGCCACGTTGCATGTGCCCCAATTTGACAGACCCTTCTACATTAGAACCGACGCATCTAGGTATGCGATCGGAGCTGTCCTTGAACAGGTTGATGAAGCCACCGGCGATCATTACCCTCTTGCATCTTGGTCTCGGAAGCTAGCCCCAGGCCAAATGCAATGGTCGCCGCGTGAGCAAGAAACGTACGCCATCATCTGTGCTTTAAAAAAGTACCAATCGTGGGTTGGCACCAATCGAGTCGAGGTCCTGACGGATCATCGATCTCTGGAGTATTGGGCCACCGAGCACATTGATACTGTCGCGAGCCCAGCTGGTCGACGGGCCAGATGGCACGAATTTCTCTCTCTGTCTGACCTCCATGTGTCGTATTTGCCTGGAAAACACAACACGGTAGCGGATGCTCTGAGCCGATGGGCTTACCCCGCCTCAGAGGGGCTGCAAAGTACCAACATCAATGGTACGGAGCAGGACCGCCATGTCATCATCGAATGGGATCAGGAAGAAAAGAAACTCATTCGACGTGCATGCATGCAGTGCGCTGTTAAACAGCACGCATTGCCGTGTCACGACATCACGGCCATCACAGATCCGGCGCATGCTCACGAGATCTGCACCAAAACGCTGAAAGTCGTGGAAAAAGTCACCGATCCCTCCTCAGGGAGTGTGAAACTGTTTGACTATACCCGACAAGTAAGTCGATTTCGGTTGATCGAGGGCATTAAGCGTCGAGATCCGGCCAAAACTCCACCCCTGCCGAAGGATTCCCTGATCATCCGTGACTGGACGTCCGATTACTCGCAGGATCCCATGTTTAAAGAGGTCTTTGGAAATCTCAAATCCAAAGATGCTCACAGGGATGGGATTTTTGCTGAGTACTCGTTGGATGGGGGGAAGCTGTGGATGGAGGGTAAATTGTGTGTGCCAGACGCCCTAGCCCCCCGAGTGTTAAACTGGTGGCACAAATGGGAGTCCCCCCACGCACATGGCCGTCGACTGTGGTCGATGATTAAGCATAGGTTGTTTGGATCGAGGCTCTACACTCATTGCATGAAAGTAGCTGCCGGATGTGCCCAATGTGCTGTCTCGACGCCTCCCAGCGCGAAGAAGCACGGCCATCTGAGGCCTCATCCTATTCCGGAGCGTCTCTTTAACAGAGTCACCAGTGATTTCTTCTATCTCGGTGAACTCGATGACGAAGAGTGCCATTGGACTAACAAAAAAGTCAATGGTGTGCTCCTTATTCAGTGCCGTCATTCCGGCTACATTCAAGTGTTGCCTTGCAACATTGAGTCGATGACTGGCAAGGCTGCCGCCAAATGGTGCGCGCAGACCTGGATGGGAGGCTGGGACGTCCCATCCGAGGTGGTCACGGACTCAGGCAAAGAGTACACCTCCGAATGGTGGAGAGAATTGTGTGCTCGCCTTGGAATCCACCACCTCAGGTGTGAAATCCACTCGCATCGAGCGCTGCCTGGCGAAAGAGCCGGCCGCTCTATTATAAATATGCTTCGTAAGGAGCTCGCGAGTGAGAAGGATTTCCACTGGCTTGAAGTTCTCTTCGCATTGCTTCGCCGTTACCACAACACGCCTTTGTATCATGGCCTTTCTCCAAATGAAATTGTCTTTGGACGAAAGAAGTGTTGGTGGAACATGCCGTTGAATAATCCTCGCCCCTGTAAGGATGCTTCGCTGTTTTTGGACGAAGTCCAACGAGCAGATAAATCTGTGTCGAAATTAATCGAGAAGCACCAAGCTGACTGGCTTTGGGTTCAAAATCAAGGTCGAAAAAACCCCCACAATTTTGAAGTCGATGATCGAGTTTGGCTTCGAAAATCCGAAACCACCCTGGACGGAGATGATAAGCTTCTTCCCTTGTGGGAGGGGCCATTCGCTGTTACAGCGCGTCTTGGTGAGAACAGGTGGAGGATTCGTGTGGATGTCAGCAGGGAAATTGACGTTTCGGGTGATCGCCTCAAGAGAGAGATCCCCTCCCCCAAGGATCGGGTTAAACCCCTTTTTTGGACTGCAAAACACTTGTCCGATCGGGTAATCGAAGGGGGAAAGTACGAACTCAAGAGGATTGTTGAAGCAAGACGTGACGCCCAGGGCGAGTGGGAATTTCTGTGTGAGTGGAGGGGCTTTGATTCCAGTCACAACAACTGGGAACCAGCCCAATCTTTTGTCCATGGGTACACCAAGGGGTTCATCGACTTCCTCAAGAAGCACCCCGAAATTGGAGTACTCCTGACAGATTGTTTGTCGAAACCAGACAGACAAGTGGAGAGCGACGGAAAACGACCTGTGGTGAATCGAGATCCAGCCTTTTACGGCCCTCAGCAGCCACATTCCAGGGCTGATCCGTCGATCCCCCCTCCTGCGGTCAGGCCAGCCCAGGAGTCAAATGAGGACCAAGCTTCAAGTTCGGCCGCTGATTTGCAGCGTCCAAGCCGTACCAGGGCCCGACCAGACAGGTTGGTGGTCACCTGTATTCGTGCTTGGCCGAATTGAGAAAGCCATCCTACCACATTCTGCTCAATCCACTGTTCATTCTTTCTGTTTATGTCATGATGTGGAGAACTGCGAATGTTTGATAATTTGACGTCAATCAACTTTTCTTTGGTCTCCGTTCGGCAGACAAGGCGTAGATACGCTGACGGAGTGTGCTGCCGTGTTCAGAAAAAACCAAACTCAGGCTTAATTCAGGCAGATTCGGGGTAATCTTGTCTCTGTTGGTCTGTGCATCTTTGGAATTTGGCTACTCGTGCAGATGGAAGCAAATGTACATAATCAAAACACCGGCCGGTGACATGCACCCCTACAGGCAACCCCTGTAGTACTGGCTGCACCAGATGCGACGCCAGGAACTCAGACCTCATCTTCATTTGCTGTGATGCTGACGCCAAAGTCCAGATTCAGATCCAGGATCCTCAAATTTACCTTGAATTTCTCAGGTTTGTCCATCATTCTGCCACTGTTGTACGAAACCCAGACGTCAATTGTTCAGACAATCTTCATCTAGGAGCTCTAGGGACTTCTAACAGCAACCTCTGAAGTCCGTAAGCTTCGTTGTATTTTTGGCACACGCCAATGTGAGCTCAATCCGACCAGAAACTGTCGAGAAGGGTGAATCCAAGTGTCTTGTGGGACTCCATCGAAAGATTGGCCTTGTCCAAGTCGATTGACACCACCGCCACTGTAAATTCGGTGTCGCTCAGTTATATACTGTCAGTAAAGCGCCTTCAGTGAACCTTCGGCGCGTTACATGCCAAGGATCCAGGGCCAGCATGTCCCATCATGATGCATCATCACATGATCCACATTTTGATAGAATCTGTTTGATGCTCGCGAACCAACGTGCCGGAAAGCACAATTGAGCTGACTAAACGACAATATATATTAACTTTAGTCTAAACGAAGGTGTTGGTAGTTTCAGTTGTACACATTCCGCTTCATTTCACCTTCATCTCAGGGAATTTACTCATGTTAGGACAATTTAGATTGATTACCTTGTCATCTCCCATCATTCCTCGAAGATCTGTTTAGATCTAAGTGAACAGAAGAACATCTCTACCTTCGGTGGTTCACTTAGGGTCTGTAGACTACATGTGTATTTGTTTAACCTCTCGGTGATTGCTCAATCCCCTTCATCTCTGCCCGAATTCATTCTCATTTTGCCGAATCTTGTGATCATCCACCAGATGCGCCAAATCTGAGCAACATGCTGTACTTTTCAGAACGACAAAAGCGGGATAACACGATGTAGAGTTCGGCGAGGACACCGTAGCGTGCCCGCGACAGCGAAACTGTGCCAGAGCGCTGAGATGTCACTCCAATTCTTGATCCCCCCACTCAATCCACCAATAATCTACCTCATTCTCAACCAATGCATGGTTTGGTATCGATTCTCGATACGTTTACATGTTTTTTAGCCCGTGACCTAATGTTTTACTGCACGGAGGACTGTTCGTCACTTCTCATTCTGTCTCATTTCAGGTTCATCCAGCCTGATTCAGTGCCAATTCAGCCCAATTCAGGTCAGATCAAGCAGATTTCGCCTCATCGAGGCTACATTTCTATGTTTTTCTGGGACTTACCCGCACTACGTTCTTCGTTGACGTAGCGACACACCCCAGTGTGTTTTTGGAGGGGGAGTGTAAGTGCGGCTAGCCCCATCTGCTCAGATTTTCAGACATTCTGCCCAGATTGGCTACATTTTGGTCATTTTCTTTGCTTCGGCGGAATTGCCGCCTCGCAGCTCAGTCACAGGATATTTCCTATATATTTCTGATATGCCGGATTTGATTCCGCGGTCCATCTCCCGTAAATCCGCCGCATTCCGCTATTTTAGCTGGAATCGCCATTTGCCGCTGACGCGCGCTCGCGGGCCAGATCGGCCAGACAATTTTACATAAATGGATTCTTTAAATTCATTCGGACAGTTTTGGACACTCAGATGTATTTAGAATAATTCCCCTCAAATTTCTTCATAGACTGGGATTTTCTGCCGGACCACAATCAGCATGGACCTTGCTTCTGTTGTCGCTGCTCTCGCCTCCGTTGGTGTTCGTGTATCCGGTTCCAACCCCAATAACAACATCCAGGGAGACTCCTCGCGTGCCTGCCCCACTGGTCTTGCCGGCCCCGAGCCCTCCGGCACCCACAACGACCCAGGGCAGCACTTTCAAGGGATTGGAACCATTTACGAACAATTCCCCCACTTGGATCCCCAATCAGGCGTATGTAGATACCTTCGCCACCCATATCCACATGCCCCATGAAAATGGGAGTGCACTCATGGATCTCTTTGCCAAACATACCATGAGCAATACATATGCGGTAGACTTAGTCTAGCGCTTTGAAATCCACAATTGGGACATGGGCAAAGCCCTTGTCACGTGTGGCTCCCCATCTCCTCGGCCACACGAAGATATTCAACATGGGCGTGAGCATATCGAAGCACATACCATGCATATAACACAACCCTCAAACAGTGGCTCGCACCATGGTATGCCATGCCCCTCCATGGACATAACTTCACGTTGAAAAAACGTGGGAACCCAAGGAAAGTATCTATGCAACCCCAACACTCAAGCGGTACACTCGAAAGTCGCATTAAAATATTCGGTTGCACGGTCCAAGAGTTATATATCACCTTATACCCTCTTGACCATTATCCCTTGCTATACCCGGCATGTATACACACCAAAGGCGCTTGATGCTTCCTAAATTAAGTTGAGACCAAGGCAGTTCCAACCCACTTCTCGATATTGATATTCCTCGCCGTGAGCCGGAGATATGATCCTTCAAAGTGGTCTCACGAATCACTTTTGCTTCGACTATATCTCCAAGAAAAATGAGGGATATAACAAAAGGAAGGTTGATTCGTGATCGGGGAAAAATGTACGACCACTCGGGATTCATCATATCAAGTGCGGCGATGTCGAAGTCGAAAATCCGATTCTGAAAGTCTGAAAAAATCGGATTAACTTTGCGAGTGTATAATATGAAAATTGCGGAAGCAACGAACCCTTTACTGATGAAATCTGACCCTTCATCGGAGTTTCCGCCAAAATATCTGTAAATAACAGTTAACCATTCGGTTACCGCAAGATCGCGAGCCAACTGACAGTCGCCGATACATTGACTATCAGAACGGAAGGCGGAAAAATTACGGAAACATTATGATAAAAAAACCCTGTTGATTCCTGATATTCTGATATATAAATCTCAGCTGGCGGCGCTTCGGTACTGAATATGGCCGCTCATAGCCGGAATGGCCAAACCTATCACACTATCACATCGGGTTAGGTCAAGTGGATGGGAGAGTATGATATCAGCCAATGGCGGCTTGCCGGCACATAGATACACACCCCAAGTGACCCAAAGATGGCCACGGGGGTCCGAACCGGCTTCACCCCCCTTCTCAGAGCGTTGTTACCGCTCGGAAGTCATTGAAGAGAGGACGGGAGGACCCCAATGGGCTCCAACCCCCCCTCCATGTCCCAAGGACACATGGAGGCCCCACACACATCGTAGGCGTCCCCCGTGCCCCAAGGGAGGGGTGAGGACACTGATAATCAGTGCCCTACGCCATATTCGGTCTCCTCTTGATCTACAACATGGACCAAGGGGATCAAAGATAGAGAAACGTCGTCGGTCGACCTAAATAAGTATACCACAATGAATTATATATGTGGAGATCGAGTGAAGGGGGTAGGTGGCCAATCAAGGCCCAAAAATCCCCGGATGAACGCCCTCACCCGTCTCCCAAGCACAGAAACAAACAAAATGCCAAGGGGAATCCATTACGGTGCTACTGCAGCCACCAAATGGACCAACACGTCCTTGACATCCAAAGAAATATTCTTTTTCTTCAGGTAGTCCATCCGGACCGTGGTGTACCTCGGCACAAAACTGCTCGGAGGCTCCCACGAATCCCTGGACGCGGCGAATCCCTTTCAACGGACTTTATAAAGCCCCCCCCCCGGCGTCCCCGGGTCTGGCTTGTCCGCCAGGATTCTCTCGGCGGTGAAGTCGTCGTCCTCACCCTCGTCGTCTGAGTCCACATCGCCGGCCGTGAACTCGAAGGTGACGGGACGTCCGCTGGGGTCTGGTGCTCGAGGGTGAAGCTGGGTGTGGTCGCGGTCCAGGATCTTGTTATCCCCCACACGAACTGCGTATACATCCTGCCCGATCTTCCGCACGATTACCCCCGGCACATACCAGGACGCCTGCCGATGCCTGGACAGGACATCCTTGTGGTGCCGCTCCACCCACACGGTGTCTTGGAGAGCATACTTCTGGACCTTTCCCTGCTTGAAGTACTTGGCCCTCTTCTCATGCACGTCCTGAAGTGCCTTGCACACCTTGGCCGCCGTGTCGTCCGCGTCAGCCATCATGGCGTTCGCATCCCGGGCCACTTTGCCATGGTTCAACCACGGGAGAGTGCGTGACACTCGATCCCGCAGGAACAGGATACGATGGGGCGACAGTCCAGTGGGTCCCGGAAGGTCATGGTACGCCTGGAGCACTCTCCACAGTGAATTATACCAGTTCCGGCCCGGTTCGTCAATGTGCAACTGGCGGAACTTCTCGAACATCTGCCGCCCGGCCACCTCAGCCCGGCCATTCGACCGGCTGTGGTATGCCACGGTCTTGGCGTGCCGAATCCCCATGTGCTTGCACATCGTCTTGAACCACGTCCCCACAAACTGACTGCCCCGATCGCTGCAGATGACAGCTGGGACATCATCGACGGTTTTGGCCTGCAGCCCCACTCCATGCTTGTCCTTCTTGTCCTTCTTCTTGGACTTCTTGTCCGGGACTGCCACGATATACCCGCTGTGCTTGTCCACCGCCAGGATGACACAATCATAGGTCTCTCCTTCCACGGTGACCTCCGGCATGGCGAACACATCCATGGCCACGGACCGCATAGGGGCCTCCGGTATAGCCGTATACACCAGGTTGCCCGCTGTGGAGTGGTTGGGGCTCTTCGTGGCCCGACACACGGCACAGTCGCTGCAGTACCTATCCAGGATGGCGTAGTACCCCGGAGGGAACTTGAAACGCCACTCCAGGTCCTGCTGCATCTTATCTCGGCCAGGGTGCATGAGCTGGGCGTTGTGCCAATGGTCAATGAGCTCCTCCACTCGGTTCTCGGTCACCAGCAGCTTGTCCTTGAGGAACAGCTTGTCCCCATCCTCGGTCAAGCCCTCAGGCCACTCGTCGTCCGACGGGGCGCTCACGGCATTCCAGTACTTGCTCCAGTGCTCGGATGCCGCATAGTCATCCGACCAGTCCTCTGTGAGCACCGACCTGACTAGCTCTACAGGAGCCACCATCCATTGCTCGAGGGTTTCCTCTCGAATAGCTTGGACGCGGGCACCCCGGAAATTGGCCAGGTCCGTACCGTTCGCCATCACCACAAAGCACTTGACCCCCTCTTGCTCCATGGCCTTCTCCATCTCGATGATGCGCTTGGCCTCTTCGGTTTCCTTGGCGTCCCCATGGCTGGATATGTCCATCCAAGCCTTGCCCGCGGGGTAGGCCCATCGACTGAGGCAATCTGCCACAGTGTTGTCCTTCCCCGGGACATATACGACGCTGAGGTCGAACTTGGCGAACGTCTCATGCCATCAGGCCCTCCCTGCCGCCGGTCCCGAGGGGGTGTCAACGTGCTCCTTGTGCCAGCTCTGCAGGGACTGATGGTCCGTGCAAACCACCACCGGTTGCAATCCGATGTGGCCAGACCACTTCCTGAGCGCACAAACAATGGCGTACGTCTCCTTCTCCCTCGCGGTCCAGGTGCGGCGTTGGCCCTCGGCCAGGATCCGACTCCGAAACGCCACGGGTACGTGTGACCCGTCGTCCCGGATCTGCTCGAGGACTGCCCCTACTGCATAGTCCGAGGCGTCCGTCCGTAGCACAAATCCCTGGTCCGGGTCCACCAAGAATAGTCCCAGCTGCCCCAGGAGTCGCTCCTTCAGGCGGCTGAACGCATCTTCGGCCTCAGGGGTCCAGGCAAGCTTCTTCTTGCTTTCCTTCCGGCCATCGAACTTGCCCACTTGCAGCATCTTGTGCAGCGGCCCTGAGAGTTCTGCATACATCGGGACATAGCCCGAATAGTAATTGCAGAACCCCGTGAAGGACCGGAGTTCGCTGATGGTCTGGGGCTTCTCCCAGTGGTGCAGGGACGCCAGCTTCCCAGGCATGGGACGGCGTTGCCCGTGACCAACCACGTGACCCGCGAACTCCACTTCCTTCACGAAGAGTGAGGCTTTGGTGGGCTTGCACACCATGTTGTGCTTGTCCAACTCGCTGAGCACTCGGCGCAGATCCTTCTCATGCGCGTCGATGAGCTCGTCCTCAGTCATGTCTTCCGTGCCGGACCCGATGATGATGTCATCCACGAAGGGATCGGCACAGTCCCCGACAGGACCGAGTAGGTCCTCCATCATGCGCTGGAAAGCGGCGTTGCCATTCTTGGCGCCCATAGGCACCACTTTCCACTGCATGGGCCCCAGCGGCGTCGACATCGCTGTGCAGGGCCTGGAGTCCGGGTGGAGCGGCATCTGGTGATAACCGTGTTTCATGTCCAACACCGTGAAAATTCGCTTTTTCTGTTGTTTTTGGAGGATGGAGTCGATCAGGGGAAGCGAGTAGGAGTCGTGCTCGGTCTGCTCGTTCAAACCTCTGTAATCAACCACCAACCTCCATTCACCCTTCTCCTTCTTGGGCACGATGAAGGCTGGGCTGGCCCATTCACTGTCGGAGGGTTCGATCCATCCTCGCTCAATGAACTCGGCCAACAACTTCTTCATGGCCTCGGCCCGATCGCCCTGAAGTTGGTACTCCCGATGACGATAGATCTTGGGGTTCGGCTTCAGCCTGATCCTCGCTGTGCCAAACCACCCACGATCTGGAGGGTTCTTGTTGGCGACACCACTGAATAGCCTTGGATAGGCTCTGATCAGCCTCTCCTTCAGCTCGGCGACCTTCGGGTTCTCCTGGGCCTCTCCAGCCGCTTGCTTCGGTATCGATACAACCGACCGCACCGCGGTGTAGGCCTCTTCCGGGTCCGAATCCGACTTCTCCTCGTCCGATATACCGTCTTCATCGTCGTGGGGCATGCTTCCCACCGATAATCTTCGAAAATTTGCGGCATCGGGCTGGTTGTTGTCGCTCTCAGCACCCATTCTTGGAAAATCCCATGTCGGCAGGTCCGACCCAACCGGACCATCATATTGGTCCGCGATGTGATCCGTGACCCTCGCCACGAACTCATCCTTCTCGTACTTGCCGGTGACCAACATCCTGTCATCCCACCAATGCGGAGATGTGACCATGGCCCGCCTCTTCTTGGCTGCCCCACGGTCGTGCATCCCCATCCGCATGTAGTTGACGACGTTGTCGATCTCGGCGTGGGACAGGACGTCAATGCCATCAATTGGCCGATCCGTCCCCTCCTTGGGCTCAAACATGAAATTCATGGGCACCGCCTCCACCCTACGGATGAATGCTTCATCACCCGTGGGCTGGGCTTGCGCCCCATTTAACAGGAAAGCCTTGGTACCCCACCCTTGACCCGGGGAGGGCATTGATACACCCTTGGCGTCGATGAACAGCTCCTCCTCTGGCCCGAATGACATTTCGTTCAGGGTGATGGAGTCCAGCGTCCACTGGAGACCCTCCAGCGGACATGGGGTGGATCCTATGCCGGTTATGACCAGGACCCCCTTCGCCCTATCCGCGATGATCTTTTCCACCGTACGTCTGGTGTTATCCAAGGAGCCATGCCAATCCTCCTTCAAACCCCAATGCCTGTGCCAGGCTGAGTCTGCTCGATGCCAATGCCTCCTACACTTCCGCAGAAGTGGGGCATCCCGGGAAGCGAAGACGTCCGTCTCAGGCGCTTCGGCTCCCAGCGTCTGGATCATCCGGTCAAACACCTGCGGTGCCATTCCATACTCCGTGAGCTGAACTCCGCGGTCTCCTCTGGACTTGGCACCCACAGCTTGCACCGCTCGGACGATCCGATCCTCTTCCTCAGCATTCCATTGGGATGATCCACATGCATAATCCGTGGATAGCCATGTGAGGCATTCATCATCCTCCCGGACCAGCGTTGCGCGATGGGGAAGGGCTCCAATGGCATTTGCCACCATGAAGTCATACCCCATGATCATATCCCAATCTGTGATGTCGGCCACATAGAAGTTCCCGGATAGAGTGCTTCTCTTCGCCAAATCAGGGCGGTTCAAGCGCTCATGCTCCCAGAATTCCATACTGATGGTGGCCTCATGGGTACCACCACCCATGATCTCTCCATTGGCCACCTTCAGGCGCACCGGTCTACAGCTGGGCTGCAGGGATTCCTCCTTGAACAACCCTCTTCGGACCAGGCTCACCTGGGCACCCGTATCAACCAGAACATCCACCACCAATTCCTCTTGTCCGCACCGTACACGCACCTTCAAGTGCAACTGCCGCTCGTCGCAATGCAGTGTATGGACGACTCTCACGGCATGCAACTCTAGCACGTCCGGGTGCATCAGGACGTCGAGGGTATGATCACGGATGGTGTAGATCTTGGGTTGGTCTTGCCCGTCCACGGGGCTCTCCGTGGTCGCTCCTTTCTTCTTGCCACGTCCCTTGCCCACATAAACTTCCCTTGGCAGGGCGCTCCAGGGGTTGGGAGTGGCGAAACTCAGTGGTTTGGGCTCTTCTGGAGCCTTCTTTGGCACCCAATGTGCCTTTTGTTTTTTAGGCATGGCGGTTTCCCGCCCAAAGTGTAGCAACAAGCTGAGTTCAGTGCTGGGTGGGTGGCAGTGACATAGGAGTCTCCCATGCTAATCCGCCATTTCCCTAATTTACAGAGTAAATTAACACTGAAGTGCAGGATGTAGGAACTGAGTATCTGATTTCCTGCCCTGAAAAGACGAAGGTGCAATGCACTGCCCTAATGGCACCAGAGGCTTGCAAAAATTCTAGGAGGCCACAGGGTGGCTGGCTGCAGGGACCTGAATCCTCAGTCAAAAATATCCTGCTGCTCAGGAGTGGTAAGAAAGTAGGTGGTTCGTTTCAAAAAAAAGGAAAAAAAAATAAAAATAAAATAATAATAAACAAAAGGCAAGAGGCGATGGCAAAGCAGGAACTATCAGCATAGAGCACAAGCCAGAACTGAAGTTGTTTCACTGTGAAGCAGGAACAAGACGAGAGTCTGCAATAAGGAATATAGATGTCTTTGCTCCGTTAAGTGAGTACTTTGTTCTTCTTGTGATGCTTGAGCGATCGTGTTTGCGGATTCAGTCTGGAGCACCTGAAGAGCAGGAAGACTGCAGCTCAGGAAGTTCATCGCTGAGTGCCGTAAGTTGAGAGGCGGTGTCCTCATCGGAACAAAGTGCCAAAGTGTGGTACCTGGATATGAAATAAGAAACGAAATCAAAACTATTGTAAGTAGATGCTGTTGGTGAGAGGTGAAACTTCTTGCAGGCTTGAAGCCAAGCAAGTTTGGATGTGTTTGATTGAATATTGAATATCTCACAAGCTTTTTGAGATTTGTCTTTGTTTTTGAGGACAAAATTTTGGGCAGGCGATGCATTCATGGTCTGAAAACATGTAGTACCTTGGAGGGTAGAGGGGCTGGTAGTGGTTGAATCAACGTCTGCTGTTGAGTCCAGCTCGTTGTTGGATACTTCCTCTTCGTGGTGATCGCTTCCTTTGATTTCTGCATCGTCATGAGGAGTGCTCTGTAGCGGCTCATTTGGTTGGTTGCTGTCAGACCGAGGCTTCGATGATGGGACGTTCCACGATCGCGTCTGCAGGGGTGGTGTGGTGAAGTAAATAACTTTGGCCGGCTTAGCGAGGCGCCCCTCTCTTTTCTCCTTGATGTTTTTCCGACAAGTGGGGCAGCGCTTCGGGTGTACAAACCCTTTGTTTGTATACCAAAACTGAAGTTCTCTGGAGAGTTCGAAGGCAGCGCCGCAGTCAGTGCATGACCTGTGTTCGTCGGAGTTATCCTTCGGTTCTGCTGGTGGTTTGCTGGCGTGTTTTCGGCGGCGAGGTTCTTCCCATGGTTCGGAGGTAGATGATTTGGTGCTCAGTTAATCTGACAAAACAGTCCATTGGTTGCGATGCGATGCGATGGGTTTTGATTGTGGTGCGGCGGGAGTTGAGATGGTTGATGTCCAGGGAGGCGAATGATTTTGTGTTTGGTCTCTTTTTCGTGCTGGTGATTGGTCGTCGTGAAGAGGTGGTGAGCATACTTGATGATCGCTTTGGTCTGGCGCCGAGGTAGATGCATCGGTGGGTGTAGGCTGCTCCATCTTATAGGCCTCGTCCTGTTGCTTTAGGACCTGTGCGGGCGGCGCAGTTTGAAAGGCATGAGAGTGGCTGACCATGTTCTCGAAAGGAGGATGTTGTTTTTGGTAGTGACCTTCCAGATTTGGGTGTATGCTCAGTTGATTGGCGGGATGGAGTAAGTCTTTGTTATTCTGCTGTTGTTGAATTTGGGCAACCGGAGAACATGGTGAATTGTAAGGCTGGTGAGTCCACAGATCTCTTGGTTGGCCGCAATTGTCGTGAGAGCGAGTTGCTGGAGTGAGTCTGTCTGTGGTTGCGGAGTGTTGATACCAACATCTGGATGCGCCGTAGCGGCAGCGTACACCGAATGGGCACTGTTCTGACGCTGCGAGGCTGCGAGCGGAGTTCAGAAGGAAAGTTATCAGCATTTGATTCGTTGTATTCATCATCATCATACGTGCTCAGGTTTCCGTTTGGGATCGACTTCTGGAAGTGGTATTTGCCACTGTCGCTTCTTGTCTGCGATTGCGGAGTTGACCTCTTGTCTGCGATTGCGGAATTGGAGAATCACCCTGATTCCTATCGCTGTGTTTAAAAACAAGGCGTTTCCCACCTGCCTTCGCATTTTGTTCTTGATGTAACTGTCGTAAATTGTTGTAACATTGTGGTAGAGCGCGCGACGACCCTTTGGCACCCGATGTGCCTTCGCTTTCTCTGGGATTCCACTGATTTTCGGAGGAGAGACCTCCGAGGTCCCACTCCCGCCGGGGCTCCTCTAGACTTGACTTCACGCAGCCCCTTCCGGCTGCGATCCGCCAGTACTTTGTCCACAACGTTGCTGGGCTTTGAGTTCCTCCAACGTCCTCAACATGTCCTCAGCAACTTCCTCGATCGACCTCACTCGTCGGTCTTGGTCAGGTCCACCACCATAGTCTCTTCCTCCGCCTTTTCCTTGTCCTTGCCTTGGCCTTTTCCCCCGTCTCCGCCCTTCGCCTTCCAATCGGAAATCCGCTGCTCCTTGGGCTTCTCCTCGGGGTGGGCGGCGAAGTAGTCCTTCTTCTCCACCTCATACACCTTGCACTGACGGTGGTCGTGTGCATGGTAGTTTCCCTTGCCATAACAGACCCAGCACCCGTCGTGCTGAGACCTGTACTCCCGGAACGAGAGCGGTGGGTTCCCGATCCTCCTTGGCTCTTTGCCTTTCTTGGGTCCCATCCGGCTCCATCTGGACCGATCCTGCCCATTGTCCCTCACGTTGTGCGCCACAAACACGAAGAAGTGGGCCTCCTCGTGATCCTCCCGGGACCAGTGGTCTTGGCCACTTCCACTACCATCCTCCGCGGAGTTGGCCGTGTCCTCCTGGATCTCCCGATGATGGCGGTCTTCTCGGTGGCCTCGTTGTCCATGACCATGTCGATCCTGCACGTGGGCCTCGTTCTTTGCATTGAGCTTCAACTCCACCGTGATGTACTTCACGATCTCATCCAGGCTCATTCGGGCGAAGATGACCTGCATCCTCAGCGGCTCCCCGCGCCTCCACTCCACGTTGTTGAGGCGCAGCAACCTTTGCCCCATGGAGTCTCCAAATACCTCCACGTACACGGCGTTCTTCAGTCCCAACATCCGGTTGGGCTCGCCCAGGTTCCTCCTGAAGAACTCCATGATACCCGCATGGGTATCCTCCGCCGCCATGATCCTCACCGCCACCCGCTTCTTGGCGCGCTTCTTCTCCTCGTCCCTCACTCGCCTCTTCCATTGGCCGGGGAGGACGTCCTTCAGGAGGTGGCGGATCTCGCTGGCCTCCTTCCAGTCCTCCAAGAGCTTGAGGCATCTGCGGTACTTCTGCAGATACCGGTTCCACTCCCGGACCCGCAACTCACCGCGGTCCAGCGGCAGCGGGATGAACCACAAGTCCTCCAGCTTCTGATTCGGAGCGTTCACCCGCTCCTCATCCTCCAACCACTGGAGGCAGGCCTGCTCCGTACGGATCAATTCTTCCCGGATCTCATCCCGCAGCTCCTCCTTCAGGTCCTGCGCCAGCCGGTGTGGGAATGTCCGGCATACCCTCTTGTCCCGCGTCGCTCCCCGCATCTCGCCGACGACCTCCTCAGCGAAGTCCTCCCAATCCAGGATGAAGTCGTCCAGATTGGAGGGGTTGCCATCGTAGTAGGGGATTTTGATTCCCCTGAGGTCGTCAATCCTGATGGCGTCTCCGACGTCCCCAGCCACCACTCCACCGAGACGGATACCACCTGTGGCCGGGGGGTGTGAGTACACTCCCCGTACATCCCTCTCCTCCATGGAATGCGGTCCAGTTGGGCCTGAACCCATGGGGTTTGGAATGCGGGAAGGACTGAAGCGGTATGGGGTGCTTCACCCATACCCGCTGCACAGCCTGTGGCGCTCTTCGCCAGGCCAGATCAGGAATTTTCCTGCTGATGCTACGGCATCTTGATTTCTGTGGGATTTCTGTAAAATACCCCAGAAATCGTCATTTTACGTCTTTTCTGGGCTGGCGACGACAGTCGTCGCCTGCGCGACGCAGCTCCAGAACGAGAATTTAACTCTCGATTTCTAAAGATTTTAGGCAATTTTATTATTGTTTTATCGTTTTTAGGAAAAAAAGATTATAGCGTGACCTTTTTCGCGGCGTTCCGCGAAGGTCCATTTTTGCGAAAAGTGGCGCGTTCACGCATTTTTCAAAAAATGCTGAGGCGATTCCAGGAATCGCTCAGACGCCTATGGCGTAGCCCAACAGTGGGCCTTTTCATATGTAGGTTGAATTGGCACAGAAACGCGTCGCGTCGCTTACGCTACGCGTTGGGGGGAGACGCGCAAAATGAGTGTTTTTGACTCAAAAATCATTTTATTTCATTGTTTTTCGCCCAAAAACCACTGGTTGGCCCAGTTTGGGCAGGATCTCAGTGGAGATCCTGATGGAGACGCCTCGTAGCCGTCAGATTTTCTGATGGCGGCGACGCCGTCGCCTTCATTTCGTCTTCTTTTTTATGCTATTTTATAGTATAGAATTGTTACTTGTACATATTACTTGTCTACATATTTTCTTTGTCTACATATACCTTCATCTCCTTGCCCAGGACGCCAGATTGTGTCATGGCCGAGGCAAGGATCACAGAATCCTTTGGACAATCGTGAATGCAAGTGGAAGACTTCGCCTTCATGGGTTTGGGGTTTTGAGGTGTGCATGCCGAAGGGAAGCTTCGAGGTCGCCCCCTCCCCCCAAATATCCTTCAAAAGGATTCTGCCGACGCCAAGGCCACCAAGGGCGTGTGACGGCCTGCGGACGGCGACGACGCCCAGACTGCAGGAGTACGCGGATCGCTGATCGCTGTTCGCTGGGAAACTGCAGGAGCTAAGGTCAAGGGCATCAACGCGATGAAGGACTCCGACGATGGATAAGACCATGACTTCCCCATGGACCCTATGGAGCCCCCAAGTCCAGCCCGACGCAGCTGGGCGACGACCACAGCGACGACGACGACGTCTGCGAAGTGCACAAGAAGGCGCGTTAATTCGTCGCCTTGGGTTGGTTGATCCGGTCCCACCCTAAATAGGCTTGGGGCGCCTTGGGTAGGAAATGACCCTAAATCCCCCAAATTAGGTGCGTTCATTCGTCACCTTGGGTTGGGAATCGACCCTAAACTGGCACGGGTTGCCTTGGGCAGGAAATGGCCCTAAATTCAGGCTCGGTGGAAGGCCTTGCCTTGGGTTTGACCCTAAATAATTTTTTCCGAATTTTCCGAATTTATTGAATTATTGATTTCCATGCCCATGGAGAAAAAGGGCCAATATGTGCACCTAAGTGCCATCAGTCAGGGCGGAAGGCCCTGCAGCGCCCCTGGTCTGGTCACCAGAGGCTACGAGGAGTGCCAGGGACCAGTGTTGTCGCCTGAGGGGCAATTGCCCTATGAATATTTCAAGATCAAAAAAAAAAAAAAAAAATTTAATTTTTTTTTACATGTGTGTGGTGCTCCCCCCCATGTAAATTACTCACGAAGCCCCCCCCCCCCCACTGTTCTGATGAATCAGTATTGAAACCAGGACACTGCAGGGGTCAGAGCGCCTCCTTGGCCTTGCCTTCCTTTGGATATAGGCAAGGCTTTTAAGGAGGGGGGTGAAGCGGTATGGGGTGCTTCACCCATACCCGCTGCACAGCCTGTGGCGCTCTTCGCCAGGCCAGATCAGGAATTTTCCTGCTGATGCTACGGCATCTTGATTTCTGTGGGATTTCTGTAAAATACCCCAGAAATCGTCATTTTACGTCTTTTCTGGGCTGGCGACGACAGTCGTCGCCTGCGCGACGCAGCTCCAGAACGAGAATTTAACTCTCGATTTCTAAAGATTTTAGGCAATTTTATTATTGTTTTATCGTTTTTAGGAATAAAAGATTATAGCGTGACCTTTTTCGCGGCGTTCCGCGAAGGTCCATTTTTGCGAAAAGTGGCGCGTTCACGCATTTTTCAAAAAATGCTGAGGCGATTCCAGGAATCGCTCAGACGCCTATGGCGTAGCCCAACAGTGGGCCTTTTCATATGTAGGTTGAATTGGCACAGAAACGCGTCGCGTCGCTTACGCTACGCGTTGGGGGGAGACGCGCAAAATGAGTGTTTTTGACTCAAAAATCATTTTCCTTTCATTGTTTTTCGCCCAAAAACCACTGGTTGGCCCAGTTTGGGCAGGATCTCAGTGGAGATCCTGATGGCGACGCCTCGTAGCCGTCAGATTTTCTGATGGCGGCGACGCCGTCGCCTTCATTTCGTCTTCTTTTTTATGCTATTTTATAGTATAGAATTGTTACTTGTACATATTACTTGTCTACATATTTTCTTTGTCTACATATACCTTCATCTCCTTGCCCAGGACGCCAGATTGTGTCATGGCCGAGGCAAGGATCACAGAATCCTTTGGACAATCGTGAATGCAAGTGGAAGACTTCGCCTTCATGGGTTTGGGGTTTTGAGGTGTGCATGCCGAAGGGAAGCTTCGAGGTCGCCCCCTCCCCCCAAATATCCTTCATGAAGCGGGTTGCTGGGGGTCACGCTAGACACCCTCCTTGACACCGCCGGCCTTGTTGCCTTTTGCCCGAGCTCCGCTGCTTTCAGTCAACTGATCGAAAACCCTTCGCCGTTGCGATGTCGATTTTTGACCAAATACTCCTTTTGCATTTTCTCCAAAACTCGTGAACCAGTCCAGTTTCGTGAAAACCCTCCAACACTGTCCTCCATCAGCATAAGACACGGAGCATGAAGACCTTTTGAAGCAGATTTGGCTCAGTGTTGCACAAATTCTTGTACGGGCCTTGTCCACCCTGACACATTCTGAGCTGCAAAATGCAGGGAGGACAGAATGTAATAATAAAATGCATAAAAACACACAAGGTATTTACACTGCACTGTCAACAGGCGACATGTGCCCTTTTTTCTGTGATCTGACGCTGGCACGGGGATTACGCGTCCCATTTTGCGGCGCCTGCGGCTCGGCCTGCCGGTCTGTTGCCGGCCTGCCGACGATCTGTTGCCGAGCCTCTCAATAAGCCACTTGGTGGCCAGCAGGGAGGCATACCGAATCTGCGTCACCCCCCTCCTTAAAAGCTTTGTGTGGCGCTATGCAAACACACATAGCTCCAGGAAGAGGCGAGGCATACTGCTTACGCCTGACCTGTATGGAAAAAAAAATTCGACTGGATACCCCATGACCCGAAGGTACACGGCTAACCACCTTGCCCAGTATGCACCAAGCACGGGTACAGAAACCCAGCGGCACTGTGCAGAGCCAAGGTGTCACTCAAGCCATCTCCTGGCAGCCAGGGCGCGACTAAAATCGGCCCAGCTATATATGCGCCCATCTGGGCCATACACGCACGGATGCTAAAAAAAACCTTAACAGATCCTATTACCCAGTCCATTCTCCGTGCGAGTCTCAACCAGTGCCCTGATACACTGGTCCTTCCTCTGTGTCTTGGGCCATCGTACCCCGTCGTATCGAAGCGTAGACCCCAGGTCTTGACATCGGCCGCACGCTCCCTGGCCTTCAACTGGAATCCCACGTCCAGTCCTTCCTCTGTGCTTTGGCGCGGCTCCAACAAATTGGTACACCTCGCTGGGACTTGAGATCGATCGTGCTGCGTCGTACTTGACGCTGGTGCACTGCCGAACTTGCTGGGACTTCGCACGCGTTGCTACAGCACTGCCAACGCTGGCACGTGCTCGTCGTCGACCGTGGCGCCTGTCTGGGACCTTCGCTGGCGCTGCCGCGATCTGCCGCAAACCGCTGCGTGTCTCTTCTCGGCCGCACGCTGACACTGATCGTCTCGGCATGTTTCCACGTAAGGGCTGGGACGGGCGGACGTCGGAGTACAAGAATTTTGAAGCGGGTTGCTGGGGGTCACGCTAGACACCCTCCTTGACACCGCCGGCCTTGTTGCCTTTTGCCCGAGCTCCGCTGCTTTCAGTCAACTGATCGAAAACCCTTCGCCGTTGCGATGTCGATTTTTGACCAAATACTCCTTTTGCATTTTCTCCAAAACTCGTGAACCAGTCCAGTTTCGTGAAAACCCTCCAACACTGTCCTCCATCAGCATAAGACACGGAGCATGAAGACCTTTTGAAGCAGATTTGGCTCAGTGTTGCACAAATTCTTGTACGGGCCTTGTCCACCCTGACACATTCTGAGCTGCAAAATGCAGGGAGGACAGAATGTAATAATAAAATGCATAAAAACACACAAGGTATTTACACTGCACTGTCAACAGGCGACATGTGCCCTTTTTTCTGTGATCTGACGCTGGCACGGGGATTACGCGTCCCATTTTGCGGC
Organism: Eutreptiella sp. 'Long Island Sound 2002'; assembly: GCA_964036045.1. NCBI lineage: Eukaryota > Euglenozoa > Euglenophyceae > Eutreptiales > Eutreptiaceae > Eutreptiella > Eutreptiella sp. 'Long Island Sound 2002'. The sequence continues at coordinate 6,841,465 of OZ038381.1, forward strand.
GCCTGCGGCTCGGCCTGCCGGTCTGTTGCCGGCCTGCCGACGATCTGTTGCCGAGCCTCTCAATAAGCCACTTGGTGGCCAGCAGGGAGGCATACCGAATCTGCGTCACCCCCCTCCTTAAAAGCTTTGTGTGGCGCTATGCAAACACACATAGCTCCAGGAAGAGGCGAGGCATACTGCTTACGCCTGACCTGTATGGAAAAAAAAATTCGACTGGATACCCCATGACCCGAAGGTACACGGCTAACCACCTTGCCCAGTATGCACCAAGCACGGGTACAGAAACCCAGCGGCACTGTGCAGAGCCAAGGTGTCACTCAAGCCATCTCCTGGCAGCCAGGGCGCGACTAAAATCGGCCCAGCTATATATGCGCCCATCTGGGCCATACACGCACGGATGCTAAAAAAAACCTTAACAGATCCTATTACCCAGTCCATTCTCCGTGCGAGTCTCAACCAGTGCCCTGATACACTGGTCCTTCCTCTGTGTCTTGGGCCATCGTACCCCGTCGTATCGAAGCGTAGACCCCAGGTCTTGACATCGGCCGCACGCTCCCTGGCCTTCAACTGGAATCCCACGTCCAGTCCTTCCTCTGTGCTTTGGCGCGGCTCCAACAAATTGGTACACCTCGCTGGGACTTGAGATCGATCGTGCTGCGTCGTACTTGACGCTGGTGCACTGCCGAACTTGCTGGGACTTCGCACGCGTTGCTACAGCACTGCCAACGCTGGCACGTGCTCGTCGTCGACCGTGGCGCCTGTCTGGGACCTTCGCTGGCGCTGCCGCGATCTGCCGCAAACCGCTGCGTGTCTCTTCTCGGCCGCACGCTGACACTGATCGTCTCGGCATGTTTCCACGTAAGGGCTGGGACGGGCGGACGTCGGAGTACAAGAATTTTGAAGCGGGTTGCTGGGGGTCACGCTAGACACCCTCCTTGACACCGCCGGCCTTGTTGCCTTTTGCCCGAGCTCCGCTGCTTTCAGTCAACTGATCGAAAACCCTTCGCCGTTGCGATGTCGATTTTTGACCAAATACTCCTTTTGCATTTTCTCCAAAACTCGTGAACCAGTCCAGTTTCGTGAAAACCCTCCAACACTGTCCTCCATCAGCATAAGACACGGAGCATGAAGACCTTTTGAAGCAGATTTGGCTCAGTGTTGCACAAATTCTTGTACGGGCCTTGTCCACCCTGACACATTCTGAGCTGCAAAATGCAGGGAGGACAGAATGTAATAATAAAATGCATAAAAACACACAAGGTATTTACACTGCACTGTCAACAGGCGACATGTGCCCTTTCTTCTGTGATCTGACGCTGGCACGGGGATTACGCGTCCCATTTTGCGGCGCCTGCGGCTCGGCCTGCCGGTCTGTTGCCGGCCTGCCGACGATCTGTTGCCGAGCCTCTCAATAAGCCACTTGGTGGCCAGCAGGGGGGCATACCGAATCTGCGTCAGGACTTGCTCCGTCGGCCGTCCATATCCCCGTATTGGGGTCCTTCGCCCACAGGTTTCCGCTTGGATGACCTCGACCATGTCCGTCGGCGCTTCCCATGTTTCGCCCCTGCATGGTCTGGCTCTGGATCCCCTCTTCCGCATGAACTGCATGGGTATTCGTAGTTGGCGGTAGATCCTGGGCGGCGTGGGACGTCTGTACCGTCAGGCTCCTCGGGTCCGTGGTTACGTGCCCTTCCGGCATGGACCCAGCCGGTGCCGTGTGTTCCCCGAGCATTGTGGATTCGCTGAACATGGGAACAAACGGCAGCGCACCCGGGTCAACACGCGGAGGCGCGTAGGGTGCCTCTGCAGGGCCGCCCACGGGTTTATCCATGGCGCTCCTGAGGGTCTTAACCCGCTCCACCAGCTCTGCCGCGGCCGGCTTTGCCGGGAGCTCCGGACCCGAGGCGAGGGGCTGTAGCTCCTCTAGCCTTTTCAGGCGTCCCGACATGTCCTCCACCAGTTGGAGGAGGCTGTCCACCACTCGCTGCTGCTTCTCCAGGGCCAGCTCCAGATTCTCCCGGTACCGGTCCCGTTCCGCTCGCAGCTCCGTCATGTCTTTCTCCACGGCCCACTGGTCATCCAGAATCCCGGCGACGTCCTCCTCTAGACCGTCCTTCGCGTTGTCCAGGCGGTCGAGTCGATGCACGATGGCGTCCATCCCCATCTTTGGGTACTTGCGCATGAGGAAGGACACGTGCTCGCAGTGGCACTCGGCGTGCCTTCCAGCTGATCCGGCGCATCCCGCGGTTCCCGGCGCCTCGGACTCCTCCGCCATGGTCGTGTCGCCCATGCTATCCCGCGTTGACTCCGTATGCCGGGCCACAGGCGCCGTCCTGGCTCTGGCGGGCCTCCCCAACGCCTCAGCGTCGTGCTCCAGGCTGGGTTCTGGGGCCGTGTTCGCCCTTGTGGGCGGTCTGGCCGTCTCCTCCGACTCCGAAGGTTGCTCGTAAGCTGTCCGATAGCCCTCGGAGTGCTCGGAGTCCCACAGCCTGACCGGGCTTGGGTCCGTATCCATAGCCCCGGCGTCCCCTGCCGCGGGCTTGGGTGACCCGCGCTTCCGGTAGCGCCGGGCCCGTCCTCCACTGCTGCCTGAATGGCAGGCCTAGTCAGAGTCCTCCGCGGCGGAGCGGAGGTTGCATGCCTTGCGGCAGCGACGCTCGCACATGGAGACCAGGTCCTCCATGTCAAGTCCTCCTCTTCCCGAATGTCGTACTTCTCTTCGGGCTTCAACTTCCGGAGTTCGCCATGCTCTTGAGTGTCTCGGCTCTTCTCTGGCTCCAATCTCCGGCGTGGTCTCCACCGAGTCCACAATACGCACCCGGGGCGTACTTGGGCAGGGCTCATAGGGGCCCAAGTCCCCGGGTCGGCGGTGGGTAGGGGCAGCAGGTACGCCTCTGCTACCATAAAGAAGGTCCCTACCAGGACCGGCCCCCGCTGCGCCCCTTCTGCCTGTAACCCCTGCCGACTTGCTCCTGATCAACGATTGCATTTATCAAAATCCAGGGTCAAAAATCCAAAAATGTAGAAAATAGAAAATACAATCCTCGTTCAACCCTGAATAGCAATCAGATCCCACAAATACAGCAATAGCCCAATCCACAATCCAATCCACACTGCGGGCTTCCGTTCAGCACACCGGTCGTCTCACGGTGGCGGGCATGTACAAGAATTGCACCAAAGAGGAAAGCCCTGAAATTGGCATATGAACACAAATAAAGCAAAGTTGGGGAAAGAGGTAAACATACACATTCACAGCCATAAACCCCTCATTCCCTGGGCTCAGGACCTTCCCTTGACTAACCAACATATTGCCCTGAACCGGGTCAAATGAGATGGCTGAATGCCATGTGTCAAAAGTCACTACACAAACCCCAAAAATGTGTTCTCCCCCAAGCCTCTAAATCCTAGCCCAATGGGGGAGATGGCGTGTCATGGCCTAGAGTGGCACTCAGGACCATGCCCTACCCTGACATAACCTTCGTTGGACTTGGAGTCGAATGGGCTTGGAGAACTGCCCCATGAAGATGACCTCATAACCTGGCAAAATCAGGCAAATCACACCATAGTGCCCAAAATTTAATTATATACTCAAAAATGCATACGGCAAATATTCAAATGCTCCATGCATGTGTCAAACCGGAAAGTAATATACAAGGGTGATATAGACCAAAGGTCCATGCCCAAGAATATTCCATCAATGGCCCCGAAACCCCTCCGGTTATGTACATGACATGCTTCACAAGTCGACTCATGAATTTGAGACCTAATTTTGTGAGGCCTTGTGTGCCACGCCAAAGTGACCATGTGATCCGGCATATGGTGAGGTACAACACCGAAGCATATGCCAACATATAAGCAACATACCATAGTTCACGGATCTCTAGGCACTTTACTGTTAGCCGACCAGTTGAGCACATAAAAGACAAAAATGAGCATAAAATGAGGTCAAAAACATGAAAATATGTCCAAATACAAAGTTGTCATGATAGTATATCTCTATGCTCACCCATGATATCCGCTCATGGTTCAATACACCAGGGATTGGAATCATTTACGAACAATTCCCCCACTTGGATCCCCAATCAGGCCCATGTAGATACCTTCGCCACCCATATATACATGCCCCATGAAAATGGGAGTGCACTCATGGATCTCTTTGCCCAACATACCATGAGCAATACATATGCGGTAGACTTAGTCTAGCGCTTTGAATTCCACGATTGGGACATGGACAAAACCCTTGTCACGTGTGGCTCCCCATCTCTTCGGCCACACGAAGATATATAACATGGGCGTGAGCATATCGAAGCACATACCGAGCATATAACACAACCCTCAAAACGTGGCTCCCACCATGGTATGCCATGCCCCTCCATGGACATAACTTCACCTTAAAAATATGTGGGAACCCAAGAAAAGTATCTATGCAACCCCAACACTCATGCGGTACACTCGAAAGTCGCATTAAAATATTCGGTTGCACGGTGCAAGAGTTGTATATCACTTTATACCCTCTTGACCATTATCCCTTGCTATACGGGGCATGTATACACACCAAAGGCGTTTGATGCTTCCTAATTTAAGTTGAGACCAAGGCAGATCCAACCCACTTCTGGATATTGATATTCCTCGCCGTGAGCCGGAGATATGATCCTTCAAAGTGGTCTCACGAATCACTTTTGTTTCGACTATATCTCCAAGAAAAATGAGGGATATAACAAAAGAAAGGTTGATTCGTGATCGGGGAAAAATGTACGACCACTCGGGATTCATCATATCAAGTGCGACGATGTCGAAGTCGAAAATCCGATTCTGAAAGTCTGAAAAAATCGGATTAACTTTGCGAGTGTATAATATGAAAATTGCGGAAGCAACGAACCCTTTACTGATGAAATCTGACCCTTCATCGGAGTTTCCGCCAAAATATCTGTAAATAACAGTTAACCATTCGGTTACCGCAAGAGCGCGAGCCAACTGACAGTCGCCGATACATGGACTATCAGAACGGAAGGCGGAAAAATTACGGAAACATTATGATAAAAAAACCCTGTTGATTCCTGATATTCTGATATATAAATCTCAGCTGGCGGCGCTTCGGTACTGAATATGGCCGCTCATAGCCGGAATGGCCAAACCTATCTCACTATCACATCGGGTTAGGTCAGGTGGATGGGAGAGTATGATATCAGCCAATGGCGGCTTGCCGGCACAAAGATACACACCCCAAGTGACCCAAAGATGGCCACCGGGGTCCGAACCGGCTTCACTGTGCCAAACTGTGCAAAATGGCTTCGCAAATTGGCGTACCGCTTTTTGGCAGCAAGAAATTGCTCTTGGAAAATTGCAAAAAAATACATAAATAAATAAATCAAATTACATAATGCAGTGTAATGCTGGTACCATTAAAACTTGGAAACACATGCATTTTATTGCAGAATAGGTGGGTAGGTCTTTGAAATCAGCCCAATACACGCACCGCGTGTGCACTGTGTATGGTACTTCCTTTAACTTGGGCACCCAAATTTGCCAGCTCATGCAGCTGGCCCATGATACAGGAAGCAGCCTCTCTCCACCAATTGAGTGCCGGAATAAGGGTTGTGCAATGTTCCAACAGGAGGATGGCTTTGGAAGCACAATCATCATTTCCACTCCAACAGTATTGGTGTGTTTCGGCAATGTATAGAGGTAGAATGCAGCAGGCAATGAGTATCTGGCAGTGGCTATTGCTGTATCTTCATCACCAACAAAGGTCTCTAGGCCTATGGCCATCAGCCATATGTACATACCCCCAGGACGGGGTTTGGGGTGGGGTGGGGGGGCGGGGGGGGGGCTACACTGTTGGAGTGGTTCAAGAAACCGCGGAATGCCTTGGCGTTGTTGTTTGTTAATGGGAGTGGAAAGCTCACGATTGTGCCGACCGTAGAAGCAGCAAGCTGTAAGGGTAAAGGAGTGAGAAGCTGAGACAGTGCCGTGAGACGCACAGAGGTACACATCACCGATGAGGGTGGGGTCCTCAGTGTTGGGGTTAAATGCACGTCAGCCCACCGGGCCCCAAGAGGCCATACAGTTACACAAAACCACACACATCTGAAGTACGGTTCGCATGCATCGGGAGAAAAGGAGGCCACACACCAGTGAGCTGAGTTGAGAGTGGAAGGCAAGCACACCTACAAACAAATCTCACGACGCTTGCACTTTTATGCCTATATATACGTTATTATTCTTTGATGCCTCCAAGCTAGCTCTCCGGCATGTAGGGGGGCTGCCTCGCACTCCCTACAACACACCCGAAGGTGCCCAGATACCTTTAATTTTTTTCATCAGTTTGCTTTCTTTGGAGTTTGCTTCTTTTTACCGCCGCCCGCCCAATCCAACCTCACCGCCCGGCGTAGGGGAGTGTAAGGGTAAACGAGTGAGCGAGGGTCGGAGGGAGCGAGCGAGGAGGGAACGATGGGCGAGGGGTAGTGTGAGCCCAAGTGAGTGAGAGAGCGACCGAGGAAAGGCAGGGCTGGTACCGCCTACAGGAGACCTGGACCAAGCTCACCGTCAAAGCCCTCCGGGACCTAGCCACCCCAGGCGAAGGCCTGCACGAGACCATTGTAGACCTCGTCCTCTAGCGGACCCGCGAACACGCCCAAGGCCAGCACTTCTGGATTGCCCCCATCGAGTGGGAACAGGCCCTGACACATGACACCGACACCAACGTCACACGTCGAGGGACCACACGCCTACGACGAGCCCCAGCGGAGAGGGACCACCCAGCAGACCTGAACCACCCGGAACAATGGGAACAGGCCACCGCATCAGCCCGCGACACCACCCTCCGTGCCGCCGGCCTTGGCACCCCAGACAACAACCTCCCCCCCCCACCTACAGACAGCAACCACCCCCTGCCAGAGGTCTGGTGTACAGTCCTCGAGCGCGGGCACTACTACGTAGTGGCCACTACAGCAACATCCCCCGGCCCACAATGGCTCGTCAAAGGGACCGACACCATGCTCCCCCCAGGGGCCGCCCTACCAGGGGCAGTAGGGGACCCCACCACCCCGCACAAAGTCCTCAGGGGGCTTCCTCCACCCGGGGGACGAACCCCCGGCCCGGACCCTGGCCCAAATCACCTCAGGGCGGGCGGGCTACCACCCAGGACTGGCCATGCTTTGCCTGACCCAGTGGATCAAGCGCCGCTGGCCATCCGAAGGGACCGTGCCCTGGATCTGGGCCATCCCCACCGCCCACACACAAATCGAGGCAGGCCCGGACACGCGGAAGGACCCCCCCCCCAAGGCCACAGCACTCCCTCACCTGCGGGTACCACGCCATCCACATGATCCTCTGCTGCGTGGGCCTTAGCCCCAAACTAGCATACCCTCTTCCCACCACTGACCAAGAGGTGCACCAACTACGCACGCTCATCTGCGAAATCCTTGCAGCGGCCGCAGAAGACGGCAAGCTTCGCCTCCAAACTGACCGGCCTACAACTGACCGCACAGGTGCGCCGCTGGAAGCGGACACATACACCGACACAACACACCCCCCTCCCGCAATCCCCGCCCCTGCCCGCCCCCCCCCGCATCCCGCCCGACGGCCCACACACGCCCGCCATCGCGCGCACCCCCGGGCCCCGCAACACGGGCCTCCGCCCCCCGCCCAAACACGCGCCCGCCACGGACCCTCCTGCCGAACACCCCTCGCCACCCCCGACACCCGACAACCCGCATACACCCACCGCAAGAGGCCCAACGCCCCACAACACACCCATTCCCGCCCAGTGACCCGCATGCGCCCCCCGCACACAGCCCCGGAACCCCAGGCCCACCCCCCCCGGCCCCCGAATGCAGCCCACGCGAACTGTTTCCGCCCGCGGACGCCAACCCGCACAACCTCACCCATTGCAAAACCCTGGCCCCGCCGAGCCCAGAAGGCAAAGACAGCAGCCCTGCGCCTCCCTCTCCCACTGCTGCCGGCCAGATCGGCCCGCTGGGCCCCCAGGTTGCGGCCGGGCCCCCCCAAGCCACACGTGCCCAACCTGCGGCCCGAGGACATGCCCTCTGTCCTCCCCGCCGTAGCCGCAGCGGAAGCCGCCGCGACCCACAAACCCGCAACCGCCCGGATGACAGCGCAACCTGCGTCCCCCAAAGCCACCACTTCCTCCTCGTCCTCATCCTCATCCACGTCCTCCACCTCATCCTCCAACCCCTCCCTCCCCGCCGGCCTCATCCACAAAGCCACGGCCAAAGCCAAAGCTGCAGCCACACGCCAGGCTGCTGGAGGCCCCTGGACCCCCAAACAGGCGACCAAGGCACCCCGGCAGCACACCGAGAAACCCCCCCATCCTGCACCGGTGCCCCCCCACCTCCGGGACGAGGTCCTCCTCAACCTCGAACCGGATCCCAACCCAAAACCAGACCTCAAACCCAAACCGGAACCCAAACAACAACGACACCCAACACAGCCCCCACAGCCACAAAAGCTACGGCGGCAGCACAAGCGACCCCGCCCTAACCAAAACCCTAACCCAAGCCAAGACCCTCCACCCACCACATCCTGAGCCCCCCTCCCCAAAGCAGCCGCCGCCACCACAGAGGCCGCCACCAAACATAGGCCCGTCCAAACCCTCGTCTACATCCCCATCTCCAAGCGCCCCATCATCCACCCCCCACGAACCATCACTGCCGCCGGCCAGACCGACCCGGGGACGTCGGACCCCTTGACCTCGGTCACCGTTAAGCCCGGCCCCCGACCCGCCCCCAGTACCCACCAAGCCGTGCGACCCCAGGGGCTGCAAACGATGCCCGACCCCCAAGCCCCACCGGGGGGACCGGAATATTCACAAGGGATCCTAGGGCCATACCCGCAGCACCAGGGCCACCACTACCAGCACCACCGCCACCAACGCCCCCACCACCACCACCACCAACACCACCACCACCACTACCACTGCCCACCACCCTACCCCACCGGACCACAACCCCCCGTGCACGAGCAGCACCAGCGCATGGCATGGCAGCACCCGGGCGTTTCACCCCAATACCCCGCCTAGCACCAGGGGCCACCCCCCCCCCGTACCAGGAACCGTATCCGCCCGGCCACCACGTCCAGGAAGAAGGCGCCCCCCGGGCCCAACCCCACCCAGGACAGTCACTCGACCCGTGCCACCAGCCGCCGCCGCCGCCCCACGCCTACGCGGCAGATCCATGGAGGGTGGGGGACGACCCCCCCCCCCCAGTACCAGGCGGCACCATGTGAGGCCCCCCAGGACCCGCCCACGCCCCCTGACTGGCCAGGCGCGCCCCGCGACGAGGGCCGGTCCCGCAAACGGCGGCGCTCCCGCTCCCCCCCCACACGGCGCACCCTGGTAGGTAGGTAGGTGCACTCGGTCGTGGAGAGGCGCCCCATGGTTCCCCCTTGGCGTCGCCCCTGTGACGAACAGGAAGAGGGTTCGCGCGTGAAGAGGGGAGGCAACTTACTTCCCGCTAGACCTGACTGTTGGCCCCCAACAAAGCGGCCCCGGGCTACACCGGGAGGGCTGATCGCCGCCAGCGTGACGTGCTTGTCTCGCCGGGAGGGTGTGCCCCCGTGCTTGCGCACGTCCCCTCCTTTGGGCGGAACCCTGGAGGTTCACCAGACTTCCTGGCGTATCCCGTTCCCAAGGCATGCATGCACGTTCTTGGTACTAGGGTTCCGAGGCGCTTGGGTGTCGCACGCTCCGCCTCGAGTCCCAAAGCAGCGCAGGCCTTAGGATGCAGCCTTACCCCCGGTCTCCGGATCTCGTTTGGCCGGGTCACCTGCATGGCACGGGCTGCCTCAGTGCCCGGGCTGTGGGCACTGGGTTTCCTACTGTTGTGCGGCGTTTGTGTTTGGGTCCGGTTGGCGGTTGGGTGTGGGTTTTGTTAACCCCGCCAGTCCTGGCTGGGGTCTTGGTTGGGTGTGTTTGGGCACGGTTTGTGTTGTTGTCCCTCTAGTGTCGGCTGTTTGTGGTGTTCGTGGTTGGGCTTCCATTTGGGCCTGCTTATGGGACGTTTGTGGTTTCGTGGGCGCCCCGCTTGCCCCCCGCCGTTTCCGGTTCCGGCGTGCGGTGTGGGCGTGTGTGCTGGGCCCGGGTCTCGGCTGTGCCCAGCCCTTCTTGGCTGGGTTGTCGGGGTGTGTGTGTTTTTTTTTGCGCTTTTGTTTTTTTTTCCGGGCTTTGTGGTCCCTGTCCCTCCATCCCCTTTCTTTCGGGCTGGGCTGCTGGCTCTTTTTTTTTTCTTCTTTTCGGTGTCCTTTTTCCGCGTGGGCCGCTGTTCCTGGCTTGGTGTTGCCGGTTTTGGGTGGGTGGTCCCCCTGTGCCTCTTTGGGGGTCCTGTCTTCGGTGCCTTCTGGGGGGGGGGTTTGGCCGCCTCTGGTGGTGTTGGCGGGCGGTTCGGCGGCTGTGGGCTGTTTTCGCGCCTTTTCCCCCTCCCCCCTCCTTTTTTTTGGGGGGGGGGGCTTGCCTGTTCCTCCCTCTGCCTTCCCTAGGCTGGCGCACGCACTGGCCTGCATTCAGTGTTGTCTTCCGGGCTGCTGTTTTCAGTTGCGTTCTGTTTGGCCGCGTTCCGGCCCCATGGGTCGGGTGGGCTATGTACACGGTGGGCTCGGCGCCCCTTCTTGCCGGGTTAGGTCCTGGCTCTGCCGGCTGGGCGGCTGTGCCAGGCGGCTGCTTGTGGTTTTGGGTTAGGGGGCTGCAGTTGTTCGTGTCCTTTCCCCTCTGCGGTGCCGGCTGTAATCTTCTGGGTGGTCCGCCACCGTTGTCGCCAGGCGCGCTGTGGCCCCGTGTGTGGCCTGCGGTGCTGGTGTGTGGCGTGCTGGCACGGGGCCTTCCAGGGTTTGCGGTGGCTGGCTTCGGTTTGTCCTTCAGGTTAGGGTCAGTTGTGTCGTGTTGTGCCGCTCTGTGCCGCGTCGCGTCGCGTCGTGCTGTGGCGCGTTGCACTGTGGCGCGCTGTCGTGCTGTGTGCCGTGGTCTCGCGTGGTGCCGCGGTGGGTTAGTGGAGGTCAGCCTGGCCTGTGTCGTGGTGCGGAGTGCGGGCCGGAGTTTGGCTGGCTGGTGGCTGGAGGGTGCGGTTAGGTGTGGGTGTCTCGCTGGGTCCGTGCTGTGGGGGCTTGGGCGTGCCGCTCGGGCTGGTGGGTCGGGTAGGTCGATCGCGTGACGGTCCGTGGGGTTGCCCTCCCTGGGGGCCTGTGCCTTGGTCCCGTGTCCTCTGGGGGTTTCGGTCCATAGTCCTGGTTGCCGCGGCCGTGCCATCGTCCTCTTCCGGTGCCTGTGAGGTGGCCCTTGTGGTGGCCGGGGTCGTCGCCTGGCGGTGAGGGCGTGGTGGTGCGCCGTGCGGCGGTGTTCCCTGCGGCTTCCTCTGTGGGTGTGGCCCGTTCTCCCCGTGTAGGTGTGCCCTCCATTCTCCGTGTGGTTTCCGGTGGCCGGTGGGTGTGCGCTGGTGTGATCCGCATGGCGTCCGATATTTGCTTCGGTGGTGTGTGTTTGGGGGTGCTCCCCCGGGTGTCGTGGGGTGTCTGGTGGGGGTGGGGCTGCGCTGGTTCCCCCGTCGTGGTGTGCCCTTCCTGGGTGTGGGTCGTGGTGCCTGCTGTGGTGCCCTTTTCCTCCGTGTCTTGGTCCCCGCTCCCGCCCCTTCCTTGTTCATGGGTGGTTTCCTGCCCCCATGTGGTGTCGCTTCCGGCGTCCTGTCTCTGCGAGTGCCTGCCCTCACTTGGGGCCCCTCCGTGCCCTCTTGCCTGAGTGCTCCTTGGTGCCCCTTGCCCTTCCCTTGCCCTTGTCCTGCCCCTTCCTGGTGTGGTGGTGGCGGGAGGGGCGGGGTGGGGAGGGGGCGCCGGCGGCCCAGGCCTTGGGTCGGGTGGTCTGGAGCCACTGGCGGAGGGCTTGGGGGGTGTAGGGGGGGCGGAGGCCCTGGACCGCATCGCGGAGGAGGGCCTCCCATGCCGCTTGCGGCATGATGGTCTCCGGGGCGGCCTCGTTGGGGTTTGCGGGGGTGCGGGTGCGCACCTCCTCGAAGGTATGCACCATGTGCACCCCTTCGTGCCTTCCCGCTCCCCCGGCCCACTTCAGCCGGCGGCGGAGCTCCTGCAGAGCGGGGGGAGACCACCAGGCGAGGTGGGCGGGGGCCCGGGGGGGGGAGGGGTCCGTGCCCGGGGTCGTGGAGCGGCGGGGGGAGGACGTGGACCTGTGGTGGTGGCGGGGGTGGCGGTGCCTGGGGGAGCGGGAGCGGCGGTGGCGGAGCTGGGGGTGGAGGACGGGTAAGGGCGGAGGGGGGAGCGGGAGGGGGAGGTGGAAATGGGGCGGCGGTGGCGCGCTCGGTGGCGTCCGGGGGAGCGGGAGTGGTGGTGGCGGGGGCTGGGATTGGTGGCTGGGTACGGGCGGCGGGGGGAACAGGGAGCCTGGCGGGGCGTGTGGGGGGAGGGGGAGGTGGACGTGGGGCGGCGGTGGCGTGCCTGGCTGCGTCGGGGGGAGCGGGAGTGGTGGTGGCGGGGGCCCGGGGTGGGGGTCTTGTATGGCCGGGTGGGTGGAGGGGCAGGCGGACATGGGGCGGCGGTGGCGTTCATGGTGGCGCCCGGGGGAGCGCGAGCGACGGGAGCGGGGTCCCGGGGGGTCGTGGTGGCTCCTGGGGGGGCGGGAGCGGCGCGAGTGGGTGGTTGAGGCGCGGTGGGAGTTTGGGCGCCGTGGGCGAGTGTGCCGTGCGGGGGGGGAGCGGGAGCGCCGCCGTTTGCGGGACCGGGCCTCATCGCTCGATTTGGGCCAGTCCGGAGGCGTCGGCGGCCCCTGGGGGGCCTCGCGCGGTGCCGCCTGGTACTGGGGGGGGGGGGGTCCCCCGTCGTCCATGGATCCGCCACGTAGGGGTGTGGTGGCGGCAGCGGCTGGTGGTATGGGTCGAGTGGTTCCCCTTGGCGGGGTTGGGCCCGGGGGGCCCCTTCGGCGTGGACGTGGTGGCCGGGGGGGTACCGATACGGTTCCTGGTACGGGGGGGGTGGCTGGTACGGGGGGGGTGGCCCCTGGCGGTAGGTGGGGTATGCGGGTGGAGCGCTCGGTGGCTGCCATCCCATCCGCTGCTGCTGTTCGTGCACGGGGCGTTGTGGCCCGGTGGGGTAGGGCGGTGGGCAGTGGTAGTGGTGGGGGTGGTGTTGGTAGTGGTGGTGGTGGGGCCGCTGGTGGTGGTGGTGTGGGTAGTGGTGGGGTTGGTGTTGCGGGTATGGCCCATGGACCCCTTGTGGGTTTTCCGGTCCCCCTTGTGGGGGTGGGGGGTTGGGCATCGTGGGCAGTCCCCGGGGCTGCACTATGTGGTGGGCAGGGGGGGCGGGTTGGGGGCCGGGCTTGACGGTGACGGTGGTCGAGGGGTCCCACGTCCCTGGGTCGGTTTGGCCGGCGGTCGTGGTGGTTTGTGGGGGATGGATGACGGGGCGCTTGGTGACGGGGATGCGGACGAGGGCTTGGACGGGGTCATGCTGGGTGGCCGCCTCTGCGGGTTGCGGTGGGTGGGGGTCCTGGCTTGGGCGAGGGTCCGGGCGGGGGTGGTGTCGGATGGGTTTGTGTCGTTGCGCTTGTGGTGTTGTGTGTGCTCGAGTGGGCGCAGGCTTCGGTTTGGGGTCGGGTCTGGGGTTGGGGTCCGGTTCCAGGTTGAGGAGTACCTCTGTCCGGAGGTGTGAGGGCGCCGATGTTGGGTCGGGGGTCGTCCCGGTGCGTTGCCGGGGTGCCCGAGTCGCCTGTGTGGGGGTTGGGGGGTCAGTGTGTGCGGGCCCGGCCTTGGCTCTTGCTGTGGCCTTGAGGATGAGGGCGGCGGGGAGGGGGGGGTCGGAGGATGAGGTGGAGGAGGTGGACGAGGCTGAGGATGAGGAGGAGGTGGTGGACGCGGGTTGGGTTGTGATGCGGGCGGGCTTGTGGGCGGCGGCTTCTGCTGCAGCCACGGCGGGGAGGATGGAGGGCATGTCCTCGGGCTGTAGGTTGGGGGCGGGCGGCTGGGGGGGCCCGGTCGTGACCTGGCGGCCCGGCGGGCCGATCTGGTCGGCAGCGGCGGGGGAGGGAGGCGCGGAGCTGTGGCCTTCTCCTTCTGGGCTTGGCTGGGCCCGGGTCCTGCAATGTGCGAGGTCGTGTGGGTTTGCGTCCGCGGGGGGGAACAGTTCGCGTGGGCTGCATTCAGGGGCCGGGGGGGGTGGGCCTGGGTCCTCTGGGGTGTGTGCGGGGGGCGTGGGCGGGCCACTGGGTGGGGTGGGCGTGCCGCGGGGCGCGGGGCTCCTCTCGGCGGGTGTGTGTGGGTTGTCGAGTGTGGGGGGCGGTGAAGGGTGTCCGGCGGGTTGGTGTGTGGCGGGCGTGTGCTGGTGTTCGGGCGGGTGGGGGAGGCCCGTGTCGCGGGGCCCGGGGGTGCGCGCGATGGTGGGCGTGTGTGGGTCTCCGGTTGAGCAGCGAGAGGGGAGGGGCATGGGCGGGGATTGTGCGGTGGGGTGTGCTGTGTCGGTGTATGTGTCCGCTTGCCGCGGCGCGCTTGCGTGGGCAGTTGTAGGCCGGGCGGTTTGGAGGAGAAGCTTGCCGTCTTCTGCTGCCGCAGCAAGGATTTCACAGACGAGCTTGCGTATCTGGTGGACCTCTTGGTCAGTGGTGGGAAGGGGGTATGCTAGCTTTGGGCTAAGACCCGAGCGGTTGAGGACCCTGTGGATGGCGTGGTACCCGCAGGTGAGGGACTGTTGCGGTCTGGGGGGGGGGTTTGGTCGTGCGTCCAGGCCCGCCTCGACTTGTGTGTGGGCGGTGGGGATGGCCCAAACCCAGGGCACGGTCCCCGTGGGTGGCCAGCGGCGCTGGATCCAGTGGGTTAGGCAGAGCATGGCCAATCCCGGGTGGTAGCCCGCCTTCCCTGAGGTGATTTGGGCCAGGGCGCGGGCTGGGGGCTTTTCTTCTGGCTGGAGGACGCCCCTGAGGACCCTGTGCTCGGTGGTGGGGTCCCCCACTGCCCCTGGTGGGGCGCTCTCTGGGGCGAACATGGTGTCTGTCCCTTGGATGAGCCATTGCGGGCCGGGGGACGTAGCCGTAGCGGCTATCACGTAGTAGTGGCCGCGCTCGAGGACTGTAGCCCAGACCTCCGGCGGGGGCTGGTCACTGTCTGTAGGTGGGGGGGGGAGGTCGTTGTCTGGGGTGCGGAGGCCGGCGGCGCGGAGGGCGGTGTCGCGGTTTGGCGCCTCGGCCTGTTCCCACTGCTCCGGGCGGTTCGGGTCCGCTGGGTGGTCCGTCTCCGCTGGGGCCCGTCGTAGGCGTACGGTCCCTTGACGCGTGACGTTGATGCTGGTGTCGTGCGTCAGGGGCTGGCCCCACTCGATGCGGGGGTTCCAGACGTGCTGGCCCCGGGTGTGTTTGCGGGCTCGCCAGAGTACGAGGTCTACGATGGTCTCGTGGAGGCCGCTGCCTGGGGTGGTCAGGTCCCGGAGGGCTTTGACGGTGAGCTTGGTCCAGTCCTCTTGTAGGCGGTACCAGCCCAGGGGGGTGGTCGGGGCCCTGTCTTGGAGGGCTGCTCGGAGGAGGTCGGGGTCGCGGATGGTGGCCGGTGTGAGGGGGGGGTGCCCCGGGTCCGGGGGGGGTGGGTTAGATAGGCTGCCGGGGTCTTGCGCATCTATGTCGATGCATGGTTGGTCCTGGTAGGGCTCGGCCGGACTGGGCGGTGCTGGGTGGCTTCTTGGGTGTGAGACGGGTCTCGGGGCGCTGTGGTGGTGTCTTGCAGACCTGTGGATGGAGATGGGGGGCGCGTGCGGGGCGCGGAGTGGGTTAGTGGACGTCTGGGTCATGCACGGCATGGTAAGGGATGAGACGCTGCATGTGTTCCCTGGCGGTGGGGTCGGTGAGTTGCTCCGCGTGTGTTAACAGGAGGTGTTTGCGGTGTACCATTTGGGCCGCTGCTCTGCGGACTGCTTCTAGCTGGAGGTGTGCTGCTGCCTCCATGGGGCTTTCCGTGTGTTTGGTGAGGTGTTGTCGCAGGGCCTGTGTCACTGCCCCTCTCATGGTGGCTTCTTTGATCAGGGGGTCCCGGAAGAGGTGTTCGGTGGCCTGGTGTGCGTGGCTGTGGTTTGGCCATCCTTCGTGTTGTCGCAGGGTTTCCGCCGGGGACCAGCCAGCTAGCGTGTCCCTGCCTGTATGGAGGGGGCATTTCTCGAAGTGTTCCAAGTCCTCCGGGGTGGTGTGGTCGCACGGGCAACGGGTGTGTTCGTCGGGGACGTGGATGTGCTTGCGGGCGAGCCATCTGGCGACCCTGGTGAGGAATGGCAGTTGCTCCCTCAGGAGCTGGATGCGTCGTTTTTGGAGGTGGGCTGGGACGTTTGCTGGGCGCAGCGCTGAGTGGTAGAGGGGGACTTGCAGTCTGTCCTGGAGATCCTGGATGTGCGCCCGGCTGTCTGCGTCGCCGAGCACGCGGGCGAGATGTTGGATGAGGTTGGGGTAGTGGTATGCTCTGTCGTGGGAGGAATAGGGGGCGTCCTCTAGTACCCAGTCTGGGGTCTGATGGGGCTCGGGTACAGGGGGCACGTGTTGGAGGTGTGTGTGGTTGCGGCCGAGGTCAGGGATCTGGAGGGCTGGTAGGTGTGTTGTTCGCTGGTGTACTGCCTGGTTGTCGACCTTACCATTTCCGTATTGGTGTCTGTGGGACTCTTGTTTCACGATGTGGAGTTGGACGTAGGGGGGAAGGCTGCGAAGGGCTTTCCAGAGCAGCAGTGCCTCGGTGCCGAGGCTCGTCGCGGTGGCTTTGTGAAGTGGTTGCCTTGCTATGCGGAGGAGCAGGTGTGTGTCGACAGTGGCGTCTACCACGAACCAGACGCGGACGATGTGCGGGGAGTGGGCGGGTAGGTGGGCCGCGATCTCGGTGATGGCGTCGGCCATGGCCCCTAGTTCCCCGTGGGAAGAGGCCCCATAGGTGGTGTGGCCCGTGTGGTGGTCCATGTGGTAGTGTCCCCCGGTGTGGGTTAGCTGCAGGGTGGCCCCCCCGGTGATGGGCGTGAGGGCGGATTCGCCTGAGGCGTCGGTGAAGAAGAGCCGGTCCGTTGGTGATGGTTGTGGGAGGCGGCATGGGTTCATGGGCAGGTAGGCGTATATGGCAAGGCCCGTGGCGAGGTGGGCTACTGGGGTTGTGGGTTGCAGGATGGGGGTGGCGTACACCCCTATTCCTTTGGAGATGATGTGTTTCGCTTGGGGGGACAGGGCTATGAGTCCCTGCTCCGGCTGTCCTTGTGTGAGGTAGGAGTAGATGTAGTGGAGGATGTAGGCTGTGTCGGGGTTTAGGTCGTGGCATGTGAGGGTTTGTGTTCGGTGCTCCGGTGTGTGGCAGGAGTGGTAGAGGGGATACTAGGGGTGCTCGTGCTTGCCCGTTCTGCCTGGCTCGTACATGCTGTAACGGATGGCGACTCCTGCCGGGTCGGGGCGGGGGCATGTGGGTGTAGAGGTGAAGAGCCATTTGGGCGCGTGGTCGGGGTTCCATGCTACCGTGGGGTTAGTGTCGGTGCGGTGGAACCATGGGGCTATCCATGCGTAGGCCTGTGGTGGTAGGTGGGTTGTGGGGTGGGTGTGGTGGCGTGCTATGAGGTGTAGTACGGGCCATGGTGTGGTTGGTGCCTCGGGGTCACAGGC
Source organism: Eutreptiella sp. 'Long Island Sound 2002' (assembly GCA_964036045.1). Taxonomy (NCBI): domain Eukaryota; phylum Euglenozoa; class Euglenophyceae; order Eutreptiales; family Eutreptiaceae; genus Eutreptiella; species Eutreptiella sp. 'Long Island Sound 2002'. The sequence goes on from OZ038381.1 coordinate 6,859,076, forward strand.
CCAACATGTGCGTGGCATGCTCTGGGAATCATGGCAGACCCGTGGTACGTCTCGGGCGGTCATGTGGTGTTTCGGTATGCGCCATTTTGCCCCGTGGTGGATGACGGTGGTCTGCGTGGGTTTGGCTTCATTCGGGGCCAGTAGTAGGGTTAGTGGTGGGACTGGGCCCTTCACCGGGGGGACGGGTTCGTGTTTCGATCCGGTGGGTGCGTAGGGCGGTGTCGCTTAGACTGGTCGGGGGTGTTGCTTTCTGAATTCTCGGTAGGCTGTGTGCATGTCTTTGCTTCCCCGTAGAGTGTGTCCCGCTGCTCCTGCCGTCTGCGTGAGGTACTGGTGGAAGAGGCGGTATTGTGGCCATTTGGGAAGCTGTAGAAAGGGGGTGTGGTGTGCCCCGCTGTGGTGCAGGACCCACATTTGGGGGAGGGTGACGTATACTACGGTGATGGAGGCCCCGACAAGGTCTATGGTGTGGATGGTGCCCTTGGGGTGATGGTGGAGGTCCCCGCAGAGGACCGCTAGTGGCCCTTCCTCTGGGCACGTGTGGTTGGTGAGTATGGCGTGGTGTGGGGATGGGAGGCGAAGCTGCAGCTGGTTCCAAAGGCGCGTGTTCATGCTGGTGGGCATGCCCGTCTGGTGGAGTACCCAGCGCGGGCATGTGTTGCGGGCCCGTTGTGCGGCTTGGAGGCGGATTGCGGTGACCTCGCGGACCTCCGGTGAGTGGTTGTGGGTCATGCGGTGAAGGAGGAGGGCGGTGTGTCTGGTGTAGGCCGCTTTCACCCAGTCCCCTATGGCGTCCCCATAGTGGGGCCATGCCGCTCGGATGGCGCGGGTGGGTATGGAGGTGGGCGAGCCCCCGTGTGCTGCCCATGCCTTGGTCACGGCGCGTGTGGCCGGCTGGAGGGCGGTGGTGGGGTGTGTCAGGTGGAGTGCTTGGAAGCCTATGGAGGCTTTCAAGACCCCGGTGAGGTAGTACGCCAGGCTCTGGTGGGACAGGGAGAGGGCCTTGGTGGTCGGGGACGCATATCTGGGGAGATGGGCGAGGTGTGATTGCAACTTGGGAGGGAGGGTCGCGTCCTCTGGGTTGGCGGCTTGGATTACCCCCAGGTGGGTGGTGGTTGTCACGACTTGCATGGGGAGCCCTTGTGGCCCTAGGGTGGGAGGTGTGGCAGACCCCTCGATCATGGCCACTGACTTTGTGGGGTGGACGATGAGATTGTTGTGGGAGAGGTAGGAGACGGTCACGTCCAGTAAGTCATTGGCCTGTTGGGTGACCGTTGGCCCGGGGTCCGGGGCATGGGGTTCGTGTGGGGTGTGCGCGACCGTGAGGTTGGTGTCGTCCGCGAAGCCCACCAGGGGGGAGAGGAGGGGGTAGGGTGCGTAGGCCGGGTAATCCTGCTCGATTGCGAGGGCCAGGGGGAGCGTCACTAGAAGGTACAGGAAGGGGCCCTCTGCTCCCCCTTTGGGGACCCCGCTGCCTGGCTCCAGGAAGGGGGTGAGGCCTGCTCAAGTGCGGACCGTGTATTTGCGGGTGCGGATGTAGCCGGAGGTGAAGTTGTAGAAGGGGAGGCCTAGGCGTTTCCACACCGCTTCTAGAAGGAGCCAGGGGGTGTTCGGGAAGGCTCCTTTGACGTCGGGGGAGGCGATGATGAGGTCCACCGGGTCCATGTCTGCGATGGTGTCCTGGAGGAAGATGGCCTCGTGTGGGGACCGGCCTGGGATGGCCCCCCACAGGCTTGCTGGTATGTGGGGGTCCAGGTGGGGGCGGATGCGGCGCAGGAGGATGGTCCAGACGATTTTGACCTCCGTGACCGCACAGACTATGGGGCGCCAGTTGTCCGGGTTTGCCCAGTCCCCTTTTTTGTAGAGGGGGCGGACAACGTTTGCCCAGTCTGGTGGCAGGGGGGTCCGCCCCGTGACGATGTCCCAGAGGCGGTGGGCGAGGATGTGGAGGAGGTGGGCGGGGAGGTGGTAGTATGCCTCTGCAGGGAGGCCGTCGTAGCCTGGGGTTTTGTGTTGCCGGAGACTGTGGATGGCCTTCCGGACTTTGTGGATAGTGAAGGGGCGTTTTTCCAGTTGCCTCCTCTGGGCGTGGTTGAAGACCCGAGGGAGGCGGTCGTTTTTGGCCTGGGTGTCTGGGTCCAGTGTGTCCTGGGTGGGGGTGTGTTGCCGGAGGAAGCTGTCTTGGGTGACTTGGAGCACTGTGGCTGGGTCGTTGGTGAGGGAGCCGTCCTCTGCAGGACCGTGGTGATGGTGCGGTGGCCGGTGTCGGTCATGGCGTCGTTGAGGTGGCGGATGGCCTTGTAGGGGAGTTCATGTTGCGCATACCGTTCGTGTTCCTGGGCGATGCGCTGTTGCCTGTGGATGTGCCACCGCTGCAGGTCTGCCCTGATGTGCGCTATCCGTGTCCTGCAGTGGTGTACGTGGCGGCGGGTTTGGGGGGTGTCGGTGTGGAGGAGGGTTGCCAGTTGTTGCTTCGCATGCCAGAGGTCATGGAGCATGTCCCCCAGGGCTGTGGGTGGTTGGTCGTCGTCTGTGTGGGGGTGTTGTTGGAAGCCGCAGGCGACAGCGGCCCTGCGCATGGCTGTGAGTAGGTCGGTGGGGTCTGGTTTGATGCGCCGGGCGCGGTCTATGGCCCTGTGATATTGGGACCAGGCATGCTTGTCATGCAGCGGGGGCATCTTCAGGGGGGGTGGTAGGCCTTGGTCCGCATCATCTGGGGGGCTGGGGGGAAGGTTGGGGATGGTGAGGTGGATGTGCAGGGGGCTATGGCCTGTGGGTCCCAGCGGGAGGGGTCCATAGCGGGCCTCCGCTCGGATGATGGTGGTGGGGTCGCCATAGCATACGTCGATGCGGGATGGGGCGGCATCTGTTTGGTGGGGGAAGTGGGATGGTTGGCCTTCGAGGTTTGCTGTCAGCTCCACGAGCCCCAGCATTTCGATGGTGTCGCGGACTGCTTGGTCCTGGGGTGTGGCCCGTCCCCCTCGGTCCGCTGGGGTGGGGGCGGCGTTCATGTCGCCGATGATGACTGTGGGGGCGAGCATGGCCATCTGGCGGTATGCCTCGGCCAGGGCTTGGAGGAAGGGTTCCGTGGCTTCGCTGAAGGGGACGTGGGTGTTGATGACGTTGAGTTGCCATCCGTCCCCGACGACCTCATAGACCCCTAGCCTCCCTGGGACGCTGAGGTGGTGGACGAGGTGGACGTGGATGCCGGTTTGGGCGTATAGGGGGGTCCCCTTGTGCCAGTAGCATTTGTACGCTTTCTGCTCCGGGGTATATATGGGGATGGTTTCTGGGGGGTCGTCGCGTTGTAGGCCATGTTCCTGGAAGGTGAGGAGATGGGGAAACCACCCCGGCCCCTGTGCCATTGGGAGCTCTTGGAGGGCGGTTGTGGCGTCCTTGGAGTATGTGACGGCCGGGTGGTTGAGGTCGACGATGTTGACGGTGGCCTCGGTGGGGGCGGGCCGGGGCTGCGGAGGCTTGTGCCCTGGGCCCTTGCCCCGTCAGGGAGGGGGACTGGGGCTCGGGGACTTTTTGCCGGTTGGTGGGCGTTTGGGTAGGCGCGGCGGGGGGAGGCCTTGGCTCCACTCCGGGGGGAGCTCCCCAGTGTATTTGGTGCCTGTGTGGGCCTTGTTCTCTTCGGTGCGGAGCCGGATGGGGTGGGCGCTGTTGAGCTCTAGGGTGTAGCTGACTGGCTTGTCCGGGGCGCTGCTGCCTTGGTCTAGCTCCTTTTGGCGGTGCCAGATCACCCGGATCTGTGGCCCCCCGTTGTCCCCCGGTTTCTTGAGGCAGTACTGGATCGTGCCCTCACACCAGATCCAGTCGCCTGTCTGGTCGTTGCGGAAGGGCTGCTGGACCTTCGCGCCTTTTTCGAATCCTGAATACGCTTTGGGCGGGGGCGGTGCTGGTGGCGGGAGGGAGGATGATGAGGATGCTTGGTCCGGATGGGGCGGTGGTAGTGATGGCAGGGAGGATGACGAGGATGCTTGGTCGGGATGGAGCGGTGGTAATGGTGGGAGGGAGGATGACGAGGATGCTTGGTCTGGGTTCGCCAGGTGGGTCGGGTGGGATGCGGGGGGTCAGGAGGTCGCTGCTTTTCCGGCTTGGCTGAGGACGGGTGCGCCCCTTTGTCGTCTCGTTCGCTTGGGTGGGACTCGAGGTAGCGGGGCTGGGGGGGCATGGGGTTTGAAGAAGGGGTGCGTTGCTTGCTGGTCCGGATCCCTCAGTGGGGGTTCTGCCGGTGTTTGCATTTTCGCTTTCGCGTGGCTGCGTATGATGTCGGCGGGCCTGCGCACGGTCTCCGGGGGATCTGTTGGCCATGGCAGTGCGGCCGGGCTGTCGTCGAAGGGGTGGTGTAGGTGGTGGTTCCTCATGGCCTTGGCCTGCATGACCCAGGCCTCTGTGGAATCCGGTGTGTCCGGGCCGTTGGGGGAGCCTTGAGCCCAGTAGAGTGCTGTGTGGAGGGCTTCCCAGGGGGCGCATTCGCGGCCTGTGAGGGTGGTGGCCTGGAGGAGTCGCTGCTGGCCCCGTGGGGGGTCTTCCGGGTCTATTTCCGGGGTATAGGCCTGGGCCGCCATGAGGACTCCGTGTGCCCAGTGGAGGACCCACCATTGGCCGTCCGCTTTGAGGATGTGGATGGCGGGTTGTAGGGGGGGCGTGTCCAGGGTGTCCCACGATGCGATGGCTAGTGGTATCCTGCAGGGGTGGAGGTGTGGGGGGGCCTTGCGGCTTAGAAGTTGATCGATGTGGAAGGGGGTGACGGGATCGTTGGGGCCCTGGGGTGGTGGGGGCATTGCTGGGATGGTTGTGGGGTCCCAGTGGCGTTCGTGGGCGGCGAGGGTGTACAGGGCGGCGGTGATGATGTGGTGGGCTTGCCCCTCCAGGACGATGTGGCGCTCCCTGCCGAAGTCCTTTGGTAGGTGGGCTTCAGGGTGGACGGTGATGTGGGCCAGGGCGCGTTGGTGGGCCTTTTTTCCCCCGTCTGGCGCCTGTGTCCGTTTGTCCCCCGGGATGTGCTGGTGTTGGTGTTTTGGTGGGGGTGGTCCCAGGGCGAGGAATTCTACACTGGAGAGGGGGATGGCGTGTTCCCTGGACCTGTTGGGCAGGATGTATATGCCCGGGTCTCCCGGTACGGTGCCCAGGTACATGTTGCCCGTGATGGTGGGGTTGGGCAGCGGTTGGCGCAGGGGCGAGCTGCATGGGGTGGAGCAGGGCGGGTCATGGTGCTCACACCGGGGGTGGTCGATGCCGTACGGGGTGATGTGTACGGCGAAGGGTCCAACGGCGCGCTGGAGTTTGTGCAGTTGGATGTTGTGAAGGCGCGCCACCGCCCGTGTGTGGGAGCGCCCTTCGCTGATCCACACGGCGTCTGCCCGCAATGCCGCTGGGTTCAGGCAGTCCATGGTGATGCCTGTGATCGTGCGGTTGTGGGTGGTATCTGACACCCTGGCGGGGGGGGCGCCGATGCGGGGGATGGTGTGGTCGTCGTGGAGGGTGTGGGCCTTGCGCCTCGCATCGTGTCGGTGCCGGGCCTCCTGGGCGGGGGTGTGCAAACCTGTGTGTTTGGGCTTCTTGTTGGGGCGGTCTGCTGTGTGGAAGGGGGTGGGCCAGGAGGGGGCATGGTGGAGGGTGGGGTGTGGGAGGTCCCCCCGTGTTGCCCATGTGTACAGGGTGGTCGCGGCGGCCCCTTCCGCCTGTATGGTGTATCGCTCGTCGTGTTGGCGACGGGTGACGAGGACGTTGGGGGCTGTCAGCTCATACACCTGTGTGGTGTGGGGGAGGTGGCGGGTGACGGTGATCTTGGCGGCGTCGTTCTTGCGGGTGGTGGTGTGGGGGATGATGTAGTGGGTTGCCCATTCGTCCTGGGGGGTGTGTTCAGTCGGGTCTAGCTTGAGTGGGGGGTGGAGCGGCTTCGGTGTTGGGGGCTTGTCTTGGCCCTTCGCGTGGGGCGCCACTTTGGTTTCGACCAGGTATTGTGGGCCCCAGGTTTCCGGGGCCCCTACCTGTGTGGCTGCCGCTGTTGCGGCTTGGGGGAGGGCGGCTGTGTTGGTGTCTAGAGGGGGGGGCCCCGGTTGGGGGGTGAGGGTGTCGTGGTCTTGGTATGCCCACCAAATGGTGTAGCCTCGTTGGGTGTTGCGGTGCGGGGTTTGGGTCTGGGCTTGCTGGATGGATAGGGCGGTCTTGATGTCCTCCGCTGCTTGTGGGTTTATGGGTGTGGCGTACGCCCATACTCCCGGGGCGTGTATGCCGTGTGGTGCTTGGCCTACTCCTCGTATCGGGTGTAGGGTGTGGTGGGTGCGTGTGAGCCCTAGGTGTTCTTGGAGGAGGTCCCCCCGGATGTCCTCCCACCGCTGCTGCCAGGTGTGTGTGCGGTCGTTGGGGGCGGGGTAGGTGATGACGATGGCTTGCCATGGGGTGGGGCCTGGATGTACCGTCATAGGTGCGGACGATGCTTGCGGGGGTATGTGGACGGCGTGGGCGGGGGCTGCTGTTACGGGGTCTCCCTCCGTGGGTGTGATCGTGGCATCGCCTTGGACGGTGAGGAGGAGGTGGTGGCGGTCCGTTGGTAGTGCCCAGGTGGTGGTGGGCTCGGTGATCGAGTGGAGGCGGATGGCCTGGAGGCCCGGTGTGATTTCATCCCATCGGAGTGTGCCGTTGTGGACTGCCCATTCCCGTGGCAGGTCTCAAAACCCGTTTCGGTCTGGGGTGGTGCGGTGTTGTGGGGGGAGCTCCATTGTGGTGATGGGGTGGGTGAGGGGCTCTGTGCGGGGTTGGTCTTGTGTAGTTGGTGGTGGTGGTGCCTGGGGCATCTCTTCGTCCAGTTGCTGTGGTGCTTTCGCCTCCTGGAGTTCTGCACTGATGGTGGCGAAGACATCTGGGAGGGTGGGGGAGGCAGGAGGGTGGGGTGCCGGATCGTTCCAGGTGATGTGGTACTCCTCCGGGTTCTCGGGGCTTTGCTGTACGGTGATGGCGGCTGTGGCGTCGTCTTCAGGTGTCCGTCGGTGTGGATTGTGGTCGAGGGGGTGGAGGGTGACGGTGTGGCGGTGTTTCCAGCTGTGGAACGCTAGGAGACATTCATACAAGACAAAGGGACCAAAACGCCATCTATAGTTGCGCGGCAAAATCACCTAGCAAATTGTACAAACTGACAATTTGTAAATAGCAAAACATTACTTTGAAGAATCCAAAAATGTCCCGATCTTTCCGGCTGATTCCACAATTTGCTAGGTGAGACTGTGCCAAACTGCGCAAAATGGCTTCGTAAATTGGCGTACCGCTGTTTGGCAGCAAGAAATTGCTCTTGGAAAATTGCTAAAAATTACATAAATAAATAAATCAAATTACATAATGCAGTGTAATGCTGGTACCATTTAAAACTTGGAAACACATGCATTTTATTGCAGAATAGGTGGGTAGGTCTACGAAATCAGCCCAATACACGCACCGCGTGTGCACTGTGTATGGTACTTCCTTTAACTTGGGCACCCAAATTTGCCAGCTCATGCAGCTGGCCCATGATACAGGAAGCAGCCTCTCTCCACCAATTGAGTGCTGGAATAAGGGTTGTGCAATGTTCCAACAGGAGGATGGCTTTGGAAGCACAATCATCATTTCCACTCCAACAGTATTGGTGTGTTTCGGTAATGTATAGAGGTAGAATGCAGCAGGCAATGAGTATCTGGCAGTGGCTATTGCTGTATCTTCATCACCAACAAAGGTCTCTAGGCCTATGGCCATCAGCCATATGTACATACCCCCAGGACGGGGTTTGGGGTGGGGTGGGGGGGCGGGGGGGGGGCTACACTGTTGGAGTGGTTCAAGAAACCGCGGAATGCCTTGGCGTTGTTGTTTGTTAATGGGAGTGGAAAGCTCACGATTGTGCCGACCGTAGAAGCAGCAAGCTGTAAGGGTAAAGGAGAGAGAAGCTGAGACAGTGCCGTGAGACGCCCAGAGGTACACATCACCGATGAGGGTGGGGTCCTCAGTGTTGGGGTTAAATGCACGTCAGCCCACCGGGCCCCAAGAGGCCATACAGTTAAACAAAACCACACACATCTGAAGTACGGTTCGCATGCATCGGGAGAAAAGGAGGCCACACACCAGTGAGCTGAGTTGAGAGTGGAAGGCAAGCACACCTACAAACAAATCTCACGACGCTTGCACTTTTATGCCTATATATACGTTATTATTCTTTGATGCCTCCAAGCTAGCTCTCCGGCATGTAAGGGGGGTGCCTCGCACTCCCTACAACACACCCGAGGGTGCCCAGATACCTTTAATTTTTTTCATCAGTTTCTTTCTTTGGAGTTTGCTTCTTTTTACCGCCGCCCGCCCCATCCAACCTCACCGCCCGGCGTAGGGGAGTGTAAGGGTAAAGGAGTGAGCGAGGGTCGGATGGAGCGAGCGAGGAGAGAACGATGGGCGAGGGGTAGTGTGAGCCCAAGTGAGTGAGAGAGCGAGCGAGGAAAGGCAGGGCTGGTACCGCCTACAGGAGAGCTGGACCAAGCTCACCGTCAAAGCCCTCCGGGACCTAGCCACCCCAGGCGAAGGCCTGCACGAGACCATTGTAGACCTCGTCCTCTAGCGGACCCGCCAACACGCCCAAGGCCAGCACTTCTGGATTGCCCCCATCGAGTGGGAACAGGCCCTGACACATGACACCGACACCAACGTCACACGTCGAGGGACCACACGCCTACGACGAGCCCAGGCAGAGAGGGACCACCCAGCAGACCCGAACCATCCGGAACAATGGGAACAGGCCACCGCATCAGCCCGGGACACCACCCTCCGTGCCGCCGGCCTTGGCACCCCAGACAACAACCTCCCCCCCCCACCTACAGACAGCAACCACCCCCTGCCAGGGGTCTGGTGTACAGTCCTCGAGCGCGGGCACTACTACGTAGTGGCCACTACAGCAACATCCCCCGGCCCACAATGGCTCGTCAAAGGTACCGACACCATGCTCCCCCCAGGGGCCGCCCTACCAGGGGCAGTAGAGGACCCCACCACCCCGCACAAAGTCCTCAGGGGGCTTTCTCCACCCGGGGGACGAACCCCCGGCCTGGGCCCTGGCCCAAATCACCTCAGGGAGGGCAGGCTACCACCCAGGACTGGCCATGCTTTGCCTGACCCAGTGGATCAAGCGCCGCTGGCCATCCGAAGGGACCGTGCCCTGGATCTGGGCCATCCCCACCGCCCACACAAAAATCGAGGCAGGCCCAGACACGCGGAAGGACCCCCCCCCCCAAGGCCACAGCACTCCCTCACCTGCGGGTACCACGCCATCCACAGGATCCTCTGCTGCGTGGGCCTTAGCCCCAAACTAGCATACCCTCTTCCCACCACTGACCAAGAGGTGCACCAACTACGCACGCTCATCTGCAAAATCCTTGCCGCGGCGGCAGAAGACGGCAAGCTCCGCCTCCAAACTGACCGGCCTACAACTGACCGCACAGGTGCGCCGCTGGAAGCCGACACATACACCGACACAACACACCCCCCTCCCGCAATCCCCGCCCCTGCCCGCCCCCCCCCGCATCCCGCCCGACGGCCCACACACGCCCGCCATCGCGCGCACCCCCGGGCCCCGCAACACGGGCCTCCGCCCCCCGCCCAAAGAACCGCACGCGCCTGCCACGGACCCTCCTGCCGAACACCCCTCGCCACCCCCCACACCCGACAACCCGCATACACCCACCGCAAGAGGCCCAACACCCCACAACACACCCATCCTGCCCAGTGACCCGCATGCGCCCCTCGCACACAGCCCCGAAACCCCAGGCCCACCCCCCCCGGCCCCCGAATGCAGCCCACGCGAACTGTTTCCCCCCGCGGACGCCAACCCGCACAACCTCACCCATTGCAAAACCCTGGCCCCGCCGAGCCCAGAAGGCGAAGACAGCAGCCCTGCGCCTCCCTCTCCCACTGCTGCCGGCCAGATCGGCCCGCTGGGCCCCCAGGTTGCGGCCGGGCCCCCCCAAGCCACAGGTGCCCAACCTGCGGCCCGAGGACATGCCCTCCCCCCTCCCCGCCGTAGCCGCAGCGGAAGCGGCCGCGACCCACAAACCCGCAACCGCCCAGATGACAGCGCAACCTGCGTCCCCCAAAGCCACCACTTCCTCCTCGTCCTCATCCTCATCCACGTCCTCCACCTCATCCTCCAACCCCCCCCTCCCCGCCGGCCTCATCCACAAAGCCACGGCCAAAGCCAAAGCTGCAGCCACACGCCAGGCTGCTGGAGGCCCCCGGACCCCCAAACAGGCGGCCAAGGCACCCCGGCAGCACACCGAGAAACCCCCCCATCCTGCACCGGTGCCCCCCCACCTCCGGGACGAGGTCCTCCTCAACCTCGAACCGGATCCCAACCCAAAACCAGAACCCTAACCCAAACCGGAACCCAAACAACAACGAGACCCAACACAGCCCCCACAGCCACAAAGGCTACGGCGGCAGCACAAGCGACCCCGCCCTAACCAAAACCCTAACCCAAGCCAAGACCCTCCACCCACCACATCCTGAGCCCCCCTCCCCAAAGCAGCCGCCGCCACCACAGAGGCCGCCACCAAACATAGGCCCGTCCAAACCCTCGTCAACATCCTCATCTCGAAGCGCCCCATCATCCACCCCCCACGAACCATCACTGCCGCCGGCCAGACCGACCCGGGGACGTCGGACCCCTTGACCTCGGTCACCGTTAAGCCCGGCCCCCGACCCGCCCCCAGTACCCACCAAGCCGTGCGGCCCCAGGGGCTGCAAACGATGCCCGACCCCCCAGCCCCACCTGGGGGACCGGAATATTCACAAGGGATTCTAGGGCCATACCCGCAGCATCAGGGCCACCACTACCAGCGCCACCGCCACCAACGCCCCCCCCACGACCACCACCAACACCACGACCACCACTACCACTGCCCACCACCCTACCCCACCGGACCACAACCCCCCGTGCACGAGCAGCACCAGCGCATGGCATGGCAGCACCCGGGCGCTCCACCCCAATACCCCGCCTAGCACCAGGGGCCACCCCCCCCCGTACCAGGAACCGTATCCGCCCGGCCACCACGTCCACGCCGAAGGCGCCTCCCGGGCCCAACCAAACCCAGGACAGTCACTCGACCCGTACCACCAGCCGCCGCCGCCGCCCCACGCCTACGCGGCAGATCCATGGAGGGTGGGGGACGACCCCCCCCCCCCATGTACCAGGCGGCACCATTTGAGGCCCCCCAGGACCCGCCCACGCCCCCTGACTGGCCAGGCGCGCCCCGCGACGAGGGCCGGTCCCGCAAACGGCGGCGCTCCCGCTCCCCCCCCACACGGCGCACCCACCCCCGGCGATCACGCTCCCCACAGCGCCACTGCGCCTCAGCTGCTCACTCGCACCGCTCGTGCTCCCCGAGGCGCCGCCACGACCCCCCAGGGCCCCATTCTGGCCGCTCCTGCTCCCCCGGGCACCGCCACGCATGCCACTGCCGTCCCATGTCCACATCCCCCTCCCCCCGCAGGCAGCACCGTGCGTCCCGCTCCCCGCGCCCCCCGTACCCATCCTCCACCCCCAGCCCCCGCCACCGCTGCTCCCGCTCCCCCGGACGCCGCAACGCCCGCCACCGCCGTCCCATATCCACCACCTCCTCCCCCCACGAGCCCCACCGAGCTTCCTGCTCCCCCCGCCGCTCTTACCCATCCTCCAGCCCGAGACCCCGCCACTGCCGCCCCAGCACCTCGAGCTCGGAGCCCTTCCCCCCCCAGGCCCCCGCCCACCTCGCCTGATGGTCTGCCCCCGCCTTGCGGGAGCTCCGCCGCTGGGTGAAGTGGGCCGCGGGAGCGGGAAGGCGGGAAGGGGTGCACATGCTGCATACCTTCGAGGGGATCTGCCCCCGCACCCCAACCAACCCCAACAAACCCGCCCGGGAGGCCGCCATGCCGCACGCGGCATGGGAAGCCCTCCTCCGGGACGCGGTCCAAGGCCTCCGCCCCCCCTACACCCCCCAAATTCTCCGCCGGTCGCTCCAGACCACGCACCCCCAGGCATGGGCCATCGGCGCCCCACAGCCCCCCCCCCCCCACCCCACCGCCGACCCACCGGGAAGGGAAAGGGCAAAGGTAAGGCAGGGGCAAGGGACGGGAAGGGACACGAGGGGCCCAACGTAACAGGCAGACGCCCACAGGGAGAGAGAGTGGACGCAACGACGGGCACCAGGGCGCACAAACAGGAAGGTCATGCCACCACGGAGGGATCAGCACCGCCCCGACCCCAGCGGACATCGCGCGACCCCCAGAGACGCACGCCCGCCAACACACGCCGCCGAAGCACAGACCTGACGCCATGCGGACCGCACCGCTCACACCCACCAGCCACCGGAACCCGCACAGGGGAAGAAGGGCACACCCGGACGGGGAGAAGGAGCCGCACCCATCGAGGGAGCCGCCGAGAACACCGCCGCGCAGCCCACCACCACATCCTCACCGCCAGGCAACGACCCGGACCACACCACGGGCCACCACATAGGCACCAAAAAAGGAAGAGGACACGGCCGCAGCACCCAGGGCTAGGGGCAAAGACACCCGGAGGACACAGGACCAAAGCACAGGCCCCCAGGGAGGGCAACGCCGCGGACACCTACCTGGCCCACAAGCCCGAGCGGCACACCCGGACCCCCGCAGCATGGATCCAACAAGGTCCCCCACACCTAACCGCACCCCCAGTCACCAGCCAGCCAAAAAACTTCGACCCGCGTTCCACACCACAACTTGGGCCAGTCTAACCACCATCGACCCCACCCCACGCCCCCACCGCAGCACAACAAGAAGCAACACGGCACACCGCACCGCAGCGCACCGCCGTTAAACCCACCACAACAAGGCGGCCCACGACACGACACACCACAACACCACACGGCGCGACGGGGCACAACGCGGCACACCACGGCACGGCACAGCGCAACACTGCACGACACAGCAGGGGGCACCACAACACACCACGGACGAGCACGACGCAGCACGGCGAAACACGGCACGACAGGGCACGGCGCACCGAAGCACAGCACAACACCCAAGCAAGGGACACTAACCGAGGGTCTAACCCGAGCAAGCCGCCGCGCACCCCGGAAAACGCCGCACCAGCCCGCCGCACACCGGCAAGGGGCCATCGCACGCCCAGCAACGACGGCGGCGGCCCGCCCACGCAAAGCGCCACCAGAAAGTTATAGCCGGCACCGCGGAGGCGGAGGAACACGGAAAACCTCACCCCCCCTAACCCAGGGCCTCACGAAACCGCCCTGGCGCAACCGCCCAGCCAGTAGAGCCAGAACCTAACCCGACAAGAAGAGCCATCGAGCCAAGTGTGTACAAAATCCACCCGACCCATAGGGCCGGGGCAAGGTCCAGCGAAACGCAAAAACCAACCCGGTTAACCACACCGAAAGCCGACCAGTGCGCGCACCTGCCCAGGGAAGGCAGAGGGAGGAACAAGCAGACCCCCCTCCCAAAAAAAGGGGGGGGGGGGCGCGAGACAGGCCCACAGCCACGAAGCCGCCCACCCACACCACAAGAGGCGGGCAAACCCCCCAGCCGGACGGCACCGAAGACAGCAGCCACGGAGTCTTCCGAAAGAACACCCAAGGACGACCGAGCCAAAGCCGGCGACACCCAACCAGGAGCAGCGTCCCACCGAAAGAAAGGACACTCTGGACACGCCGGCACACACCTCGCTGGGGCAGAGGCGGGCAAGGAAAAACAAAACAAACACGAAGGCACAGCCCGAACGAGGTGGGAAAGGAGGACGGAGACCACGAGACCCAAAACCGGGACAGCCAGCAACAGACACCACAGAGCCACGACAAAAAACAAAAGGGGAAGGGGGGGGGGACAACCCCCACCCACCGCACACCCCTACGCCACAGGCGGTCTTCCCAGAAGGAGACGGGAAACGGACGAGACACACACCAGAGGCCACGCGCCCCGGCACCCAAGCCACGAAAAAACCGGAGAGCAGACAAAACCCCAACCCACACACACACACAGCACCCCGCCAGGAATGGGGGGGTACACACGGGGCAAACACAGGAACACACACACCCCAACACCCCAGCCAGGAGTGGTAGGGCACAGGCAAAACCCGAGCCGAAGCAAACACGCCCACACCGCACACCCCAGCCAGGAGTGGCGGGGTACCAGCGGGGCGCGCACACAAACACACACACGCCCCAACTCCCCAACCAGGAGTTGCGGGGCACGGCTGCAACCCAAGCCCAAGCGCACAACGCCGCGCCACACCCCCAGCCAGGGGGAGCAGGGGACCAGGCGGAACACGCACACAAACACACACACACCCCAACACCCCAGCCAGGAGTGGCGGGGCGCAGTGCAAACCCGAGCCCAAGCACACACACCCACACCGCACACCCGAGCCGGGAACGGTGGGGCACAGGCGGAGCGCGCACACAACGTAGCACGCCCCAAAACCCCTGCCAAGAATGGTGGGGTGCAAGCCAAAACCCAGGCCCAACCGCATAAACCACAAACCCCGGCCGGGAAAGGAGGGGCAAAACCACAAACGGTACCCAAACATATCCACCCCAGACCCCAGCCAGGGTTGGCGGGGTTACCGAAACCCAAGCCCAAGCACAACCCAGACCCAAACAGGAATGCCACACAACAGTAGAAAACCCAGTGTCCATAGCCCAGGCACTGAGGCAGCTCGTGTCATGCAGGTGACCTGGCCAAACGAGATCCGGAGCCCGGGGGTAAGGCTGCATCCTAGGGCCTGCGCTGCTTTGGGATTCGAGGCGGAGCTTGCGATTCCCAAGCACCTTGGAACCCCAGTACAATAAACATGCATGCCTGCCTTGGGAACGGGATACCCGAGGAAGTCCCGTGAACCTCTAGGGTTCCGCCCAAAGAAGCAGACGTGCGCAAGTACGGGGGCACATCCTCCCGGCGAGACAAGACGTCACGCTGGCGTCGATCAGCCCTCCCGGTGTTGGCTGGGGCCGCTTTGTTGGGGGCCACCAGTCAGGTCTAGCGGGATGTAAGTCGCCTCCCCTCATCAAGCGCGGAGCCTCTTCCTGTTCGTCACAGCGGCAACGCCAGCGGGAACCACAGGGCGCCTCTCCACGACCGAGTGCACCTACCTACCTACCTACCTTGTGCAGACCGCCCTAAAATGGCATACGAACCTTTTCAAAACGTTCTTGTCTCTCCGCGAACAAAAAGCACTCAAGCTTCTCAAGCTGATTGAATACCTGATGGAAAGCCGGACCAAACTCAGAACGCTCCTCAAGCACATCAAAATGTAGCTGAAGCCGCTTCAACTTCTTCTCAAACCGCAACTCCCTGAAATTGGCACGGAAGCTCTGCGACTTCTTTTCATTGCGTCGCAAATCCTTCGGAGACACTGTAGAAAGGCACAGAGATGCCGCGCTTGCAGAGTTGCGTTGAGACTCAGTGGAATTTTGTTTCGTTGAGACGACAGCTTGCAGGGTATTAACTCCAAAAGGATGGGTCTCCACCAAACTCACTGTTGGCGAAGGGTCGGAAATGCACGAAAGGGAAAGGTCTCCACAACTTTCTTTTTGGCTGGAGTTCGAAACAGTACGCAGCTCAGACTCGGCAACCTTCAAATAGCGTTCCAACATGCGGCGGCGTTCGACGCGTTGTTTCTCCACCACCTTTGATTTTCCACACACTGGAATTGCCTAAATTCATGCTGAAATTCAATTTCTTGCAAAAATGAAACACTGAACCTCATTTTTCATCCCACAAACCGTTTTCAATTGCTTGTCCGCATTTTACCTACACATTCTTACCCCTTTGGCAGTTTCTATGCCCCCAGGCCCCCCCACCCCCCCAGCACCAGGTGCAACCGCCAAACACCCAACCTTGAATTTCATAATACCTTTGTTTTCTTCTAAACAGCAATTGTTTTTTCACCTTTTACAATTTTGAACCCCCCCCTTGCCCTACACTGCCCCCCCCCCCCCCCGGCACAGGGCACTTTTGCAAATAAATTAGCCTCACGGTTTTTACTCTCCAAGGAAAACCCAGTGGTGATAGAGTGGGAAACAAACTAAAGCTTACAACTGACCGTAGGTTGCTGTTAAGTCTTCACACCAGTTTGGATCAGGTCCCTGCATCCTCCCAAGGTGTAATAGAGGTACAGATGACAGAGAGACAAACATCAAATCACTGCAATGTAATTCAGTTTGAAGCAATTCCATCCGAAAATCGCAAATATGAACAAGACGTGCAAAATCTAGACGGCGATCGCAAATTCACTGATTATTATAATTCTGTGGCTGCGAGCGCGCGCAATCTGAAATTGCTGAAAATCTTTTGCAAATTCTGCAGTGGCATATAAACGAAAGCTTAGAACTGACCGTAGCTTGCTGTTAAGTCTTCACACCAGTTTGGATTAGGTCCCTGCATCCTACCAAGGTGTATTTGAGGTACAGATGACAGAGAGACAAAGATCAAATCACTGCAACGTAATTCAGTTTGAAGCAATTCAATCCGAAACTCGAAAATAAACGAAAGCTTAGAACTGACCGTAGGTTGCTGTTAAGTCTTGACACCAGTTTGGATCAGGCAGAAGGTATATCTTAATGATGACGCTAGTACACACTTCAGCCGATTCACTGAGACCTGCAGCAGAAAAAAATGAATAGAAGAAACCGTATCGAGCTGAGGAAAATCCTAGCAGACCTAAACTGAGCTAAGCTAAATCCCAGCGGGTGTACATCATCCCCGAGGGAGCGTCACTGTTTTTTTTTGGAAGACTGTGGGGGTCAGCACACCAATCTTCCACAGACGAAGAGCTCTGGCCCCCAACGTGGCAACAGCCTCCAGACCTACAGGGCACTTCCAGGACGGCAGGCTAGGGCGCCTCTCTACAACCGGGCATGAGGTTGGTGGAGATACCACCCACCTTCGCTACTCAAACCTTGCAGGTTGCCGTGCCTCAGCATGCAGCTGGTGTAATGCTCACAAAACACGTGCATTGCCACCGATCACTGACGGGGTGACAGCGCCAGGGCTTGGAAAAGAAGGTGAACCTTTCGGCAGTCCTGGTCTTTGGTCTCCACACCTTTGGGTGTCCAAGAGAGAAGGTCCTGCGCCAAGCAGCGTACAAGCCTAATATACACCTGAAATGGCTGCCTCCGCTCAGAGTCATTCAAACCAGGCACGGGCCTGGTCCACTGCAGATCAGCCCCAGAGGGTAAGGCACTGCACAGTGCATCCCAAAAATCGGAGTCTAGGAGGACTGCTTTGGTGTCATTGTTGCCAATGGTCCAGTTCTTCTGGCCAATGGCTTCAGTGGATGGGGCCTTCCACTTTTGCAGGAGCTTCAGAGACCCAAAAAAATGACAACAATGTCCTCACGCAGTTTTCGGTTCTGGGCTGCCACGGCATCACACCACAGAAAAAATGGCATGAAACACACAGTGGCTCAGAACCAAAGAGCAACAGTGCAGAGGGTCATATACTATGTCCTCTACACTCCCAGACAGGCCAAGGAAATCCGACAAGGGGGTGGTGAAATCTGCCAGGGAGCGGGGTGCAGCACAGCGGTAACCGGCCACCTTCCAGCATCGTTTCGCAGCTGAACAAAATGGGCATGCAGCCTCTGCCCCAGGGCCACACCAGTTCAACACTGTGCGCAGTGCTTTCCAGTCTGGTGCCCACACGAGACGTAATTGCTCGCCATCAACGCTACGCCGTAACGCTAAACGCACTGCCTCTACTAGATGGATGCGGCGACAAATGTCCGCCAGCCAGTAGGCGGCATCTTTGGATAGCCAGTGGCCTACTGCCAGTTTCATGGGAAGCTGGTGGGGGGTTCTGGCGTGCGGGAGGGAAAAGTTCAGCAACTGACAGTCACGGTCACCATACATTTCTTTGGCGTCTTGGAAGAGCAACAAAGCACGTGGGTACCTGCCAGGCCAGTGTACCTCAGATTTCTCAGCTACCTCCAAATACTCCTGCAGGGCAACAGCAGGATTCAGAAAAGCCCGCGTCGGTCACACTGGATATCTAATCGTTGCAAAAGCTCTCTGTCAAACCGCACAGCCGCTGAGCGGTAGACACCGTATCCCCGCTTCGTGGCAATGGTGCCTGACCATGTGTCATAGGACAAATGCCGTCTCATCAGATCATTCAACAGAGTTTCACGAGAAGGTGTGCAGCAGCACGCACACGCTCCGCAAGGGGTTTCTGTTTGCTGTGGGTGTTCAGAATTTCTGCAGCTGCAACTGCATCCGCACGCTGTTTTCGTTGGCACAGGCGCAGGCGCTGTGCAGCAACATCAGCGAGCTTTTTAGCAGCCTCTGCATTAAACCCCTCTACACTGGCCAACGTTCGCAGCTGAGGGTGTACCTGGAACCGCAGCCTGTACTGTACCTGTAACCAATGCCAATAACTCCTCCACTGTGGGACCAGTTGGACTTGGGGAGGACGCTACAGAAGCAGCCACTGATTCAGCGGAGCTTAACGATCCGGGGGCTGGAGCACCACTGGGTGCAGCAGCCCCCTGTGGCACAGACGGTGTACCTGTAACCTGTGCCGGCGCCACCGCCTGTGCCTGTACCTGCGCTTGTACCTGTGCCTGTGCCGATGACTGTTCCACTATGGGACCAGCAGGGAGTCCTGGGGCTGAAGCACCACTGGGTGCAGCAGCCCCCTGTGGCACAGACGGTGTGCCTGGAACCTGTGCCTGTGCCTGTGCCTGTGCCTGTACCTGTGCCTGTACCTGTGCCTGTGCCGATGACTGTTCCACTATGGGACGAGCAGGAAGTCCTGGGGCTGAAGCACCACTGGGTGCAGCAGCCCCCTGTGTGGAAACTGCCAGGTGAGGGGCTGGAGCACCACTGGCTGCAACACCCCCCTTCATGGGTGCAGCAAGCTTCTCATCGGTTTGGGCCGACGATTCCGCAGATGGCAATGCAACTGGGCCAGTTGCAGGGGATGTGGCTGCGTGAGGTGTGTGGTCTGTCTCCATGTTGGAGTCAGAATCAGCGTTCAATTGGGCAAGCAACTTACTGACCCGCGCCACGTCCCAATTACCAGCATCGGACTCCTCCGTCTCCGTCCTGGAACCCAGACTATACCGAACCGCTGGTCCCGGTGGGGGGAAAAGGGGCCGTTGCAGGCGGGCACGGGTAGCTTTGCGCAGCTCCACCAACATCTCGTCAGCGGACCCCTGCTTCATGCGCAGGCGCAGGTTGCGGATGATCTTAGAAATTGGCGGTGGCACAGACATTTTTCAAATTGTCCACCGCTGTTTCGTCGCTGGCTTCCAATTTGAAAACCAACTGCATTTGATGCTCCATCGTGACAATCTGCCCCTTCTTTTTCTTGGGGCCGGGCTGTCCCCAGTGGCAGTCCTATCCCTTTTTGTGTTGCGGTCCTTTTCATCATCACTGTTGGGCCTCCTGGTGTCCTTGGCTGACTTTATTGTTTCCTTTTTTTTTCTTCTCCTTGGGGCCTGGTGCCTGGTTTCCCTCGGCAGAGGGTTGGACATCGTCGTCCTCCCGGTCATACCCCTCTGGGGCATAGTCGGAGAAGTCATCCAGATCATCCTCATCGTCCCCGTCAGTAAAGTAGTCAGACTCTGGCTGCACGTTGTTTGCTATGGTGACCATCCCCGGAACCGGTTTCACCAGAAACTGGTGTCTCTTGGCTGTCCCCTTCTTCTTGTCACAGTAGATGACGGTAATGTCATCTCCCTCAACGCCAGTCACTGTGCAGGTCCATGCCCCGAGTAAACCAGGCTCCTCAGGGCTGTCTCTTTTCAGGATTTCACTGCATGGAGTCCAACCGGGCATATCAACCTCAACGGGGTTCCCCGCACCCGTAAACTCGGGACGCGGGGTTGTTTCCGGGCAGATGTACTGGCGGCATCGCAGACCTGCGCAATTCAGCTGGGCCACTGTATATTTCTTGAACTTCACAGGGTTGTGCATGGTGAAAACAAAATTCTCTGCGGAGCCAGCCAGTGAAGGTGCAGGAATATACGATGGCACAGTGAGACTAAGCACCAGGCAGCGCCAAAAACCTACCAACCTACCTACCTACCTACCTAGCGGCACAGGTACAGTACAGGTAGGTAGGTAGGGAGGTGTCTTCGGGAGCTCGGGATGCCTCCTTTGACAGTGCAGGAAGAAGGTGTTACCAAGGGGACATCCTGTCCCTCCGACTGCCCTAGGTCAGGTGCCTCTTAAGCCGCCCCCGCAGGTGCTTGGGAAGGCAGTGTCGCGGCCATCCGGTCCAGGTGTCTCAGGTGGGAGGGTGTCCCCAGATGTGTCCATGGGTAGGGTCACATGCCCCCTGCTTTGGGCAGCAGCCTTGGGGGCTGCCCAGCCGTGTGGAGTATCTCTCACCACAAGGGGTATTGCTCCCGCTTGTCTACGGTGCGACCTACTCACCCTTGTGGCTTGAGTTGCGGGGCCGCTCTGCTCGGCAGGCGACCCCCTCCTGGACTTTGTACCGGCTCGCCTGTCACCGGTTGCTCCCATGGCTCCGGGTGACGTTTGCCATGGTCTCCGATGCAGCCTGGCCTGGCTCGGACCAGTGGCCTTGGAGTACCGCTCTTGCCACTCGCCCCCTGGGTCGGCTGGGTCGCCCCAGCGTGTCCGACCCATGGGGTGTTGGTTCTTTCCTGTCCCTCGGCCGCCCCACGTGTGTGCGCAGTCCTGGGCCACTTGGCTCGTCTTCACCGGTGTGCCCGCTCGGTGCGTTGCGTTGCGTTTGCGGTGTCCTGGGCCAATCGGCTCCTGTTCACCGGTGCGCCCGCTCGGTGCGTTGCTTTGCTTGTGCGGTGTCCTGGGCCACTTGGCTCCTGTTCACCGGTGTGCTCGCGTGGTTTGTTGCGTTGCGTGTGCGGTGTCCTGGGCCACTTGGCTCCTGTTCACCGATGCGCCTGCTTGGTGTGTTGTGTTGTGTGTGGGGTGTCCTTGGCAACTTGGCTCCTGTTCACCGGTGTGCCCGCTCGGTGTGCTGCTTTGTGTGTGCGGTGTCCTGGGCCATTTGGCTCCTGTTCACCGGTGTGCCAGGCCGTGGTGTCTTGTCCCTTTGTTGTCATCGGTGCTTGTGCGTGTGCCGTGTTCTGGCCCACGTGGCGCCTGTTCACCGGTGTGCGCGCTGTGTGCCTTGCGCGTGTGCGGTTGGTGGTTGTGTCCCTCTTCCTCCCCCCCTAATTCGTTTTTCGTGCCTTCTCGTTTTTTTTGGAGAAAAAAAATTGAAAAAATTAAAAAAAGAAGGGGGCGCGCATACACTGCAGGCACAGGCATGGGTTACTGGTGCAGTGGTGCAATAGTGTCGTGTTCTCCGGCGTGTGTCGTCCGTGCTTTGGTGGCGGCCGCGCCCCAGGGGTGCGGCTCGCGCGTTCTGATGTACACGGGTATGGGTCAGGGTTGGTTTGGTTAGGTGCCTCTTTGCTTTGGATGCTGGCTGGTTAGGTGGCCGTGTGGGCTGTGGGTGTGGGCTGTGGCAACGTTGCCTCCTCAGCGGGCCTGGTTAGGAGTCAAGGGTTAGCGGTTTTCGAGTGTGGCTTGGGTTGGATTTGTGTTGGGGCTTTGGCTGGGTTAGGCGCTTGTGACGGTTGCGGGCTTGGGCTCGGTGTCTTTGGGCGTAGCGGGGCCTGTTGGCGTGTCCGGTTCGTTTGGTGTCTTCCGGGCGGGGCCTGGTGTGGCGCCTCGCGGCGGTGGCTGGCTGGGTAACGGGGTTAGGTGGCGGCGCCGCTGGCTGGGGGGTCAGGCGCGTCGTGCTGTGTGGCGCGCAGAGCTCCTGAGGTGCTGCGGGTGCCGCCGGCGTCGGTGCGCCGACGCTTGTGGGGTGGCCAGGGGGTCTGTGTGTGCGGGGTCGGGCTTTGGGTGATGTCCCACAGGCGGATGCCGTCCTGCTGCGTCTCCTGGAGGGTCTCCCGCAGGCGGCTGAGGACATACAGGTGGTCCTGGGGCGCGGGGAGGTTGCGGGGGTGGACTCCCAGGGGGTGGAGCGCATCGGCCAGCATGACTTCCCATGCGGCCTGCAGCATCCATCCCCCCCGCCGGCTGGAGGCGGCAGTTCTCCACCGAACCCTTGCGGGGCCGGTGGACCAGGCCCTCGAGGGAGGGCTCTGCCCCGGCCCACTTTCGCAGCTCCCAGACCTGCGTGTGGGTCCAACGCCGCCAACACTGTCCCTGGGCGGGGCCGCGGTCCTGGGCGGAGGAGTGGGCGTGAGTGGGTGTGATGGGGTCGTGGGGACTGGTGGCGGTGGTGGGCCTTGGGGATTCCTCGTAGTCTTGTGCTGTGGGGGTGCGCGGGGAGTGGGGGCGCGGGCGGATGTTGACTCGCGGGTATGCGCGCACAGTCTCCGCCTCGTGGTTGGGTTGGGACTTGCGGTGGCGACGGTAGCGGGGCATGTGCTGTATGTGGGCTGACATCGAGGGTTGGTAGGGGGGCGGGGACGCTGCTGGTGGACCCTGGCGTCGATCTGGTCCGGTCGGGGGCGGTCCGTGGGCCTGGGATGCGGGCTTTGAGAGGTGGTGGGACGAGGTGCGTCGTGCTTCGGCTGCGGTGCGCTGTGCCATGAAGGTGTCGGCGGCGGTGTCGGTGACGGTTGGGGGGGCGCCGTGCTGAGTGCTGCTGCCTCGGGGCCTTGGACGGCTGGGGCTGAATGTCATAGAGGACGTCCTCGGGGGGTCGGGCTCGCGCTGCCGTCGGGGCGCCGGGCTTGGGCTTGGGCTTGGGTTTGGCTGCAGGTTGCGGTCGTGGCGCGCCGACGGGTTTGGGTGGCTGTTTGGCGGCGGTCTTGGGTTTCGGCTGGTTTGCGGGTGCGGGCCGCGTTGGGGCGTGGGCCTTGGCGGCGGCGGGGTTGCTCGCGGTGAAGACGGGTTTGGGGGCCCGTTTGGGAGGTTTTCCCCCGCAGCTTGGGGGGTGGAGTGTTGGATGAGGACGTGGTGGAGGTGGTCGATGAGGTGGTTGTGGTGGTGGAGGTTGTGGAGTCGGAGGCGAAGGAGAGGGCGGTGCAGGACGGCGGAGGGCCCTGGGCTTTGGGGGCGGGCGTGAGATGCTGGGTCCTGCGAGTAGTGAGAACGAGGGTGCGGGTTCGGGCACCGGGCGTGTGTGTGCGCCTTCCCTGGTGACCTGTGCGTGCTGGTGCTGGTGTGGTGGCGTTGTCTCGGCTGTGCGGGCACGTGCGTTACCCAGGCGGTGTCCATATCTGCTCCAGGACGTGTGGGTGCGTTTGCTGGAGGTAGTCAAGGGTGCAGAAAAAGCATCGCTGGATGCCGGGCATGTCCTCCTCCGTGAGGTGGGGGTAGTTTCGGGTGGGGGTGTGGGGGCCCGGCCACAGCAGCGCCATGAGGCGGGCTGCCACCATGTACGGGCAGAGCTGTAAGGCGGTGGGGCGTGGGGGGGTGGGTTCCCTGCGATTCGGGGAAGCCTCCCTATGCTGGGGGCGCAGCGTGACCTTCCACAGCCACCGGTCCCCGGGGATCCCCTAGGTCCGTTGGGTCCACTTGGCAAGCCAAGACATCGCCCTACCAAGGCCCTGGTTGCCGCTGCGGATGGAGAGCAGCGTGTCCAGGGACTTGCGTTCCCACGTGCCCCAGAGGTGGGGATCGTCCGGCTCGTCCTCCCTGGCGTACGTGTTGACGCCTGGGTTGTGTGGGGGGGGGGGGCGTAGTCCGCGGGGAGGAGGGAGTCGGTGCCGTGCACCACCCAGTGGTCAGTTGGTGCGTGGTAGTGGATGGCGGAGAGGGTGTAGTGCAGATTGTACATGAGGGTCATGTACGTGGAGGGGGCTGACTGCCGGTCGTCAGGGGTGGGGATGTCCCCCGGGACGTGGTGCCTGAAGTTGCTCAGGGAGGCCATCCGGGCTACCCATGTTGCCCGCTCCCACTGTTTGGTGTCGCTGGGGGTGGCACTGGTTGGGGGATGGGCCATAATGGGCTCGCGGTAGCGGGTGCGGCCCTGGGTGTCCTCCCGCTCTTGCACGGGGTGTCCGCCTAGGTGTCGCCCCCAGTCGATCGGGGGCACCCAGATTCGGTCCCCCGTGGGGGGCGGGCTCTCGCCGTCTGGGGAGGCGAGTGGGGGGCGGTCGTGTTGGGCGATGTGGAGGAAGGCGTCGAAGAGGAAGTCTCGGACGCCTTTCCCCAGGGTGGCCGCCTGGACCAGTGTGGTCGCCTGGATGCGCTGGGTGGTGCCAGAGGTGTGGAGGCGCAGCACCTCCTGGTCCCCGAGTCCCCGGAGGTGCTGCCGTACCGCTGCGGGGTTGTGCAGGGCGTAGGGTTCGGCTGGTGCCGCGGCTGGTTGGGAGGGGTTTTAATGGGGGGGCTGGTGTGGGTTGGTGGGGGTGGTCGTCGTTGTCGCGTGTGTGGTCTGGTGATGGGGTTTCTTTTGGCAGCCGAAGGAGGGGGAACTCGCGGTGGTGTGTGTCGGCGGGGGCATCGACATCAATCGGCTGGTGGGGGCTGCCGCGTGTTGCGGCTGTGGCCTGGTCTCGGGGGGGGGGCGGGGGGGGGGTGGTGTGGGGGTGGCACTGTTGGTGGTGGGGGGGGGGGGGTGTTGTGCTGGCTGGGGGTCTGGGCATCCCTGTCGGTCGTGTGGGTGTTGCGTGTGTGCGCCGTGCGGTCCTTGCGGTCCCTGGCTGGTTGCGGTGCCGAGGTGTGGGTGGGAGGCGGCCGCATGGGCGTCCGGGTGGGGCTGTGGTCCCTGTGTAATGGGTGGCTGCCGGTGGATGGTGCTCCCTGGTATGGGGTGTGGGTGGGGGGGCTGCTGGTGGTGGTGGGGCGCTCCTACTAGGCCCTGGTGTTTCTGGTGTGCGTGCGCGGCTCCGCGCGGGTCCATGGGGGTGTACCGTGGCCCGTGTGTCGTGGGCCCGTGTAGTAGGGGCGGTGGGTGGTGCTGGACCGCGTGGTGGTGGTGTTGAGGGTGTGCTGGTTGCGTATGGTTCCCCGGCGTTGGTGGGTGTGGTGGTGGGGGCTGGTGGTGGTGGTGAACGTGATGGTGTGGTGCGGTGATGTGTGCCGTGTGGGGTGGGTGGTTCGTGGGGCCCGGTTGTGCTGGGGCTTGGTGGGGATGTAGCTGGTAGGGGTAGCTGTAGTATTGGTGCATCAGGGGGTAGGGGTTGGGAGGAACGGGGGCGTGGTGGTGGTGTTGTTGGTGCCATGTCCTCTGGCTCTGCGCGTATGGTAGTCCTGGCATGGTGTGGACGTGTGCGGGCGGTGGTGGCTGGCTGGGCTGCGGGGTTAGGGTGCTGCGGTGCGGTGGTGGTGGTGGGCGCTGGTGGGGACGGTGCTGTTGGTGTGCCCCGGGGGTCTGGGCGTGGGGTGGTGCGGTGTGGCTGGACCCGGGCCCTGGTCGGGGTGTCGCGCCATGCTGGCGGGTGCGCTGGCGGGCCCCCTGACCTGTCTTGGTCTACTTTGCCCGGTGGGTGTCGGGGGCGGGTGAACCCCCTTGTCCCCGTGGGGGCGGCGGGGAGCGGGCGTGCGAGCGGTGCGCGTCTCGGAGGCGCGCCTCGAGGCCTCTGACGTAGGCACGCTGGTCCGTGAGGCCCATTCGCGTGGCGGTGGCCTCGTCGGGGGCGGCCAGGTGGGCGTCTTAAAAAGATGCCCAGCCCTCCGGGGGGCTCAGCTGCGTGCGGTGGGGTTGGTGTGCCGGGTAGAGGAGAGCGCTGAGTTGGTAAGGTGTTCCTTTCCGTCGGCTGAGGGCGGTGTTGAACCGGCGGCAAGTGATTTGGAGGTAGGCTGCTATCTGCTCTGGTACCGTGTCCGTCCTCGCTTCTGGCGTCCGGCCTGCTGCTTGGGGGGCCGGGAGCTGTGGGTCTGGGAGGTGTAGGTCACGGTGGTGGAGGTATAGGGCGAGGAGGACTTGGCGGGCCGCCAAGTTTAAGCCCACCCCGCTGTGGCGTAAGGTTGGGCTGTTGGGGTGCAGGGGTGTGCTGCCTGTGGCCACGGCTATGGTCCATGCGTGGTCCGCCGCGTCCGCCATGTAGTACCCTCCCAGGTGGTCCCGGAGGCTGTCGGTGAGTGGCCCGAAGAAGCTGGGGTGGCTGGCGGGGGGGGGTGCGGCTGGAACTGCGGGCCGCGGTTGGTGGTGGGGATTGAGGTCCTCGCAGTGGGGGCAGTGAGTGAGGCGGTGCGCGGCTCCCAGGCAGACCCAGTGGTCTGGGTTGCAGGGCAGGGCCGTCTTTGGTAGCCGCTCGCGTACGCAGAGGGGGCATGCGGTGGCTGGCGGTTGGCGGTACCTGTGGACGGACGGTGGCGTGGGGGAGTGGGGGCTAGCGGCGTGCGCATGCTGGTGGGCGTGTGTGCGGTGCCTGTGGTGCCCGTGTGTGCCGTGCCAGTGTTGTGCCCGGTGGATGGTGTTTAGGCGTGGTGGGGGTCCCGTGTTGGTATGTCATGGGGTAGGTTCTCGGGGTTGGTAGAACAGGAGTTTGAGGAGGTGGGCTTGGTCCGTTTGGGGCAGGGTGCCTGCATGCTGCAGGTATTTGTGGGTGCGGTATGTGAGCTGCTCCGCTGTCTTGGCACTGGCCGTCCGTTGCATGTGCGCCGCCGTGGCCTGGGGGTCCTCCGCGTGGGTGCGTAGCAAGGTGTAGACAGCTGTGATGACCAGTCCCCTGCAGACCGCCTCGAGTACCTCCGTCTACTTGAGGATGCCGGCGAGTTGCTGGGTTGCCAGGACCCCGTCAGCCATCCGGCGTGCTGTGCAATGGTGTGGGTTTGGTTCCAGTCTGTGAGGGTGTCCAGTCCTCGGTACAGGGGGCACCCCTCGAAGTGGTCTGAGGTTTCTTCTTCCGCGTGGCCACAGATGCATTTGGTGTATCTTGCGGGGATGTGGATCGAGCGGCGTGCGTACCATCGGTGGTATCGGGTGAGGAGGGAAAGCTGTTCGAGGGCAAGTTGGAGTCGGGATTTTTGTAGGTGCGCTGGGACGCTATCCAGGCGTAGGGCGGAGTAGTAGAGGGGGGTGTGGACGGAGTCTTCAAGGCGTCGGAGGAGTTCGGTGTTCGCCGGGTGGTCCAGTGTGGTGGCCAGCTGCTGGATGGGTGTGGGGTAGTGGTACTGCTTGTCTCGATCTGTGTACGGCGTGTCCTCGGGCATCCATTTTGGGGGGTTGTGTGGCCGAGGGTATCGGGGGTAGGTGCCGCAGGTGGCTGTGGTGTGGCGTGTCCAGTCGTACATGTTCAAGCCCTGGGGTGTGGCTGGTGCTCTGGTGTTTGGCATGCGTGTCTGCCCGTCCGTTGCCGTATGTGTAGCGGTGTGACTCCTGTTTGACGATGTGTTGGGCGGCGAAGAGCTCGGGCCCCCCACCTGGCAACAGCCTCCAGACCTACAGGGCACTTCCAGGACGGCAACCTAGGGCTACTATACGGAGTGGGCAAGGTCACTGATGACCCATGCAGTGAACCTGAAACTGAGCTGACACTGGTATGTACAAAGTTAGGAGGTACAACAATGTAAGACTGTCCATGGACTGGCATCCCCTTCCCTAGAGGAAGGGCCCACCTGCCAACGGTGGGTGAAAAATGGAAAGGAGCGGCAAACCTGATAAACAGTACCCTGGGCCGGGGTCCATACCGTAAGCAGGCGTCAGACCCCGTCGACCTGAATTAAATCAATCACAGTGGTAGGGGAGGACGTGAAATGCAGGGGCTTGTGACAGCCAGGCAGGGAGGAGAGAACAGTGACAGAATTGGGGGCTATCAGCCAACGAGTGGCACCCGTACGGTACAGGAGGCATCGAAGGATCGCAACGCGTCCAAAGGGACTGACAGTAGCCATGCAGGGATGTGCCTGCAGACCCAACATCGGGTACAATGGTGCGCTCACTCTAGGGGGGCTCTGGCCGTAGTCCTGATCACTGTACTGCCATGTGTCTGTGTCATAGTCCCAGCCCCCTTCCCAATGAATGTCAGGGGACTGGATGTCGCAAATGACGGCATCAGTGTCCCCATAACCGTCGTCATACTCACCGTAAATATCAGGAACGTCATATCCAACACCATGAGTATCATATCCCTCAGCTGTGGACCAATCAGCCACTTCAAGCTCAGCTGTGGCTGGGCCTGGGGGATCTGTGGTGACTCCCTCCACAGCATCGTCAACCGCAACGGCGGTGACATCTCAATCCTCGGCGACCCCGTCGACAACTCGGACAGGGTGTACCTTACCCTCTCCCTTTCCTTTCCCCTTACCTTTTCCCTTCCCCTTCCCTTTGCCGAAGGGCTGGCCTCTACCTGAAGGCTGGCACTTCCATGAAGGCTGGTCCTGCCATGAAGGCTGCCCCTCACCCGGAGGGTGTCCTTTACCTGAAGGCTGAACCTTACCAGGAGGTTACCCCTTACCTGAAATCGGGGCCTGCCCTGAAGAATCACCTTTACCTGAAGACCCGTACGCAGCAGAATGCTGTGCGTCGGGGGCATGTGACGGGCGATCCCAATATGACCAATAACCTGGCCGTTGATGCACAAAAGA
Organism: Eutreptiella sp. 'Long Island Sound 2002'; assembly: GCA_964036045.1. Lineage (NCBI taxonomy): Eukaryota > Euglenozoa > Euglenophyceae > Eutreptiales > Eutreptiaceae > Eutreptiella > Eutreptiella sp. 'Long Island Sound 2002'. The sequence continues at coordinate 6,887,527 of OZ038381.1, forward strand.
GTACCCTTGACCATACTGAGAGGGGCGGTCCCCAGAAAACTCAGGGCGGGAACTATGCCGGAAGGAGCCTGCCTGGGGGTCATAGCCATAGCCACTGCCGCGGCCAGGTGCAGGCGAATATGGCTGCTCCCCATATACAGGGGGCTGACCCCTGGGCATACCACCCCTAATCGGCCGTGATGGAGTATTGTCCAGAGGGGCCCACGGATTGGGGGTGGCAAACGAGGAAGAGGTGAGTGCAGGAGGGGTAGTTTTGGACTGATAGCCGTACTGAAAACCAGCCCGCGGATTATTGCGCTGTGGGCGTGGCACCGGGGAAGGTCCACCGGGATACGGCCCGCCATGATCCGCATGCGGCCAGGGAAAGGGGTCTCGGCCCGACGGCGTGGCAGTTGGCGAGGGACCTGATTAACAGCAAGCCCCAACTCACCACCCTTCGTCTTGTCAGTTTCCCGGGACAGACTGACACCCTCAGCCTTGCGCCCAACTGCAAGTTCCTGTTTCCGGCCGAGGCGCCGCTTAATTTCCCGGAATACATCCTCGGCCCGAAACTTAAATGTCCACTCCGTCACCGTGACAGGGTTACCATTCACGGTCCGGCGTTTACCCTCAAAGGCGTCGAGCACCTGAGATCATTGCCATTCCTGCCCAATGCGTACGCGGTAGAGGCCAGAATCTTCAAGAGAGGAGCTAACCTCAGCCCGCGAAATGACTTGGGAAACGAAAGCAGCGATCCTGTGTGTCTCTAGCCTGGGGGGGAGCCCAGCGATAGAAATCCAACACTCTTTACAACGTTTGTTGGATTCCTCATCGACGACCTCCACCTTGAGCCACTCCGGCAGCTTGTCCATCAGGCAGACACGGTCCTCAGTGTGGGACACGTTACCACACAAGGTCGGCCATGCCTCTCGTCTCTCTACATAACCATCGCAAAAAAGTTGTAGCGTGCTCAAAGTCCACTCCGAAGGGGGTGGGTAGTGGAGCCACTTTTGATGGACAAGCTTATCCGGGAACTCACCATACTCATCCTTCAGGTATGCCCATATCTCCTCAAAGGTTAGCGACATGTGCTTGTTTTGCTTGCAGTGCACATTTTTCTGCAGGTCACCACGAAGCAAGCACACTAGCTGTTCAGCCTTGGAGAGTTCAGGGATACCCGAACGTCTAAACCACCCTGGCCAATCCAAGGAATAATCAAAAAATTCAAAAGACGCCCCTCCAAAAGTGGGCATGACATCCCCGTCAAAACGCTGATAAAAAGCGGGGTGGACTGCCATTCCAGGGAAAAGACCCGGCATGACCGGCATGCTTCCGCCCACAGGCACTGCGCCAAAATGGGCTGTAGGAGCTGTTGTGTCACTGAAGGCGGGAGGGGCCTGCATACTGCCCGTAAACAGCCCATATGGCATCGTGGGCGGTGTCGGGGCGACATGCACAGTGCGGCCAGTGAGGCAGCTGACAATGGGGGTGCGGGGTGGAGCCGACTCGACGGGATGTCGGGGAACTTCTACGGGGGGCACCCGCGACTCAGGCTCATCCAAAGTGATCTCAGGATCCACAGGATCAATGCGGGTTGGGGCTGTGGGGGGATGCGGTGTTTCAGCCGATCCAGCCCGGAAAGCCAATTCAAGGTCGGCAACTTTTGCTTTGAGCTCATCAAGCTCAGACGTGTCGCGGCACCAACAGTGGGCCCCACACAGCAGGCCATGACCGGCCAGAGTTGGAATGGTGGCAGACGCCGGTGGCGCTGCACATGAAGTGGATCCTGAGACCATACCAGAGGCTGAGCAAGGGGGCTTCCCAAAATGGAAAGCAGAGCTTGACGCAGCAACTGGGGCTCTACCTGCAGCTACCCCAAGCGTCCTACGATCTCCAGAAACGGAGCAGGATGTGGGTCCAGGGGGATGGGACAGAGGGGGTACAACAAAACCAGCGGCAGTCGCAGAGGCAGGACCAGAAAATGCAGAAGCAGATGGACGCGCGGAAGCAGCAGGCCCCACAGGTAGTGTTGGGTATGAGACTTTTTTTGCCCAAATGAGATGAGCGATTTTTTTTCTCGTTTTAATGAACGATATTTTTTTTCTGTTTCATATGAAATCAGCGATTTTTGTTTCTCGTTTCATTTTTTTCGATATGTCTTGACATAGTTGATGTGACCAAAAAACAATGAGGCATTGTTGTTGTTATCTCCAGGCGGCAATGAGTGCACTTCCTATGATGAATGGTACCCGTTGAGTACACATTTTGGTCAATGCGGCCATACGAAGTTAGAAGTGGTTTCGTTATATAAAACATCCATGCTGGTTTTCAAAAGACTGCAGTATCTCCAATGATTGTTTTCCTGCTTGGGCTGAAACCTTCTGCTGGTTTTGCATTCAAAAGAAGTTTTCAAACATCCAGAAAGAAAATCAAAAAAACAGCAGGCATTCAAACAAACACAGAGCATTCAAAGTGCTGAAACATCTCTGTATGCGTTCCCAAACAAGTCCACACACTGGAGAAGAGCCACTCGAAGAGTGACACTGCAGCCTTTCACACTAATATACAAACAGAAACAAAGGCTCTCACAAAGGGCTAGCAGAGCCACATATATATAAGTCGACGTCATTCTGTGAGAAAAAAAAACAAAACTGTCATTCCCCAACAGCGCACAGAACCCTGAGCTTGAACATGCAACGGAGACCGTGAAAACTGAAGCAAAGGCGCATATCAGTGTGCCACAGGCAGCCCAAAAAGGCAGACTTCGGAGTCCTGTGGAGCCTCAGGGCCATACATGTTTTGCACAGGTGTAAATTCAAGCACTAGCTGTTACAAGCACGCGCAAACACACGCACGCAGAGAGACACACTAACAACAGTACTTTGGTCTCAGAAGTTCGTTCTTAGAAGGTCTCCAGGCAGCAGCATCAAATCTGTAAAGAAGATCAGTTGTCATGTAAACTTTGAAGCGCCTGGCGCCACGAAGATGGAGCGCCGAGCGACAAAGAAGAAGCCGCGTTCGCGTCGAGCTGCTATTCCACTCGCTGCTGCTCAAGGAGACTGCTCAAGAAAACTTGCACGAAGACTACTACCTGCTGCTGACAGTGCCGTTCAAGGTGTAGGAGTTGAAGAACTCCTCGGCGAACAACCGGCAAACCCAGATGGCGCGTACTTGAGCTGCACGTTTCCACGAAGATCTCGGAAAGCACAGTTCTACGCGTCAGGGGTCAAAAAGAGCAGAGCGAACACGCCAAAAATCACGTGAATACGAACACGACAGTGGCTGCAAAAAACAAAACCAGGCACATCAGGTCGCAGCAAATTCGGAGTGAGTACGGTGAAGCGTTCTCAGCTTGCTGTCGACGCATCTTCAAGAGATAAAACAGAGAAGTGAGACTGGACGTCGTGTTCTTAACATCTCGCTGTAAGATCTCGCTGGAAGCACAGAAGCACTAACGCCTGCGACGCTTGAACAAACATCGCTGGAGCAAACGACTCGGACTCCTTGGATGGCAATCCCATACTCGCAGAACCTCAACGTGGCGATGCTACCATGCAACAGAGCGCGCATAATAGCAAATCATGCTATACAAACAAACCCTGAAGTGACAGTAATCGATAATGATAAACACATACAAACATGTAACAACAATCAATCACAGCAAATATCGAAAACATGAAACCAAAATAATCGCAAATCCTACAGGCGCAATACATCTCCGAGTTTCGGCGCTTACCTCTGCCTGTGACCTCCTGCAGATGTTGTATCAGGCCGGGGCCTTGTGCACTTTTGAAAAGCTCTGGGCAATAACAACAACCATCCAAAAGCCTCTAGGAAATACAAGAATGCAAATACCTCAACACCATACTGTCAAAAACACAAGGAGTGCTTGAGGGAGCTGATTGTTGACCCTGAAGCATCGCAGTATGATTGATTTGGATGCCAGTTTCTCATTTTCTCGAAAAACAGGGTGTTTTTCATGAAATGAGCGATTTTTTGTTCTCGTTTCATATGAAATGAGCGATTATTTTGTCTCGTTTCACTTTTTTCGAGAATATTTTTTCTCATACCAAACTCTACCCACAGGGTCCAGAAATAAAGCAGAGTTGGCAGCCCCGGTGGCAGCAGCAATGGGCTCGTAGGCCGGGGCCTGAGGTTCCACCACGTCCCGAACACAAGAAGCGTCAGGGGGTGGGGAGGTGATCGCCATCGCAGCAGCGTCCCCGCTTACGGGAAGAAAACGGCGCATCCAGGGATCAGGCGCCAATGGTGGCCCCACACGAGGGCGAAGAAAGTGGTACAGGTCCGGGGATTCCGGAACCTTCAGGGGTGACACCTGTGCGGCATTCCTGGGGGGCTGTCTCTCCCGGGGGTATTGTACCGCATCTGGGGCTGAAACATACCGGTGTGGGCGTGGGGGTGCATGCTGAGGTGGAATCCCAGCATGGGATGGAACCTGGCCGGCTGGCGCACCAGCCGGAGGAACCCGGTATGCATGATGTGGCGGATCAGCAGCCCGCCCAGCTGCTGGGGGACCGGCATGGTGTGCATGTTGTGGGAGGGGGGCGGCAGCCGGACCACTGCCAGGTTCCCCTGCTTGATACCCATCCCGGTCAAGCCGGAGAGCTTGGTGTGCAGGACTAAATCACGGACCGTCCGCAGGAAAAACACCCTGGTCTCCTGGCGGGTCATCAGCCGAGCCGTGGTGCTGGCACCCCAACGGGTGTGCATTATGCACTGGGCCATCTCAAGGATGTCCCTGCTGAACAGCGGGCTGATACGGAACAAAGTAGACAGGGGGGGGAACATCAAAACGCTCAGGGCAATCCCGGGGTGGATGCGGTGTACCCATACTGAGGGTGGAGGGGGTGGCCGCACTGTCCATGCTGGCAATCAGAACCCTCGGATTCACCTGGGGGCTATCAACATCCATAGACGCAATGAGAACCCGCGGACCGTTGTCTAGGGTCCCATCAAGAGAGTCAACTCGAGGCTGCGGGCCCGCACCTGGAACAGGGCCCCGCCCGGGGGTGTCAACATCCAGGCTGGCCACAAGAACCTGTGGGGCAGCAGGACAGCTACCATCAAGTGGAGCCACATATGCCTGTGGACTCCGATGCGTAGTATCAGTGTCCATGCTGGCAATAAGCACTGCCAGAGCTGTAGGACAACTACCGTCAAGTGAAGCCACATATGGTTCTGGACTCTGATGTGTGGTATCAGTGTCCATGCTGGCGATAAGCACTTGCGGAGCTGTAGGACAACTACCGTCAAGTGGAGCCACATATGGTTGTGGACTCGGAAGGGTAGTCAAAGGGTGGTCAAAAATTGAGATTTTTGGCTTCAGACAAGCAGTTGAAGACCCCCCCCCCCTCTTTTGAGGGTGCTGGATCCGAAAAAGCAGGTTGTAGAGGCACACAGATCACAGGAAAACTCCATTTACAGAATCCGTATGCACCAAAATTTGCCATTTTTCATGAAAAAATGGCCAAAATGGCCGTTTTTTGGTCAAAAATTGAGTTTTTTTGGCCTCAGATAAGCAGTTGAAGACCCCCCCCCTATTTTGAGGGTGCTGGATGCGAAAAGAAGCAGGTTGTAGAGGCATATAGATCACGAAAATAACATTTACAGCATCCGTATGCACCAAAATTTGCCATTTTTCATGTAAAAATGGGCAAAAATGGCCGTTTTTTGGTCAAAAATTGATTTTTTTGGCTTCAGAAAAACAGTTGAAGACCCCCCCCCCTATTTTGAGTGTGCTGGATGCGAAAAAGCAGGTTTGGGAGGCATACAGGTCACGAAAACACAGTTTGCAGCATGCGTATGCACCAAAATTCGCCATTTTTCATGGAAAAAATGGCCAAAAATGCCCGTTTTTTGGTCAAAAAATGAGTTTTTCGGCCTCAGATAAGCAGTTGAAGACCCCCCCCCCCCTATTTTGAGGATGCTGGATGCAAAGAAGGATGTTATATGGACACACAGAGCCTTCAAACACAGTTTACAATATGCTGAATTACTTAAAAGGGTGGTTTTTTTGATGCTGCAGGTTTTGGGATTTTTGGACGTCATAAAATCCTATGTGAGTGTCCATGCTGGCAATAAGCAGTTGTGGAGCTGTAGGAGAACTACCGTCAAGCAAAGCCACATATGGGTGTGGTCCGGGGCGTGGCTCATCAACGTCCATACTGACGAACAGCACCCTCCGATCACCTGGTGGAGAAATGCTATCAAGAGAAGCCTCATGTGGCTGCAGACTATGGTACGTCCGGTGTTGATGTCGTGTGTCAGGGATAGGGGCGTGTTGTGCAGGTGTCTGATGGTAAGCAGGCACACCACCAGAATGCATACAAGCCACCATGGGCTCTGCCTCACAGGGCGGGGGCGGTGGTGAAAAGTCAGGTGAAATAGTGCTCATACTCAAAAGCCTTTCATCCTCACTCGTTGGAGAAAATGCAACATGCTGCGAAGGCGTATGGTGGGTGTCCCTACACCCCGGGGTGACATCAGAACCATCAGTATCCATGCTCGCTATCAAAACAAGCGGGATCATACCGTCCAGGGAGGCTATATCGGGCTGTGGCGAGCCTGGAAGCACACGCCGACAGAAAACACCGGGTGTGGCCAGGCACGGTACGGGGTCACTAAGATCCATCGAGGCAATGGGTATACGGGAGTGTCCCGAGGAGGCGTCTCGGGCCATGGGGTCGTCCAAGCTATCCACTTGGATTTGAGGCGAAGAACTTAGTTGGCGGGAAGCCAAAGGGTCATCCAGGCTGTCCACGTGAACTTCTTGGATAACCTCAGGGTGTGGAGCGATGGAGGGCACCATTCCTACCACCGCTTGTGGGGAATGGACAGTAAATGTATACAGCCCTGTAAAAAACTTTGCTTTCCGGGGAGTGAGAATAGTCGACAACCCGCTCGTATGCATGTCACGTGTGATTTCATGCGGCCTGCGCATATTGTATGTTTTGGGGGCCATTTAAGGACATTGCATATCGGCGGCAGCGGTGGAGTCGACCAATGGCATAGCAGCGAAATCGGAATCAGAAAAATGGAATGAATGTTTACCCTCTACTGGGGAGGGAGACATACTTGCAGACGTAGGCAGAGAAGCAGAATTATGCAAATCAGATACAGGTCCACCAGCGGTGGGATGGGAAACAGAAGCAGCCCCTACAGAGGGGGTGCAAACGACACCTGCATGGGCCGATATGGAACAAGAAGCGAAGCTGGGTCCCAGGGGACCCTGTGGAAGAGAATAGGGCTGATGTACCCTGGGGGCGTGAGCATAGGAGGGAGTACCAACAGAACCCTGAGAATCAGCCTGATATGTCAGGCCAGGGGGGCGGGGGGGGCAGCGGATCTGGGGCACCCGACAGGACTGGCGACGCAACGCCGGACTGAGACATGCCCACGCCTCCCAGCAATGACAGACTAGCCGAATGGCTGAGACTCAGAGAAGATGCGGTGGCATCGACTACGGAAGCACTGGATAGCGGCAAACCACTGCTCGGTGGCAGGGCAGTCAAATATCCAAGTGCCCCCGTTGAAGTTGCTGTATCAATGACCTGCCTACCTTCGGGGTCCAAAGCATAAAAGTCGCCGAAGGCGACACCCGAGCAGGAAAAAGGGGTGTTTTGTGAGTGCTGTGGTGCGTGTCCTACGACCTGTGCAACAGAACCCCTACTTACTGACAGGAGATCACAGACGGCAGGCGGCACGGGACGCTCGGCCCAACTTGACAACAAATCAGGGGCGGCCGCGTCCACAGTACCACGTGTAACACAGGGCAAAAGGCTCGGGACGCTGGCCCTAATTTGACAACGGATCAAGGGCGGCCGCGTCCACAGTACCACGTGTAACACAGGGCAAAGACTCCGGACGCTGGGCCCAATATGACAACGGATCAAGGGCGGCCGCGTCCACAGTACCACGTGTAGCACAGGGTGAAGGCTCGGGACGCTAGGCCCAATTTGACAACGGTTCAAGGGCGGCCGCGTCCACACGGTCACCAGACTGGTCCCGACAGACGCCGGGCTGCGCTGTCTCACTGGCGCTGGGTTGTTCCTTCGCGACAGCAATCTCGTCATGTTCAGGCAATTTTAAACTTGTGGGCAAACTTGTCACAGGCTGTATTACAGGGACAGCACTTTCGGCGCATGCAGGCAAGTCGTGAATTGCGGAGGGGCCTGGCAGCGTTGAAACAGGCCGTATTACAGTAACAGCACTTCTGACGCATGTAGGCAAAATGTTGGAGGCGCCTGGCAGCGCTGTCACAGGACCCAAAGGCCTTGGGCTGCCGGGTGCCGCAAACGTCACTTTCCTCTACACCAGCAACAGCAATACTCTGCTGCATGGACTCGTGTGGCTGCTTCGTTACAGAATCTAACCAAGCATCTAGAACAGCGCCATGCGGCACTCCAGATGTGACCTGAGGGATAGCAGACGTCTCATAAACAGATTGGCCCCTGGGCAGCGCCTCCACACTAATTGCCTTGACACTAAGTAAATCAGACCGGGTGTTGGGCGGCAGCCTCGCATAACACACAGGTGGAGGCTGACCAACTGCTGAGTGGTACTGGCCGCATTGGCCGGCGTTCTCACTGAAACCTTGGGCAGCCTGCAAAAGGCTGCTATCCTCAACAAACACATGAAGGGACTGACCGCATTGGTCCGCATTAGAGTTACCACAAGTCATCACGTGTTGAAATGTTGAGGCGGTGTTGTACTGACCGCGTCGGTCCGCGTCCACCATGGAAACACTGTCGGTGGGGGAAGGAGAGGCAGGACTCGAATGTTTGCGCGCCGCCAATGACGCCAAAGGCGGCAACGTCAACAATGAATTTGATGGCGAGGAGGCATCTGCTGCCGGCGCCCCCAGGCACGGCACCGGCGATGATGACAAAGATGACGAAATGTGCGAGGGCGGCAGCGAACATGGCAAAGAGGTGGAATCCCGCAGGGGCGGAGGCGAGGACGGCGTCAATGGACCCGCAGCGCGGGACTCAGAGGTGATGATGTCGATGTTGTCGAAGAACGTGGCGTTGACGAAGGGGTACGCGAGGACGATGTTGAAATTGATTGCCACAAGTGGTTTGTTCCCTCGGAGTTCAAGTAGTTTCCAAAATTAAAATCAATACAAGCAACCCCGGTGTACTAGACACCGGGGTTGCTTGTATTGATTTCGATTTCGGAAACTACTTGAACTCCGAGGGAACAAACCACTTGTGGCAATCAATTTCAACATGCACTCGACGATGGCGGACCCCGAGAGAAGGAGGCGCACGGCTGCAACGTCCCCAAGGACGGCGAGGAGCTCGAAGAAGGCAGCGCCCGCGATGGCGCCGCAGCACTTGGCGACGAAGATAAAGTTGATGGCGATGAACTCCCGGGATGTGGTGCCCGCGACGAAGGGGCACACGGCGTCGGCGCCTTGAAGCGCGGCGAGGAACTCGAAATTCTTGAAGATGGCGAATGTGTCGACGGCAACGGACACAATGTCGAAGGACTCAACGACGGTCGCACCAACGATGACGGCGGGGACAAGTGAGAACTGGGCAACGGTAAAGGACTTGGTGAAGATGGCGATGACGGCGCCAAAGGTGCCATACCATGTTGATCGTGAGCATAATTGCAGCGTGTCCGTGAAGAGAGCATCACCGACGCGATCCCCGAGCGAGATGGACATGACGAAGGTGAAGGAAAACTCGAAAATCTCGAAGATGGTAAGGAACTCGCTGGCGAAGGAGCTCCCGAGACAAACGAGTCCTGTGAAAGTGAGGAAGGCAAAAAAATGGCATTGCTCTACCCAAAATGATGACCTGCTGAAACACCAAATGGCGACGTAGGACTCGGTGTTGGTCCCATAACATCATGAGCAGCGTCACCCTTGTAGCCCGTGAAACGAACACCACCCACTTGAATCCCATCACGTAATTGATTCCCATCACCCAATTGATTGATTAGTGCCTGTAGTTGTTCGTCTACCACCACTTGTTGTTCGACCAAGACTGTGGTGGAAACGGAAGACGAGCCCGTTGATGAGGGCGCCCATGATGGCACCCCGGAAGGCGAAGATGACAAAGAAGGCGGAAAGGGCATCCCCGGCGATGACGGCGCGGGGGAATGCGGCACACCATGAACGGGCGGCGGCGATGGCGTCTCGCTGCCCGGTGACGGCGAAGAAGGCGATGGCCCCAACGGAGATGGCGATGGCTTCTCATCCCGAGGGGCTTGTTCCGAGTGAATGGCCGCAGAATCCGGCGATCGCGGCTCGGACCCTTGGCCCAACATCATCATTGGACCGTGGATACTTACAACTCACGCGCAAAAGCAAGCAGCAGTTAATGGCGGGGGGTGGGGCTTCAATTACAAGCACACACAAAAAAAAATTACAAGCACACACCACGTGAGTTCCGGAAGAAAAAGATGAATTAAAGGATCAAAAAAAAAGGAAAATATCTTTTGTGAACTAAGCTCGGTTACAAAAATTCCGGAACCAAACTGCTACCATCTACCAAGTGGGAGGATCTACCGGATTTGCAACCAAAAAGAAAAGGCAAGGCAAACAGAAAACACGAAGCTACGGCACAAAAGACCACAACACACTACATACTACTCCGGTCCTCAAATGTCTAGAAAAGAGGAACAAATGCAATACAAAAGTCGGGTGCACATGCAATGCAAGTGCACAATGCTTAACACAACTTGGACTTTAATTCACACAAAAGGTCTTGTAAATATTCGCATTGCAACATGTGCAAAACAGTCACACATATGTTCTCAATGGTTCAGGCATTCACTTGTGTGTATGCCATGTGAATCAACAAGCATTGCTCAACTCATCAAATGTTATGTTGCAAATGCGATCCCTTGTTAGCTAAGGAGAGGCAAGGTCAGGCACACTGAGCCCTGAATAAAATTCTGGAGTTGCACGTTTGAGACCTGGTATTTCTGTGCGCTCTTTGAGTTGAAAGTGTCGGTTCATGCATTTGTTGTTTCTTGCTTGATTATTTGCTTTCATGAGGGTCAAGTTGTCATATGCTTGTGCTTGGGTGCATATAGAAAACCCATTTTCCTTGTCTTGCACTTAAAAACCAAATTGTTTCCAATGTACTCCCTTACCATTGATCTTGTTGGCAAGTACAGGACACAGGCAACAGCAAGAAGATGAAGTCGTGAACGAACATTGAGCTGGACCAACTGGCTGGTCCAGTAATACGGGTTCACATGCCTAAATAACAAGAAAATTGATATAACAATAAATTCTCATTCAAAAGGCAAGAAAACCTATATTTTAGCAGCTTTCTGAGTAGTCTATCTTATCACAGGCCTTGTCAACATTACGTAAATTGCTGTCGGCGGCAAAAGACGGCGACAGTCGCGACAGGCCATCTGAAGCCTCGAAATAGCTTCAAAATAGCTTCTAATACATTAGAACCTTTTAAAATAGCATAAAACATGATTGAATCACATTATAACCATATGGGATGTGATTATTCATGTATGGCAACTAATGTATCCCAGATCTCTGCTCTCTGTAGTGTACCTAAGAGCAGTACAGTCTAGCAGCAAGCTATAGGCTTGGAATATAAGCCAAATATGAGCAAATATCCTAGTGTTCTAGGATCTTGAAGCTTGGAGAGGTCTAGTATAGATCCTCCAAAAAGCTTCTGAGAGGCCCAAATGCCCTGACTTATTACACCCCCTTCCTAAGCTTCATGCACATTCGCTAAGAATGTTCATGACAAGCTGATAAACAAACATAAGCTAAGATAAGGAGGGGTATGGCCATAGTGCACGCTCATATTGAATGTTCCGAGTGTCTAATGTAGTGTCTTACTACCCCCATCCTACAGGTAAAGATTTATCTCAACCGAAGAGGGTAAAGTTCCTAAGTCTTGGGTATGGTAGGGCTCAAAATGAAACAGGAGAAACACTAAGCAAAAAGCTAGCATACAAAGTATGAACAATGATAACCCCCATCGTCAGGCAAACAATGAGGGTCAGGGTAATACACCTGGATGTAGACGTATAAATTACAATGAGCTATACGGAAAATCAAGCACAATTGAGAATGAAATGCAACATGTGGGGTTAAACTGGAAATTCAAGCTCTGCCCAAGCTGTCTATTGACAGGCTTGTCTTCGTCATCCAAAGAGAGGATATACCACCTTACCCAACGGATGTGTTACATTTGGCTACCTAATGCAATTAATGCATTGGTACCTATTTGATGCAATGGGTTTCGTGGCCTGCATTACATGGACAGAAAAAGCGAGGCAGCATCAGTAATGACTAACTGTTGATTAGTTTAGCGGGTAGGGATAATTCATAGTGTGTGGGGGGGGTGGCAGTCTGGATGAGTAGACATCATCTGACCCGGATCTGCTCTTTCTTATCCCGGCCATGGGGATTGATCCGTCTGGGGGTATGGGGATTTATACTAATACTTCAACCAAAAAAACGTTGAAAGATATAGTCTGTCATTACCAACCTTTTACTCATACTTTCTGGCTATCTCTAAAAACAAAACTGAAACGTCAGTTACCTAACAAGCTTAGCAATCATGTACAAAAGAATCAATATCCCATCACAGAAAAATGCTCTGGGCCGCAGAGCATATGAACCATGTTCCTCAATAGGACATAGCCAACAGGAATCTAATGAGATATGAAGCTAGCGGGAATACTGAGTTGTGTAGAAATGTCCTAAATGACTTAAATTACCAAAGCAAATAATTTGCGCGAAGAAGTGAAAATGTAGAACTGTGTTCCTCATGTAAATTCAGAGAAAGAAGATGTATGGGTTGTGACAAGTGCTAAAGATGACAAAACCAATGAATTGTATGTGTGCATGTAGGGGTTGGGTTCACGGGTAGGGGTGGGTTGGTCCCCTGGGGTTGGTTGGAAACGAAGTAGGTAGGTGATAAGTGAAAAAAAAGTTGAAAGGTCGGATCTTTCATGGAACGCTGTTCAGCTCTAGTGCAAGCCAACGGATATCCCACACGACTGGAGGGTCGCCACTGCCTCATACGCGAAATGTATCATTGTCAGGTTGTCTTAGACAAGTGGAAGTAGTAAATCTCCGAAAAATGCTATCGTAGTTAAAGTGTGTTCTGTACCTTACCGGATAACCAATTACGGCGAGCCCCTTGCCCAGCAGATGGTTGTACAAAGCCATCCGTGCGGGTGCCTGTCTTCCTACATGAAGAGTGAATTCCGTTCAACTGAATTGCAGGATTCAGGCTATCCTCTTGGAGCTTAACTCCGTCATCTATCTCTACCGCAAGAGAAGGGGTCTATTCCACTGCAGGGAAAGCACTTATCTACCCGCGCGAGGGTAGAAGCCCATTACTGTAGGCTTTCGATACCTTTCGATAATCCTTTTCAATGAGCCTACCGTAGTGCACCGCTGGTCTCGGTGGCTAGCGGCGTAGGACTCTTCACTAACACATCGCGGAATGCAGTAGCCAAGTCACAGGCTAAGTGACCAAGCTGAAACCTGTTCACTTGTGTTACACAACAAAGACGTGGCGGGGTGAGACCAATGACGGCTCCTGTAAGCGGACACTGACTGTCTACACGAAGGAAATGACTTAGAAATTGGCTCGTAGGCGAAAATTTGATCGATGTGGTACTACAGCAAACCTCAGAGTGTGATATCCAAAGTGAACAAATGGAATAATCAAATGACTCATGGTATGTGTTTGTGTGTGTCGGTTGTATGTGTGTTGTGATGAGGGAGCGAATGTCTGAAAAATCCAAGTAAGTCTGTCATGCTGATGGTCTGGTCGGGGGGATAGAGAATGTAATGTTGTAGACTACAGACACTCAATTGAGCACTCTCAAACCCGGTAATTGAGGCTGTACCAGGCGATCCAGCGAAAGTTAACGAAGCGGAACGTACCCGTAGTGGTTCGGTAGCAAATTTGAGGATAAACTAGCTCTTTAGACCACATGACCTAGGTCAATGATCGCGAGGGTTGGAAAAGAGATTGATTCCTCACAACTTGCAGTTAATCAACAAAAGTTGAGTGGATACGAATTGATTGTTCGTTGCTGCGATCCAAAACTCGGGGTCTATTGAGCAAAAGGTGCTCATAGAACTACGAAGGGCAGATCAATTACGGACCAGATTGCATGTTGAGCGTTGTGGGCAAGCCATTGCAATAAGGAAGTAATGCAATAAGTATGAAATGTAACATTTGCAAAGTGAAATGCAATGAACGAGTGACCTTTCTGAACGAAATGAATGAAATGCAATCCGAATGAAGAGTAGAATATGTCACTAGTCAAACGCTTGCCTTGACGGCCATGCAGTGAAGGATGAGATGCATGGTAGAGTGAAATGAGGACAAATCACTTCCTAGCTCAAATGCAATTGTGCTCAAATGAAATTGCTTGACAAATTCAGGCTTCCGGAAAGGGTCTCAGCACACGCATGAGTGGCGGACCGTGACCAGAAGTCATGCAGTCTATGCAGAGTCTCGGCAACCCATGAGAGGGCACGGACCGTGCTAGGAACTACATCGAACTATGTCGGGCAGTACGGTAAAGAGATGAAAATCAGTTATATGGCATTGCACACTAACATTCCGGGCTGCACCTACTGGAATGGTTACCTCTATTACAGTACCAGCGCCTTGCGGCACTTCTCCTCACCACCCTGCCCTACAGGGGGAGGACCAGAGATATTAAGTTTCTTACGCAACCGTTAGCATTAGGGTAATACCATAAAATCAATGCACCTCCTACACTAGCTAGTTAGCTAGCTAGTTAGCTACAGGAAGTAAGTAAGTAAGTTTTGCAAGCTTCTTCAGCGACCAGTTACCACCACCAACCTCTCTCATCGGAGAATGGTCACCAGGACCCCGAGAGCGGCCAATGCCAATGGTTTGGTCGAATGCGGTCTTTTAATGTTTCACTTGGGTGCTCCTGCATTGAGTCTTCTGTTCCGCCTTCCGCTCACACCCGTCTTTCGCCTCTTTACTCCCTGGTGGCAACAAGCCCCACGCCTTCTTTGTCCCCATGACAACGGGCCAGCCGAACTGAGCCACTCAGCCTGGGGAGTCGAAGGAAAAGGCTTAGACGGTGAATGTGGCGGTCGCAAACGGTCTGTTAATGGTTGCTGCCAAGTGTGTTTTGTGGCTCAAAAAGACAACAAAATGTTTCACTATTTATTGCGTGTCTAAAGTAATTCTAAGGTATCTACCTTTCTACCTAGGCTAAGCCTAGTCAGAATGAATCAAAACTGATGCAAACAATCACAAACTGCAATATCATACAATGATTCAAGGTTAGGAGACCACAGAAATCGCGAATGATTTTGCAAAACAATGACCGAAAACCATGTGTTTCCTTGAAAATGCCCAACTTCTGCACCTTTTTTCTGTACTATGTTGCTGAGATGTCAGGGAGGGAATATCTGCACTGTGTAGGGCATGTCCTCAGGTTTTCGAAACATATTTGATGTTGCCTCAACTCATCAAGGGCTCAGAGAAATAGAAGTTGGGGGGAGACACATGAATCTCACATGACACACATGCTGAAAAACCATCAACAAAGCATGAGGAAACCGAACCTTTTTACTGTCATCCCATTTTGAATAAAGTTCAATGATATAATATCTGCAAACTAGACACCATTACCTTCCCAAAACAGCTTTGATGACTGTCCAACTCACCATAAGCTCTGAGAAAGGCCCTTTTCTTGTAGACTCATGAACAGAAAAACTGAAAACATGCTTTCATGCACTAAGTTAACCACCATGGGAAAAATCTATTCTTGACCACAGAAGTTCAAAGTAAATATGTTTTCGAAACTCCATGCTCCAGTGTTCACAAAACACATTGGTTCAGGTTCGAACTCACCATGGCCTCAGAGAAATGATTAAACCTCCAAAACCACTTTGCATGATTTTTGACCAAGCGGTTTGTGTAGTAACTTGTCGCATTTTTACCATAGCCATTCTTATTTTCTGAAAATAAACCTGACTCAGGATTCGAAGGCACGTACTTCAGTGTTGTTTAGAAAAATAATGTCGAACCTCAAACCTTTTTTCTCAGGGAGATATGAAGGAAGCACGAAAGGCACTTTTGAGGGGTTTTTGGGGTGTGGTTTATGGGTGACTTTGTTGGGGATGAGGAAAAAATAGCATAAAAATTGATTCCAAGAAAGTGAAGTAGCGGATAGAAGCGTATCACTGTTTACTTTCGAAAAATACTTGGTTCAGATTTTTTCAGCGCAGTGGCGCGAAGATATGCGTAAAACACCAAATGTCATTTTGGGGTGTTTTAGAGGGTTGAGCAAAAAGTGATTCATGGGTCATACTGAAAAAATCACAGAAAATAGCCCTTGAGGAGTTGAAACAAAGTGAGAGTCGCATTTGAAAGCTAGCGCTCTCTACTTTACAACAGCCCTTTAGCTGGCGCAATTCGACGCACTGGCGCGTAGTTATGCGTAAAATAAAGTAGGCCATTTTCGACATTTTTGGCCTTTTGATAGATGAAAGAGATGGAAGAAATCATGAAGAAATCAAAGCTTTTGGGCTCCAAGGAGGGTGCACAGTGACTGGGGTGGGGACTTATAATCACGGACCGTGGCTGTTGCCCCTTCCCTTGACGTAGGGTCAACCAGAGGGACTGTAAGCAAGGAGAAGTAAAGCCTTGAGAAGCAAAACAACAAGCATGCAAAATGTAGCAAACAAAAGCCACACAATCAATGGCTCTAGGCCTCAAAGAGCCTCAAGAGAGCCTGCAGAAGCTCGCTGGCAGCGCTCTCGCAACACGTCGTCGTCGTAGAAGTAGTCGTCGTCGTCGCTGAAGCTCTGGCAAAGCGCTTTGTCCAGTCCAAGTTCACCACTTTTTTGAAACTTCTTGTTAAGTTAAAATCCTTCAAAATCTTCACCAAACTCAATGAAATAAACCCACTGGACGCCTTTTCGAACTCTTCTGAAGCCTCTGGCGTTGTCGTATTTCCGTAAAGGTCGCTTCACGCTACGCTCCTCCAGTCTTCGAATTGATTTGAAGCTTCTTTTTGAGGTACAAGGAAGTATACCTTCAAAACTTGAAGGTTTCTTGAACTTTTCAAAAAAGTTAAGCAAGGAACTCACTTTACTTGAACAGCGTACGCTGGCCCAGCTGCTGCTCGTCGTCCTCGTCGTCATCGACCTGCTGGAACTTCAGATTACTGGACTGTCATATGCTTGTGCTTGGGTGCATATAGAAAACCCATTTTCCTTGTCTTGCACTTAAAAATCAAATTGTTTCCAATGTTCTCCCTTACAATTGATCTTGTTGGCAAGTACAGGACACAGGCAACAGCAAGAAGACGAAGTCGTGAACGTACGTTGAGCTGGACCAACTGGCCGGTCCAGTAATACGGGTTCACATGCCTAAATAACAAGAAAATTGATATAACAATAAATTCTCATTCAAAAGGCAAGAAAACCTATATTTTAGCAACTTTCTGAGTAGTCTATCTTATCACAGGCCTTGTCAACATTACGTAAATTGCTGTCGGCCGCGAAAGACGCCGACAGTCGCGACAGGCCATCTGAAGCCTAGAAATAGCTTCAAAATAGCTTCTAATACATTAGAACCTTTTAAAATAGCATAAAACATGATTAAATCACATTATAAGCATATGGGATGTGAATATTCATGTATGGCTACTAATGTATCCTAGATCTCTGCTCTCTGTAGTGTACCTAAGAGCAGTAGAGTCTAGCAGCAAGCTATAGGCTTGGAATATAAGCCAAATATGAGCAAATATCCTAGTGTTCTAGGATCCTGAAGCTTGGAGAGGTCTAGTATAGATCCTCCAAAAAGTTTCTGACAGGCCAAAATGCCCTGACTTAATCCACAAGTAAGTCCTATTCAGAAATCCGCGATCATTCCGCAACCTACTCAGCAAGCAAGTGATCACAGCACTGCCGTTCAGAATTTGGTCGACAGTGTGTGATCCTATTGTTCTATTTCTGTTCTGTGTCCGCTACATCTCTACAACCGGGCATGAGGTTGGTGGAGATAGCACCCACCTTCGCTACTGAAAACCTTCCAGGTTCCCGTGCCTCCGCATGCGGCTGGTGTAATGCTAACAAAACACGTGCATTGCCACCGACCACCGACGGGGTGACAGCCCCAGGGCTTGGAAGAGAAGGTGAACCTTTCGGCAGTCCGGGTCTCTGGTCTCCATTTGTATGGTTCTCCAAGAGAGAAGGTCCTGCGCCAACCAGCGTACAAGCCTAATATACACCTGAAATGGCTGCCTCCGCTCAGAGTCATTCAAACCAGGCACGGGCCTGGTCCACTGCAGATCAGCCCCAGAGGGTAAGGCACTGCACAGTGCATCCCAAAAGTCGGAGTTTAGGAGGACTGCCTTGGTGTCATTGTTGCCAATGGTCCAGTCTTTCTGGCCAATGGCTTCAGTGGATGGGGCCTTCCACCTTTTCAGGAGCTTCAGAGACCCAAAAATGACAACAATGTCCTCACGCAGTTTTGGGTTCTGGGCTGCCACGGCATCACACCGCAGGAAAATGGCATCACACACACAGTGGCTCAGAACCAAGGAGCAACAGTGCAGAGGGTCATATACTATGTCCTCTACACTCTCAGACAGGCGAAGGAAATCCGACAAGGGGGTGGTAAAATCTGCCAGGGAGCAGGGTGCAGCACGGCGGTAACCAGCCACCTTCCAGCATCGTTTCGCAGCCCAACAAAATGGGCATGCAGCCTCTGCCCCAGGGCCACACCAGTTCAACACTGTGCGCAGTGCTTTCCAGTCGGGTGCCCACACGAGACGTAATTGCTCGCCATCAACGCCACGCCATAACGCTAAACGCACTGCCTCTACTAGATTGATGCGGCGAAAAATGACCGCCAGCCAGTAGGCGGCATCTTTGGATAGCCAGCGGCCTACTGTCAGTTGCATGGGAAGCTGGTGGGGGGTTCTGGCGTGCGCGAGGGAAAAGCTCAGCAACTGACAGTCACTGTCACCATACATTTTGTTGGCGTCTTGGAACAGCAACAAAGCCCGTGGGTACCTGCCAGGCCAGTGTACCTCAGATTTCTCAGCTACCTCCAAATACTCCTGCAGGGCAACAGCAGGATTCAGAAAAGCCCCACACCGGTCACACTGGATATCTAATCGTTGCAATAGCTCTTTGTCAAACCGCACAGCCGCTGAGCCGTAGACACCGTATCCCCGCTTCGTGGCAATGGTGCCTGACCATGTGTCATAGGACAAATGCCGTCCCATCAGATCATTCAACAGAGTTTCACGAGAAGGATGTGCAGGAGCACGCTCACGCTCCGCAAGGGGTTTCCGTTTGCTCTGGGTGTTCATGATTTCTGCAGCTGCAACTGCATCCGCACGCTGTTTTCGTTGGCACTGGTGCAGGCGCTGTGCAGCAACATCAGCGAGCTTTTTAGCAGCCTCTGCATTAAACCCCTCTACACTAGCCAACGTTCGCAGCTGAGGGTGTACCTGGAACCGCGGCCTGTACTGTACCTGTAACCAACGCCAATAACTCCTCCACTGTCGGACCAGTTGGACGTGCGGAGGACGCTACGGAAGCAGCCACTGATTCAGCGGAGCTTAACGATCCGGGGGCTGAAGCACCACTGGGCACAGCCCCCTGTGGCACAAACGGTGCACCTGTAACCTGTGCTGGCGCCACTGCCTGTGCCTGTACCTGTGCTTGTACCTGTGCCTGTGCCGATGACTGTTCCACTATGGGACCAGCAGGAAGTCCTTGGGCTGAAGCACCACTGGGTGCAGCAGCCCCCTGTGGCACAGACGGTGTACCTGGAACCTGTGCCTGTGCCTGTGCCTGTGCCTGTACCTGTGCCTGTACCTGTGCCTGTGCCGATGACTGTTCCACTATGGGACCAGCAGGAAGTCCTGGGGCTGAAGCAACACTGGGTGCAGCAGCCCCCTGTGTGGAAACTGCCAGGTTAGGGGCTGCAGCACCACTGGCTGCAAAACCCCCCTGCATGGGTGCAGCAAGCTTCTCATCGGTTTAGGCCGACGATTCGGCAGATGGCAATGCAACTGGGCCAGTTGCAGCGGATGTGGCTGCGTCAGGTGTCTGGTCTGTCTCCATGTTCGAGTCAGATTCTGCGTTCAATTGGGCAAGCAACTTACTGACCCGCGCCACGTCCGCATTACCGGCATCGGACTCCTCTGTCTCCGTCCTGGAACCCGGACTATACCGAACCGCTGGCCCCGGCGGGGGGAAAAGGGGCCGTTGCAGGCGGGCACGGGTAGCTTTGCGCAGCTCCACCAACATCTCGTCAGCGGACCCCTGCTTAATTGGCAGGCGCAGGTTGCGGATCATCTTAGAAATGGCCTTGGCACAGACATTTTTCAGATTGTCCGCCGCTGTTTCGTCGCTGGGTTCCAATTTGAAAACCAACTGCATTTGGTGCTCCATCGTGACAATCTGCCCCTTTTTTTTCTTGGGGCCGGGCTGTCCCCAGTGGCAGTCCTATCCCTTTTTGTGTTGCGGTCCTTTTCATCATCACTGTTGGGCCTCCGGGTGTCCTTGGCTGACTTTTTCTTTCCCTTTTTTCTCTTCTCCTTGGGGCCTGGTGCCTGGCTTCCCTCGGCGGAGGGTTGGACATCGTCGTCCTCCCGGCCATACCTCTCTGCGGCATAGTCGGAGGTGTCATCCGGATCATCCTCATCGTCCCCGTCAGTAAAGTAGTCAGACTCTGGCTGCACGTTGTTTGCTATGGTGACCATCCCTGGAACCGGTTTCAAGAGAAACTGGTTCTTCTTGGCTGTTCCCTTCTTTTGGTCACAGTAGATGACGGTAATGTCATCTCCCTCAACGCCAATCACCGTGCAGGTCCATACCCCGAGTAAACCAGGCTCCTCAGGGCTGTCTCTTTTCATGATTTCACCGCATGTAGTCCAACCGGGCATATCAACCTCAACAGGGTTCCCCGCACCCGTTAACTCGGGACGCGGGGTTGTTTCCGGGCAGATGTACTGGCGGCATCGCAGACCTGCGCCATTCAGCTAGGCCACTGTATATTTCTTCAACTTCACAGGGTCGATCATGGTGCAAACAAATTTTTCTGCCAAGCCAGCCGGTGAAGGTGCAGGAATATACGATGGCACAGTGACACTAAGCACCAGGCAGCGCCAAAAACCTACCAACCTACCTACCTACCTACCTAGCGGCACAGGTACAGTACAGGTACAGGAGTTATTGGCATTGGTTACAGGTACAGTACAGGCAGCGGTTCCAGGTACACCCTCAGCTGCGAATGACGCTGTAGAGCCGGTACCTGGCTAACGAAATTGGAGGATTTGAAGAGGGCAGAATGTCCTGCCAAATCTGCCTACAGACTGAAACAAGGCACAAGGCAGCGCAAAAAAACTGTGTCAATGAACACCCAGAGCAAACAGAAAACCCTTGCGGAGCCAGGGCCAAGAGTTTTACCAGCACCATACCACAAGCACAAATGGTTGGCAGGTTCCCGGCTCTCTGCACAGTGAACGTTACCCAACAAACTGTCGGAATTTGTGCGAGCAGTGTGCAGAGAGAGGTGACCTATTGTAAGGTTTTCGTGCAACCTATATTTTCGCTTTTTTCAGTGTATTTTCCTGATATATGTGTACAAACTGAAATCGGCTATCTCAGCACTGTTTTGGACAGTGTTGGTATCAGTCAATCAGGAATTTCTGTAGTTTTACACTGATGGTGTTTTCAGGTAGGTAGGTAGGTATCTTCGGGAGCTCGGGATGCCTCCTTTGACATTGCAGGAAGAAGGTCTTACCAAGGGGACGTCCTGTCCCTCCCACTGCCCTATGTCAGGTGCCTCTTGAGCCGCTCCCGCATGTGCTTGGGAAGGCATTGTCGCGACCACCCGGTCCATGTGTCCCAGGTGGGAGGGTGTCCCCACATGTGTCCATGGGTAGGGCCACATGCCCCCTCCTTTGGGCGGCAGCTCTGGGGGGCTGCCCAGCCATGTGGAGTATCTCTCACCACAAGGGGTATTGCTCCCGCTTGTCTACGGTACGACCGCCTCACCCTTGTGGCTTGAGTTGCGGGGCCACTCTGCTTGGCAGGTGACCCCCTCCTGGACTGTGTACCGGCTCGCCTGTCACCGGTTGCTTACATGGCTCCGGTTGACGTTTGCCATGGTCCCCGATGCAGCCTGGCCGGGCTCGGACCAGTGGCTTTGGAGTACCGCTCCTGCCACTGGCCCGGTGGGTCGGCTGGGTCGCCCCAGTGCGTCCGACCCATGGGGTATTGGTTCTTTCCTGTCCCTCGGCCGCCCTACGTGTGTGCAGTGTCCTGGGCCGTTGGGCTCCTGTTCACTGGTGTGCCCGCGCGGTTTGCTGTGGTGCGTCTGCGGTGTCCTGGGCCAGCTGGCTCCTGTTCACCGGTGTGCTCGCTCGGTGTGTTGTGTTGCATGTGTGGTGTCCTGGGCCCCTGGGCTCCTGTTCACCGGTGTGCGTGCTGTGGGCGGTGCGCGTGTGCCATGGGTGGTTGTGTCCCTCTTCCTCCCCCCCTAATTTTCGTTTTTTTTTTACTTGTTTTTTGTTTTTGTTTTTGTTTTTTTTTTTTTTACCTGTTTTTTTTTTTTTTTTTGGAAAAAAGAAAAAGAAAAAACAAAAAAGAGGAAAACAGAGGCGCGCGTACACTGCAGGCACAGGCATGGGCAGCTGGTGCGGCGGTGCTATAGCGTTGTGTTCTCTGGCGTGTGTCGTCGGTGCTGTGGCGGCGGTCGCGCCCCAGGGGTGCGGCTCGCGTGTCCTGATGTACATGGGTATGGGTCAGGGTGGGTTTGGTTAGGTGTCTCTTTGCTTCTGGTGCTGGCTGGTTAGGCGGCTGTGTGGGCTGTGGCTGTGGGCTGTGTCTACGCATTTCCCTCAGCGGGCCTGGTTTGGAGTCAAGGGTTGACGGTTTCGGGATGTGGCTCGGGTTTGATTTGTGTTGGGGCTTCGGCTCGGTTAGGCTTGGGTCAGGGTGGGTTTGGTGAGGTGTCTCTTTGCTTCTGGAGCTGGCTGGTTAGGCGGCTGTGTGGGCTGTGGGTGTGGGCTGTGGTTACGTTGTTCCCTCGGCGGGTTTGGTTAGGAGTCAAGGGTTAGCGGTTTCGGGGTGTGGCTCGGGTTTGATTTGTGCTTGAGTTCTGGCTCGGTTAGGCGGTTGCGCGGGGCCGGGCGTGTGGGTAGCGGCGTCCACGGGGTCGTGCGCCCGAGGCGAGTGCGGGGTGGTGCGTGCGGGCCGGCCGTTGGCCGGTGGCCTCACTGGGAGTCCCACACGGAGGGGTCGACGTGCGTGCCGGGGGCGTACGCAGCGTGCAGGTTGGGCAGCAGCGGGGGCATGTGCAGGGCGTCGGCGTGCCTGATGGGGACCTCACTGAGGACCGAGGGGTTGGCGGCAAGCAGTATGCGATGCCCGGGAGGGGTGGTGGCGAGGAGCGGGAGGATGTCCGCGGCCCGCGACGTGGGGGCGAACACGGCGTGGGTCGGGTGCGGCCCCGGGAGCGGTGCTGGGGGGAGCGGGACCACAGGACGGCGGTCTACTGTGAGGTGCCAAGTGGCGTGATGGTGGAGGAGCCGGACTAGGGCGATGCTGTGGCGCAGTGTGTGGGGCTGGGTGCTGGGCGGCGTGGGGACGTGCGGCGCGAGGGGGGGGTTGGGTTGGGTTGGGTCAAGGCCTCGCCTGGTCGCCTACCCACGGTCCGCGCCGCCTTCTCTGCGGGACCCGACTGGGCGGCCGTACCCGGGTGTCCGGTCACAAGGCCTACCGGACTGTTGACCGCCCCCAGACCCCGCGGTGGCGCTCGCGGGCGGGAGATGCCGCCGTGCCTGTGTGTATGTGCCCTTGTGTGTCTGAGGGGGGGGGGGAGAGGGCTGTGGCACACCTGCTTGCTCCATTGTTGTTCGGCGTTGGCGCACATGGCGCGGGGAAGTGTGTGCCTGGTGCTCCAGGCCCCGGCAGGGAGGCTGGAGAGCCTGACGCTGAGCCCGCCGGGGGAGATGTGGGCCTGGGCTCGCAACCTCCACGTCACAAGGACATGCTACCCAACCACTCCACGACTGCCTATTGGCACGGGAAGGCGGTGGTACGTGGCACGACTGGGGTCAGACCCGCACTCCTTGACTGCCTTAGGCACAGATGGTGCTGCCTCGCGGTCTGGTCCCGGCTCCCACGGCCGAGGGCGTACCCTGGGCAGATGGAGGGGCACCAGGGCGCAGAGTGTGCTTCCCTGCCCTGGGTGCCACCAGTGCTGGCTGCACTGGCTGCGGCGCTACAGCCCGCGTAGACGAGGGGGCCCAGAGGGCACCACACCCGAATGGCCTCTCCGTTGAGGAAGGGGGGGGGGGGGGCAGGGGTCGGCTGGTGGCTGTCTGGCCTCCAGGGGTCACCCACAACTGCACTGGAATGCACGGGGCTGTGCTGGCCTAGGCGTCTGTGATGAAGTTGGAGGGGCACGTGCACACCTGGAGGTTCCCTAGGCAGGCCGCTCAAGGGATACCCACAGCGGTCAAGCTGTGAGCCCTTCACAACCTCCACTTTTTAGGCCCTGAGGGCGCCGACTCCGTGCACCCCTCCCGTCGGGGGCGCAGGCTGGGGGGGGAGGGGGTAGGGTGGTGGATGGGTCTACCTGTTCACTTGTGTGGGAGAGGAGGACCACCTGCTGGGTTACCATGCGGGTCCCAGATTACAACATACTTGTCGCTCGGCGTCCGCTCCCTGAGGGACCTCGATCACCATGTGACGGCCTGCAGTGAGGGTGTGAGGGCATGCGGGGGGGGGGGGGGGGTGCTGGGCCTGCTTTCGGTCCGGCCCCATTTCTGTTGGGGGGGGTGGGGGCAGCAAAAGGTCTGCTCCCCTGTTTCCTGGTCCCCAAGAGGAACCAGCCCACGGCCTGCACCCTCGCTTTGTGGTGGCTGAAATTTGGGCCGACAGAGGCGGGAGGGGGGGGGGGGGGGCGGGGCGGTGGCGTGGGAGGGGGCACGGCGGAGGAGTGACGTCAGTGACGTGTGTGTCGTGCTGAGGGTGGAGAGGAGCCCACGGTATCGGACCCGGGTTCGGCGCCTTTGGGCGTAGTGGTGCTCGTTGTCGTGTGCGTTGGCTTCCTTTGGCGTCCGGTTCGTTTGGTGACTTCCGGGCGGGGCCTGGCGTGGCGCCCCGTGGTGGTGGTGTGCTGTGTAACGGGGTTAGATGGCGGCGCCGCTGGCCGGGGGGTCAGGCGCGTCGTGTTGTGTGGCGCGCAGGGCTCCTGGGGTGTTGTGGGTGTCGCCGGTGTCGGTGCGCCGACGCTTGTGGGGTGGTGAGGGAGTGTGTGCGTGCGGGGCTGGGCTTTGGGTGATGTCCCACAGGCGGATGCCGTCTCGCCGCGCTTCCTGGAGGGTCTCCCGCAGGCGCCTGAGGACGTACGGGTGGTCCTGGGGCGCGGGGAGGTTGCGGGGGTGGACTCCCAGGGGGTGGAGCGCATCGGCCAGCATGGCTTCCCATGCGGCCTGCGGCATCCACCCCCCCGCCGGCCGGAGGCGGCAGTTCTCCACCGACCCCTTGCGGGGCCGATGGACCAGGCCCTCGAGGGAGGGCTCTCCCCGGGCCCACTTCCGCAGCTCCCAGAGCTGCGTGTGGGTCCAGCGCTGCCACCACTGTTCCTGGGCGGGCCTGCGGTCTTGGGCGGAGGAGTGGGCGTGGGTGGGTGTGACGGGGTCGTGGGGACCGGCGGCGGTGGCGGGCCTGGGGGATCCCTCGTAGTCCTGTTCCGTGGGGGTGCGTGGGGAGTGGGGGTGCACGCGGATGTGGACCCGCGGGTGTGCGCGTACGGTCTCCGCCTCGGGGTTGGGCGGGGATTCGCGGCGGCGGCGGTAGTGGGGCATGCGTTGCATATGGACTGTCATCGGGGGCCGGTAGGGGGGCGGGGGCGCTGCTGGTGGACCCTGGAGCGGTCCGTGGGCCTGGGGTGCGGGCTTTGGGAGGTGGTGGGACGAGGCGCGTCGCGCTTCGGCCGCGGCGCGCTCCGCCATGAAGGTGGTGGCGGTGCGTCGGTGACGGTGGGGGGGCGCCGCGCTGGGCGCTGCTGCCTTCGGGCCTGGGACGGCTGGGGCCGGATGTCGTAGAGGACATCCTCGGGGGGCCGGGCTCGAGCTGCCGTCGTGGCGCCGGGTTTGGGCTTGGGTTTGGGCTTGGCTGCGGGTCGCCGTTTGGTGGCGGCCTTGGGCCTCGGCTGGGTCGTGGGCGTGGGCTTCGCCGGGGCGTGGGCTTTGGCGGCGGCGGGGCTGCTCGCGGTGGGGGCGGGTTTGGAGGCCCGTTTGGGAGGTGTCCCCCGCGGCCTGGGGGGTGGAGTGTTGGACGAGGACGTGGTGGTGGTGGTGGATGAGGTGGTCGTGGTGGTGGAGGTTGTGGAGTCGGAGGCGGAGGAGAGGGCCGCGGGAGACGGCGGAGGGTCCTGGGCCTCGGGGGCGGGCGTATGATGCTGGGTCCTGTAAGTAGCGAGAACGAGGGTGCAGGTTCGGGCATCGGGCGTGTGCGCGCGTTTTCCCTGGTGATCCGTGCGTGCTGGTGCTGGCGTGGCGGCGTTGTCCCGGCTGCGCGGGCACGTGGGTTACCCGGGGGGTGGCCATCTCTGCTCCAGGACGTGGGGGTGTGTTTGCTGGAGGTAGTCGAGGGTCCGGAAGAAGCATCGCTGGATGCCGGGCATGTCCTCCTCTGTGAGGTGGGGGTAGTTTTGGGTGGGGGTGTGGGGGCCCGGCCATAGCAGCGCCATGAGGCGGGCTGCCACCATGTACGGGCATAGTTGTGGGGTGGTGGGGCGTGGGGGGGTGGGTCCCTCGCGGTTTCGGGGGGCTTCCCTCTGCTGGGGGCGCAGCGTGACCACCCACACCCATCGGTCCGTGGGGATCCCCCAGGTCCGTTGGGTCCACTTGGCGAGGCAATACATTGCCCTACCAAGGCCCTGGCAGCCGCTGCGGATGGAGAGCAGCGTGTCCAGGGATTCGGGTTCCCACGTGCCCCAGATGTGGGGGTCGTCCGGGTCGTCCCCCCTGGCGTACGTGTCGGGGCCTGGGTTGTGTGTGGGGGGGGTGTAGTCGGCAGGGAGGAGGGAGTCGGTGCCGTGTACCACACAGTGGTCTGTGGGTGCGTCGTAGGTGGTGGTGGATAGGGTGTAGTGCAGATTGTACATGAGGGTCATGTACGTGGAGGGGGCTGGCTGCTGCTCGTCGGGGGTGGGGATGTCCCCCGGGACGTGGTGCCGGAAGTTGCTTAGGGAGGCCATCCGGGCCACCCATGTTTCCCGCTCCCACTCTTTGGTGCTGTCGGGGGTGGCGTCGGGTGGGGGGTGGGCCATGTTTGGCTCGCGGTAGCGGGTGCGGCCCTGGGTGCTGTCCCGCTCCGGCACGGGGTGTCCGACCAGGTGTCGCCCCCAGTCGATGGGGGGTACCCAGATCCGGCTCCCCGTGGGGGGCGGGCTCTCGCCGTCTGGGGTGGCGCGTGGGGGGCGCTCGTGTCGGGCGACGTGGAGGAAGGCGTCGAAGAGGAAGTCTCTGACGCCTTCCCCCAGGGTGGCCGCCTGGACCAGGGTGGCCGCCCGGATGGGGGTGCTGGTGCCGGAGGTGCGGAGGTACAGCACGACGTCCTGTTCCCCGAGTCCCCGGAGGTGCTGCCGTACCGCTGTGGGGTTGTGTAGGGCGTAGGGTTCGGCCGGTGCGGCGACTGGTGGTGCGGGGTGTGATGGGGGGGGTGGTGTGGGTTGGGGGGGGTGGTCGTCGTTGTCGCGCGTGGGGTCCGGTGATGGGGTCTCTTGTGGCGGTCGCGGGAGGGGGGATTCGCGGTGGAGTGTGTCGGCGGGGGCATCAACGTCGATTGGCTGGTGCTGGCTGCCGCGTGTTGTGTCCGTGGCCTGGTCTCGGGGGGGGGGCGGGGGGGGGTGGTGCAGGGGTGGCGCTGTTGGTGGTGGGGGGGGCGGGGGTGGGTGTTGTGCTGGCTGGGGGTCTGGGCGTCCCTGTGGGTCGTGTGGGTGTTGCGTGTGTGCGCCGTGTGGCCCTTGCGGTTCTTGACTGGTTGTGGTGCCGGGATGTAGGTGGGAGGCGGCCGCACGAGCGTCCGGGTGGGGCTGTGGTCCGTATGTAATGGGTGGCTGCTGGTGGATGGTGCTCGCTGGTATGGGGTGTGGGTGGGGGGGCTGCTGGTGGTGGCGGGGTGGGGGGGGCGGGGGTGGGTGTTGTGCCGGCTGGGGGTCCGGGCGTCCCTGTGGGTCGTGTGGGTGTTGTGTGTGTGCGCCGTGTGGCCCTTGCGGTTCTTGACTGGTTGCGGTGCCGGGGTGCGGGTGGGAGGCGACCGCATGAGCCCCCGGGTGGGGCTGTGGTCCGTATGTGATGGGTGGCTGCTGGTGGATGGTGCTCGCTGGTATGGGGTGTGGGTGGGGGGGCTGTTGGTGGTGGTGGGGCGCTCCTACTAGGCCCTGGTGTTGCTGGTGTGCCTGCGCGGCTCCTCGCGGGTCCATGGGGGTGTACCGTGGCTCGTATGTCGTGGGCCCGTGTAGCGGGGGCGGCGGGTGGTGCTGGACCGCGTGGTGGTGGTGTGGAGGATGTGCCGGTTGTGTGTGGTACCCCGGCGTTGGTGGGTGTGGTGGCAGGGGCTGGTGGTGGTGGAACACGTGATGGTGTGGTGCGGTGATGTGCGCTTTGTGGGGTGGGTGGTTCCCGGGGCCTGGTTGTGCTGGGGCGTGGTGGGGATGTAGCTGGTGGGGGTCGCTGTAGCTTGGGGGCATTAGGGGGTAGGGGCTGGGAGGGACGGGGGCGCGGTGGTGGTGTTGGTGGTGCCATGTCCCCTGGCTCTGCGCGTACGGTGGTCCTGGCATGGTGTGGACGTGTGTGGGCGGTGGTGGCTGACTGGGCTGCAGGGTTTGGGTGCTGCGGTACGGTGGTGGTGGTGGGCGTTGGTGGTGGTGGTGTTGTTGGTGTGCCCCGGGGGTCTGGGCGTGGGGCGGTGCGGTGTGGCTGGACCCGGGCCTTGGTCGGGGCGTCCCGCCCTGCTGGCGGGCGCGTTGGCGGGCCCCCTGGTGCCGGTGCCCCTTGGTCTTCTTGGCCTGGTGGGTGTCGGGGGCGGGTGAACCCCCCTGTCCCCGTGGGGGCGACGGGGAGCGGGCGCGCCAGCGGTGTGCCTCTTGGAGGCTCGTCTTGAGGCCTCTGACGTAGGCCTCCTGGTCCGTGAGGCCCATCCGCGTGGCGGTGGCCTCGTCGGGGGCGGCCAGGTGGGCGTCCTGAAAAGACGCCCAGCCCTCCGGGGGCGTCTGTTGTGCGGGGTGGGGGTGGTGTGCCGGGTAGAGGAGTGCGCTGAGGGGGTAGGGTGTTCCCTTCCGTCGGCCGAGGGCGTTTGCGAACCGGCGGCACGTGGTTCGGAGGTAGGCTGCTATCTCCTCTGGTGCCGTGTCGGCCCACGCTTCCGGCGTCAGGGCTGCTGCTTGGGGGGCTGGGAGTTGTGGGTCTGGGAGGTGTAGGTCTCGGTGGTGGAGGTATAGGGCGAGGACGATGTGGCGGGCCGCCACGTTCAAGCCGCCTCCGCTGTGGCGTAGGGGTGGGCTGTGGGGGGGCAGGGGTGTGTTGCCCGCGGCCACGGCTATGGCCCATGCGTGGTCCGCCGCGTCCGCCACGTAGTACCCTCCCAGTTGGTCCCGGAGAGTGTCGGTGAGGTACCCGAAAAAGCTGGGGTGGCTGGCGGGGGGGGGTGCGGCTGGGGCCGTGGGCCGTTCGCGGTGGCGGTGGTTGAGGTCCCCGCAGTGGGGGCAGTGGGTGAGGCGGTGCGCGGCTCCCAGGCAGACCCAGTGGTCTGGGTTGCAGGGCAGGGCTGTCTGTGGTAGCCGCTGGCGAACGCAGAGGGGACATGCGGTGGCTGGTGGTTGGTGGTACCTGTGGATGGACGGCGGCGTGGGGGGATGGGGGCTGGTGGCGCGCGCATGCTGGTGGGAGCGTGTGCGGTGCCTGTGGCGCCCGTGTGTGCTGTGCCAGTGCTGTGCTCGGTGGACGGTGTGTAGACGTGGTGGGGGTTCGGTGTTGGTACGTCACGGGGTAGGTTCTCATGGTTGGTAGAACAGGAGTTTGAGGAGGTGGGATTGGTCTGTTGGGGGCAGGGTTGCCGCATGCTGCAGGTATTTGTGGGTGCGGTATGTGAGCTGCTCCGCCGTCTTGGCAACGGCCGTCCGCTGCATGTGCGCTGCCGTGGCCTGGGGGTCCTCCGCGTGGGTGCGTAGTAAGGTGTAGACAGCTGTGATGACGAGTCCCCTGCGGACTGCCTCGAGCACCTCCGTCTGCTTGAGGACGGTGGTGAGTTGCTGGGTCGCCGGGGACTGCGCCAGCCATCCGGCGTGCTGTGCGATGGTGTGGGTTGGGTTCCAGTCTGTGAGGGTGTCCAGTCCTCTGTACAGGGGGCACGCCTTGAAGTGGTCCCATGTTTCTTCCTCCGCGTGGCTGCAGATGCATTTGGTGTGTCCTGCGGGGACGTGGATCGAGCGGCGCGTATACCATCGGTGGTATCGGGTGAGGAGGGGAAGTTGTTCGAGGGCGAGTTGGAGTCGGGGCTTTTGTAGGTGTGCCGGGAGGCTATCCGGGCGTAGGGCGGAGTAGTAGAGGGGGGTGTGGACGGAGTTTTCGAGGCGTCGGAGGAGTTCGGTGTTCGCTGGGTGGCCCAGTGTGGTGGCCAGTTGCTGGATGGGTGTGGGGTAGTGGTACTGCTTGTCTCGATCCGTGTACGGCGTGTCCTCGGGCATCCATTGGGGGGGCTGTGTGGCCAGGGGTATCGGGGGCAGGTGCTGCAGGTGGCTGTGGTGTGGGGTGTCCAGTCGCACGCGTTCGAGCCCTGGGGTGTGGTTGGTGTTCTGGTGTTTGGCCTGCGTGTCTGCGCGTCCATTGCCGTATGCGTAGCGGTGTGACTCCTGCTTGATGATGTGTAGGGCGTCCTGGGGGTGCATGCCCTTGAAGGCCATCCATAGTCCCAACGCTTGTGTGGTGAGGCCCGACTCGAGTGCTTTGTGGAGGGGCAGGTCCGCAAGGCGCCTGGTGAGGTGGATGTCGACCGTGGCGTCCACGACTACCCAGATGTTGCGGGGCCGGACCGTCGTGGGTGGCGGTGTGGCGGTGACGGCGTCTGCCATGGTGCGCAGTTCGCCGTGGGAGGACGCCCCAAAGATGGTGGTCCCGGTGTGGTGTTCCACGTGGAGGCCGTCCACGTGCCGGGTGACGCGCACGGAGGCGCAACCGACCGTGGGGGTGCGTTGCTGGGTGCCGGATGCGTCAGTGAAGTAGATGATGTCGGTGTCGCTGGGTATGGGTAGGCGGGCGATTGCTGTGGGGTGATAGACGTAGATGGGGTTCCCCTGCGTGGTTCTGGCGGTGATTTGCGTGGGTTGCAGTAGTGGCGCTGCATAGACGCCTATTCCCTGGGTAATGATGGCCTGGGCTCGTGGGGTGAGGCGGAGGAGGCCCCTGTCTGGGCGTCCCTGGGTGATATACGCGTACATCAGGTGGAAGAGGTATCCCGTATTGGGGTGGAACTTCTGGCACGTGATGGAGACAGACAGAGCAAACAGAAAACCCTTGCGGAGCCAGGGCCAAGAGTTTTACCAGCACCATACCACAAGCACAAATGGTTGGCAGGTTCCCGGCTCTCTGCACAGTGAACGTTACCCAACAAACTGTCGGAATTTGTGCGAGCAGTGTGCAGAGAGAGGTGACCTATTGTAAGGTTTTCGTGCAACCTATATTTTCGCTTTTTTCAGTGTATTTTCCTGATATATGTGTACAAACTGAAATCGGCTATCTCAGCACTGTTTTGGACAGTGTTGGTATCAGTCAATCAGGAATTTCTGTAGTTTTACACTGATGGTGTTTTCACCATTTTCTGTACTATAAAACTGAGTTTGGGTCGGCGACGGCCAGTCCTGAGATCGCGCGCGCCGATTCAGAAATTGTCGATTTCTGACGATGTTTCAGAGAATTCAATCAGTTTTATTGATAAGATTAATTCTATATCAGTTTTAGACATAAGCGGATGTTACGGCACTATCGCGACGCCGTTCCGTGCCATTTTTTTTGGCGCAAGTATGCCATGTTCATGAATTTTTGTAAAATTGTAGGTGTCTTGAATCCTGAAGTTAAGTACACCAAATCACAGCCCATTAGTAGGGCTTTGCATGCATGTGCTGATTTGGTTTCCAAACGCGTCGGTGCACCGGCACCGCGCGTTGGGGGGAGACCCGTGTTCATGTTGTAAATATGCATTGTTTTGGTCATATTTCATTGTCATATGTCCCCCTTTGTTCATATCTTCTTAGGACATGAAAGGGACCGTTTCGAAATCACTCCCGTGATTTCGTCGAATGTTGAGTATGTTCCCGTCGCCTTGTGTGGTCGCCTTTGGGGTACATTTTTGGGTTATTTGAAGGAAAACTTGGATAAGTTTCAAGGAAAACAAGTTTTAAGTCATTCATTTCCAAAAATGAAAAGAATTTCGAAACGCCCTCAACGACGACGACGACGACGACGAGGACGTTGAAGACGACGACCACGACGACGCAAACATCGTCGACGAGATCTATGGAGCAATTGGTAAACCCCAAAATCATGTTCAAGAAGGTCCTTGGTGCCTACACCATTTGAGGACCATTTGACTACTTTGAGCCCTATTACAAGGACAATGACGACCAAGGAGACCTTTACCATCGCGCTGGGACTGCGTAGCGCTGAAGAACAAGCTGCAGCGCGATCATCCCAATGGTGTGTGCGACTTGATAGTTTTAAATTGATTACTCCAGTTGGGTGCCATGGACAAAGTGCCATGGACCTTTGGATGGTTCTCAAGATTGATTACTCCAGTTGGGTGCCATGGACAAAGTGCCATGGACCTTTGGATGGTTCTCAAGATTCTATCATGACCATGGTGAGTTCTCAACCTCCAGCAAGGACGACAGCGCTGCCCACATCCTGCAGATTACGAAGTGGTCAAGTTGGAAGTCAAAAATATGAAGATTTCAGAAAAAATAATTCATGGTATGGGCCAAGAAGATTGGTGACCTTAATTGGAATCATAATAACTATGGGCCATGAGAAATGGTCTTATTGGTTATTTCTGTATTATCTTATATGATCAGTGGATGATTTTACAAGCTGTGAATTTTCCTGATTTGCTTTGTGTTTTCTTTGGTTTTAGGGTCAGGACATCTCAGAAGTGCATTTTTTTATTTTTTGTTTATTCACTATTTTTTATTTTAAATTCTGTGCAGAGGTCATTTTTTGATGATTAATTTCTGTCCAGGATTGCAGAAATTTTACTGTGATTGAGCCTGGGGGTCAGAGGACCCTATGTGTGAGGCATTTGTGAGTGCCATGAGTGGTGTGTGTGTAGACATGTACATTACATGCGGGTACCGGAACCCAGCGGTGCCTCCTAAAATCCCAGGTCCGGGATCAAAGTAAAAATCTGTGTTTTTTTAGTGCTCCTCGACTTATCTTCATAGATTCAGCCACAGAAGCACCCATTTTCTGTGGGTCTTTCTGAGCTTGGGAGGGGAGTGTTAACCCGTGGAGCAATTCAGTTGCGTGGTTAACACCCGACCCAAATGCTTTGCATTTTTCCCACCCAATTTTGTTGTTGCACTGCACCTTCTTTGTGCTTTTCAGCCTGAGATGTGTCTCAGGACTTGGGAGGGGAGTGTAAGGTTTTCGTGCAGCCTATATTTTCGCTTTTTTCAGTGTATTTTCCTGATATATGTGTACAAACTGAAATCGGCTATCTCAGCACTGTTTTGGACAGTGTTGGTATCAGTCAATCAGGAATTTCTGTAGTTTTACACTGATGGTGTTTTCACCATTTTCTGTACTATAAAACTGAGTTTGGGTCGGCGACGGCCAGTCCTGAGATCGCGCGCGCCGATCCAGAAATTGTCGATTTCTGACGATGTTTCAGAGAATTCAATCAGTTTTATTGATAAGATTAATTCTATATCAGTTTTAGACATAAGCGGATGTTACGGCACTGTCGCGACGCCGTTCCGTGCCAGTTTTTTTGGCGCAAGTATGCCATGTTCATGAATTTTTGTAAAATTGTAGGTGTCTTGAATCCTGAAGTTAAGTACACCAAATCACAGCCCATTAGTAGGGCTTTGCATGCATATGCTGATTTGGTTTCCAAACGCGTCGGTGCACCGGCACCACGCGTTGGGGGGAGACCCGTGTTCATGTTGTAAATATGCATTGTTTTGGTCATATTTCATTGTTATATGTCCCCCTTTGTTCATATCTTCTTAGGACATGAAAGGGACCGTTTCGAAATCACTCCCGTGATTTCGTCGAATGTTGAGTATGTTGCCGTCGCCTTGTGTGGTCGCCTTTGGGGTACATTTTTGGGTTATTTGAAGGAAAACTTGGATAAGTTTCAAGGAAAACAAGTTTTAAGTCATTCATTTCCAAAAATGACTTAACCCGTGGAGCAATTCAGTTGCGTGGTTAACACCTATCAAGAACGGAATAGCCATCTGGTCATCAAAGTCAGGATACTCATCCACGTCCATTGCGATCAATATTGTGACCAATTGAAAATCCTGGAGTTGCATATAACACGGAGTAGCCAAGAACACTTTGAGAGCATCGTGCGTGCACTGTGCCCAGTGCGTGCGTGCATTGTGCACATTGGGTGCGTGCATTGTGCCCAGTGCGTGCCTGCAGTGTGCCCAGTGCATGCGTGCAGTGTGCCCAGTGTGTGCGTGCATTGTGCCCAGTGTGTGTGTGCTGTGTGCCCAGTGCGTGCGTGCAGTGTGCCCAGTGCGTGCCTGCAGTGTGCCCAGTGCGTGCCTGCACTGTGTCCAGTGCGTGCGTGCAGTGTGCCCAGTGCGTGCATTTAGTGTGCCCAGGGCGTGCCTGCAGGGCGTGCGTGCAGTGTGCCCAGTGCGTGCGTGCACAGGCAGGTCTCTGAAGAAGCGCGACACCAACAAAGGCAGCCGAGCAAGGCAAGGAGACCTGCGCTGCCCAATCCAACAGCCAAAGGACCGGAATACCTGATGCGCGACCGTGCGCACTGGATGTAACCTTCAGAATGCTGTCATCATGCAACAACTATAGGCTGGGGACTTGTTTTCGTCACCGCAGGTCTCTGAAGAAGCGCGCGACACCAACAAAGGCAGCCGAGCAAGGCAAGGAGACCTGCGCTGCGCAACCCAACAGCCAAAGGACCAGAATACCTGATGCGCGACCGTGCGCACTGAATGTAACCCTCAGAATGCTGTCATCATGCAGATCTCCATACTGTAGCCTTGTTTTTGTCACTGCAGGTCTCTGAAGAAGCGCACAACACCAACAAAGGCAGCCGAGCAAGGCAAGGAGACCTGCGCAGCCCAACCCAACAGCCGAAGGACCAGAATACCTAATGCGCGACCGTGCGCACTGAATGTAACCTTCAGAATGCTGTCATCATGCAGATCTCCATACTGTACAGTGCAAGACGCGCATGACAAACGTGCGCGGGTGCGCATGATTCTGCTGAGCCTGCGCCAAAAATTCTTATCAAGATTGCTGTTCAGCCAAAAAAGATACAACACTCTATGCGTGTTTTAAGGTGTATATTACCGTGCCCACTGCGAATTTTTTATGCATGATGATTTGTGGGCGCATGTTTGATGGGAAACAGTCTTGATTTTCTGGTCACAGGCATTAGGGTCTCAAAAAACTACGTGGGCGCTGCGGAATTGATCCTCATGATGATTGTTGGGCATTTCATTTGTGCAAAACAGTTACCCTCTGGTCTTGACATGCATTTAAAACCGTGTTTAAGTCCAAAACAGGCATTCGGAACGGAGAGCGTGGGCCCGGAGACAATATAGGCACGATTTCCGGCAGCCCGCGGCTGTGGTAAATCGTATGTGACGATAGTATGCAGGAAGTCGCCCCCCCCTACCTCCCCCCCCTACCTACCCCCCCCCTACCCCCCCCTACCCCCCCCGGAACCCCCCCCTACCCCCTCCCTCTCCCCCCCCTCCCTCCCCCCCTACCTCCCCCTACCTCCCCCCCCCTACCTCCCGCCCCTACCTTCGGCTCGCTTTGCTCAACAGACGGCTCGCTTCGCTCGACGCGGTGGCCAGCCCCCCCACCCCCGTCAAATAACATGACTCATGCGGTGGCCACAGACCGCCTTTTGTGTGCACCGCCTTGTGTGTGCACCGCCTTTTGTGTGTACCGCCTTCTGTGTGTACCGCCTTGCCTGTGGCCCCTTAAATAGCAAGACTCCTGCGATGGCTACAGACCGCCTTTTGTGTGTTCCGCCTTGTGTGCGCACCGCCTTCTGCATGCACCGCCTTGCCTGTGGCCCCTTAAATAACATGACTCCTGCGGTGGCTATAGACCGCCTTTTGTGTGTTCCGCCTTGTGTGTGAACTGCCTTCTGTGTGTACCGCCTTGCCTGTGGCCCCTTAAATAACAAGACTCCTGCGGTGGCTACGGACCGCCTTTTGTGTGTTCGGCCTTTGGTGTGTTCCGCCTTGTGTGTGCACCGCCTTCTGTGTGTACCGCCTTGCCTGTGGCCCCTTAAATAGCAAGACTCCTACGGTGGCTACAGACCGCCTTTTGTGTGTTCCGCCTTGTGTGTGCACCGCCTTCTGTATGCACCGCCTTGCCTGTGGCCCCTTAAATAACATGACTCCTGCGGTGGCTACAGACCGCCTTTTGTGTGTTCCGCCTTGTGTGTGCACCGCCTTCTGTATGCACCGCCTTGCCTGTGGCCCCTTAAATAACAAGACTCCTGCGGTGGCTACGGACCGCCTTTTGTGTGTTCGGCCTTTGGTGTGTTCCGCCTTGTGTGTGCACCGCCTTCTGTGTGTACCGCCTTGCCTGTGGCCCCTTAAATAACAAGACTCCTGCGGTGGCTACAGACCGCCTTTTGTGTGTTCCGCCTTGTGTGTGCACCGCACTCTGTGTGCATCGCCTGGCCTGTGGCCCCTTAAAAAACAAGACTCCTGCGGTGGCCACAGGCCGCCTTTTGTGTGTTCCGCCTTGTGTGTGCACCGCCTTCCCCCCCCATACCCCCCCCTACCTCCTCGACCCCCCCCTACCCCCCCCCTACCACCCCTACCCCCCCCTACCTCCCCCCCCTACCCCCCCCTACCTCCCTCCCCTACCCCCCCCTACCCCTCCCTAGCCCCCCCTTCCCCCCCCGACCCCCCTCTACCCCCCCCAACCCCCCCCTACCCCCCGTACCCCCCCCAACCGCTCCCACCCCCCTCCAACCCCCCCCTACCTCCAAGGTAGGGGAGGGGCGACTTCGTGCGATATATGATGTGACTAAGTCAACCTCATCGTTCCATGTGCCGGCCACTGACAGTGTCACCTTTTTGCTGTGTTTACCTCGACGCTGTTTTCTTTTTTGATGCCTGGACAATTTTCGAGGTGTCTCCACATCACAGACCGTCGGCTGCTCAAGATCTGCTGATAAAGAGAGACTGCAAGGAAACACCAGTTCTCCTCCTTCAATGTTGGACGGATCCATATCGAGCCCAGAGATACTGAAAACTGCTGGCAGCACAAAGTCCACCATGACAGTGATCGCACAACTGAATTGGCTTGTAACTGGGTAGTGTCTACTACGGGTGTGTTTATCCACTGATTGGCAAGGTCCTGGGCATTAGTTGGAAAATCCCACGAGGTTTTATAATAAATTCCCACAGTAATCAGAAATACAAGCAAAGCATATGCAAGGCACCACACCATGAAACCCTGTTGTTGAGATAGTCCACTGATAGTCCCCACGACGTCAATACATGAAACAATACATGGACAGAGCCAATTGGACAGAGCCAATTCAGGCTGGCAACACCCTACAAGAGGAGGCATTGCAAAACATAGTGTGACGCCAATAACATAGCATAACATAACATATACACAAGACAGGACAACGAAAGTCGCAAAATTTCTGGTTCCTTCGATCTCCTTCTGTATGCGTGTGCGCGTGCATTGTTGCGCGTGTTCGCTCTGCCTTTCCTCGCTCGCTCTCTCATTCACTTGGGCTCACACTACCCCTCGCCCATCGTTCCCTCCTCGCTCGCTCCCTCCAACCCTCGCTCACTCCTTTACCCTTACCAACAAAGCTGGCCCCTCTGAAACATTGTATGTAGAGGAATGCAAGGTCTAATTTGCGATGAAAGGCTTTGGAGACTAATGCAAACAAAGCGGGAGACAGTGGGCATCCTTCTTTTATCCCTCTATATGCCTCGTACGACAGAGCATTACAAAAGTTCATTAGTTTTGAACAACCAGGGACAGCAGAGTCCGCATTTAACATAGACAGTGGGTCGCCCAGCCACTCAATGAGCCATACCCCTCTGAGGACAAGAAGGAAAACACAAATATTCCCAAGGATGCGCGCAAAGCCACATACGACCTCTTATTGATACCTAAGCATGCTAGTGGCCCACAGCGAAAAGACCTATGTGATAGCCACCTTTCTGCTAGTAAAACCAATGACAAAAAAGCAGTCTAGTTGTACCAAGAAAAGCACCACCCACACGATTGAGCTATGATGACCCTGCACAAGAGCTAACCTTGGGGAGACCCCTTTGTGCTCTCTCTCTATTTATTGCCCTTTTTCGAAAAAAAAAAAAGGAAAACCTACCTCCCTAGCACAAGACCCGCATCCCAAAGCACTAACACTCAGAGGGTGGTGGTTGCTTTCCTTGACACACACACACAAAAGTACAATAACTACAAGTAAATACTACACAAAAAGACATTCCCTCGTCTAAGACAAGGAAACACAAAGAGAGAAACGGAGTGTGGCGGAATGGAGCATGAGAGCACATGAATATGCATGTGTGTATGGAGTGTGTGGACGCACCTCCTATACTACATGTTGATGTGAACGCCATGCATGTGACCTCAACACTTCATTCCTTTACCTACCTACGATTATGCATGAACGAACACGTGCATGACATGAATCATAATGAGAACAGCATTGAAACCCGAGAGACATTGGAACCCATTATTGGAGATTCATTGTTCATTCATACATATATGCAGTCATGCTTTATCTTGACCTACGTGCATGCATTCCTACTTCCTACATATGTATCACACTCATGCCATGTCATGCTCTGGCTATGAGTGCTCACCTTCATACCTTGCCAAACCTTCATACCTTGACAAAACTTCAGTGAAACGTGAAATACCAAAAATACCCAATGGATGTGTAGAAACATGCAAGACAAGTATGAGCATGACCATCTTGACATTACAATAGTGCTGAATTTTGGGAATCGCAAAATGCGGTATCCCCGGGCATCCTCTTGATTACAAAATGGAGGATTGGAATAGAACATGTAAAATTCTTCGAAATTTTGTAATTTTTGAGATCGCTAAGCAACCAAACCTCGAAATTACGACTTCGCGATTAATGTCGCCCGCGGTCGGGATCCATCTTCATCGGAAGCTGGATCTCGCATACAATTCAGCACTATACTTACCATACGTTGGACAAAAAGACAATTTACGGACCACCGCATGTCCGGTGCACCCCCCTCGTCGGGTCAAAATGTTATCCCAAGAATCCGGAGAATCTTTTGCTTGAAAGATACACCGAGTGTGCGAGCAGAAAAAAAGAAGCGATGATGTGATATGTATGGCGGAGACTTGGCGCCCAATGGGGTGCTCCGCGTTGATGGGGGTGGTTGTGTCCAAAGAAAGATAGTGTGAGGCCGCCATCCCCACACCATCAAGCCGGACACTAGGGTCGCGACGTTGGAAAAAAAGATTGCACTCACCCTGCTTATGGTTGGGGTGCGAGGAGGAGGCCAGGCCTACAACCCCTAGTTCACGGAGAGTCATGATTTCCGGAGTATATATATTTTTTCCTCACGGGAAAAAAAAGATACATTAAAGTTGGCCGTCGAAGCGCCTCCTTTGAGCCTTTACAAGGTTTTCCGAGTCACCTTCGCCAAGCAAGTGGCAAATCGGTGATGTCAGCATGGGCGGCCTAAATTGACTCACATTTCGTAGGCGTGCATTTGTACACCCAACACATACCGCACTCGTCCTTCGACGGATCGCAATTTTCAAACCACCGTTGTGTGCGTCGGTGTGGCGTTGTCCCTTGAGGGGTATAGGAGTAATCGGGTTGAGGTTGGTCATCCTCTTGCCCAATTGTCCCTTGAGGGACATCAGCTGGTGTCGGTGGTGTGGGTTGGTGTTGTTGAAAGTTGTAATGACTTTGGTTGGACCTCTGCTACCATGAACTGTGATGACTATGCACAAGATCTAACCTTGGGGAGATCCCTTTGTGCTCTCTCTCTATTTATTGCCCTTTTTCGAAAGAAAAAAGACAACTTACCTCCCTAGCACAAGACCCGCATCCCAAAGCACTGACACTCAGAGGGTGGTGGTTGCTTTCCTCCTCACACACACAAAAAAATACAATAACTACAAGTAAATACTATACAAAAAGCCGGTTCCCTAGTCTAAGACAAGGAAACCGAAAGAGAATAACGGAGCGTGGCGGAATGGAGCATGAGAGCACATGAATATGCATGTGTGCATGGAGTGTGTGGGCGCCTCCTACACTACATGTTGGTGTGAACGCCATGCATGTGACCTCAACACTTCATTCTTTTACCTACCTACGATTATGCATGAACGAACACGTGCATGACATGAATCAGAATGAGAAAAGCATTGAAACCCGAGAGACATTGGAACCCATTTTTGCAGATTCATTGTTCATTCATACATATATGCAGTCATGCTTTATCTTGACCTACATGCCTGCACTTCTACTTCCTACATATATTTCACACTCATGCCATGTCATGCTCTGGCTATGAGTGCTTACCTTCATACCTTGCCCAACCTTCATACCTTGACAAAAATTCAGTGAAACATGAAATACCAAAAATACCCAAGGGATGTGTAGAAACATGCAAGACAAGTATGAGCATGACCATAGCGACATTACAATCGCGCTGAACATTGGGAATCGCAAAATGTAGTATCCCCGGGCATCCTCTTAATTGAAAAATGGAGGATTTGAATGGAAAATGTAAAGTTCTTCGAAAATTTGTAATTTTTGAGATGGCTAAGCGACCAAACCTCGACATTACGACATCGCGATTAATGTCGCCGGCGATCGAGATCCATCTTGAACCGAAGCTGTATCACGCATACAATTCATCACTATACTTACCATACGTTGTACAAAAAGACAATTTACGGACCACCGCATGTCCGGTGCACCCCCCTCCTCGGGTCAAAATGTCATCCCAAGAATCCGGAGAATATTTTGCTTGAAAGATACACCGAGTGTGCGAGCAGGAACAAAGAAGCACACCACCCGGCATCTGAGGTGAAGTGATATGTATGGCGGAGACTTGGCGCCCAATGGGGTGCTCCGCGTTGATGAGGGTGGTCGTGTCCCAAGAAAGATAGTGTGGGGCCGCCATCCCCACACCATCAAGCCGGACACTAGGGTCGCGATGTTGGAAAAAAAGATTGCACCCACCAAGCTTATGGTTGGCGTCCTATAGGAGGAGGCCAAGCCTACAACCCCTAGTTCACAAAGGGTCATGATCCCCGGAGTATATATTTTTTTTTTCTCGCGGGGGTAAATAGATGCATTAAAGGTGGCCGTCGAAGCGCCTCCTTTGAGCCTTTACAAGGTTTCCGAATCGCCTTCGCCAAGCAAGTGGCAAATCGGTGATGTCACCATGGGCGGCCTCAATCGACTCACATTCCGTAGGCGTGCATTTGTACACCCAACACATACCGCACTTGTCCTGCCACGGATCGCAATTTTCAAACCACCGTTGTGTGCGTTGTCACTTTCTGAGTGTCTATTTTTTTTCGATTGACCCTCAGCATTTTGTTGATGGATCCACCAGTAGTCCAGGCTATTCCGTGATTGGTGAAAATCCTGGGCTGTTCAAGTTCTGGAGCCTTTCCCGCAGTTTTCAAATCATCATCTCAATTCCCGAGTCCAAATCCACACTCGCAACCTTTCAATTGACGCCAAGTCGCCTTTTCATTCATCCCGAGAACACCATGAATTTCACCCTATTTGGAAGCTCCAAAGCCGCCGATGATGGCCTTTCAACGCTATTTAACTATTCCCCGGCACACCTCTTTCAAACACACCAAGCCTCAAATTCGCCGTTACAAACACGCTTTCCGTCACGCCAATTTGAAGCCATTGAAGGCAAAATATTTGACACGCGCCAACACATTTTCGTTCCCGAAGTTTACCGCCGTCTACAAGACTACTCCGAGTTCCACCTGGATGTGGAAGGCACCGATATTCAATCCGCCTTTGTTGGGAGCAACTCCACGGACATTCTAGACCGAGGCAGGGTCTCTTCCGTTGCGCACAATAACTACAACGAGCTTGAAAAGCTTTTGTTCAAGCACAAGCGTTTCTACCTAAAGCCGTATGAGTTAGACTATTCTCAAACAGAAGCCAAGAAGTCTCCGCCTACCGCCACCCCGTGGGCCAAACAATTAAGAACCGTGCTAGACAAAGCCAAAGAAGAGAACAAAGACTGAAAGACCTCAAAGGATGGTTCGTTATTCCGGCGTGGGACGCTCAAGTGGTTGCCGCCACCTTTCGCATGCTAGGCTCAACTTCCGCCCTTTTTCCTCTCCTTCCTTACATTTCTAGCGTGATATGTATGCACGGAGCACAACTTCCGGACGCCTACAAGGTCAAAAAGGACAACAAAGACTCCTACGAGTTCCGCACGAGCGGCCATCAAACGATGCCGTATGTTGCCTTACTCCCCAACACCTCTTCCTCTGACGGGTGCGGATATGAAGACATCAATTTTAAGTTTGAACCCTTCCGCTTCGCCGCCAAGCATGCCCATCCAACGGTGCGTGACCTCCAGTTGCACAAAACGCTACGTTTTGAGGTGAGCATAGAGTTCCTTGATCACATTGAGCCTTCGCCGCCAGAGGAGAGAGACAAGTCTCAACCAAAACAACGCAAAATTGGAGACGCCCGTGCATTCATGAAGTTAATGAACAAAATGTTTGGCCCCGTGCTAGCAAACGTATCGGTAAACACCAAGAATGCTTACTACCCGTTTGGCCACATAGTTCCTTCCGAGAGCCCGCATTGGGCCTACTACTGGTTTGATTGGGAACTCCCATCCCGCTTTGCCGACTAGCTCATGTTCAAAGTCCGCGAGTGCGCCCAATTCCTCACCGGAGAACTCCTTGCAATGGACATGCACGCTTTGCCGACTACCGAAGTGTATCGAGCCGTGATTGCTAGGGACAGGAAGGAAAGAGACAAAGACCTACAAGCCCCGGAAATGCTCACAATGATGATCGCCAACCTGCCCGGAGAACCGGGCGCCTCAGCGCCCTTAGGAGCGATGTTCCGGTCTAAAGACTCCTTGGTCGTGGCGATTGACACCACACACGCGCCGTGCGACGTCATGAAAACCGGGGTCCAAACGCTAGCTATCCGCTTCTTCCACTCATGCGGCATTGTTCTCTTTCATGGCATAGACGGGCAATTGGTGCGGTTTTCATCAAGATCGGACGGCAATACGAGGTCCGCGCCTTCGGGCGCCCCCGAGCGAGCCCACGCAACGCGGGCCCCGCCCTCATACGACTCGTCTAAGGCCCCGAAGACCGCCGTGCTCCTAGTGGCCCCAAGATTGGCGCATGCTCTCGACTTACGCGTTGAAGCGGGGTTCCTTGGCCCATACGTGTCGTTCAAACCCACGCGACCTCCCTACAAACACCAACAAGCACACCTCGTGGTCTACGAAAAGGAGGAATCCGCGCTGCTAGGGCATGATTTGAAATATGGAGACGCTGCCTTTGCCCCACTACACCGCAACCTCCTTGCCCTCGAGAAGATACTCCCCGCTGAAGACCCGGATGTGGCCGAGCACGAGCAACCCATCGTGCAGCGCCTCCAAGCAGGCGCCGCCTTGGGGCCCGTGACCTTCGTGGGCCAGCTTGTCTCCGCCCGTCGTGATAGGCCCGCAACGGGGCTGACTGAGCGCATCAG
This sequence comes from Eutreptiella sp. 'Long Island Sound 2002', assembly GCA_964036045.1. Lineage (NCBI taxonomy): Eukaryota > Euglenozoa > Euglenophyceae > Eutreptiales > Eutreptiaceae > Eutreptiella > Eutreptiella sp. 'Long Island Sound 2002'. The sequence goes on from OZ038381.1 coordinate 6,931,538, forward strand.
CGAGTGGAACGCGGTACCGGAGGATGGCGACGCCGCTACGCCAACACCGGGACCAAACCACATCGAAGAGATGTCCGAGACCAGCGTCCCGCTACTTGCTCCGCTGGGAGGCGAGGCTGTAACCGCTGCATAGTGGCGGATCTTTCTTGTGATTGCGAAGCCTGTAGCCTTGATGCCCCAGGGGTCGTAACGCCCGACACTGCCCCTGATATCTCCGAACCCAACTGACCCTCTTCAGACCCATATCCAGCCTCTGGGAGCGACATATGCGAAGCAATTGTAAGTCCATTGAACTCCATGGTGGAATATGAATAGTCAGAAAACCCGGTCTACAAAAATGAAGCAGACATAGAATCTCATTGTGCATCCATCGCACACAATGACACAACGTGAAATCATTCGAAATAATTTAAATAAATCCGATTGGGAAATCACGAAAGACAAATGCGACTCGACGCGCGCTCACAGGCGACATCTGGCGGCGAACGGAAAACATGAAAACAAGCGGAAAATTTACTGCACTAATGTACATCTGAGAATCATTGAAGTTCTGATCACATTGATGTATAAACTGAGTGCTGTCACTGCTGCCGTTACACTCGCCCTCTGAAAACATACGCCAGTATGTCAGGCTGGGTCAAGTGAAGTGAAAGAAACGGCTAAAGTGACCAAAAACCGACTAATCTATGCGAAAATGTGAGAAATTGAGTTGAATTGAGCAAAATTGTGCTGAGATCTGTTGTTCGCGATGGCCATCGACTTGAATGAAACGCATAGGTACCATAGGGCACACAGAAACAGCTTCGATCAAGCTCGAAAAATCGAAAAATTAAAAGTCTGAGTGAAGAATGTACATGCATGATCAAGATCCATGATCCATGATGAAATCAGGATCTGACATCCCATTGCCAGAAAACAGAAAAGGAGTGTCGCCAGGTCGTCAAGCGTCCAAAAAATAGGGTATCCCTTCATGGAGTCCAAGATATGTGAAACTGGTCGGTGTCATTTGCAGTCATGAGACCAGATGCCAGATTATGGTACAAAATGGACTGAATTGAGACCAAAATCAGTGAATCGCACACAGATTGAAGACGGCGAAGTCTGCAGCAAGCCAATATAGGTCCAATTCATTGTCGGTAGATACTGTGTGTTGTGCTGAACGGAAATCCAGTTCTCATTCATAGCCAATCCAGGTCAAATCCTCATGATGATGATGATTCCCATGATGGAAATCCAATCATTTCAGTAACGATAGCCAAGAAAACCCAGTGCGTGCACCACACTGTCAGTATTGTCTCCAGGGCTTCATGTTTAATCCAGTACGAGCCAGAAGAGGTAATTGACTCAATATGATTCCAGAATGTAGAAGCATCCAATGCTTGGTACCAGGAATTTGCCAAATTTGAGCTGATTCTGAGGGGGATTCCAACACAATCCACAGATGAACAGCGAGTCGACACAAGTAAGAACACCATCGTTGTCACTTGGTCTATATAAGCCCTTTGACAGCGGTCGATTGAAAAACAAACCAACAGTCTCAATGTAAGAGCTGATTGAAATGACATTGTCAGCAGATCCGTCAAACACATGAAATGCATCAGATTCAGTCATGTGCCAGAATCTCTGAAATGAGCACGAACTCGAACGAGTCCTTCCCAAGGCGAGTAGAGGGGCATAGTCAACAGCAAAACACGAGAGTGTGCCGTGGTTGAGGATAAAGGCCTTTCGGAACTTCCGATGGGAATCATTTACGATGAAGCACATGATTCACATGATGACCATGATGGGAATGATGGATGAGAATGACCAGGATGATCCCAGAATGTCCCATCATCTGTTCATCGAACCACATAGACGATGCGCCAGGACTGTTTGTCCTAATGCCAAGGGTATATGTCGACCGTAAACCTTTTCGAAAGTTTCGGCGATTAAAATTCTGATCAGATCTTGTCTCGAATGGATTCTGCCACGATTGGAGCTTCTTCTTGTGCTTGTAAGTCTTCCTTGGTGACACAATCTTTGATCAGCGAGAGCTCACGGTCAATCTCAGGGTGCTTCTTCAGGAACTTGATGAAAGTGTCTGTATACCCATGGATAAAGCTGGAAGCTGGCTCCCATTTGTCTTCTTCTGGACCGAATCCTTTCCATCTGCACAGAAAGTACCACTTGTTTCGAGCATTTTTCTTGTAATCAAGGATCTTCTCCAACTCGAAACTGCTGGTGACCATCTTCCTGTCGCTCAGGTACTTCGAAGTCCAATGGAGAGGCTTGAACCTTCCTTTGGGGCAGGGTACTTCGGCCTTCAAACGGTCCCGATGTACTTCTTGATCTTTGCCCGGTTCAACCTCAAGGTTGAATGTAGTCTCACTTAGTTGACCACTGACTTGGAATGGGCCTTCCCATAAAGGTAACAATTTGTTGTCGTCCTTCAGGGTCTCGTCTGACTTACGAAGCCAAACTTGCTGGCCTTTCTCGAAGGGTTTTCCTTGTGTTCTCGACTGATTTTTGGATTTCAACCAATCTGCTTGACTCTCCACTTTCGCTTGGATCCACTTGGACTCTAAATCCTTGATCCTCTCAAATCATTGTGAGGCGTCGTAACACTGCCTTGGATGATACATCACTGGTCCTGGACCCATTTTCTCACGACCAAAAACAAGCTCATTCGGACTTAATCCAGTGTAATTCTTGGTCCGATGGTATCTCCTTAAGACACAGTAAATTGTTTCCAACCAATTGTAGTCTTTTTCAGTTGCCAGGAATTTTCTCAGAATGTTGATAAGAATTCTTCCAGCGGGTTCAGCAGGGAGGGCTCGATGGTCGTAGACTCAGGCACGAAGATGATCAACTCCCAATAGAGCACACATGTTCTCCCACCGAGTCCTAATGAAATCCTTCCCACTGTCCGTCAGAATTTCACTGGGAACATCCCAGTTACTCATCCACTGACTTGCAGTCCACTTGGCAGCCATTTCAGAGGTGAGATGCTTCGTGTTGCAAGGGAGGACCTGGATGTAGCCACTGTGGCGGTCTTGAATTAACAAAACCCCATCGATTGGCTTCCTCGTGTAGAGACATTCCTCTTGGATTTGTCCCAACTCGAAGACATCCGCCGTCGCCTTGTCGAACAACCTCTCAGGAATTGGCAATCCCTTCAGTAGTCCTTCTGCCTTTTGATTCTTGGGGATGTTCGCCTGACATTGCTTGCATCCTTTGGCAACTCGTTCACAGGCACTCTTGAGGTCCCGTGTGTACACTCTGTGTCGTAGCTCCTTCTCCAGAACACGGGAATGTCCGTGGGATGTCTCATTCCGATGCCAATGTTTGACATATTGATCAATTAGACAATCAGGAACACAAATCCGTCCTTGCCAAAATAACTTGTCGCCTTGGATTTTGAAATCAGACGTCTCTTCAGAGTCGTAAGGCTTGTTCCCTTTCAACTTGTGGTATACAGACCCAACGAACTTGTCCTCCTTGTACATCTTCGTCCAATCCACATAGAGGAAGGAAGTTTCCTTGTCCTTTTGTTGTGGAGGGAGCGTGGATTTCGCCTTGGATCTGGTCACTGGAAACACATTAAGGAGTGGCAGCGAAGACTCAGAGTCAGAGTTAACCCTTTCAGTCTGATCTGCCTTGGTAATCTCCTTTCATCTGACCAATTCAACCTTCATCCGATTCTTAATCGAACATTGAAGACATTGTTTCTTGATCAGTGCTTGTTCCTCCTTATCAAACTCGATCACTTCGGCTTTATCCGTCGCTGTCCCATGAAAACTCACTTCAGAGTAAGCCTCTGAGGCTGGGTAGGCCCAGCGACTCAGGGCGTCCGCCACTGTATTGGAAGCGCCCTGGAATGTAAGTCACGTGGAGGTCAAATCTGCTGAGAGTTTCATGCCAACGGCCTCTCCTCCCAGCTGGTCCACCAGGGGTATCCACATGTTCTGTCCTCCAGCTCTCCAGTGACTTGTGGTCAGTCAGTATCTCAACGCGATGGCCCAAGATCCAACCTTCATAACACCGTAAGGCACAAAGGATTGCGTAGGCTTCTTGTTCCCTTGGACTCCAATTTCGCTGTCTTGTTGTAAGCTTGCAAGACCAGAAAGCCAGAGGATGATGGTGACCTTCGTCATCGACTTGTTCGATCGTAGCACCAATGGCGTAACGACTGGCGTCTGTACGAATATAAAAAGGTCTTCCATCCAACCACGGAGTCTTTAATGTAACCACATTTGCCAGTGCTTCCTTGAGACCAGTAAAGGCCTCTTCACATTCTGGCGTCCACTTGAGCTTGACTTGAGATCCCTTCTTTCCTTCTATTGTGCCAACCTTGAGTAACTCTGTCAATGGACCAGAGAACTTGGCCTAGAGGGGAAGGAACTCGTGGTAATAATTGCAGCAGCCTAAAAAGGCACGAAGCTGCGTGATGGTTTTAGGCCTTTCCCATAGCTGCAGGGCAGCCATTTTCCCTGGGGCCGGTCTTCTTGTCCCGTCCTCCAAGACAGAGCCACAAAATTCCACGCTCTGGAGGAATATTTTGCCCTTCTTGGGTCCACACACGAGCTTCTCTTGTCGAAGGACTTCGAGAACTTTGCGGACTTGTTCTTCGTGCAACTTCAGGCACTCATCGAAGGTTTTTCCCAACGGCGTGGCAATCAGAAGGTCGTCAATGTAGATGCTGCAGAATTCTTGTAAATCCAGAGACTTGTGCTTCTGAAATGAAATAGTCTCCATCATCTTCTGGAACATCGACGGCGCATTCTTCAGACCCATCGGCAGTACAGTCCACTGGACAGTGCCACAGGGCGTGCACATTGCCGTCAAATGCCTATCCTCCTTTCGAAGTGGCATTTGGTGAAAGCCATGGCGCAAATCCAACACAGTAAAGAGCTTACCTTTGGCTCTTGCAGCGATCTCCTTCTCAATTAAAGGAAGAGGATGCGCGTCAGGTACCGTGGCGGCATTCAGAGCTCTGTAATCCACCACTAGACGCCAAGTATCTATGCTCGATTGGTCAGCAGGTGGGGGTTTTGGCACAGTAAATGGTGCTGAACACCACTCAGAACTCATGCAGCCCTCCAACCAACCGAACTCATAGAGATTGCGCTCAATAATCTTTCGCAGGGCATCTGCTTGGGTGCCGTGAAGGTAGAATGGACGTTGTTTGTGCACCTTTGAGCCTTGGATTATCTCAATCTTGGCTTCCCCATTTTCCCATCGAATTGGGGGGTTTTTCCACAACTTCCCACTCAGCACGTCATCTTTATAATCTTCGAACACTGCGTCCCTTCTTGCAGATATCTTGTCTCCGTCGACCTGATTCCCACATTTAATCACCGACATTATGTCCACTAATTTGTGAATTGTTGGTCGTGGTCTCATATTCTTGGCCACTTCATTCCAAACTTCTTCGTCGCATTTTTGGCAGATGAAGCTCACCTGAGCTCGCTCCTCCGTGGGATCCCACCAATTAAGGGGGTCCACGAATGTCTTGAAGGGATGGTCGGACGAATTCAGCTGCATTCCTGTCAATTCAGGTGAAAGTCTTGGAAATTTGTCGTCATTCTTGCTTGAAATCTTGACATTTTTGGCTTGATTCTTGTCTGATGGGGACAAATTGCAATGGATGGAGGCGTTCTCTTGAGGGATGCCGATTGTCCTTCCCTCCTTCCGCGACGATACGTCGGGATTCCGCTCTCGATCGTCTCGATCCACTTCAATTTCGTCGATTCTTGAGGAATTTGAGATGACCTCTTCTGTTCCCATTTCACTGTCATCTTGCCAATAATCTCCCAGATTCCCGTCAACTAAGCACGCTAACGTGCTCCACGAACGCTGTGGCAAAGGCTTGCCATTGTCTTCGCAATACAGCTTCACTCCCTTGTGAGGTAGCTCGACAATGTCGATTGAAATGTCCATAATGTCCTTGAACCAAGATTGTTTTGGCCAGTTGGGGACAATTAAAATCGCCTTTGCGCCGGATTGCTTCAGCTTCTGCACCAACCGAGGAAAAGCTTCGAAGGGCTGATTGATCCAAAGAGGTTCAGACCAGTCCTCACTCCAGGCATCGTCGTAGAACTTCGGAAATCTTTTATTCTTTTTGTTTGCAAAAGCATCAACTTGCGGACGAAAATTGTGGTTCCTTTCGAAATAATCCACCAGAATGTCCCGCCATTTCTCGACTACACGATAGCAAACTGACTTCCACTTCTTGCAGTTCAATGATTCCACCTTTCCTTCTTCGAATTCTTCTTGATTCCCTGTCCATTCCTGCCCATCTTGCTGAATATGCAGCTTATTTCGCTCCTTGAATTGGTGTATACTCTTGGTATATGGGTGCAGATAATACAGGTGTGACGGGTCGCTGGTCGACGGATCCTGGAGGAAGCATGTCCTGTGTCCCATGAGCCACACACGGTGAGCGTGAAGCCATGGTTGATCCAAGAATAAATCATACTTTATGCTGGCTTCATAGAATTTTCCAGCAAACCAATTCTCCGTGACTGTCTCCTCCACGCTCCACACAGATTGTTTCACCAATCGGACCGCCAACTCTGCCTCTCTGTCGCCACCTTCAAGGCGATGTCCGCTCACTCCCTCCAGCTGGACAGGTGTCGAGGACATCTTCGCCTCGTCCTCCTGCAGAAAGCCTTTCCTCACCAGATTGACCTCTGAACCATTGTCAATCAGACATTTGGCAAGTTTAACCTTACTATCTGTCGTCCTGACCTGGATCCAGCAGACAAACTGGCGCTGCTTGCCTCGCCGGACAGCGCTGAGGACCCAGGTAGGGTAAAGGAGGCCGGAGGAACGCGCCAGCCGATCCCAGCAACGTCCATCCACCGCCCCAACTACCCTGATGGGCTTTGTCTCCTGCCACTCAACCCCAGTGTTGGGAATTGGGTCAAGTTGGCTTCCCTATGGCCATTCTTCTTCGACGTTCGGCTGCACGTCCTGTACTTGTTCTTCGTCAACCCATTGTTCTCCTGCTTCAACGGCATTGACTCCTTTTCCACGTCCACGACCACCAAATGACTTTCCACCACCACCTTTCTTACCTCCTTGGCCTTTGTTGTTGGAGGTGTTGGAATTGGGGTTCGATTCGTTGGATCTGCCCTTGCCTCGACCTCCAGTATCCTTGTTGTTGCCGAAGGTCTTGTTTGCTGGCGTCTCCGTATACAGGGGGTTGCCATTCACCTTGGAATCATCTTGATTCCCGGACTTTCCTTGTCCCTTTCCACTCTTTTCGCCAGATTTTCCACCAGATTTTGCACGGGCATCGGTCCATCTTGAGACGCTTGGATCTCCGCCTTGCTGCGAGTAATCTTTTGGTGTCCAATCCCTGTTCTTTCCTTTGGACTTCCCTTTACCCTGTCCCCTTCCATGCTGGTCAGCATCTCGTGCTCCATCCTGCTGGGGATTTTTGGAAGAATTTCCCTTTCTATCCATTTTGGACTGAATTGTCTTGAGATCTGAGGGCGTCCACCTGTGATCTGCGGTCGTGTGAGTCGCCGCTCGACCTTCCTTTTCAAGGGCAATGCACACGGAGCATCCCTTCTCACCAACGGCACTGACCTTGCCTCCGAAGCCTTGTGCATCCTCTGACTTCTGGCGTTCTAAGTTTGCATACTTTTCAAGTTGGTCCCAGATCTGCTCGACTCCATACGAGAAGATCCACGGCCGCACCTTCAAAACTGTCCCCTTATACTTCACTTTTCCATCCACCATGCTACAGAAAAACTCCGACTGTTCAGAATCATGGAAACCAACTCTCCATCTGCCCTCACGAATAGTGATGTCTTTCAATCCCGTAGCACTGATAGAGTGTAGCAACTCACGAACTGCCATTTTTCCCATAGTCTCCGGCAATCCTCGGACTTCAACCCAGTTGCCCAGGACTTTTTGGTCCGCCTGGGAGTCCCTGATCTTCTGCTTCGTCTCCGGCGTGAGCTTGCTCAAGAGGATCTTCTTCATCTCGCCTTCAGAAAGGCCTTCTCCCGAGTTCTCCGCCTCCTGCACCAAAAACTCCCAATCTTCCCTTGCTATTTGGATCTCTTCAAGAAACAATTTCTCGATCGCCCTGAAGTTCTCGGGACGGTTCCTGTAATGATCCTCAGGGAGTCGAGAGCCTTTCTTTTTGAGACTTCGATACAGCTCTTCATAAGTCAGGGGATCTCCTTGATTCTGCCTTTCCACATAAAGATTATATGTACTTTCCCTGAGTTTGCCAGTCAAACAGTCCATCAACCCGAGAATCCAGAGTTCCTTGTGGAGTTTCTCCGTCTGCAACCAGACCATGATCTGCCTTTCGAAGGACGCCCAGTAATTTGGGTGCCCTGAGAACTTGGGCTGCTTCATTACTGAACCTCTGAGCCTCATGTGCAAAGGGTTGAGCAGGTGGTTCAGGTTGAAACCTGTGGATGTGCCAACCGGATTGACGAACACTGGGTTGACGGCGGCGCCTCCCATTGCCTGTGCTTGCGCAATTGCGGCCGCCAACAACGCCTGGTCCACAGTAGGCTGCACGAACGGCGTTGGTTGCGCTTGATGCAGCCTCATCTCCTTCAATTTCTTCTGCTTTTCCTTCGTTTTGGCCTCACTTTCCTTCTTTTCCTTGCCTTTCTTCTTCAAGGCTATTGATCTCTCCTTCACGGTGGTCCTTGCTTCTCCATCAATATCATCAACAGTACCAACAGACAGTATAGACCGCTCCGACGAAGATTCTCCTCCTTCGGTACCCAGATTGAACCCAATAGGACTTGTAAATCCAGTAGGGGGAATACCAGAATTTCCAGTAAAGGCTGGGTGTGAACCAGTAAAAGCTGGGGGTGCCGGAGAATGTGGAACGCCGTAAGGCGTGGATGCAGGTGCAGCTGAGGAGGTAGGTGCTGGGTGACTTGCCATTGTAGGCGCTGGTCCAGTGAGCCCAGTAGTGCTCAGATTTTGTACCAGATTGGTCAACTTCTCCAGCTTTTGCTCCATCTCCTTCCACTTGCTGTCGTCATCCCTCTTTTTCCCCTTGGCGGCCTTCTTCAGCTCCTTCACCCTGTCTTCCAGCGACGAAACCTGGCGTCGACAGGAGCAGTCCTTGGCACACTCACCACAGGACGGGCATCTTGTCTCTTTTCCTTTGCTTCTCACCTCGTCAACCCAAGTGTCAACACTGCAGGTAGAGCTGGGGAGTTTGGACAATTGCTCCCTGGAGAGGTGAGAATGTGTCGAAGCACACCTCATCTCGTCGACCTCTTCGTCGTTCGGACCCCACGCGCCCGACGGACCAGCGTGCTTGTGCACATGCTGGCGTCTTTCCTGGGCAATGATGGCCATCTGCACCATCACAGCAGCCTGGTGGTCGAACTGGTCCATCAGCTCCTCCCAGTCCTCTTGTTCCTGCAATGTGGCGTCGAATCGCATGCGGCCACTGTCCCTGATGAACTGGCACGACGCCCTGAACCAGTCCCTCGGGCGGCCTCGATAGGCTGCCTCCGCCAGTAGCCAATTTTGGCGGTGCAAGAACTCCTGATTCCAGATTTCCTGGAAGTGGTTTTCCCAGTAATCACCACTAATTCCAGTTTCAGACTGCTCTCCTTCGCTGCTGCTGTCTTCAAGATCAGGTAGAGCGTGAGAGCTGGAACCAGATTCACTCGAGGAGGGAGATTCTCGACCGGGTTTAAGGTTGGGTGGGGCGTTCACACAACAATCAGCACAAGTATGAACTCCAGGCCAATGTCTATGGCCACAGTAAGGACATTCAGACGGGTGATCTTCGGTTCGCTGGGGAGATGCCACGAATGTAACCTCAGGGGGAACACGCAGTGACTCAGAACGAGTGATAGCCCCCCTAAAGTCCGATGATCTCAGGGTGTCCGTGGAGATTCCAGAAGCAGAGTCATGATTTCCTCTGCTACCATGTAACCGCTGCATAGTGGCGGATCTTTCTTGTGATTGCGAAGCCTGTAGCCTTGATGCCCCAGGGGTCGTAACGCCCGACACTGCCCCTGATATCTCCGAACCCAACTGACCCTCTTCAGACCCATATCCAGCCTCTGGGAGCGACATATGTGAAGCACTTGTAAAGCCATTGAACTCCATGGTGGAATATGAATAGTCAGAAAACCCGGTCTACAAAAATGGAGCAGACATAGAATCTCATTGTGCATCCATCGCACATAATGACACAACGTGAAATCATTCGAAATAATTTAAATAAATCCGATTGGGAAATCACGAAAGACAAATGCGACTCGACGCGCGCTCACAGGCGACATCTGGCAGCGAACGGAAAACATGAAAACAAGCGGAAAATTTACTGCACTAATGTACATCTGAGAATCATTGAAATTCTGATCACATTGATGTATAAACTGAGTGCTGTCACTGCTGCCGTTACAGAGGCGACCACCCTCCTACCCCCCGACCACGATGCCCCCACCCCCGCCTCGGAGATACAAATCGACGCCCGCCTCCCTACTGGTTTTTATTACGTCCGCGACGTAATCTCCGAGAGCCAAGAGGAAACGGTAAAAGAGGTTCTCCACGAAAACACGTGGGAGAAATACCACGGGCGCTCAGTCCAACACTTCGGCCACGCATACCTCGGCCCGAGTAAAGTCACCGCCACGTCCCACATCCCGGAAGAGTTTTCCTCTATCATCCAAACCTACAATGCCGCGCTGGAGCGACTAGGCCTCTCGCACCCCCCTCCCAACCAAATCACGGGCACAATGTATCTCCCGGGAGAGGGCATCGGCTACCACAGGGACGACCCCTTGCTAGGCAACCCGGTGTCCATTTTTGGTTCCCAGTCAGACACCACAATGTTCTTTAAAAACCCCTCCAACGGGGACTCTTTCCGGATCCGCCTCTTTGCCCGCTTTCTCCTGGTCCTCACGGGGGCCGCACGCCGTGAGTGGCACCACGGGATACCCCGACGGAGGGAAGACGAAGTGTTTGGGCTAACTGTCCCGCGCACCATCCCTCGACTCGCTCTAATCCTCCGCCACATCCCGCAGGCAAGCTAACCCGCGAAAGCCAGAGGGCCGGATACCCGCCTCGTGCACTCTCCAGCCCCCTCTGCCTGAAACCACAAGCGTCAAGATTCGTTGACACACCGGCCCAGTCACGGCTTTCTCCGTCACCGGCAAGGGGCTAGACGAAGAGCTCGCCTCGGCCGGAGTACCGGCCGACCAAATTCAGCATTTCCATTGCCTTAGCCGGCCAAGCAAGCCCAACCCCCCGGCACCCCCCCAGCCGCCCCCTATCGCGCCCCCCCCGAAGTCCGGTACACGCCTACGAAAGGGGTATTAGCGGCCTCAGCGCCCCCCCATACCCCTCCCTTCAGAACTGCGTTTTCTGTCCCACAACTTGCAGAAGAAACCTATAGTGAGCAGCCGAATTCTCCGACACCTCAAGAATGACTTCGACATCCTCTTCCTCCAAGAAATCAATCACGCCCCCATCCTCCCCCACGTATACGCCTACGGATTGGGCACTAAAGCCACCATTGTTTCCAACATCAGCCAGGACAAACACTCCAGAGGCGAGCACGGGTCGGTTTTGGTTTGCTCCCCCCGGCTCGCCCGTTTCGTTACCCCCCTCCCCCGACACGATACGGAAGCGCTCCTGGCGGCAGCCGTCCTCACCCTCCCGGGGGCCCCGCCCACCTTGTTCTTCTCCGTATACGCCCCGAGCGCGGACGTGCACCGCTCAAAAATTGAAAACATCATGCGGCCACTCATGCATCAGTATCCCAACCACGTCCTAGGCGGAGACACCAACTGCATAATGTGCCCTGAGCTGGACGGAGCGAACCTCCAAACGGACAACGAGGGGCCATGGCTCCACAGGCAGGTCACAAGCGACCCGCCACGCCTCATCGATACCTTCCGGCACTTTCACCCGACCGAGCGGTCTTTCTCCCGATACCCCAGCCCGTACAGGGCAGGCAGCAGCCGACTCGACCATATTTTGCTCTCCCCGGCGGCCTCGGAATTTTTTGCCCCCACATCTGCAACCATCCAAACCGACGACAAAACGTCAGACCACCACCCAGTCACGTACACCTCTCAAGTCCCCCCCCAGCCCTTCTCCGAAACACCCACCATTAAGAGGAAAGTGTTCCGCAAACTGACGGAGCGGGAGCGCTCCAAGCACCACGACTCCCTCGCCCCCCTGGCGCGATGGTGCGAGTCTACCCTCCCCCGCATTGAGTCTTTATCCTCGGCAGACATAGAGCTCTTCACAGATGTGGTGCTGGAAGAAGTAGCGACCAGCTACCACAACATCACCACACCGTCACACCCCACCTCCTCGGCTCTGGTTAAGAAAATCAAAACGTCCCTGCAAACCTTGCCCCCCCCCAACCATCCCAACTACCCCGCTTCCATGGACACGCTCAACAAGCTCGTCAAGGAGTGGGAAACCAAAGTGAACAAGGCCGCAACCACCAAAATCCATGGGTGCCTTGTGAGGAAAACTAGGATCAAGCGCACCATCAACGAGGCGCTCAACCCCGTGGAACGCGGTGAAATAACGCTGAAGCGCCCGGGCGCCACGCAGCTCGTCTCCACCCCTAAAAAAGTGAGCTCTATTTTTTCTTCCACACTCCTCACCCTGGGGGGCAACCTTGAATACGCTCCGCCGAGCACACTAGTGAATTGCCTACTCACACTCCCCCACCTGCCCTGAACCCACAAAACACAGCCCTCTCCCTGACATTACCTGGGAATCATTCCGCAACACGCCCAAGAGGTCACAGCCCCACAAGGCGGGTGGGCGGGACTTCACAAACAACTACACTTTGCACATCTCCCCCCCCCTATCCAACAATTCATTTGGAAGGTATGTAACCACTACCTCCACCAGCCGTTGCCCGAGAAATGGCTCGAGGCCAACATTATCTTGCTTTTTAAGAAAGGGGACGTGACGAACCCTGTAAATTACAGGCCTATAGCCTTGCTGAACAGTGTCTACAAAACGATTGCAACACACGCCAACCGTGAGGTACTGGCAGCGGCCATCGAACACTCCATCATACACCCCACCCAGTTTGGCGGGCTTCCCAACCGCAGGTGCCAAAACCACATTTTCAACCTCTTATCCACGTTTCGTGAATCAGTCGGTAGCTACAGCCTCTACATTGATTTTCATAAGGCTTTCAACTCCGTCCCCCACACCACCCTCTTCACAGTGCTGTCCCGCCTGAACTTTCCCGCGCCCCTTGCAAACCTCATTCAATCCTTGTACCGTGCCCCTCGAGACTTCCCGGTGGTGTCAGTGCACACCGACTCCTCCCACCTGCAAACCAGAGGTGTTCGGCAGGGATGCCCCATGTCACCCATCCTTTTCTGCCTTTACCTGAATGTTCTCCTCCTCACCCTGCCGTCTCACGTCACGGCACCCCCCTCCCCACACGAGTCGGGCCACGCCTTCGTTGACGACCTCCTCTATCGATCTGAGGATGGGGACCGCATACAACAAATTTTGAATTTTTTCGACAGGGTCGCCAGGGAGTGAGGCGTAGACTTAAACCTCAGCAAAACCGAGATCCATGCTATGCAAACAGCCCCCCCCAGAACTTTCACCTCCCCCTCAGGCACCCCCCTGTCAACAACCAACCAGAAGACGGGACAACCACACAACTGCTAGAAATACCTAGGGGTGTACATCTTCACCGCCAACCACGAGGCACAAACACTGGCATTGGCCAAGTCGGAAATACGCTCCTTTTTCACAACCCTCCAACCCCTCCAACTCACCCTTTCGGAATACATTCTCTTAGTAAACGTCCAAATCATCCCTATTCTTTCTTACCGCCTCATGGCACACACCCTGGCCCTGAACGAGTTGGGAGCCCTCCAGGCCATGATCTGGCAAACTATTGCACGTGACCCCTCCCCGGACAAGGCCAACAGGATTTCCCGCCTCGTCTCACCTAAGGACCGCTACACCCCCCGCCACCAGGGAGGCTTAGGACTCCGCCACTTGACTTTTTCCATTTGCATGGCCCTGGAGAACACCGCAATCAGGTACCTCAACGGGGACGGCCCAGCCTCAACAAACGAATCCTTTTCCGAAGCGATGCTGTCCACCACACGCAACCCTATCCAAGACACCGTCATGGACGCTTGCCACACCATAGGCCTCCGATACCACAGCACCGGCCTCTGGGCCTCCTGCCCCCCCTCCCTCTTGCTCCCGAAAGAGAAAGTCCAAGTCCGGTTCCTAGCCACCAAACCAGCACCACAATACAGCAAGTTTGGCAACAGGTTGAAACGAACACCCCAAGACCTAGGGTTCCACCTAGGAACAGTCACGGGGGTACACACAGAATTGGCCACACTCCAGTTTTCGGACGGCACCACCCACACCATCAAAGACCCCGGTCTCCGCCGCAACGAAAAAGAGTACACCTTTCAAAACCCAGCCATTTATGTCCGCCCCCAACTGGCGGGGAGCCACGAACTGCTTACCCCCCCCCTTCTCCACCCCCAACAGTACATCCTCAACCCCCTCCCCCCCCGGGCCATACGGCGGAGTCCTGCTCGACTCGTCACTGCATGGCGAGCTGTACCGGCTCCCAGATGAACCTCACTCCCTTGATCCCGATGAACTCGAAGAATGGGGTTGTGAAGCAGGCCTTGCCCTCCTTCTCACATCGTCCCCCGGCACGACATGGGTGTGCTTGGATGGCTCAGCGGGCGCCTTGGGCTACGGGTCTGCAGCCACCCTGTTTTTCCCAAATGGCTCCAGATGAGTGCTGTGCCAAACGTCCCCATACCAGTCCTCAGAGCGATCGGAGTTCTGGGCGGCTATTATGTTCCTACGATGGGCCCTTGCATCTCACCCGCACCTCACCTTTGCCGTGCTAGGGGAAAACCTCCACGTTATCACTGTTCTCTCCCCGAGCACCCCCCCAGACCTCCCGTCACGCTCGCCAGCCGGCAAGTGGGAATCCTTTTTTTAATGTTCTTAACCGCATCAACTTGTTCAGGGGCTGACGTCCCCCTAAGGAAGACGTCCAGAAATTTACAGACGATAGTTGTAGCTGTGAAATGGACACAGGTCAGAGAAGTAAAGGGTTGAGGACCCCGGAGCAGAATTCAGGGTCAGAGATCCAAAGTGGAACTCGCCTGGATGTCGTGTGGTCTGCTGTGTGCACTGGTGTGTGTGTGTTGTTGGTTATGTGTGTACTTGCTCTGTACTTGGGAATTCAGTGAAGAAGTGTGCTGGTGTGTGTTGTCTGTTGTGTTGGTGGTGTAGCATGTGGTCTGTCGATGAAGTGAAAGGGGTGAGGACCTGTGGAAAATTAAAAGGACTTTACAAAAAAAGATAGATGTAGGCACAGAGTCTCTGCACCAAAGGTGGGTTGGTTTTCCTGCCCACTCTGCAGTTTGCAAAAAGCCTTGCTTTCACCCCTAGGGGGAAAGGACACAGGCAGATTGCAGCACGGTAGACTAGAGCAAGATAAGACATCAAGGCACATCAATGTGCAGAGAAGCTGAGAAATACCAGCAGAGTAGCACCAAGTAGCAGAAAGTCGAGTGGTTTCCGAAACCTTGCGCTGGCAAAAGAGATGAATCACGAAGAGGAGAGCATGGTAGAACGTTTGTCTCCCTGCCGGTCATGCCAACGAGGGCAGCAGATAGCGCTGCGCTCAATGCCTTGCACACGGCGCCAAAGAAAGTTGCAGTCGCACTTTGGATAGCTGCAGGTAGTTTGATAGCCGTGCCCCTTCACAATGGTGTCGTTACATAAGTGGCGGTGGGCAGAAAAACAGGCATCATCAAGCCAGTCCAAGTCCTCCAAAACCGATGTTGCACACGATTGCTCAAAAAATGAATAGCCATTAGCCGATCCCCCCTTAGCGAGGGAGTGAGCGCTGCTCATGGATGAGGCCAAAGAATCGGTATCCCAGAAACGGCCATGTACTCCTGAGCACGTTTCAGAATTGTTGTCGGAAAGAGGAGGGGTATCGCCGGATTCTGCCGAATGAGGGCACCGCGTAGGTTCAAGCGTACTGTCGTCAGGGAGAAGCGTGGAGGCTTGTCCCCATACGTCTCGATTCGGCGGAGGGACCGTGCCATACACCGTTACGCGTACACGTTGAGCTCGCACTTTCTTCGCAGCGCAATAGTGCCGCCGATGAAACCGGGCATGTGTAGGAACATCTCTAGGAATTTGAGTGCCGAAGTGTTCCCTCGTACACGTGGGCGTGGACCGTCTGCAAGGCTTAGTCCGCGCTGGGTACCAATGTCCCTGGGCGGTTGTATCGCCGTCGAACGTCGCCCCACAGGTTACGGGTGCAGAAAAGAACTCACGGTCAATCTCGTGCTCAGTTTCACCAGCCTCAGAGACGGTCGTATCTTGTCGAGCTGTAGCAAGGGCGTTTGTAGCGTCCAGCGACGACCAGTAATTTGCGGACGCAAAGGCTGATCCAAAGATAGACTCGGTCTCAGACTCCTTGTCCTGGGAACAGCACTTGGGTAATTGGGTGGCAGCGGCGGCACTGGTACTGAGTTGCTGATGGCCAGCGTCCGGGGCAATTGTGACACTGCCGCACACAGATGAGCCCGGCGGGGGCTCACAGGTGGAGACGGCCGGCGTATTGTGGGTCTCGGCAATAGAAGCTGGGTGCACCCGAATCTTTACGGGAGAGTTATCGTAGTCAAAATGTTGCTCCGCGGAGTCCCCGTGGGCCACTGCAGAGCCCGGCGCGTAGGGATTGTGGCACCATGGTAATGTCAAGGCAGACTCACCGGTAGGGCTCTCCTGCTCGTTTACCGGTCCTTGTAGTGGTAGCTCATGCCCTATAGTCTCATCAGAACTTGCTGCGGGAGCATAGGCATGCGATTGGTCCGTCCCGTCCGTAGTCCAATCGTTGGTAGCGGGCAGATACACATGTGGGAAGTATTCGAACCCTTGGCTCACGTAGGCAGTTTGGCACAGGCCTTCGTCCCCGTACGTTGCGAGTTGAATGTCTTCGTCCCATCGCGGGATGAACCAGTGTCCGCTAGGTGCTGTAGCATCATGGCGTGATGCCCAAGACTCCTGTGGAGGACGAGGAAAAAGGGAAACACGCCGAGCTAGCGCGGAAGTGTAAATTGAGGACAGCTCCCAAGTAAGCAGCGCGTTGATTTGTGCAGACTGTAGCGCCACAGTCTGCATTAGTAACTCCAGAAATTGTCCCTGCGTCGCTGCAGCCGCGCGTAGGCACGCCATAATTGAACCAGAGATAATTAGTCGTTGAGGGCGATTTCACGTGGGTAAAACCCGGGAAAACCCCAGTGAAGGACGATGTGGAGTATTGTTTGCGATGTTGCAGGCGCTGCGCGCGCGATCCGCCCGCGGGTTTTTGACAAGTGGGAATCCTCTCACCAGTCCATCCAGGCCTCCCTACGCCCAGGGATGATCCAGGGTTGGGGGTGGATCAAGGGGCACGCCGGGTTTGTGGGGAATGAGAGCTTGGATGCTTACTCAAAGTGGGCCGCCCACGTGATGATCTGGGACCCCTCCCTCCTTCCCCGCCCCCCCGATAGGGTGCATATCCAGAGGCCCGCTCCCCGTCATACACAAACTGACTACCACCTCAATCAAGCACCTCCTCCCTTGCCACAAACACGAAAACATCCACACATCGTCCAGCTTCCATTTTTACAACCACACTTCATGGTTCCAAGGCCTCCCTTTCAAATGGTCCTCCGGAAATTTCAACATGGCGCCGTTTGCTTTTCCACGACGACTTGCGCCCTCGCCACTGCCACGCTTGCCCAGACCCGCACCCAATGGATGTTATCTCTTTCGTCTCACACTGCGCAACGTGCGAACACCTGGTGCAAACCTACATTCAGTGCTGGCGCCCCCCCTTCACCACGGTGGTTTCCAAATGGTGGTCCGCGACCACACACGTCGGGGAGAGGCGCAATTTCGTCCGGGGGCTTGTCCCCATGTCCCTGTACACCAAACTCGCAACCCCCCCCTCCGGCCGAAGGAAACCAGCACACTGTCATGACTTAAAACTCCCCCTGAAGGCTCGTGTTCCCCTGCTCCTCAATGCCCTATACCGCACGCTGGAATGGCTAAACAACCAAAACCCCCCTAGCCCCGCTCACCCCCCCCACGGGCCCCAACTCATGGGGACGCCCCTGGTCGCCTTACAGCACATCACACACCGCCCTACAGCGCCCCCCCCCCCGCCTACCACCCTCCCTCCCCCCTCCCTGACAAAGTGGCACGCAAGCCTCCAAAGCGCCCCCGTCCCCCATCCCCTGCGGCACACGCCAAAGCTCGGAAACACGCCCGCCAGCCCCCAAGACCCGTCCGGCCTCTATCACTGAAACGCAATACCGCAAGCCAACCTCAGCCGGAGCCCCCGCCCCCCAAAACGGCCGCTCATGATCCCGGACATGTTCAACCTCCCCCCCCCCCCCTCGACCAGCACCCCCCCTCGCCACCTCCGCCCCTGTTTCCGCCCCTTCTCCCCGCATAACAAGGTACTTCGCACCAGCCCCCCCCTCCCCCGCGAGCACAAACTCACAATCGTCCTCATCTTCGTCCAACGTGTCATCTCTTTGAAAAAGCCACACTTACACGTTTCTCTCACGCCAGCCCTCAACAGCCCTAACACGGCACAACCAACCAGCGCTACCGCGCTGGCACTCACCAGTCACTTCTGCAAATGAATCCCTCCCCCAAGCCACCCCCCGTGCTCAAGCCGTAATGCTCTAACCCCCAAACAGCAACCGTACAGCCTTTGAGAATCAGGCAGAGACCCCGGCTCTGCGATTGTCTATAACGGGGCTGCCACGTCTCATTGAGATAAGGCAGAGGAGGACAGCAACCTGCAGTGGTACTCAGCCCGCGATTGAACTTGGTTTTGGGCTCCCGCCCCTCCCTGAGAAAGCTTGGCGCGCAAGAGCCTTTCTCCCCGGCCTGGCCAGCCACAAAAGGCGCCGTTCAGTGCAAAAAAAAACCGTTGTGTGCGTTGTTGTGGCGTTGTCCCTTGAGGGGTATAGGAGTAATCAGGTTGAGGTTGGTCATCCTCTTGCCCAATGGTCCTTTGAGGGACATCAGCGGGTGTCAGTGTTGTGGGTTGGTGTTGTTGAAAGGCGTAATGAATTTGGTTGGACCTCTGCTACCATGAACTGTGATGACCATGCACAAGATCTAACCTTGGAGAGATCCCTTTGTGCTCTCTCTCTATTTATTGTGCTTTTTCGAAAATAAAAAGACAACCTACCTCCCTAACGCAAGACCCACATCCCAAAGCACTAACACTGAGAGGGTGGTGGTGAAGCGGTACCCAGAACCCCATGGCTAGGTTACGGCATACAACCGGTCTCCGGTCCACTAACCCCAAGTACGGAAGGGAAGACCGGTCTCCGGTCCACTAACCCCATGTACGGAAGGCGCCCGTTGACGCCCGGTGCGAGCCCGGCGGGAGCGTGTTCCGTGCCGTAAAGCCCCGCATCGGCAACCGATGCACCGCCAGCGGAGATTTATATATCAGAATATCAGGAATCAACAGGGTTTTATTTTCATATTGTTTCCGTCAATTTTTACGCTTCCGTTCTGATATTCACTGTTTTGACTGCTGGCGGTTGGATCGCGACTTTACCGTAACCGCCAGTTTAACTGTTTATAATGGAAATTTTAACGCTATCCGTGACGAAGGCTCTAAAGTCTTCAGGAATTGCGTTGATGCATCCGCAATTTTCAGATTCTACACTCGCAACCTTAATCCGAATTTTTCAGGATGTCGAAATCGGATTTTCGACTTCGACATCCCCGCACTTGATTTGACCTCTTTCGAGTGGACCTACGTGCTTCCCTATGCACGAATCAACTTTCCTTTTATCCTGCCCTCCATTTGTCTTAGGGATATGGGCAAAACAAAGTTGATTCGTGAGGCCACTTGTGAAGGTCATATCTCGTGTTGCTTGCGAGGAATGACAATAAGGAAACGTGGGATGTATTCACAATACTCCCGACGTAATTTAGGAAGCATCATATGCCTTGCGTCTCCACACGTGCGCACTAGTGTAATGGATCATGGTCAAGAGGGTAGAGTTTGCGTTGTAACTCTATGGCCATGATATTGCGTGCGTTAAGATAACTTTCGAGTGTAGCGCGCGAGTGTTGGTGTTGCATAGGAACTCTCCTTGAGTTCCTATGAACGATTGACACAAAGTTATGCCCTTGGAGGGGCATGACATATCGTGGGGGGAGCTACCTTTTTGGGCAATATGTGGTATGTGCCATGTATTGTGTTGCGTGCCCATTTGGCGGGTCCATCGCTCCAAGCCAAACCCGCCAATGGACCACATATTGTGCAAGCCTCTTCTCCATACTCCCTACGATCAATTGCAAGCCTAACCTTCGTGAAGGGAAGCTTGTGTGGCGATCCCGAAGCGATGCGTTGGGAGCAAGGTGTGTGTTTTGCAATTTTCCATATTTTCATGTGCCCACTTGGGAAGTAGCGCTCGTGACCTTTCAAAGCACCCCAAGTGGAGCACATATGTGGAATCGAAGGTCATTGGTGTCAAGTCATTATGTTTAGAAGGATTAGTTCATTGCACGATCCAAGCCGAAGATATTATAATATAATTGTGCACCTTTCAAGGCACTTTTGTGTATCTTTGTGCCAATTTTGCCGTTTTTGGCCCGTCATGATGTCAAGTGGCGACCGTGTATCTCAACGTTGCGCTCAATTGACATCATGACCCAAGTATGTTATGAGGGGACATACTTCGGTGCCCAACATATCTTGGACCCGGCGATTAACTCCTCTTGGGCTTGGCATACCGTGGCCGCCATGTTGGCGATTTGGGACTATCCCAAATCATGGGCTTACTTGGCGACCCTGCCATTCCCAAAACCGCAGCAGTTGGGCGACGCCCAAAAGATATGTTGGACACATATGACTTGATACCAATCCTATGGCACACTCCGGTCCAAGTCGGGCATGTGCCTCATTTGCCTTAACCATGAGTGTGCGCATTTTTGGCCATTTTGAGCAATTTTCCACTTTTGCTGCCCGCCGTGCACTATGTTCAGCCCACCCGTGCACGCCAGACGCATGGACCAATGGACCATATATGACATGGGTGTTATGTATATTGGTCCCCATGGTTCACACACCACGTGGGCGAAGCGGAGCAACCTTCGTTAAGGTGCTAGCCCAAAGTGAGTGTGGGCAATTTTGCCATTTTGGCATTTGTGGACCCAATTGGGATTGTCACCACGCCAAGTGGCATGGAGATCTTTGGGAGCCAAGGGCATGGAAGTCTTCGTTCGACTCCTCGTGGATCGCGTATGGAATGGCAGAGCCGATTTCCAAGCCGGCGTGGAGATATACTATTGGGAGCACCCCAAATTTTGGCTCATTTCGAGCAGCCAAAATGACCCCATTTTGGGACCCCAATTTCCCCCTTCCGTGTGGTCAATTGGCGGCCCCATATCTCTATGCCCACAGGGAGCCCGGACCTAATTCCAAGTTGTACACTCAGATATACGTCCTAGGTCCTGCCTCCTAACCTGTGAGCCATTGGCCTTGCCCTGGCCGGGCGAGCCGCGCGGGGGAATGACGCCAAATTTGGTGATTTCGGCGTCATGACCCCAATTGACGAACACGTGGTGCCCTGATGCCAGGACCTCAGAGGGAACCAGGTTGGGTGAGGGCTCCAGGGAGTTTGTACTCGAAGGGCATAGGGTCAGTTGCCTCGTCCCTACCTCTGGCGGGTCCGGACGAGAGGTCAATTTTGGGAATGTTGGAGCTAATATCAGTTGGGGCTGAAACAGCCCATTTTCAGCTACCAACTCCTGAGGGATAATGGCGGGGCCATATCTCTGGCTCAGAGTGGAGTTCGGACCTGCCGTTAGGGGAGCATAGGGAGCAACTGTCGGTTGGCCTTGGATCGCCTTGTTTCCTAGGAACTCGCCTGTGGCTGGGCGGGACACCCCCCCTATTGGCAGGGTTTCAGGGTCCGGACTGAGCAGGGCATGGGTTGTGTTTGAGCCCCCGCCCCCACCAGCCACTGGGAGGGTCGGACGTGGGATTGGGATATGAGTTGGGACTGAGTGTCTATTGTCCTGTGATGCCCTTACCCCAGTCCAGTCTCAACCCCATGTGTACATATCCTGATGTGTTGCTGTACATACTTTCGTTCCCTTGTTGCAGAGTGGCAAGGATCCTGAAACGCTTTGTCACATGACACGAGCGTATTGATACCTTTGTGAGCGTAGTGCTTTGCCTGCCTGCTCACCTGTGCGTGTCAACGCAGCGTCCCGTGGCCAGCCCCCCACGGGAACGCGTCAAAAGCGTTTCACCACCGCGGGGTTACCCAACCCTCGCCTGCCACTGGGGGACACCAACCCCGAGCAGCGCGGCGCAGCTCGCAGCTCGCAGCGCAGCGCAGCGTCTCGCAGCGCAGCGCAGCGGCTCGCAGCGCCATCCAGCGACAGCGCCGAGTTCCTCACGGAGCCAGCAGCGCCGTCCAGAGCATCGCCCTGACCGCGCCGCGACCGTGAAGGAAGTGGACTGACCAGGACTCCTGCATCAGCGAGTCCCATCGGCCGACCAGCAAGGCCGCGTCAACCACCTCCACAACCACCGGCTGACCAGCACCAGCCGCACTCCCAGCCCAGTGCTGCAGCACCCGCCTCAACAACCACCACCAGTTCGTTGAGTGGAACGAGTGCACACCAAGGACCTCAAGACCAAGTACGCCCCCCGCTGCCATGGTAAACTGGCAAGAAGCGGGTAGGACGTGGCCGCGGCCCCACCCCGATGCAGCGCACCTACTGCGTGGGTTGGTATGGGACCAGCACTACCGCCACAGCCACCCCCAGTGCGAAGGCGGCATGCCCAGGAGCTTCGAGCTCCGCACGGACATCGCCCCCGACCGCCTGCAGGCCGTGGAGGACTGGCTGCGGGCGGAAGGGTTCGCCTTCCGCTTCCAGCAGAGGCGCTGGAGGACGTGGACCCGGCCGGACAGGCCCGGCGAAGGCCTGCGTCCCGACGGGATTGAGGAGGACGAGATGCCCAACGAGTACCCGTCGGGCGCCTCGATCAATGTCTCCATGTGGGACATGATCGAGAAGAACTTCCCGGAACCGGGGAGCGAGCGCAGGCTGCAGGGCAGCAGCAGCGCGTCTCCGGGGAAGGAGAAGCGGTCCGCCGGGGACAGGAAGCAGGACCAAAAGTGGCGGGAGTACCAGGAGTCCCTGGCCGCCGAAGCCGCCCAAGGCGCCAAGGGCGGAACCCCAGCCCCCAGTCCCCAACGGGCCAATGGTGGTCATCACCCCGGCCATGCCACCCTCGGCGACTTCATCCAAGTCGCCAAGCAGACCAAGGCCAAGCCCCGTCTGCTGCTCCTGAGACCCCAGCAGGCCCCAGCAGGCCCCAGCGGCGACGTGGAGTCGGCCCACCGCGGGAGGATGCCGGCCGACCAGGCCAGCTACAGCAGCAGCGTTGCTCCCGACAGGGACGTGGCGCGCGCCTCAGAGCGCGCCTGTGGGGTGCCCTGCAACCTTCGGGTTGCCCGGCAACGGGCCAGGCAGCACAGCGCTGCCGTGGAGGGCGCCATCGGCATCGCCCAGGAGGAAGCTGCGGAGTGGGCGCATGGCATGGCCATCCACGCCCAGACCGTGGCGGCCATTGCAGCCGGATCCACGGCCGTAGCCGCCCATGGGGCAGCGACTGCCCAGGTCAACGGTGAGTTGGCGGCAGCCGACGAGGAAGCCCGCCTGACGCAGGAGGCCATTGCCTGCAGGGAGGCCGAGGTGAGGGCGCTGGAAGAGGCGCTTGCCCAAGAGAGGGCAAAGAAGGAGGCGGAAGAAAGGGCCCACGCCGAAGCGACGGCTAAGGCCCAGGCGGACGCCGCCAAGAAGGACGCCATCGAGGCCGCGCGACGGAAGGTCGCTGAGGAGAAGGCCAAGACGGAGGCGGAGCTGGCGACGTTGGAAGCGGAGAAGGCTCGGCTGCAGCGGGCCCGGGAAGCCGAAGCGGCTCGTACCCGGGGGGAAGCCGAAGCGCGAGCTGCTGCAGCCACGGCCGCCGCAATGGAGGAGGCAGAGGCCAAACTCCGCCGCGAGACTCCCCCGAGAGGATCACGAGCGGAGACCCTTCGGAAGCTTTTCGAAGGGAACGCCTCCTCCAAGATGACGCTGGACGAGGCCGACACGGGCAGCAGTGGGAGCAGTGGCCCCACTGCCCACCGACGGAGGAAGGGTAACGGGAAGACCCCCGAGAGGCCACGGAGGCCAGCGGGCGGACACCCCCACGACAGTGACCCCTTCTTCACCGCCAGCGACGGTCCAGCGACAGGGGATGAACGAGTCCGCCGACATCGCCAAGTGGTGGCTTGGACGGGCGGAGGAGGCGGAGACGTCCCCATGGTGCCGGAAGGTGAGGATGAGGATCTGCCTCCTCCCTAGCGGAGCTCGGAGTCTTCCGAGACCGAGACGCCCAGGTGGGGCGACATGGACGAGGATGACCACATGGACTTCGGCATCACGAGGAAGCGCCCATCCTCGGACCCACCGAGGCGACCTGGCGGAGACCCATCAGGACCCCCTGGCGGAGGACCATCAGGACCCCCTGGAGGACGTTCACCAAGTGGACCCCCTGGAGGCGGACCACCGGGCGGGGGAGGACCCCCTGGACCGGGCGGACCCAGCGGAGGCCCTCCTGGAGGACCCCCTGGGTACCCCGACGACCCACCAGGGAACGGCGACCCGGATACCACCTGGCGGTGGATTGTCTACCTCCGCAGGAGGGTCCAGTTCCTCGAGCGCGAGGTAGACACGGGCAAGGGCGAGATGACTCGCATCTCCGAGGTCGCCGCGCGCGCGCAGAGAGAGCTGGACATCGCCAGGGCCGAGACCAGGCAGCTGAACACGGTCATCAGCGGCCTGCAGCAGAGGCTGGACGCGCTGGAGGCCCGTGGGAGCGTCGGCAGCGACCACCCACCCCTGGAGTCTGGCTCGTCCGACGACGGCTGGGGACCCGGACCAGGTCCAAGCAGACCCCACGCCCCCGGCGGAGTCCCCAGGAGTCGCCCCAGCGCCAGTGCCCCCTCTCTCACCGCCCCCTCTCACCACAGCGCGGGCCGCCACACGAGCGCGTGCCGCCCGGCAGTGGCAGTGAGGATTGGCGTGATGAGTGGCTCAGCGCGGAGCACCGCAACCGCCGTGCTCCACCGCGGACACCGGTACGCCCCCGGCGCCCCGCACCAGCCCTGGAGCCAATCCCAATGGCTGGTGGACGTTATGGTGGACTCAGGGATGAGGTCCCCAGAGGAGACGTGGAGTGGGATGTCGGCGAAGGTGAGGACCTGGACCTGGACCTGGAGGAGTTCGACATCAGCCCGCCGCGTGGTGTACGACGGGAGGCCGCTGAACGCAGCCGCCGGCGCCGTGACGAGGAGGCATACATGGAAGGAGTAGGGCGTGAACATCTGGGTTCAGCGTACATGGAGGAACCGCGGCGTAGCCACAGGGATTCCATGGAGGAGATGGACGTGGCGGCCGTGGGAGTCCGTGGGAGAGGCCGATGGGAACCTCGGTCGACCTCGCGGCCGGCGTTCATGGTCTCTAAGGCCGCGGATGCCGCCCTGTGGGAAGACTTGAAGGACATCAAGCCCCCCATGTACGACGGCAACCCCCTCAACCTCGACCGCTTCTTGGAGAAGCTGGACGATTGGGGGGTAACCGTTACTGAGGACATGCCTCCCGCGGATGCGGAGAGATATGTCTTCAGACGGTTCAGGTACCGCCTGCCGCAAGTGCTCGGAGAGCTATACTTCGTGGCGACCAAGGAGGGGAGAATCAAGACCCTCAAGGAAGCCAAGAAGTGGCTCAACGAGCAGGAGCGGGTGGACGCTCCGCAGTCGGCTGCCAAGCGCTGGAAGTCCATCAAGCTTGAGCATGATGGACGGGAGATCCGCCTACCAGATTGGCGAGACTTCCGAGGGAAATACACCCTCTTCCGCCGCAACGTGGAGGATTGGAATGAGGGTGACGAGCAGGCTCGCCTGCTCTCCATGCTGCCGGAAGCATGGATCAAGAGGGTCACCAAGGGGGAATCCAAGAGGGCCAAGTCCAACCACACGGTCAAGATGATGCTCCCCAAAGAGTATCATACGAACGTGGTGGCTGGGACGAGGAAGAACGTGGCCCGGGATCTCAAACGGCACTCCCTGCGGAACGCTCTCCTCATCACCGTCTCGGGCGATCGTGAGAAGACCGCGATGTGGCGCTTTGACAAGTGTGAGTTGAGCGGCCAGACCATCCGTCTGCAGGCCATCCCGGCGCGAATGAGCTGCGACGAGATCCTGGAGTGGGTTGGAGAGGAGGTGCTCAAGGAGTACCGGAACCTCCACCACACCCGCGGGTTGAGGCCCGGCGACCGCGACGTCAACTACGTTGGCGAGGGACCTGGCGGGGAAGCTGCCATGGACCCAGCGGGAGCCGGCGGCGATGAGACTCTCGTCGACGATGAAGACGACGATGAGCCCGCCGAAGTGGCCGTGTGTGCCTTCGTGGCCAAGAATCTGAGCGCGGGGAGCAAGCCGGGAAACTGGAAGCCCCTGCAGCAGGGTTGGAGGAAGCAGGAGAAGAGGGACCCTCGCCGCATTGGCGACCCTCCGCTGTCCTTTGGGGAGTTCATACGAGCTCACCCTCAGGGCTGTCTCGTGTGTTATGGGAGGAAGCGAGGCTTCAACCATGACCACCGAACATGCCCCGTCCACAAGGCCGACACGGAGGCTTACAAGAAGGCGCACGGGTCGAAGAAGCGTGCGCCCGCGGGTATCCGGGAAGCCAAGGTAGAGGTGGACAGGGACGAGCTCTCCAAGCTGGTGTCGCAGGGGACCGAGTTGGCCAAGGAGATCCAGGAGATCAAGAGGAACTGGGTCCCCCGGTCGGACAACAAGAACAAGGAGAACAACCAGAACAACCAGAACAAGGACAAGGACAAGAAGCCTACTCGCAGCGAAAGAAGGAAGAAGGGCGTCAACGAGGTTGATGCGGAGGAGAACACCCCTTCTTCCACAACCGACGCCCCCTAGCGGAGCCCCTGCAGCCAAGGGCCCCAGCTAGGGCGGTCGCAGGATGGTGACGTGGGAAGCGCCGAACCATCCCAGTCGGGAGTCGATAAGCACAAAAGGACTGCCGCAGGCGGAAGGCCCGGTCCGGCACCCAGTCGCGGAGGCGGGGTGAGGGCAAGTGAAGGCACGAACCCTTGCACCCGTCCGTCCTTCGCGACCAAGAATGTGTTTGATGTACTACAGGATCTATCCGAGAGTATCGGAGGATCACCCGGACCGCAGCTGGATGCTGCAGATGGGCAGCCTGAGCCCATCGTCCACGACCTGCACCAGTCGCTTGTCGAGCTTCTGGAACGGCCGGAGATCCTGAGTTTGCACGCCGTGCGCCGTGTCGGTCGCGAGCGGCAGTTGCATTATAAGGTCCGTGCCCTATGCGGGGAAATGGAAAAGGTTTTCGACGTGTTGGTCGACACGGGAGCTCAAGTCAGCTTGGTCAAGGCTGGCCTACTCCCACCAGAGTGTCTGACCAACAGTCGGAAACCTGTCAGGCTGAAGGTGGCGAACGGCCAGTACATGGTGGGAGGCACGAAGGAAGCGGCCATTGGGCTGCAGTTCGTGAACCATCGTGAGCTGAGCCGCCCAGACCTCGGCAAGGAAATCCTCCTGCACGGTCGCTTCTACGAGGCCGAGATGGACTGGGACATGATCGTCGGGTACGACTTCATGATGGACACGGACTCCGGCGTCCTCCCGGCCCAGGCCTCCATGACCCTGTACCAGGACGACCAACTCTCGTGGCTTTCGTCACCTGAGCACCATGTGGAATGCCAATGGATCCACCCCGAACGCAATCAGCTCGAAGTGGCCGCGCTGGACACTGAGCCCACTGGGCCAGCAAACCAGGAGTACGGCGTAATGCCGGAAGTGGCGAACCGAGTGGTCGCGGACCTGGGAGCGTCGGATCTGGCCCTGGATGCGTTCTCTTCAGGAACCTCCGCCCATCTTCGGGTATGTGAGAAGTACTGGAGCGCACAGGACTCTGCGTGGAAGAAGCACTGGGGTCCGCATCAGGGCTTGATGTTGATCCATTGCCCTCGATGGGACATTCCAAGAGCGATAGCGAAGATTCGCAAGGACCGCTCCAAGGCAGTGCTGGTTGTTCCTATGGGATGCACCGAGGAGGAAAGTACCCGACGTTGGGTAGCCTCATTGACCAACATGACCTTAAACAAGGTCGTCCTACCGGCTGGAGAGAGTGTCTATCAGGACGCTAAGGGACAGCCCATGCCACCCCAGAGATGGTCAACGGAATTCCACTATGTGGATGGGGGCCTTGATCAGGCTGACGCCACGGACTTCGTGTGTGTCAACCGCATCATAGCGGAGCCATGGCGGCAATGCTTTGCGGTTCCCCCTGTTGACATCGAAGAATCGGAATCGGAAGACCCCCTCACTGAAGAGGAGTGGGATCTGGTTCAGGGGTATATGGATCAGCCCTTTCACGACTGGGGAAACCAGCGTGAGGGCAAGGGCCAGGACAGAGCCTGGTGGGAAGTGGACTCGATCGTCTCTGGTTCCTATGACGGGAACACCTTCGTGCAGAGGGTGCTGGACCACCTATCCAGCCAGGACGAGCCAATCGGGGGTAACCCACCCACCTACGGCGATCTATTCCGAGACAAGACCAGAGATGGCCCTTTGGGCTACCTGGGAAGACCACCTGAGCCGAAAGCGAGCGGAGTAGCTACCCCTCAAGTAAGCTCCGTGGTTCAAGTGCCCGGAAAAGCCAAGGCGGAGTCCGATGACTGCCCCAAGATCCAGGCATTGAGGGCCAGGCTGAAGCAGAAGTATGGTGATACCTTCTTCAGCGGTAGGCCTGTGTTTCCCCCACCGGTGCGTGGACCGTATGGCGAGGCCAAGATACGACTGAAGCAGGACCCCCGTGTGTATCGGCACCGGGAGTTTGCCCTGACGGGCGAGAGGAAAGAGGCCATGGAGAAGATCCTCCGTGACTTCATCCAGAGAGGCTGGCTCGAGCCGTGCCACTCCGAATGGGCCTCTCCGTGCTTCGTCGTCCCCAAGAAGGTTGCCGGTGAGTGGCGGCTCGTGGTCGACTACCGCGGCCTGAACGCCCAAACGCAGCACGACAGCTATACGCTGCCCCTCATTGAGGACATGCTGCAAAAGCAACACCGGCGGAGGATCTTCACGGTGATTGACCTGAAACATGGTTATCATCAGATGCCTCTCGCCGAGGAGTCCCGTGCCTGCACAGCCATGAGCACCCCACTTGGACCTCTCCAGTTGAAGGTGATGCCCATGGGCGTTACCAACGGCAATGCGGCTTTTCAGCGGATGCTGGAGAACCTGCTTGAGCCGGTGCGTGACTGTGCGGACCCCTTCGTGAACGACGTGATCATCGCGCCCGGGGACCCCAGTATGAGCTACGAGGAGCTCCTGGAGGCACACGAGAGGGACGTCACTCGCGTGCTGGACCTTCTGGTTCGGCACAAACTCACGGGCAGCAGTGACAACGCCACCATTGCGGTAAGCGACGTGGTCCTCGCTGGCCACGTAGTCGGGAACGGGCAGCGAAAGCCCATACCTGGCAAGGTGGCTGCGATTGAGCACTGGGAAAAGCCCAAGACGGTCTCTGAGCTACGGGCGTATCTGGGGTTCTGCAACTACTACTCGGGGTATATCAAAATGTATGCCGAGTATGCAGCCCCCATGACGACCATGCTCAAGGGCAACCGAGAGGAGACCAAGAAGGGGTCCAAGAAGGCTCTGGTCTGGACAGCTGAGTCCGACCGTGCCTTTGAGGGGATGAAGCAGGCGCTGCTATCCGCCGTGGGTCTGCACCTCGTGGATCCCGACCGAGGGTTCGTCCTGCGCACCGACGCTTCCGACTACGCCATTGGCGCTGTGTTGGAGCAAGTGCTTGACGACGGGAGGCACGTGCCCGTGGCCTTCTGGAGCCGAGTCCTGGCGGAAGGCCAGAGACGGACTTGGACGCCCCGTGAAAAGGAGGCGTATGCCATCGTCATGGCTCTCAGGAAATGGGCTGGGTACATAGCCCTCCATCCCGTCACCGTCTGCACCGACCATCAGAGTCTGCAGTCGTGGCACAAGGAGCACGTGGACACCCCCTCAGGTCCCGCCTCCCGACGGGCAAGATGGCATGAGACCTTCGCCAAGTTCGACCACACGGTTGTGTATATTCCTGGAAAGGATAACACCGTGGCGGACTGTCTCAGTAGGTGGGCCTATCCCGCCAGCAAGGGCATGACGGATATCTCTGCCCATGGCGATGAGGCTGAGACCGCTGAAGCCAAGAGGATCATCGAGATGGAGCGCCTGATGGAGGAGGAGGGTGTTAAATGCTTCGTCGTCATGGCTGCAGATGCCCCCCTCGCGTCGAGGGGAGCAGAGCGGTCAGTGTACTCGACCCTGAGGGAGCTGAGTCCGACAAGCACCTCTTCCCGGAGTCTTGCCTCCAGGACGACTGGACCGACGATTACGCCAAGTCTGAGGCCCTTGCGGCCGAGTATAGGGCTGTGACCGACCCTGACGACGGGCAGAAGTGGCCAAAGGGGCTGAGTGAGGAAGATGGCAAGCTCTACCGGAATGGTAAGCTGCTAGTACCGGAGTCCTGGGTGCTCGAGCTTTGTGAAGCTTGGCACCACCACATGCTGCACCCAGGGGTCAAGAAGCAAGCCCTTGACATGCAGCGTCGATTCGAGATCGACCATATCGTTCTCTACACCGCCATCAAGAAGGTCAGGAAGGGTTGCTCGGTCTGTCAGGCCTGCAATCCCGATAACCGGAACGTCAAGGGGGAACCCCAATGGACCCCGGTTCCTGACCAGCCCATGGAGAGCGTGGCCATGGACGTCTTCTCCATGCCCGAAGTGCACATTGGCAAGGAGACCTTTGACTGTGTGGTTCTCTGTGTGGACCGCCACAGCGGCTACGTAGTAGCCGTTCCGGCACGCAAAAAGGGGTTGCTTGCCAAGGAAGTGGCAGTCATGATGATTCGTCATTGGCTGACCGTCTTTGACATCCCCCGCACCATTTGCAGTGACCGAGGGCCCCAGTTTACTGGTGGCTGGTTCAAGGCTATGTGTTCCCTCATGGGGATACGTCATGCCAAGAGCGTCGCCTATCTCAGCCGGTCTAACGGCCGTGCTGAAGTGGCTGGACGGCAGCTGTTCGAGAAGCTGCGCAAGATCCACATCACCAATCCACGTCGGAACTGGTTTGAGGAGATGTGGCCTGCTCTGAAGGCCCATCATGACACCCCCGATCCGGGCGGTTTGTCCCCTCACCAGATTCTGTTCGGCAGGGACCTCTGGGTAGGGGACTTCCCTTGTCTGGTGATGGCATGGCTATGGATGCCAAGGAATTCTTCGCGCGGCAAGAGCAAACGGCGCGGGACATCCGCCAGCAGCTCGAGAAGGAGCATGCTGAGCGTCAGAAGTCCGCCCCGAGCTCGACAGCGCAGAAGTTCAGGGTGGGAGACCCGGTGTGGGTGATCAGACCCCGCCCTATGGGCACCCACCGCACCAAAACCTGGTTCACACCCGGGGAGGTGGTCCGCAGGATTGGTGAGGACACCTACCGCATCAAGGTGGGTCACGGACAGTTCCGGGAGCGCCACGAGAGTCAGCTCCGTGTGCGGGAACCCGACCTCCGTGGCCAACATGTGTCCCTGAGCTACGCCGCACATGAGGCTGACTCGGACGACGATTATGCGGAGCAGGACGACTATACAGTCGAGAACATCCTGGCTCAGCGTCCGAAAGCCTCGGCACCCGGAGGTCTGGAGTTCAAGGTTCGTTGGCGAGGCTATGGGCCGTCCCACGACACCTGGGAACCCGTCTCCTCGTTCGTGCCGCGGGTCAATACTCCCTTCATGGAGTACATCCGCAAGCACAAGACCAAGATCCACGTTTCGGACTTGGCAGCACTCACGCGGGCGATTGCAGCCAGGGGTGCCTGATCAGCGCACTGAGCTCTCCTCTGATGTGTTTTCAGCGCTTGTGAGGTCGACGGATCGTCCCTTACTTGCTTGCTCTCTTCCATCTTTCGGTGACCTGCCATCAGAGTGGCCATATACCCCCCCCTGCTGAATCCAGAGGAGGATGGCCCCTCTCTTCTTCTATTCGTCACTCCCCCCCTGCTGAATCCTTGGGAAACCAGGTAGAGCGACTGACCTTCATATTTCTGAGCTCTTGGGGCCTTGAAGCCCATACGACGTTGCGCAACGGATGCCGCTGTCATCGGCATTGCGATTTTTCTGGTGTGTGGTCTGGTTCCATGGCACTTGCGGAATCCAGACCAGTCGACGTGTGTCAGCTGACTATATATGGCCTGAACTCAGGCGTTCTCCTGTCCACCCTCCTGCATATGCCTTATCCTGACCGTAGCGTGGTTTGGCACTCTGTCCAGAGTGTGTTTACACGCTTGTTTACCTGATTATTGCTTACTTTTTCTGCCCTCCGGGATATGTGCATCTGTATGTTGCTGTCTTCAGCCCATCACCGGAGTGTGGACTGTTTTTCCCCTCCGAAGGGATGCGAATCGAATACGCAGGCGCCCTGAGTCGCCGTTTACATGTTCTTACATAGGGTCCAGCTTGGACCAGTACCTAACTACAGATTCCTCTGTTTGAGTGCCCGTGATACCGTGTGCCCTATTCGCTGTGATGTGTGGAGATCCTGATGGCGCCAGGCGGGAAGCCCAGTTGCCTGAATACACTCCCAGCGGTCCGCCACTGTCAGTCCCAGTGTGAGCCTACCGACTCGCAGACGCACTTGCAGTCGGATGGCGGCCTCCGGTGCTCCTGACCTCGGTCAGTCTGCCTGGGAAACTGATGGTTTGAGGAGTCGACGCCTCCGCCCACACTGCATGAGGACTCCCTCATGTATGGCCTTCGTGGTAATAGGGCGAGGGAAAAGACGGCCTTGATGCCCGATCCCTTAAGGAGGAGCTCGTTCGGCTGTGACACTCTGGACTCGCGTCGTATGGATATGGACATGGTGCGCCCGAGGAAGGACCCGTGGGGACTCTCCCCAGTCGGCGGGCCTTGGGAAGCTTGGGGTAGCCTGATGGATCTTTGTGGTCGCTCTCGACCTGTGGGGCCACCTCGGCCGTCGTGTGACGCCTATGTTGGCCGTGTATGCCACTGCCACTGTGGTGGTTACCGTAGCAGCCGCCTCCCGGTGCGCCTGGTATGGGTTAACGGGTCCTTTGGATGCCGAACAATCGCCGCCAGGACCCGGGGCTTGATACTTGATACTATACATGTGCTACGAGCTTTTACAGCATCATACCTATCTTACTGTGGGATTTGGGCAGCCTCACCTGAGTCAGCCTGAAGTGAGGGTGTGACACCCCCCCCTTCAGGGGATGGTCCTGGGTACCCGCTGCCATGCAAGGGTGTTATCGAGCCCCCCCCAGGGTTTGCTCTAAGGAGGGGGGTGAAGCGGTACCCAAAACCCCATGGCTAGGTTACGGCATACAACCGGTCTCCGGTCCACTAACCCCAAGTACGAAAGGGAGCACCGGTCTCCGGTCCACTAACCCCATGTACGGAAGGCGCCCGTTGACGCCCGGTGCGAGCCCGGCGGGAGCGTGTTCCGTGCCGTAAAGCCCCGCATCGGCAACCGATGCACCGCCAGCGGAGATTTATATATCAGAATATCAGGAATCAACAGGGTTGTATTTTCATATTGTTTCCGTCAATTTTTACGCTTCCGTTCTGATATTCACTGTTTTGACTGCTGGCGGTTGGATCGCGACTTTACCGTAACCGCCAGTTTAACTGTTTATAATGGAAATTTTAACGCTATCCGT
The DNA here is from genome assembly GCA_964036045.1 of Eutreptiella sp. 'Long Island Sound 2002'. Lineage (NCBI taxonomy): Eukaryota > Euglenozoa > Euglenophyceae > Eutreptiales > Eutreptiaceae > Eutreptiella > Eutreptiella sp. 'Long Island Sound 2002'. Next base: position 6,965,443 of record OZ038381.1, read on the forward strand.
GACGAAGGCTCTAAAGTCTTCAGGAATTGCGTTGATGCATCCGCAATTTTCACATTCTACACTCGCAACCTTAATCCGAATTTTTCAGGATGTCGAAATCGGATTTTCGACTTCGACATCCCCGCACTTGATTTGACCTCTTTCGAGTGGACCTACGTGCTTCCCTATGCACGAATCAACTTTCCTTTTATCCTGCCCTCCATTTGTCTTAAAGATATGGGCAAAACAAAGTTGATTCGTGAGGCCACTTGTGAAGGTCATATCTCGTGTTGCTTGCGAGGAATGATAATAAGGAAACGTGGGATGTATTCACAATACTCCCGACGTAATTTAGGAAGCATCATATGCCTTGCGTCTCCACACGTGCGCACTAGTGTAATGGATCATGGTCAAGAGGGTAGAGTTTGCGTTGTAACTCTATGGCCATGATATTGCGTGCGTTAAGATAACTTTCGAGTGTAGCGCGCGAGTGTTGGTGTTGCATAGGAACTCTCCTTGAGTTCCTATGAACGATTGACACAAAGTTATGCCCTTGGAGGGGCATGACATATCGTGGGGGGAGCTAACTTTTTGGGCAATATGTGGTATGTGCCATGTGTTGTGTTGCGTGCCCATTTGGCGGGTCCATCGCTCCAAGCCAAACCCGCCAATGGACCACATATTGTGCAAGCCCCTTCTCCATACTCCCTACGATCAATTGCAACCCTAACCTTCGTGAAGGGAAGCTTGTGTGGCGATCCCGAAGCGATGCGTTGGGAGCAAGGTGTGTGTTTTGCAATTTTCCATAATTTCATGTGCCCACTTGGGAAGTAGCGCTCGTGACCTTTCAAAGCGCCCCAAGTGGAGCACATATGTGGAATCGAAGGTCATTGGTGTCAAGTCATTATGTTTAGAAGGATTAGTTGATTGCACGATCCAAGCCGAAAGATATTATAATATATTTGTGCACCTTTCAAGGCACTTTTGTGTATCTTTGTGCCAATTTTGCCGTTTTTGGCCCGTCATGATGTCAAGTGGCGACCGTGTATCTCAACGTTGCGCTCAATTGACAACATGACCCAAGTATGTTATGAGGGGACATACTTCGGTGCCCAACATATCTTGGACCCGGCGATTAACTCCTCTTGGGCTTGGCATACCGTGGCCGCCATGTTGGCGATTTGGGACTATCCCAAATCATGGGCTTACTTGGCGACCCTGCCATTCCGGAAACCGGAGGAGTTTGGCGACGCCCAAAAGATATGTTGGACACATATGACTTGATACCAGTCCTATGGCACACTCCGGTCCAAGTCATGCATGTGCCTCATTTGCCTTAACCATGAGTGTGCGCATTTTTGGCCATTTTGAGCAATTTTCGACTTTTGCTGCCCGCCGTGCACTATGTTCAGCCCACCCGTGCACACCGGACGCATGGACCAATGGACCATATATGACATGGGTGTTATGTATATTGGTCCCCATGGTTCACACACCACGTGGGCGAAGCGGAGCAACCTTCGTTAAGGTGCTAGCCCAAAGTGAGTGTGGGCAATTTTGCCATTTTGGCATTTGTGGACCCAATTGGGATTGTCACCACGCCAAGTGGCATGGAGATCTTTGTGAGCCAAGGGCATGGGAGTCTCCATTGGACTCCCGGTGGATCGCGTATGGAATGGCAGAGCCGATTTCCAAGCCGGCGTGGAGATATACTATTGGGAGCACCCCAAATTTTGGCTCATTTCGAGCAGCCAAAATGACCCCATTTTGGGACCCCAATTTCCCCCTTCCGTGTGGTCAATTGGCGGCCCCATATCTCTATGCCCACAGGGAGCCCGGACCTAATTACAAGTTGTACACTCAGATATACGTCCTAGGTCCTGGCTCCTAACCTGTGAGCCATTGGCCTTGCCCTGGCCGGGCGAGCCGCGCGGGGGAATGACGCCAAATTTGGTGATTTCGGCGTCATGACCCCAATTGACGAACACGTGGTGCCCTGATGCCAGGACCTCAGAGGGAACCAGGTTGGGTGAGGGCTCCAGGGAGTTCGTACTCGAAGGGCATCGGGTCAGTTGCCTCGTCCCTACCTCTGGCGGGTCCGGACGAGAGGTCAATTTTGGGAATTTTGGAGCTAATATCAGTTGGGGCTGAAACAGCCCATTTTCAGCTACCAACTTCTGAGGGATAATGGCGGGGCCATATCTCTGGCTCAGAGTGGAGTTGGGACCTGCCGTTAGGGGAGCATAGGGAGCAACTGTCGGTGGGCCTTGGATCGCCTTGGTTCCCAGGAAATCGCCTGTGGCTGGGCGGGACACCCCCCCTATTGGCAGGGTTTCAGGGTCCGGACTGAGCAGGGCATGGGTTGTGTTTGAGCCCCCGCCCCCACCAGCCACTGGGAGGGTCGGACCTGGGATTGGGATATCAGTTGGGACTGAGTGTCTATTGTCCTGTGATGCCCTTACCCCAGTCCAGTCTTAACCCCATGTGTACATATCCTGATGTGTTGCTGTACATACTTTCGTTCCCTTGTTGCAGAGTGGCAAGGATCCTGAAACGCTTTGTCACATGACACGAGCGTATTGATACCCTTGTGAGCGTAGTGCTTTGCCTGCCTGCTCACCTGTGCGTGTCACCGCAGCGTCCCGTGGCAGGCCCCCCACGGGAACGCGTCAGTGGTTGCCTTCCTTCTCACACACACACAAAAAAACAATAACTACAAGTAGATGCTATACAAAAGGCCGGTTCCCTCGTCTAAGACAAGGAAACCCAAAGAGAGAAACGGAGCGTGGCGGAATGGAGGTAGGTAGGTAGGTCGAGTCGGGACTCTGGTTGCCACCAAGGGGTTTTCGCTCACCCACCCACGGCCCTACTGCACGTGCCCCCACAAAGCGGCTCCCCCACATGGGGGAAGGGCGCGGTCGCCGCGAGCAGTACCCTACAGCGGGTTCTGCCCAGAGAGGTAACCCATGTTCAACCGAAGTCTCACATTCCTCTCCTTCGGGCGGATGATACGTGGGGGAGGGTCCCATCGCACATCCTCATCAACCTCCGGATGCTGGGGCCCAGGGGCCGGGAGCCAGGCCAAAGGCCCTGTCCTGCAGGCACCCCCACCTGGGTTGGTTTTCAGTAGGCGTGAGGCGACTTGAAGAAGCACGTGCTACGGGACTCCAATGCCTGGCGCACACTCACGCCTCCCGACTCGATGGAGCTTGCGCTCTCCCGGGGGGCCGGGGGTTCGAAGTAGGTCGTTGTGGCTGGTTGGTCGGTCGTTTAACTGTTGGGCGTAGTTTGTTAATGTTGATTGGTCGGTTGCGTGATGGTAGAGTCACGATTTTGTTCGTGGGTATGGTCGTCGGCGGGCGTGGCGCACCACAGTGTCGCCAACCCGTTGGACGCCGTTCCTGTTTCGACCCGTGCACGCCTGGCTGGTTTGGTGTTGGCCGGCTTGCGTGTGGTCCGTTTACGGTCAAGTGGCGGCTGCGGCTGCGGTGTCGTTGGTGCGCGGTTGTCTTGGATGCCACATAGTCGGCTTGGTTTGCGTGGGTTCCATCGCGCTGCTGCTGGTGGTCGTATCGCCGAATGTTCTTTGTGTAACCGGCACGTCCGTGTCCGTGCTGGTGAGTTGCGTCTTGGTTTGTCCAAGTGTAGTGTTGCGTAGTTTGGTAACGTTGGTTGGACGCGTTCGTAATGGTAGAGTTGCGGTGTTCTGCTGTGTTCGTGGGTATGGTCATCGGCGGGCGAGGCGCACCACGGTGTCGCCAACCCGTTGGACGCCGTTCCCGTTCCGACCCGTGCACGCCTGGCTGGTTCGGTGTTGGCCGGCTTGCGTGTGGTCTGTTTACGGGCAAGTGGCGGCTGCAGCTGCGGTGTGGTTGGTGCGCGGTTGTCTTGGCCGCCTCATGGTCGGCTTGGTTTGCGTGGGTTCCGTTGCGCTGCTGCCTGTGGTCGTATCGCCGAATGTTGTTTGTGTTGCCGGCACGTCCGTGTCGGTGCTGGTTAGTTGCGTTTTGGTTTGTCCAAGTGTATTGTAGTGTAGGTTGTTAACGTTGGTTGGTCGCGTTCGTAATGTTAGAGTTGCGGTGTTCTGCTGTGTTCATGGGTATGGTGGTCGGCGGGCGTGGCGCACCACGGTGTCGCCAACCCGTTGGACCCCGTTCCCGTTTCGACCCCTGCATGCCTGGCTAGTTTAGTGTTGGCCAGCTTGCATGTGGTCTGTTTATGGTCATGTCGTGGCCGGTGCAGTGGTTTTGTTGGTGCACGGTTGTGTTAGCCGCCTCATGGTCGGCTTGTTCGGCGTTGGTTGCTTGGCGCTGCTCCGGGCGCTTGCGCGGTCGAATGTTGTTCGTGTAGTTGTCCTGCTTGTTTCGGTGTTGGTTGGTCGTGCCCGCGTCGGGTTGCGGTTGGGGCTGTGCTGTTTGCTTGACCGGGGCTGGTGTTGTGCTGGTGCGTGGCCCCCCTCTTGGTGGGGTTTGCTACGTTGGTGCGTGGCCCCCCCCATGGTAGGGCGTGCTGTGTTGGTGCGCACCTGCCGCCCACTGTGGGGCGTGCTGTGTCGGTGTGTGGCCCCTCCTAAGGTGGGGCGTGTTGTACTGGCGTGCGGCCCGCCGCATGGTTGTCCGTGCTGCTTTGCTGCCCCCCTCATGGAGGGGCGTGCTGTGCCGGTGCGTGGCCCCCCTCATGGTGGGGCATGCTGTGTTGGTGCCTGTCCGCCGCGGTGGTTGTGCGTGGTGTGGTGGTGCTTGGCTTGGGTTGTCGTCGTGTGTGCCGCCTGGGAACCGGCGTGGGGTTCGGGTTGGTGGTGCTTGTGGTGGTGTTTTAACCGGCGCCATGCGCGACTTGTTTTGTTTGGTCGGTGTTGTCTTTACCGTTTTACGGTCGGCGTGTTCGGGTGGGTGTGGTCGGCGGTTGGGTTGCAGTTGTGTTTGTGTTGATTGCCTGGCCGCGGTGGGTTCTGTGCTGGTGCGCGGCCCCCCTCATGGTTGGGCGTACTGTGTTGGTGCGTGCCCCCCCCCATGGTGGAACGTGCTGTGTTGATGTGTGGCCCCCCCCACGGTGGGGCGTGCTGCGTTGGTTTGGGGGCCCCCTCTTGGTGGGGCGGGCTGTGTTGGTGCGTGCCCCCATCATGGTGGGGCGTGCTGTGTGGGTGTGTGCCCCCCCCCCCCGTGGTGGGGCGTGCTGCGTTTGTTTTTGGCCCCCCTCGTGGTGGGGCGTGCTGTGTTGGTGCAAGGCTCCCCTCTCGGTAGGCCGTGCCGTGTCAGTGTCTGCCCGCCGCGGTGGTGGTGTGTGGTTTGGGTTGTCGTCATCTGTTGGGTGGGTTGTGGTCGCGGTTGTGTTGTCGGCTTCGCCAGGGTTGGTGTTGTGCTGGTGCGTGCCCCCTGCCCTGATGGGGCGTGCCGTGTTTGTGCGTGGCCCCCCCCTTGGTGGCGAGTGCTGTGTCCGCGTGTTCGGGTTTCGGTTCGTGGTGTTGTAGCCGGCTGGATGCCTGGCTGGTTTTGTTGGTTCGCTGTTGTCTCCGCCGCCGTACGGCCGGCGTTGTCGGGTGTTGGTTGTCTGTGGTGTTCGCGTGGCCAGGGTTGGCGCTGTGCTGGTGCGCCCCCCCCCCCCCTGTTGGGGTGTGCCGTGCTTGTGCGTGGCCCCCTTCCTTGGTGGGGCGTGCTGTGTTGGTGCGTGGCCCCCTTCTTGCTAAGGCGTGCTGTGTTGGTGGCCGCCTGCCGCGGTGGTGGTGTTTGGTTTGGGTTGTCGTCATCTGTTGGGTGGGTTGTGGTTGCGGTTGTGCTGTTGGCTTTGCCGGGGTTGGTGCTGTGCTTGTGTGTGGCCCCCCCTCTTGGTGGGGCGTGCTGTGTTGGCGCGTGGCCCCCCTCTTGCTAGGGCGTGCTGTGTTGGTGGCCGCCTGCCGCGGTGGTGGTGTTTGGTTTGGGTTGTCGTCATCTGTTGGGTGGGTTGTGGTTGCTGTTGTGTTGTTGGCTTGGCCGGTGTTGATGCTGTGCTTGTTCGTGCCCCCTCCCCTTGGTGGGGCGTGCTGTGTTGGTGCGTGCCCCCTCTCTTGCTAGGGCGTGCTGTGTTGGTGGCCGCCTGCCGCGGTGGTGGTGTTTGGTTTGGGTTGTCGTCATCTGTTGGGTGGTTTGTGGTTGCGGTTGTGTTGTTGGCTTGGCCGGGGTTTGTGCTGTGGTGGTGCGTGCCTTGTTTGTGCGTGGCCCCCCCTCTGGTGGGGAGTGCTGTGTCGGCGTGTTCGGGCTTCGGGTCGTGGTGTTGTAGCCGGCTGGATACCCGGCTGGTTTTGTTGGTTCGCTGTTGTCCCTGCCGCCGTACGGCCGGCGTTGTCGGGTGTTGGTGGTCTGTGGTGTTTGCCTGGCCCGGGCTGGTGCTGTGCTGGTGTGTGCCCCCCCCCTTGGTGGGGCGTGCTGCGTTGGTTTGTGGCCCCCCTCATGGTGGGGCGTGCTGTGTTGGTGCGTGCCCCCCCTCTTGCTGGGGCGTGCTGTGTTGGTGCCCGCCTGCCGCGTTGGTGGTGTTTGGTTTGGGTTGTCGTCGCCTGTTGGGTGGGATGTGGTTGCGGTTGTGTTGTTGGCTTGGCCGGGGTTGGTGCTGAGCTGGTGCGTGCCCCCCCCCCTGCTGGGGCGTGCCGTGTTTGTGCGTGGCCAACCCTTGGTGGGGCGTGCTGTGTCGGCGTGTTCGGGTTTTGGGTCGTGGTGTTGTAGCCGGCCGTATGCTCGGCTTGTTTTGTTGGATCGCTGTTGTCTCCGCCGCCGTACGGCAGGCGTTGTCGGGTGTTTGTTGCCTGTGGTATTTGCGTGGCCAGGGTCGGTGCTGTGTTGGTGGGTGCCCCCCCCCCCCCCCCCCCTGTTGGGGCGTGCCGTGCTTGTGCGTGGCCCCCCCCTTGGTGGGGACTGCTGTGTCGGCTTGTTCGGGTTTTGGTTCGCGGTGTTGTAGCCGGCTGGATGCTCGGCTTGTTTTGTTGGTGTGCTGTTGTCTCCGCCCCCGTACGGCCGGTGTTGTCGGGTGTTGGTGGTCTGTGGTGTTTTCCTGGCCGGGTGTAATAAGATTGGCAGAGTCCTGCCTATGGAAGTCGCGACCGCAAAATACCAGCTGGCAGCCGGGATTCACTGAAGCAATGCAAATAAGTAGCTCGTTTATTATCTATCGTTAATGGGACTGTAGATTTGTAGGCAAATCAATATTTTAATGAGCACAATTCATGTTCGCTTATAGGCGTACTATAAGCTCACAATGATTTGAGAATCTCCGTTTCATTTGCCTACGCGTGCCAGTCCTATTACAAGCTTATAGTTGTCCGAAAAGACGAATTGGAGATCCGAATCGTGTGCTTGGTACAGTCGAACGACACTCAAGTTTCTTGCGAGCTGCTTGCTGATCTTCGACGCCATGCAGGCTTGGCAGTTGCTGTCTGACGCTCGAGTACCTGAACTGGTTTCTGTGGAGCCGAAGATCTGGGCTGTCTTTGCCACGGAGTCTGTGGAGTTGCCCGCTCTTGGTACTGTTTCAGTGTCCACTGGGGTCATTCTTTCGCTGGATGTTGCATGGAACGCGACTGTGACTTCGTGCCGCGGACCTGGTGCTGACGGTCGTGCTGTGGTTGTTCCGGCGGCTGTGCCGCCTGCCGTTGATGCGCCTGGTCTTCTTGTGCGGCTGCGCAACAACAGTTGTTCTTCGGTGTTGATTCAAGCTGGTGACCCTTTGGCTTGGCCTCTTTTTTATCGTCGGCAGACTCCTCGACCGCAGTATGTGTACCCTGCCTTGACTGGGCCTTCTTGTACGCCGTCATCTGCTGCAAGCGCTACACCACGGTCGACGCTTGTTACTGCGGACGCGCCTGTCGCTGTTGCTGAGCTTGAACCTTGCGATGACGATACTCAGCGGCGGCGGCGTCGCCCTCGTGCTAATAGGGCGAATGCGCGCCTTCGCGCTAAGGCGGCGGCTGCTGTTTGAGCTTTACCTCATGTTTTTTTTTCAGCAGGGGCCATCCGGTGCTGTGGTGACCTGTTGTGCCGCCGGCTGTTTACTTCATCCTCTTTTTGCCCTGTTGTTTTGCTTGGGTGCGCATTTATATAAATCTTTGTGACAGCACGGGCTTGGTTTCCTGTTGCTTCTGAATCTGGCTGCATTCAGGCGATTTGATGTGGATCTGAAAAAGTGTCGCCTTTGGGACGCCTCTGGTCGCCTCAGGGGACAGTGGATATGTGATATCCTGGTTGTACTCATATACGCCCTTGTTTCTGTTTTCCCCTGTGGACTGTCTGTTTCTTGGGGAAGCTCACTGCCCAAAGGTGAAGCCTGCTTTGTTTTGATCTTGTGTCTTTTTGCTGTTTGTGCAGCTGTGTGCTCCCGGTGTTGCCCTGCCGCCTGCTCTTGGCGTGTGTTGGCCCTGCCGCCTGCCTTGGGCGTGTGCTGGCTCCTGCCTGCTCGCCGCCTGCTGCAGGTGTGTGTTGGCTCTGCCGCCTGCTTGTGGTGTGTGCTGGGAGATGTGGCTGGGTGTGGGTGGTGCATTGGTGACTGCGCACTGTTGGCATAGCAGTGGTAGAGTTTTCGGATGATTTGCTTTTCTCGTTTTTACTTTTGTTGGATTTTTTTTTTGAAACTTGGAACAGTCTCTGGGGTTGCCTGGTGGACCTGTCTTAGGAGGGGAGTGCCTACAGCACACCCTGGAGGTCTCAGTTTGGTAGCACGGGGAGCCAACTCTCAAAACCTGCATTGGGTTTTGGGCGATTTGCCCTGGCACAGTGTGGGGCTGGGTATTTGGGGCCCATAGCACCCACTGGGATACTATATTATGCGACTCTTTTTGTGTTTTGGCAGATTCATGCCACTCTTATCATTATTTCTTATCAAACATTTCACACCCCTTGGAGTGTATGAAATATTTTAGGAGGGGAGTGTAATAAGGTTGGCAGAATCCTGCCTATGGAAGTCGCGACCGCAAATTGCCAGCTGGCAGCCGGGATTCACTGAAGCAATGTAAATAAGTAGCTCGTTTATTATCTATCGTTCATGGGACTGTAGATTTGTAGCCAAATCAATATTTTAATGAGCACAAATCATGTTCGCTTATAGGCGTACTATAAGCTCACAATGATTTGAGAATCTCCGTTTCATTTGCCTACGCGTGCCAGTCCTATTACGTATCATTATTATTACGTATTATTCGTATTACACCGGGACAGACGGGCCGGCCTCCTGAGCGCGTGCGGTGCGCCACCCCTTTGTCCTGGCCGGCTTGGACAGGCCGGCCTCCCGAGCGCGTGCGGTGCGCCACCCCGTGTTTTTGTTTCGCGGGTGTCGTCGCCCTGCCGCTCGTGGTCCCTTGCTTGCTCTGTCTGCGCGGTTCCTGGCCTTGCGCTGGTGTTTGCCGCCTGCTGCTGTGCCCCGCCCCCCTCACGCCAGCCTGTCTTCCGCCCCCCCCCTTGCTTCGTGGTGTCCCGCGCCCGCCGGCGGTTGTGCCCCCCCCCACCCCCCAACCCCCCGGGGGTATGCCTTTCACGGCCGCTGGTGTCCTGCTCCGCGTTTACCCTTGTTGCCTCTGTGCTTTGTGGTTGCTTTGCGTTGCTAGGCCGTTTGTCGGCGCCTCCTTTTGCCCCCCCCCCCCCCCGCCCGGGTCGTGTTTCCTGGTTGTTGGCCCCTGCCACTCGTTTTCCTTTGTCCTCCTGCTTCTGCCTTTTTTTTTTCCGCGCCTTTGGCCTTGGCACCTGTTTGGTTGGGTTTCGTTTGCCCCCCTCGGGTTGCGCTGGTGCCCCCCCCCGGCGGTTGCTCTTGGTGTTGTGCGGTGCCCCGCGTCTTGTTCTGTGGCGCTACGGTTGGGTGTGGGCTGTTGTGCGCGGCGCGCGGTGTTCTACTGCGCCGTGCTGTGCCTTTGTCCCGGTGCCTTGCTGTGTGGTGCGCTCGTCTGTTGTGCCGTTGGCCGTCTCCCGTTGGCGTTGGCCACGCCCTTTCTGTTGGTGTTGCTCGGTGCTCAGCTTCGCCATGCTGTTTTGTGCGGTCTTTCGTCGTGTGTGGTGCCGTCGTGTTTTGTCGTGTGCTGTGGTGTTTTCCTTGTTGCTGTGTGGTGTCGTGGTTGTTCTTTCTCTGCCTTCTGGGTTCTGCGCACCTGCGGTTTTGCGCCGCCTTGTGCTGCACCCCCCCCCCCCCCCCCGGTTTGTGTGTCATGCCTTCTGCCGGTTTGCTGCCGCGGTGTGCTGGCTTGTTCTGCCCTTTGTGGTGCCGTGTTGCTGCTTGCTGTGTTGTGTTGTTCGGGGTGCGGCGTGTCGTGTCGTGTTGTGCCGTGTCCTGTTGTGCTCGGCGGGTAGCGTGGTGCTGTGCTGCGTTTCCTCGTGCGTCTGCGCCCTGCTGCGTGCTCTGCCGTGCTCGGTGGTGTTGTGCCCTGTTGTCGTGCGTTGCGCCGTTCGCTGGGGTGCTGCCTTCTGGTGCTGTTGTGGGTTGCTTTGTGCCGTCTGGTGTCCGTTGGCGTTGTGCGGTCAGCTGCGTGCTGTGGTGCGTTGTTGTTTGCTGCTGTGTGCTGTGCTGCGCCTTTGGGCGTGGTGTCTGGTTGCGCTTTGCTGTGCTGTCCTCGTTGTGGTTTGCTGTTTCGTTTTGGTCGCGCTGCTCTGTGCTGTGATGTGCCTCCTGGTGCTGTGTTGGGCCGTGTCGCGTCGTGTTGTGCTGTGTGGTGCTGTGCTGCTGTGCACCGCGCTGTGGGGGTGGCACTGTGCTGCGTTGTCTCGCGGTCTGTGGTGCCGCTTCCTGTTGTGGCGTGCCCTCGTGTGCTGTGCGGTGCCTCGGGTGCTGTGTGCTTTGCTACGTGATGTGTTGTGCTGCTGTGTTTTGTGCTGTGCCTGGGGGTGTGGTGTCTTGGTGCGCTGTGTTGTGGTGTCCGCGTCGTGTCTTGCTGTTCGGTCGGGGTCTGTGTTCCTGTGTGGTGTGCTGTGTCTCTTGGTGCTGTGGTGCTGTGCGTTGCGTCTTGTTGTTTCGTGCGGTGTAGTGCTGTTGCACGCTGTGCTGTTTGCGTCGTGCTGTGCGGTTTTTGCTCGCACTGTTTGGTGCTGTTGCGTGATGTGCCCTGCCCTCGGGTGTTGTGCCGCGCTCTGGGGTGCTGTGCCGTTTGGTGCGGTGCTTTGTTGTGTTGCCCCGTGCTGTGCGCGCTGCACTGTGTGTGTTTTGCCGTTGTGTTGTGGTGTGTGCTGTTTTTGTTGCTGTCCGTTGTGCTGCTCGCGCCCTGTGGTGTTACCTCCGTGCATTTTCAAAACCAGCAAAAACTGTTTCCTATTTTCAAAAACAGAAAAAATTGTTTCCGGCTGGTTTGCCTTGTGTACCCTGTCCTCCCTGCATGCAACAATACCACACACTGAAAAAACCAGCTTGCTTTATTTATTGAATGGCTGGCCTTGGGCTGGTGTGCACCGCAGGTCTCCGTCTTGAGTCTTGCGGTTGCGTCCTCGGGGTGTTATACACTGTGCACGTGCAGCGGAAGGGGGGGCAAACGCGACGGGGATGGGGCAGTAGCGGGAGGAGAAGGTACATGGAGAAAGAAAAGGGGCGAGAGGCGGCGAGTGCAGGGGCGTAACATGTTAGAAAACTTTTTCGAGTTTTACGCGCTGCTCGCGACGTCGTTTTCTTCGACTATTTGGCACGCACAGCAACGAGGGGCACGTCGTTATGTTCGTACGTTTATTGCGGTGCTTACGGCGTTAACTATTCACCTATTTCACGTCGAAAAAACTTTCGTCGCGTTTTTACGCATTTCGCAGCGAGCCTTTTGGCCTAAGCGGTTTTCATGCTAATTAGCTTCATTTTTAGCTATTCAGAAAAATTTTTTGTCGTGTTTTACCTATCTTTTTAATTCGTTCTGGGACAAGACCCCAGCGCGTGCGACAGGGGACCAGTGGCGGAATGGAGCATGAGAGCACATGAATATGCATGTGTTTATGGAGTGCGTGCTACATGTTGGTGTGTGACCTCAACACTTCATTCCTTTACCTACCTACGATTATGCATGAACGAACATGTGCATGACATGAATCATAATGAGAACAGCATTGAAACCCGAGAGACATTGGAACCCATTATTGGAGATTCATTGTTCATTCATACATATATGCAGTCATGCTTTATCTTGACCTACATGCATGCCTTCCTACTTCCTACATGTACATCACACTCATGCCATGTCATGCTTTGGCTATGAGTGCTTACCTTCATACCTTGCAAAACCTTCATACCTTGACAAAAATTCAGTGAAGCGTGAAATCCCGTAAATTCCCAATGGATGATGCATCGCATGGGTTTCATCACGGTATGGCAGTGTGGTTGTAGCCCCTTGGTGGAGCTGGCATCATTGTACCGCACATGCGGTGGTCCGTAAATTGTCTTTTTGTACAACGTATGGTAAGTATAGTGCTGAATTGTATGCGAGATCCAGCTTCTGATGAAGATCGATCCCGACCGCGGGCGACATTAATCGCGATGTCGGAATTTCGAGGTTTGGTCGCTTAGCAATCTCAAAAATTACAAATTTTCAAAGAATTTTACATTTTATATTCCAATCCTCCATTTTTCAATCAAGACGATGCCCGGGGATACCGCATTTTTTGTTTTCCAAAATTCAGCAGTATTGTAATGTGAAGATGGTCATGCTCATACTTGTCTTGCATGTTTGCACGCGTGATAAGACATGGTGTGAGGTTCAACATGATTTTGTTCTAACAGGCTCTTGCCTAAAGCATAGCCTTGCCAAATCCATTGGGTAACTACCATCTTGGACAACGAGCTGTTAGCAAGACGCCGCGATATGCCGGGGGAAGGTGCCAATATGATTGCGGTCTTGGAGAATGGCGGCGTGACGTGTGCGTGGAAAAGGCATTTGCCACGTCCAGCAAACAAACTTATTCTGCTGCATCAGAAACGCCGAAAGCTTCTTTGCTTGGGCTGTGGTGGGGTGACCCTTGTGAGCTCCTGCCTCAGGTCGAGACGATGCTTCGCCGAGGGGTTCTCCCTTGGCCTAAAGTGCCTGATCTGGTATGTTCCTTTGCGTCCAGGGTTGCCCGACTCCAGCGTGACTGGGAGATAAATGGGGGCTGACCCGGTCTCCCGGCCCGTTGCTTCTATGGGGTTGGACCCAAGGGCTGTGAAAAATTGCTCCCGCTCCGGTGGGGAATGACTGCAATTAGTCAATGAAAGGGCTTCAGTAGTGAACTTCGATTTGGAGTCAAGAAATTCGTTGACTTATGGCTCCTTGAGCTCACTCCCAAAATGATGATTTTACAAAGGGGAAGACATTTGGTACCATACCTTCGAGTATCCTACGAGAATGACCACATAAAAAGGAGGGCGGGCTGTACTTGATCTCCAACCGTTTTTGAGGTAATTATGTACATTTGTATACAAACCCACCACCCTCGGATCTGATCCACTGTCTTCTTTGGCTGTTTATTCTCTTTGTGTTTGGTCTCTTTCTTGGTGTATTTTTTGTGCCCAAGGCTCTAGTTGCCATCGATTTGAGATCCGAAACCCTTGAGGAGATATTGCTTTACCCCCATTTGGACCTATCTACCCTCTCTTATTGTGTTGAGCTTATATGGACGGTCCTGATTCTTTAGGAGTAAGTGGATCCTCCCATCTGCTACTTGTGTATGACGTCAGTTGAGATGGTGATCCTAGATGTTCGTCGGAGGTTCGTCGGATTGCTGTCTCCCAGTCACGCTGCAGTCGGGCAAGCCTGGACGCCAGGGAACATACCAGATCAGGCACTTCAGGCCAAGGGAGAAGCATCGTCTCGACGTGAGGCAGGAGATGGCAAGGGTCACACCACCACAGCCGAGGCACCGAGCCTTTGGGCGTTTCTAATGCGGCAAGATAACCCCAACATGTCTGCTTCATTGGAGATGTTGCTGTCTTCAAGCTTTTGATTTGTATTTACTTCACGCCTTGCGAGGGGGTAGGGATCCACAGCAATCCAACTAACCCCAAATATCTAGGATCACCATCTCAACCAACGTCATAGACAGAAAGCAGATTGGAAGATCCACTTCTAAAGAATAAGGACCGTCCATATTAGCTCAACACAATAAGAGAGGGTAGATAGGTCCAAATGGGGGCAAAGCAATAGATCATCAAGAGTTTCGGATCTCAAATCGATGGCAACTAGAGCCTTGGGCACAAAAAATACACCAAGAAAGAGACCAAACACAAAGAGAATAAGCAGCAAAGGAGGCAGTGGATCAGGTCCGAGGGTAGTGGGTTTGTATACAAATGTACATAATTACCTCAAAAAGATTTTTTACATCAAGTACAGGTGTCCCCCTGCCCTCCTTTTTTTGTGGTCATTCTCGTAGGATACTCCAACGTATGGTACCGGATGTCAACCTTTTTGTAACATCATCATTTTGGGAGTGAGCTCAAGGAGCCATAAGTCAACGAATTTCTTGACTCCAAATCGAAGTTCACTACTGAAGCCCTGTCATTGACCAACTGCAGTCATTCCCCACCGAAGTGGGAGCAACTTTTCACAGTCCTGGGGTCCCCCCTCAAAGAAGCGAAAGCTGTCATCTGGGGGTTGCCAGTATGACTGATATCCCGTTCAGGGGGATGGGGGGGGGGGGGGGCAAAGAGAATGACAGTCATCCCATCAGGCGGGGTTGTCCGCCAGTGCCGCTCGTGAGGAGACGGGTGAAACGGATACTGTACCAGGATGTTGGTGTCCCACGCTCTGGTCCATGTATCCCCCCCCGCCTGCAGTTGCCCAGCCGGTTGCCCTGCACAGAGACAAGCACGGAACGCAGCGGTGAAGGTGGTGTCATCGCATAGTGGCAAGTAACCAACAGAGCCCCGGTTCTGTAGTGGCAGGGGCCGTGATCAGTACTTGTGCCTGAGAGGCTACGTAGGACTGAGTGTGCGGGATGAATGGAATGAGTTCCTCGGATGCAGCCAAGAGGACTGCGGGCTTGCGAGTCTGGGCCCGGGCGTGAAGGTCTGTAAGCGCAAATGGGACACTATCACTCGCACAGTGCCGGGAGTGGGCCCTCGACGAGACCAAGGAAACGTCACTGTGGGTCGAACATACAGCTGCAGATTGTAGTCTGGGAGGGTATGTAGTACAAGAAGCGTGGCTAACATCATGACTAGGGGCATGGTATCATCGCACGCACCGGCACACACGCGAGTGTCAGGTATCGGGGGAGGGGGGGTGCTGGGAAGTGCAGCCCAGAGTTTGAGGACGTCCGCCAGCCGGGGGGTCCGCGCTTGTAGTGCCGTGACTGCCACTGTGGTCGCTTGGCGCCGCAGTGCAGGGGGGAGAGCGGGGTCCGCCGCCATGAACCACAATCCACTCGCCGTCAGCACGTCGCTGGTGGACCCTGGGTCCGTGGACAGGGGTCGGTGGTGGGGGCTGTCCGGGAGAAACCCAACAAGGGGGGGGGGCATCCGGTCACTGTCATCTGAGGATACCAGATTGACAGTAATCCCATCAGGCGCGGGGGAATACATTCAGACACTTGTCAATGACAGAAATCCCATCAGGGGGGGGAGGGAGGGCATCCAGATACTGTCATCCGAGGGTACCAGATCGACAGTAATCCCATCAGGGGGGGGGGGATACATCCAGACACTTGTCAATGACAGAAATCCCATCAGGGGGGGGAGGGGGGGCATCCAGATACTGTCATCCGAGGGTACCAGATCGACAGTAATCCCATCAGGCGGGGGGGAGGGGGGGCATCCAGATACTGTCATCCGAGGGTACCAGAGTGACAGTAATCCCATCAGGCGGGGGGGAATACAGCCAGATGCTTGTCAATGACAGAAATCCCATCAGGGGGGGGGAGGGGGGGCATCCAGATACTGTCATCCGAGGGTACCAGATCGACAGTAATCCCATCAGGGGGGGGGAGGGGGGGTATCCAGATACTGTCATCCGAGGGTACCAGAGTGACAGTAATCCCATCAGGCGGGGGGGAATACATCCAGACACTTGTCAATGACAGAAATCCCATCAGGGGGGGGGGAGGGGGGGGCATCCAGATACTGTCATCCGAGGGTACCAGATCGACAGTAATCCCATCAGGGGGGGGGGAGGGGGGGTATCCAGATACTGTCATCCGAGGGTACCACATCGACAGTAATCCCATCAGGGGGGGGGGGAGGGGGGGGTATCCAGATACTGTCATCCGAGGGTACCAGAGTGACAGTAATCCCATCAGGGGGGGAGTCCCTATGATGGTCAAACAGGCTGGCGGTCCACGAGGGAGGGGATGTCCACTGCAGAGAGGAGCCGCCTGGCTCAGGGACCCACCACTGTGGCTACCAGCAATCTCATTCGTCGAGACAGTGGTATAGAAAGCCTGCGTGCCATGTTCCACAGAAGACATGGCGAATGAGTGCCTGCATGGAACATGGGCAACGGTGCAGCTTGGGGGGTGCACCTCATCGGGGGAAACACAACAGTTTGATGATGCAATGACATACATGAACACAAACCCACCTCACAAGGATGCAACTCCTGTCTTACATTCGCTCGTATATTGACTTGAGGTGTGCAAGGCTTCACACAGCAGATTCAATGGTCGAAATCCCGCCTTGATAGAAAAAAGCCTCCCGCACCACAGCATGCACCGTGCTAATGATATCCCCCATAGCATTGCCTTGGGGCTGTGCACAGCACGGCCTCGGAGCTGTGCATACCATTGCCTTGGGGCTGTGCATAGCATTGCCTTGGGGCTGTGCATAACATTGCCCTGCTGCTCAAGACCAGATTCTGTTTTTGGGGACCTGCTGCAGATCCAAGTATCTTATGCCATTGCGATCATAAAGGGGGTTGACAACTACAAATTCCATGTTCGGGGAGAGAAGGAGCTCCTCCTCCCCAGCACCGAACCAAGAGACATCCTTCAAATCTTTGGCATTCACTACTTTGATCTTGAGCACCACACCCTCAACCCCAGCCTGGGCAGCGAAATTGCGCGCCACCTGCTCCTTGGTAGAGGTGGAGCTGAAACCTGGAAAAAATAGGCTTGCTGTGCCATCGACTATCCATGTGGCAGGGAGTTTGTTCATGCCTCTGAAAACAGTGTCGGCAACGTCTGGAAGGGAGCACAGGGCACAAGTGAGGTGGTAGAGGAAAGGCATCCAGAGCTTAAAGCGGCCAGTAGAACGTGAGCGAAGGTCTTGATTTAGCACGGCATACAGCTGCTCCTCTTTCTGCAGCCAGCTGGCCTCGTAGGTGTACGCAAAGAAGCTGAAGCGCCTGTTGTGCTCTGTCGAGCCGGGAGCACAGTCGTCTTGTGCTACGAGGTGCTGCATGCGACGGTCAATGTCATCCACGATGTCTTGCATGTCTTCTATTTGGAGCGCTTCATCGTTCTGCAACAAAAACTCCTTGCAATTGAGATCAGGCTGGTAGTTCTTGGGAAGGCGTAGCAAGCCCTGGTACACGCCTTCTTGTCCCTCATCGCTGAAACGACCATGTTGCGGTTGTTGCTGAGGCTGACGTTGTTGCTGCTGACCTATCGAAGGGGCATGATGGTCATTTTGGGATTGAAATATTGATGATGGTTTTAGGGAACTGCAAGTTGCGAAAATGATCAGTCGGTCTGCCTGTGTTCATTTATGTTTCGGGGCGGAGGTTGAACCAAAGAAAGTAGGGAGAGGCGGGGGTTGAACCAAAGACAGTATGGAGGGGCGGGGGAAGGGGGAGGCAATAGAGGCATACAGATGGACTCACCACATGTTCAGCACAGTTCTTACTGGAGGAACCTGCAGAGCATGTCATCCAGCTCCTTAATTCTGCAGACAGCCCTGACGCATTAGCAGCCTGGTGGGAGGGGTGGCTCGGATATACTGAATGGGGGATAGCTTGCAAGAGCATGGGAAACCTGCACCCGGGCTGTGTGGATCCACATAGGCCAGGAAAAAGGCTGGGACGGACTTGAGAGGAAGGGATCCTCTCGGCTCCTTGAGCAATGGTTTGGTGGGGTACACTAGCCCCGGATGAAAGACAAAAAAGATACAAAATGTTCTTGGCCTTGTTTGGACGGCCGCAGGAACTGGCTTGAGCCTTGAAATTGTTGGAGGCAAGATTTCAGACATTTGCATTGAGGAAATAGGCTTGTGGCCCTTAAAGCCCCTTTCCGCAACCCGGCAAAGAGTTGCGGGGGCTCCAAGCCCCCCCCCCCCCCCCTCACGTAACACTTTCACCGGCCCAGAGCGGATCCGCCTCATGATCACCCTCTACTCCCAAATGCGACGCCCCCCAATGAATCTGCAGTTCCGCCCCCGCCCTCTCCCGTTCCCATAGAATCTGTTCCCACAGGTCTCTGTGCCCCACCGTCCCGCTGGAGGTCCTCCAGCCACGTCGTCGTTTCATGGACCACTCCGTGATCCCCCTTCAACACAGCCTCTGCATCCATCCCCACCACCATGCGCCCTCCTGGTCGGCGCCGTGGCTTAGACAAGGGACGGGGGAGGGGGGGTACGAAAGTCAATATTGTGGAACAGGGCCATTATAAATGAGCCGGTGACACGATATTGAAGTGGGGGTTAATAGACAGGGCCAAACCACAGCAGACGCACGCGTTTCTATTCCGCGAGGGTTGGGGCCACAGGACCCATGTGCCAAAACAGTGCGCAAACAACACCCAAAAAGTGTGGTTTGGACAAGGACGTTGTTTGCACAAGCGGAAGGGGAGCTCAGAACAACGCCCCAAACCAATTGGCAGCATCGGCATGGCACAGGTGACGGGGCAACACCTGTCGGCTCGGCGGCACCCTCTTCCTCGAGAACCCCCGTGCCGGCACCCTCGTGGGCAACAACGTTGACGCCTGCGAAGACACAGAGAGGCGGTCTGACGCAGGGCCTCCGGACATTCTGTTGGGGCGTGGCGGGGAGGGTGCAGCCTCGGTCATGGGGCCTGCCACCCGGGGCTCTGGGGTACTTGTGTTGGAACCCGATGACAGTTGGCACAAAGCCTTTGGAGGTATGTTTGCCGTGTCCCGTTGGGTACGGAGGTCTTGAAAAATCCCGGAGGGCCTCAAACGACCTTTCTGTGTGCCAGGGCACGTGACCGCCAGTCATTTCAGGCTCCACAACTGCGGAGCCACATACGCACAGCCCCAGCCCTACGGTGTTTGTTCCACCACGGCCCTGCAGTGGAGCTCAGGTGGCTGTGTGCTTTACAAGATCGTTTTTTTTGGGGGGGGGGGGGCACCAAATATATATCGGCAGCATCGGCATGGCACTGACGGTGACAAAGGAACCACCTGTCTGCCCGGTGGTAGACTTCTTGGCAACCTCTTCCCTGGCAGCTGTCTTGGTGGCGGCCTCGCTGGCAGCGGCTTTGATGCCTATTACGACAAGGAGAGGGAGCTTGAGCATCTGGAGGGGCAGACACGTGGGGCCTCTGCGGGCGGCTCACTGCTGCCCAATATCGGCATAAAGAGGAGTGTTACAAGAGACCATTTGGTGTAGAGGAAGATCAGTAGATGTAGACAGGGTGCTCAAGTACGCTAATTTGGCAACTGGATTGGAGCGAGTTGGAGGCTGCCAACTGGATGTCAGAAATAATTGAGAGAGCGAAGGAATACAGTGAACAGTGGAAAAAAAAAAAAAAGAGGGGCAAAATAGTTCTCCGGGGCGCAGTTCCAGGAGTCAGAAGCCACCGGGAGCACAAATAAGTACCTTCATTGGGTTGGAAATATCCATAGGATCAATATGGCTCATACGAAAGCTGATGTTATGGAACACAGCCATAATGAATGGGCCGGTGACACAATATTGAAGTGAAGATAATAGAATCACCCGAGCGATATATGACTTTACTTTCTAAACAGGCGTGTAGGTTTGGTGATGAAGGAAGCTATGGTTGAAAAGGGTTGAGAAATAGGTCTAAAAAATATCCAGGGGCCAAGGTGGTGCCCAAATAGATGCTTGGGTGGATAGCATGGAATGCTCCGCAGACAGTACTGATTGAAACGCTCTCAAAGAACAAGTGATACATGTATTGGGTACCCCCTACTATTCTTAGGCATGTCATCACCAATGCCTTCTGGCTATACGTGGATAGAAGAGCAAGCAATCCTTGGGGTATGGCGATGGCCGATCCAAAAGGCAAGCAAATGGAGCGGCCATGAGCAAGCTCCATGAAGAGTAGGGTGCTGAACGTTATCGCCATTTAAGAGAGGCAGAGGATGAGTAGTGATTGATGGTCATGGTGGCTTGCAGCATTGACCACTCTACAACAGTTTTAGCAGCTAGCCGCATGTCAATGTAGACAGACAGCTTCGCGATTTACGTTTCCCCATTGCCACACATATTAGCACCTAAATTCCATGGGCAACGCTTATACAGCCTTGAACCAAGTGTCACTAGCTCAATAGGGCAGCGCTCCTGTGCCCGAAATCTTACATGGTGCATACTCAGGAATCGAACATCATCATTAGTCGTGGGAACGGTACACAAGAGATGTGCACATCCAGGAGGAAGGATTGGATAGCCACTGGGACACATGGGTAGCAGTCACACATCGCGGGAACTAACAAATCGGGTCGCTACAAGCGCGGCTGAGTTGTATAGAGGATTGTAGAGTGACTTACCTCAAGAAATGGGTAATCTGTGTGCAGACTCTTTGCACCTACAAACACGACTCTCTCCAATCCAATCCAATGCATCCCCTTCTCCCTCTCTCCTACTCATGTGAGCTCAACGGATGATGTTCATCACCGAGGGGGAACAGCCAAGGCCAACGAAATGCCAACCCACAGCCAAACAACACAGACGTACATGAAGTCATACAAAAATGAAGAAGAAAGTTTCTTCTTCTGAAATAGGCATGGATGGCACCACCCCCACAATGTGTGCTGGCTGTCGGTCAAATCCCGTGCGTGAACAGAAGGTGCCCCGTAAGCTGCAGGGGGCGCATCCCTGTGCTGGTCCTTGTTCTGCCCTTCCTCCATCCCGTCCTCCCTCAGTTCGTCCATGGCAACCATTCGCTTAAAATGATGACCTCCTCCGTGGCCCTCCCATGAGCCCTCGGCGGCCGCACAGCCCCCCCCCCCTGCCACTCTCGTCGCCCCCACCAGCTCCTGCTCCACACGCCGTCTCTTGCACGCCACCCCCTGCCCCCCTCGGGCCCGCTTTGCACCCGCAAAACGTCCTCCCGGGCGTTCGGCTCATCACTACCGCTTCCCTTTGCGGGGGGAGGACGTGCCCTCAGGCAGGGGGTGCCGCCGTGGGCGCCGTTTGCCCCCGCTTGTGCACGTGCTCCGGGGGGGAGGAGGGGGGTCTCCCCCTGTGCCCCCCCCCCCCTCCCCACAACAGCGGCGTACCCCCCCCCCCTGTACCCGAGGGCTTGTCACAGAGCCAACTCTTAGGGCAGCGCAACCAATCAGTGCACGCCCTTTGCCACCCTCTATGCCCGCCCCACTGGACTGTGTACCGAGGGAGGGGGGGGGGGGGGGAAGTGCACACTGTCGCAACCTGCACCACCGCCACCACAACATTCACAAAGGCCCACAAGGCGGTCCTGCAGTAGTCACACGGGCTAACACTGTCTGGGGAACACGTCTTCTCTTTGGGCCGCTACTACTCCTTCACTACCAATGGGTCGCATGGGCCCCACGACCACCGCACGATCTGCAAAAGCCGAATGGGGGGGGCGATGAAGGGGGAGGGGGTGGGCGGGGGGCGACGCCTTGGCCAGTGAGGCCCCGTGGGGCGTATTGGGAATATTGTATTGAAATGCGGATTGGGCCGGTCCCCGCGGATTGGGAGGTCAGGCGCCGCGTGGCTCCACATTCGCCCCCCCGGCCCGCGGCCCTGTTTCGGAGCAGAACCGCCCTCCATCCCTCCGCCACAGGCCCATCCCCATCGCCCCCCCCGCACTGGACCGCACACGGTGTAGTAGTGGGGCCCCTACGCGCCCCCACTCATCACTCATCCGTTCAGACGCCCACTGAAGGGGGAGGGGGGGGGGGAGGGGGGGTGTGTAACGGAGGTCAGCGGAGCCGAAGTGTGTGTGGAGGGGGGCGGGGGGTTGCCATAAAGGCGGAGTAGATACACCAGACGGTACTTCCGGGTGTACGCACTGGTCTGAGGATTTCGAATGAAAATGTCTGCTTTGTTGACCCCATCCGCTGGGGAAAGGGCTTTGGGGACGTGAGAGCGGGACGGTGGTCCCCCTGCTCAACAAGTGCTGCTTCTGCCCCTCGGCGTCCCTCCCACGCCGCCGCCGGAAATGCTGCACACAAAGTCCGTCCCAATACAGCGGAGTTTGGAGGGTGCTCACCACCACTGAAAAGGGTGAGGGGGGGGGTGTGTAACGGAGGTCGGCGGAGCCGAAGTGCGGGGAGGGCGGGGGGGGGGGGGGGGGCAAACGGGTGTGCCCGCGCGCCACAATTCGTCCGGGGCACCGAATGCGGACCAAACCCACAAAAAGTGCATCGCACCAACACACATCCGCACAAAGTGTCCGAACAAACACCTGCGCCCACCTCCACCGCCTTGACCACAACGCAGCCCCCCTTCGCTCATCAAAGTCCACACCGCAGATGTGCACTGGGGCGCAGCCATTGCCCCACCCCCTTGAGCCCTATGAGCCCTACACCACAGAATACCTCCGGAACTGTCCCAGATACGAACGGTACCGTCAGTGCCGCCGGATGCAATACGATGGCCATCCGGTGAAAAATGGACGGAGGAAGCCCATTTGCGGCCGTATTTGTCAGCCTCATGCCCCGTAAGCGTGTTCACAAGATTTCCTGATGGAACAATGCACCGCCGGTCACACAACAGCAACACAGGCCCACGCCCAGTCACTCTCCCCAGAGGCAGTCCTCCATCCAAACCCGACCTCCACAAAACAGACAACCCTCACTCCCCAATGCAGAGCCGCGGCATTCCGCACATTTGTGATCACGATACCATTTTCATCGCAACAAATCGATTACGATGTGACTTTTATTGGAATGGGCCGGCGGAAACGGTCGGCAGGCACTGGGGGGGGGGGGTTGGCATGAAGCCCTGGTGTTTGGTGTACTGTTGTGGGCGGTGCCAATGGGCCTCTCGCCACATATCCCACTGACCCCCAGGGGGGGGGGGGGGGTAACGGAGGTGGTGCATAGAAGAGGCAACACGTGTGTGTGTGTGGGGGGGGGGGGGGGGCTCGCGCAGATAATATTTGAGGCGGGGGGGCATTTGGTGAGTAGTCTGTAGACATTGATCTGCAGTAAAACCACCGTGATCTATAGTTTGTAGAAGAGTGGCCTGTAGTTGGTAGACATCGATATGTATGGAACAGGGGGGCATTGCTATGCCTGCCACCGCCCCCCTCGCAAGCCCCCCGCCCCCAACCGATGACAATACAGAATGGATATCGCAATAATACATCGGAATAAATACGCGTAATACCACAGCCCCCCCCCCAACAAAATGGGGGGTGGATACAACTGCTTCAGAGGCCCCCCGACCCGACCCACAATATCAGAGCGACCCCCCCCCCGCACAACAAACACAAGGTCGCATGACCGCCCAAAAACATGGAGGGGGGGGGGGGCACAGGGGGAGACCCCCCTCCTCCCCCCCGGAGCACGTGCACAAGCGGGGGCAAACGGCGCCCACGGCGGCACCCCCTGCCTGAGGGCACGTCCTCCCCCCCGCAAAGGGAAGCGGTAGCGGTGAGCCGAACGCCCGGGAGGACGTTTTGCGGGTGCAAAGCGGGCCCGAGGGGGGCAGGGGGTGACGTGCAAGAGACGGCGTGTGGAGCAGGAGCTGGTGGGGGCGACGAGAGTGGCAGAGGGGGGGGGGGGCTGTGCGGCCGCCGAGGGCTCATGGGAGGGCCACGGAGGAGGTCACCCCCCTCCCCCCCCTGCTCCCCCACAGGGAGGCTCTGTGCCGTTGGTTGGGGAGGGGAGGGGGGGGGGCAACCCCCAGTCAACACCGTTGACGTCCCGGTGGAGGGCCTCGCCCCCCCCCCCACACACACGCACTGGGGCCGCTGGACGCCTTGGCCCCCGCATAATGCCCTGACCCGAGTGACTGGCCCTTCCTCCGAAATATGCCGTTCCTCCGGGTCACAGTCCAACACACACCCGCAGGCCCCGCCGTACCGCTGCAGGCCCCAGAGCCAACTCTTAGGGCAGGACGACCAATCAGTGCACGCCCTTTGCCACCCTCTATGCCCGCCCCACTGGACTGTGTGCCGAGGGAGGGGGGGGGGGGGGGCGGAAGCGGCAAGTGCACACTGTCGCAACGTGAACCACCGCCACCACAACATTCACAAAGGCCCACAAGGCGGTCCTGCAGTAGTCACACGGGCTAACACTGTCTGGGGAACACGTCTTCTCTTTGGGCCGCTACTACTCCTTAACTACCGTGTAACGGAGGTCAGCGGAGCCAAAGTGTGTGTGGGGGGGGGGGGTGGGGGAGGGGGGGTTGCCATAAAGGCGGAGTAGATACACCAGACGGTACTTCCGGGTGTACGCACTGGTCTGAGGATTTCGAATGAAAATGTCTGCTTTGTTGACCCCATCCGCTGGGGAAAGGGCTTTGGGGACGTGAGAGTGGCACGGTGGTCCCCCTGCTCAACAAGTGCTGCTTCTGCCCCTCGGCGTCCCTCCCACGCCGCCGCCGGAAATGCTGCACACAAAGTCCGTCCCAATACAGCGGAGTTTGGAGGGTGCTCACCACCACTGAAAAGGGGGAGGGGGAGGGGGGGAGTGCAACGGAGGTCGGCGGAGCCGAAGTGCCAGGGGGGGGGGGGGCAAACGGTTGTGCCCGCGCGCCACAATTCGTCGGGGGCAACGAATGCGGACCAAACCCACAAAAAGCGCATCGCACCAACACACATCCGCACAAAGTGTCCGAACAAACACCTGCACGCACCTCCACCGCCTTGACCACAACGCAGCCCCCCTTCGCTCATCAAACTCCACACCGCAGATGTGCACTGGGGTGCAGCCATTGCCCCACCCCCTTGAGCCCTACGAGCCCTACACCACAGAATACCTCCGGAACTGTCCCAGATACGAACGGTACCGTCAACGCCGCCGGATGCAATACGATGGCCATCCGGTGAAAAATGGATGGAGCAAACCCATTTGCGGCCGTTTTTGTCAGCCTCATGCCCCGTAAGCGTGTTCACAAGATTTCCTGATGGAACAATGCACCGCCGGTCACACAACAGCAACACAGGCCCACGCCCAGTCACTCTCCCCAGAGGCAGTCCTCAATCCAAACCCGACCTCCACAAAACAGACAACCCTCACTCCCCAATGCAGAGCCGCGGCATTCCGCACATTTGTGATCACGATACCATTTTCATCGCAACAAATCGATTACGATGTGACTTTTATTGGAATGGGCCGGCGGAAACGGTCAGCAGGCACTGGGGGGGGGAGGGTTGGCATGAAGCCCTGGTGTTTGGTGTACTGTTGTGGGCGGTGCCAATGGGCCTCTCGCCACATATCCCACTGACCCCCAGGGGGGGGGGGGGGTAACGGAGGTGGTGCATAGAAGAGGCAACACGTGTGTGTGTGGGGGGGGGGGGGGGGCTCGCACAGACAATATTTGAGGCGGGGGGGGCATTTGGTGAGTAGTCTGTAGACATTGATCTGCAGTAAAACCACCGTGATCTATAGTTTGTAGAAGAGTGGCCTGTAGTTGGTAGACATCGATATGTATGGAACAGGGGAGCATTGCTATGCCTGCCACCACCCGCCTGCCACCGCCCCCCACCGCGCCCAACCGACTACGATACAGAATGGATATCGCAATAATACATCGGAATAGATACGCGTAATACCGCAGCCCCCCCCCCCCCCCCCCCCAAAATGGGGGGGTCGATACAACTGCTTGAGAGGCCCCCCGACTCGACCCACAACATCAGAGCGCCCCCCCCCCCCCTCCGCACCACAAACACAAGGTCTCATGACTGCCCAAAAACATGGGGGCCTGCAGCGGTACGGTGGGGCCTGCGGGTGTGTGTTGGACCGTGACCTGAAGAAACAGCATATTTCGGAGGAAGGGCCAGTCACTCGGGTCAGGGCATTATGCGGGGGCCAAGGCGTCCAGCGGCCCCAGTGCGTGTGGGGGGGGGGGGGGGCGAGGCCCTCCACTGGGACGTCAACGGTGTTGACTGGGGGTTGCCCCCCCCCCCTCCCCTCGCCAACCAACGGCACAGAGCCTCCCTGTGGGGGAGAAGGGGGGGGGGGGGGGGGTGACCTCCTCCGTGGCCCTCCCATGAGCCCTCGGCGGCCGCACAGCCCCGCCCCGCCCACCCCTCTGCCACTCTCGTCGCCCCCACCAGCTCCTGCTCCACACGCCGTCTCTTGCACGTCACCCCCTGCCCCCCTCGGGCCCGCTTTGCACCCGCAAAACGTCCTCCCGGGCGTTCGGCTCATCGCTACCGCTTCACTTTGTGCGGGGGAGGACGTGCCCTCAGGCAGGGGGTGCCGCCGTGGGCGCCGTTTGCCCCCGCTTGTGCACGTGCTCCGGGGGGGAGGGGGGGAGTCTCCCCCTGCCCCCCCCCCCCCCCTCCCGCAACAGCGGCGTACCCCCCCCCCCCTGTACCCGAGGGCTTGTCACAGAGCCAACTCTTAGGGCAGCGCAACCAGTGCACGCCCTATGCCACCCTCTATGCCCGCCTCACTGGACTGTGTACCGAGGGAGGGGGGGGGGCCACGCCGCCGCCGGAGGTGCTGCACACAAAGTCCGTCCCAATACAGCGGAGTTTGGAGGGTGCTCACCACCACTGAAAAGGGTGAGGGGGGGGGGGTGTAACGGAGGTCGGCGGAGCCGAAGTGCGGGGAGGGCGGGGGGGGGGGGGGGGCAAACGGGTGTGCCCGCGCGCCACAATTCGTCGGGGGCACCGAATGCGGACCAAACCCACAAAAAGCGCATCGCACCAACACACATCCGCACAAAGTGTCCGAACAAACACCTGCACGCACCTTCACCGCCTTGACCCCAACGCAGCCCCCTTCGCTCATCAAAGTCCACACCGCAGATGTGCACTGGGGCGCAGCCATTGCCCCACCCCCTTGAGCCCTATGAGCCCTACACCACAGAATACCTCCGGAACTGTCCCAGATACGAACGGTACCGTCAACGCCGCCGGATGCGATACGATGGCCATCCGGTGAAAAATGGACGGACCGAACCCATTTGTAGCCGTATTTGTCCGCCTCATGCCCCGTAAGCGTGTTCACAAGATTTCCTGATGGAACAATGCACCGCCGGTCACACAACAGCAACACAGGCCCACGCCCAGTCACTCTCCCCAGAGGCAGTCCTCCATCCAAACCCGACCTCCACAAAACAGACAACCCTCACTCCCCAATGCAGAGCCGCGGCATTCCGCACATTTGTGATCACGATACCATTTTCATCGCAACAAATCGATTACGATGTGACTTTTATTGGAAT
The DNA here is from genome assembly GCA_964036045.1 of Eutreptiella sp. 'Long Island Sound 2002'. Lineage (NCBI taxonomy): Eukaryota > Euglenozoa > Euglenophyceae > Eutreptiales > Eutreptiaceae > Eutreptiella > Eutreptiella sp. 'Long Island Sound 2002'. Next base: position 6,992,813 of record OZ038381.1, read on the forward strand.
GGGCCGGCGGAAACGGTCGGCAGGCACTGGGGGGGGGGGGTTGGCATGAAGCCCTGGTGTTTGATGTACTGTTGTGGGCGGTGCCAATGGGCCTCTCGCCACATATCCCACTGACCCCCAGGGGGGGGGGGGTAACGGAGGTGGTGCATAGAAGAGGCAACACGTGTGTGTGTGTGGGGGGGGAGGGGGGCTCGCACAGATAATATTTGAGGCGGGGGGGCATTTGGTGAGTAGTCTGTAGACATTGATCTGCAGTAAAAAGACCGTGATCTATAGTTTGTAGAGAGTGGCCTGTGGTTGGTAGACATCGATATGTATGGAACAGGGGGGCATTGCTATGCCTGCCACCGCCCCGCTCCCCCGAAAGGGCCCAACCGATTACGATACAGAACAGATATCACAATAATACATCGGAATAAATACGCGTAATACCGCAGCCCCCCCCCCCCCCCACAAATGGGGGGGTCGATACAACTGCTTGAGAGGCCCCCCGACTCGACCCACAACATCAGAGCGCCCCCCCCCCCCCCCGCACCACAAACACAAGGTCTCAGGACTGCCCAAAAACAGGGGGGCCTGCAGCGGTAAGGCGGGGCCTGCGGGTGTGTGTTGGACTGTGATCCGGAGGAACAGCATATTTCGGAGGAAGTGCCAGTCACTCGGGTCAGGGCATTATGCGGGGGCCAAGGCGTCCAGCGGCCCCAGTGCGTGTGGGGGGGGGGGGGGGGCGAGGCCCTCCACCGGGACGTCAACGGTGTTGACTGGGGCTTCCCCCCCCCCCCCTCCTCTCGCCAACCAACGGCACAGAGCCTCCCTGTGGGGGAGAGCGGGGGGAGGGGGATGACCTCCTCCGTGGCCCTCCCATGAGCTCTCGGCGGCCGCACAGCCCCCCCCCCCCCCCCCCCCCCTCTGCCACTCTCGTCGCCCCCACCAGCTCCTGCTCCACACGCCGTCTCTTGCACGTCACCCCCTGCCCCCCTCAGGCCCGCTTTGCACCCGCAAAACGTCCTCCCGGGCGTTCGGCTCATCGCTACCGCTTCCCTTTGCGGGGGGGAGGACGTGCCCTCAGGCAGGGGGTGCCGCCGTGGGCGCCGTTTGCCCCCGCTTGTGCACGTGCTCCGGGGGGGAGGAGGGGGGGTCCTCCCCCTGTGCCCCCCCCTCCCTCCCACAGCAGCGGCGTACCCCCCCCCCCCTGTACCCGAGGGCTTGTCACAGAGCCAACTCTTAGGGGGGCACGACCAATCAGTGCACGCCCTTTGCCACCCTCTATGCCCGCCCCACTGGACTGTGTGCCGAGGGAGGAGGGGGGGGGGGCGGCGGCAAGTGCACACTGTCGCAACCTGCACCACCGCCACCACAACATTCACAAAGGCCCACAAGGCGGTCCTGCAGTAGTCACACGGGCTAACACTGTCTGGGGAACACGTCTTCTCTTTGGGCCGCTACTACTCCTTCACTACCGATGGGTCGCATGGGCCCCACGACCACCGCACGATCTGCAAAAGCCGAATGGGGGGGGCGATGTTGGGGGAGAGGGGGGGGGGGGGCGACGCCTTGGCCAGTGAGGCGTTGTGGGGCGTATTGGGAATATTGTATTGAAATGCGGATTGGGCCGGTCCCCGCGGATTGGGAGGTCAGGCGCCGCGTGGCTCCACATTCGCCCCCCCGGCCCGCGGCCCTGTTTCGAAGCAGAACCGCCCTCCATCCCTCCGCCACAGGCCCATCCCCATCGCCCCCCCCCGCACCGGACCGCACACGGTGTAGTAGTGGAGCCCCTACGCGGCGGGGGCCGCCTCCCCGTATCCCTCCGGCAGTACCCAGGCCCCCATTGGGGCTCAACACCGCGGGGCTGGACCCCACCCGCCCCCACTCATCACTCATCCATTCAGACGCCCACTGAAGGGGGACGGGGGGGGGGGGGGGTTGGGTTGGGTTGGGTCGGGTCAAGGCCTCATCCGGACCTCCGGGACCACGGACATTGCCCTTCCCTGCGCGTCACAACTGGTCCGGCAGGTTCACGGTTGTCCGGTCTCAAGGCCTACCGGACTGATGACCGCCCCCGTACCCCGCGGTGGCACACGCAGGAGGGAGATGCCGCCGTGCCTGTGTGTGTGGGGCGCGCGTGCTGCCTGGGGAAGTGTGTTGCCTGGTGCTCCAGGCCCCGGTGGGGAGGCTGGAGGAGCGTGACACTGAGCCCACCGGGGGGGTTGTCGGCCTGGACACGCCACCTTCAGGTCTACCGACATGCCGCTGGTCGCCCACTACTGCCGATGGCAGGGGGTGGCCATGCTCAACACACACCTGGGGGCGGTCCGCACTCCTTGATTGCACTGGCACGGGTGGTGCTGCTCTAGGCTGGACCTGCCTCCCAAGGTGACGGGGCGGGGGGTTGGAGGGGCCCTGGGGCGCGCCGAGCACTTCCCTGCCCGGGGGTCCACCCGGGCCAGAGGTCCGGGCGGCGGTGCAACTGTCCTCGTAAACGGGGGGGCCCGGAGGGCACACCACCCAAGTGACCGCTCCTTGGGGACGGGGGGGGAAGGGCGTGTAACGGAGGTCAGCGGTGCCGAAGTGTGTGTGGGGGGGGGGGTGGGGGAGGGGGGGTTGCCATAAAGGCGGAGTAGATACTCCGGACGGTACTTCCGGGTGTACGCACTGGTCTGAGGATTTCGAATGAAAATGTCTGCTTTGTTGACCCCATCCGCTGGCGAAAGGGCTTTGGGGACGTGAGAGTGGGACGGTGGTCCCCCTGCTCAACAAGTGCTGCTTCTGCCCCTCGGCGTCCCTCCCACGCCGCCGCCGGAAATGCTGCACACAAAGTCCGTCCCAAGACAGCGGAGTTTGGAGGGTGCTCACCACCACTGAAAAGGGGGAGGGGGAGGGGGGGAGTGTAACGGAGGGGCGGGGAGGGCGGGGGGGGGGGCAAACGGGTGTGCCCGCGCGCCACAATTCGTCCGGGGCACCGAATGCGGACCAAACCCACAAAAAGCGCATCGCACCAACACACATCCGCACAAAGTGTCCGAACAAACACCTGCGCCCACCTCCACCGCCTTGACCACAACGCAGCCCCCCTTCGCTCATCAAAGTCCACACCGCAGATGTGCACTGGGGCGCAGCCATTGCCCCACCCCCTTGAGCCCTATGAGCCCTACACAAAATACCTCCGGAACTGTCCCAGATACGAACGGTACCGTCATCGCCGCCGGATGCGATACGACGGCCATCCGGTGAAAAATGGACGGACCAAACCCATTTGCGGCCGTTTTTGTCAGCCTCATGCCCCGTAAGCGTGTTCACAAGATTTCCTGATGGAACAATGCACCGCCGGTCACACAACAGCAACACAGGCCCACGCCCAGTCACTCTCCCCAGAGGCAGTCCTCCATCCAAACCCGACCTCCACAAAACAGACAACCCTCACTCCCCAATGCAGAGCCGCGGCATTCCGCACATTTGTGATCACGATACCATTTTCATCGCAACAAATCGATTACGATGTGACTTTTATTGGAATGGGCCGGCGGAAACGGTCAGCAGGCACTAGGGGGGTGGAGGGGCTGGCATGAAGCCCTGGTGTTTGGTGTACTGTTGTGGGCGGTGCCAATGGGCCTCTCGCCACATATCCCACTGACCCCCAGGGGGGGGGGGGGTAACGGAGGTGGTGCATAGAAGAGGAAACACGTGTGGTGGGGGGGGGGGGGCTCGCACAGATAATATTTGAGGCGGGGGGGCATTTGGTGAGTAGTCTGTAGACATTGATCTGCAGTAACAAGGCCGTGATCTATAGTTCGTAGAGAGTGGCCTGTAGTTGGTAGACATCGATATGTATGGAATAGGGGGGCATTGCTATGCCTGCCACCGCCCCCCTGCCCGCCCCCCCCCCCCCCGCCCCCAACCGACTACGATACAGAACGGATATCACAATAATACATCGGAATAGATACGTGTAATACCGCAAGCCCCCCCCCACAAATGGGGGCGTCGATACAACTGCTTCAGAGGCCCCCCGACTCGACCCACAACATCAGAGCGACCCCCCGCCCCCACCACAAACACAAGGTCTCATGACTGCCCAAAAACACGGGGGCCTGCAGCGGTACGGCGGGGCCTGCGGGTGTGTGTTGGACTGTGACCCGGAGGAACGGCATATTTCGGAGGAAGTGCCAGTCACTCGGGTCAGGGCATTATGCGGGGGCCAAGGCGTCCAGCGGCCCCAGTGCGTGAGTGTGGGGGGGGGGGGGGGCGAGGTCCTCCAACGGGACGTCAACGGTGTTGACTGGGGGTTGCCCCCCCACCCTCCCCTCCCCAACCAACGGCACAGAGCCTCCCTGTGGGGGAGAGGGGGGGTGGGGGATGACCTCCTCCGTGGCCCTCCCATGAGCCCTCGGCGGCCGCACAGCCCCCCCCCTCTGCCACTCTCGTCGCCCCCACCAGCTCCTGCTCCACACGCCGTCTCTTGCACGCCACCCCCTGCCCCCCTCGGGCCCGCTTTGCACCCGCAAAACGTCCTCCCGGGCGTTCGGCTCATCGCTACCGCTTCCCTTTGCGGGGGGGAGGACGTGCCCTCAGGCAGGGGGTGCCGCCGTGGGCGCCGTTTGCCCCCGCTTGTGCACGTGCTCCGGGGGGGAGGGGGGGGGGTCCTCCCCCTGTGCCCCCCCCCCCCTCCCACAACAGCGGCGTACCCCCCCCCCCTGTACCCGAGGGCTTGTCACAGAGCCAACTCTTAGGGGGGCACGACCAATCAGTGCACGCCCTTTGCCACCCTCTATGCCCGCCCCACTGGACTGTGTGCCGAGGGAGGAGGGGGGGGGGCGGCGGCAAGTGCACACTGTCGCAACGTGCACCACCGCCACCACAACATTCACAAAGGCCCACAAGGCGGTCCTGCAGTAGTCACACGGGCTAACACTGTCTGGGGAACACGTCTTCTCTTTGGGCCGCTACTACTCCTTCACTACCGATGGGTCGCATGGGCCCCACGACCACCGCACGATCTGCAAAAGCCGAATGGGGGGGCGATGAAGGGGGAGGGGGGGGGGGGGGACGCCTTGGCCAGTGAGGCGCCGTGGGGCGTATTGGGAATATTGTATTGAAATGCGGATTGGGCCGGTCCCCGCGGATTGGGAGGTCAGGCGCCGCGTGGCTCCACATTCGCCCCCCCGCCCGCGGCCCTGTTTCGGAGCAGAACCGCCCTCCATCCCTCCGCCACAGGCCCATCCCCATCGCCCCCCCCCGCACCGGACCGCACACGGTGTAGTGGTGGGGCCCCTACGCGGCGGGGGCCGCACCCCCGTATCCCTCCGGCAGTACCCAGGCCCCCATTGGGGCTCAACACCGCGGGGCTGGACCCCACCCGCCCCCACTGATCACTCATCAATTCAGACGCCCACTGAAGGGGGAATGGGGGGGGGCGTGTAGAAGATGAGCAGCGGAGCCGAAGTGTGTGTGGGGGGGGGGGGGGCGGGGGGGCGGGTAACGGAGGTCAGCGGAGCAGAAGTGTATGTGTGTGTGTGTGGGGCGTGGGGGACGGAGGGGGGGCGGGGGGTTGCCATAAAGGCGGAGTAGATACACCGGACGGTACTTCCGGGTGTACGCACTGGTCTGAGGATTTCGAATGAAAATGTCTGCTTTGTTGACCCCATCCGCTGGGGAAAGGGCTTTGGGGACGTGAGAGTGGGACGGTGGTCCCCCTGCTCAACAAGTGCTGCTTCTGCCCCTCGGCGTCCCTCCCACGCCGCCGCCGGAAATGCTGCACACAAAGTCCGTCCCAAGACAGCGGAGTTTGGAGGGTGCTCACCACCACTGAAAAGGGGGAGGGGGAGGGGGGGAGTGCAACGGAGGTCGGCGGAGCCGAAGTGCCAGGGGGGGGGGGGGGGGGGGCAAACGGGTGTGCCCGCGCGCCACAATTCGTCGGGGGCACCGAATGCGGAGCAAACCCACAAAAAGCGCATCGCACCAACACACATCCGCACAAAGTGTCCGAACAAACACCTGCGCCCACCTCCACCGCCTTGACCACAACGCAGCCCCCCTTCGCTCATCAAAGTCCACACCGCAGATGTGCACTGGGGTGCAGCCATTGCCCCACCCCCTTGAGCCCTATGAGCCCTACACCACAGAATACCTCCGGAACTGTCCCAGATACGAACGGTACCGTCAACGCCGCCGGATGCAATACGATGGCCATCCGGTGAAAAATGGACGGACCAAACCCATTTGCGGCCGTTTTTGTCAGCCTCATGCCCCGTAAGCGTGTTCACAAGATTTCCTGATGGAACAATGCACCGCCGGTCACACAACAGCAACACAGGCCCACGCCCAGTCACTCTCCCCAGAGGCAGTCCTCCATCCAAACCCGACCTCCACAAAACAGACAACCCTCACTCCCCAATGCAGAGCCGCGGCGTTCCACACATTTGTGATCACGATACCATCTTCATCGCAACAAATCGATTACGATGTGACTTTTATTGGAATGGGCCGGCGGAAACGGTCGGCAGGCACTGGGGGGGGGGGGGGGTTGGCATGAAGCCCTGGTGTTTGGTGTACTGTTGTGGGCGGTGCCAATGGGCCTCTCGCCACATATCCCACTGACCCCCAGGGGGGGGGGGGGGTAACGGAGGTGGTGCATAGAAGAGGCAACACGTGTGTCTGGGGGGGGGGGGGGCTCGCACAGACAATATTTGAGGCGGGGGGGCATTTGGTGAGTAGTCTGTAGACATTGATCTGCAGTAAAAAGACCGTGATCTATAGTTTGTAGAGAGTGGCCTGTGGTTGGTAGACATCGATATGTATGGAACAGGGGGGCATTGCTATGCCTGCCACCGCCCCCCTCCCCCACGCCCCCAACCGATTACGATACAGAAGGGAGATCGCAATAATACATCGGAATGAATACACGTAATACCGCAGCCCCCCCCCCACACACACAAATGGGGGGCTCGATACAACTGCTTCAGAGGCCCCCCGACTCGACCCACAACATCAGAGCGACCCCCCCCCCCCCGCACCACAAACACAAGGTCTCATCACTGCCCAAAAACATGGGGGCCTGCAGCGGTACGGTGGGGCCTGCGGGTGTGTGTTGGAATGTGACCCGGAGGAACGGCATATTTCGGAGGAAGTGCCAGTCACTCGGGTCAGGGCATTGTGCGGGGGCCAAGGCGTCCCCCCCCCCCTCCCCGACCAACGGCACAGAGCCTCCCTGTGGGGGAGAGGGGGGGTGGGGGATGACCTCCTCCGTGGCCCTCCCATGAGCCCTCGGCGGCCGCACAGCCCCCCCCCCCCCCTCTGCCACTCTCGTCCCCCCCACCAGCTCCTGCTCCACACGCCGTCTCTTGCACGCCACCCCCTGCCCCCCTCAGGCCCGCTTTGCACCCGCAAAACGTCCTCCCGGGCGTTTGGCTCATCGCTACCGCTTCCCTTTGCGGGGGGGAGGACGTGCCCTCAGGCAGGGGGTGCCGCCGTGGGCGCCGTTTGCCCCCGCTTGTGCACGCGCTCCGGGGGGGAGGGGGGGGGGTCCTCCCCCTGTGCCCCCCCCCCCCTCCCACAATAGCGGCGTACCCCCCCCCCCTGTACCCGAGGGCTTGTCACAGAGCCAACTCTTAGGGGGGCACAACCAATCAGTGCACGCCCTTTGCCACCCTCTATGCCCGCCCCACTGGACTGTGTACCGAGGGAGGGGGGGGGGGGGGCGGCGGCAAGTGCACACTGTCGCAACGTGCACCACCGCCACCACAACATTCACAAAGGCCCACAAGGCGGTCCTGCAGTAGTCACACGGGCTAACACTGTCTGGGGAACACGTCTTCTCTTTGGGCCGCTACTACTCCTTCACTACCGATGGGTCGCATGGGCCCCACGACCACCGCACGATCTGCAAAAGCCGAATGGGGGAGGCGATGAAGGGGGAGGGGGGGGGGGGGGACGCCTTGGTTAGTGAGGCGCCGTGAGGCGTATTGGGAATATTGTATTGAAATGCGGATTGGGCCGGTCCCCGCGGATTGGGAGGTCAGGCGCCGCGTGGCTCCACATTCGCCCCCCCGCCCGCGGCCCTGTTTCGGAGCAGAACCGCCCTCCATCCCTCCGCCACAGGCCCATCCCCATCGCCCCCCCCCCGCACCGGACCGCACACGGTGTAGTGGTGGGGCCCCTACGCGGCGGGGGCCGCACCCCCGTATCCCTCCGGCAGTACCCAGGCCCCCATTGGGGCTCAACACCGCGGGGCTGGACCCCACCCGCCCCCACTCATCACTCATCCATTCAGAGGCCCACTGAAGGGGGAGGGGGGGGGTGTGTAACGGAGGTCGGCGGAGCCGAAGTGTGTGTGTGTGGGAGGGGAGTGGGGGGCAAACGGTTGTGCCCGCGCGCCACAATTCGTTGCGGGCACCGAATGCGGACCAAACCCACAAAAAGCGCACCGCACCAACACACATCCGCACAAAGTGTCCGAACAAACACCTGCACGCACCTCCACCGCCTTGACCACAACGCAGCCCCCCTTCGCTCATCAAAGTCCACACCGCAGATGTGCACTGGGGCACAGCCATTGCCCCACCCCTTGAGCCCTATGAGCCCTACACCACAGAATACCTCCGGAACTGTCCCAGATACGAACGGTACCGTCATCGCCGCCGGATGCGATACGACGGCCATCCGGTGAAAAATGGACGGACCAAACAGATTTGTTGCCGTTTTTGTCCGCCTCATGCCCCGCAAGCGTGTTCACAAGATTTCCTGATGGAACAATGCACCGCCGGTCACACAACAGCAACACAGGCCCACGCCCAGTCACTCTCCCCAGAGGCAGTCCTCAATCCAAACCCGACCTCCACAAAACAGACAACCCTCACTCCCCAATGCAGAGCCGCGGCATTCCGCACATTTGTGATCACGATACCATTTTCATCGCAACAAATCGATTACGATGTGACTTTTATTGGAATGGGCCGGCGGAAACGGTCGGCAGGCACTGGGGGGGGGGGGGGGTTGGCATGAAGCCCTGGTTGGTGTACTGTTGTGGGCGGTGCCAATGGGCCTCTCGCCACATATCCCACTGACCCCCAGGGGGGGGGGGGGGGGCGGTAACGGAGGTGGTGCATAGAAGAGGCAACACGTGTGTCTGGGGGGGGGGGGGGCTCGCACAGATAATATTTGAGGCGGGGGGCATTTGGTGAGTAGTCTGTAGACATTGATCTGCAGTAACAAGGCCGTGATCTATAGTTTGTAGAGAGTGGCCTGTAGTTGGTAGACATCGATATGTATGGAACAGGGGGGCATTGCTATGCCTGCCACCGCCCCCCTCCCCCCCCCCCGCCCCCAACCGATTACGATGCAGAACGGATATCGCAATAATACATCGGAATAGATACGCGTAATACCGCAGCCCCCCCCCCACACACACAAATGGGGGGGCTCGATACAACTGCTTCAGAGGCCCCCCGACCCGACCCACAACATCAGAGCGCCCCCCCCCCCCCCGCACCACAAACACAAGGTCTCATGACTGCCCAAAAACATGGGGGCCTGCAGCGGTACGGCGGGGCCTGCGGGTGTGTGTTGGACTGTGACCCGGAGGAACGGCATATTTCGGAGGAAGTGCCAGTCACTTGGGTCAAGGGGGCCAAGGCGTCCAGCGGCCCCAGTGCGTGTGTGTGGGGGGGGGGGGGGGGCGAGGCCCTCCACCGGGACGTCAACGGTGTTGACTGGGGCTTGCCCCCCCCCCCCTCTCCCCAACCAACGGCACAGAGCCTCCCTGTGGGGGAGAGAGGGGGGGGGATGACCTCCCCCGCGGCCCTCCCATGAGCCCTCGGCGGCCCCGAGGCCGCCCCCCCCCCACCCCTCTTGCCACTCTCGTCGCCCCCACCAGCTCCTGCTCCACACGCCGTCTCTTGCACGTCACCCCCTGCCCCCCTCGGGCCCGCTTTGCACCCGCAAAACGTCCTCCCGGGCGTTCGGCTCATCGCTACCGCTTCCCTTTGCGGGGGGGGAGGACGTGCCCTCAGGCAGGGGGTGCCGCGTGGGCGCCGTTTGCCCCCGCTTGTGCACGTGCTCCGGGGGGGAGGGGGGGGTGTCTCCCCCTGTGCCCCCCCCCCCCCTCCCGCAACAGCGGCGTACCCCCCCCCTGTACCCGAGGGCTTGTCACAGAGCCAACTCGTAGGGCGGCACGACCAATCAGTGCACGCCCTTTGCCACCCTCTATGCCCGCCCCACTGGACTGTGTACCGAGGGAGGGGGGGGGGGAGGCGTGGGGCGGCGGCAAGTGCACACTGTCGCAACGTGCACCACCGCCACCACAACA